>LR738709.1:561973677-562151129 GCA_902687465.1 Secale cereale
CGGCTGCCCTCTCTCCCCCGCACTATATATAGGGGGCCAGGGGGGCGCCGGCCCTAGGAGATGCAATCTCCTAGGGGGGCGGCGGCCAGGGGGGAACTTGCCCCCCAAGGCATAGGAGGCGCCCCCACCCCCTAGGGTTTCAACCCTAGGCGCATGGAGGGGGGCCCATGTGGGTGCGCCAGCCCACCAGGGGCTGGCCCCCTTCCCCTTGCAGCCTACGGGGCCCTTCGGGATGGGTGGCCCCACCCGGTGGACCCTCGGGACCCCTCCGGTGGTCCCGAGACACTCCCGGTGACCCCCGGAATTCTCTCGATGGCCGAAACTGGACTTCCTATATATCATTCTTTACCTCCGGACCCTTCCGGAACTCCTCGTGACGTCCGGGATCTCATCCGGGACTCCGAACAACATTCGGGTTTCCATATGCATGTATCTCTACAACCCTAGCGTCACCGAACCTTAAGTGTGTAGACCCTACGGGTTTGGGAGACACGCAGACATGACCGAGACGACTCTCCGATCAATAACCAACAGAGGGATCTGGATACCCATGTTGGTTCCCACGTGTTCCTCGATGATCTCATCGGATGAACCACCGTGTCAAGGATTCACTCAATCCCGTATGTTATTCCCTTTGTCTATCGGTACGGTACTTGCCCGAGATTCAATCGTCGGTATGCCCGATACCTTGTTCAATATCGTCATGGCAAGTCTCTTTACTCGATCCGTAATCCATCATCCCGTGACTAACTCCTTAGTCACTTTGAGCTCATTATGATGATGTCTTACCGAGAGGGCCCAGAGGTACCTCTCCATCATACGGAGTGACAATATCCCAGTCTCGGTTCGTACCAACCCAACAGACACTTTCGGAGATACCCGTTGCGTACCTTTATAGTCACCCAGTTACGTTGTGACGTTTGACACACCCAAAGTATTCCTACGGTATCCGGGAGTTGCACAACCTCATGGTCCAAGGAATAAATACTTGACACTGGAAAATCTTAAGCATTACGAACTATACGATCTCGTGCTAGGCTCAGGATTGGGTCTTGTCCATCACATCATTCTCCTAATGATGTGATCCCGTTATCAATGACATCCTATGTCCATGGTCAGGAAACCGTGACCATCTGTTGATCAACGAGCTAGTAACTAGAGGCTTACCAGGGACACGTTGTCGTCTATGTATTCACACATGTATCACTGTTTCCGTACAATACAATTCAAGCATGAATAACAGACAATTATCATGAACAAGGAAATATAATAATAATCCTTTTATTATTGCCTCTAGGGCATATTTCCAACAGTCTCCCACTTGCACTAGAGTCAATAATCTAGTTACATTGTGATGAATCGAACACCCATAGAGTTCTGGTGTTGATCATGTTTTGCCCGTGGAAGAGGATTAGTCAACGGGTCTGCGACATTCAGATCCGTATGCACTTTACAAATATCTATGTCTCCATCTTGAACATAATTCCGGATGGAGTTGAAACGGCGCTTGATGTGCTTGGTCTTCTTGTGAAACCTGGGCTCCTTGGTAATGGCAATAGCTCCAGTGTTGTCACAGAAGAGAGTCATCGGGCTTGACGCGCTTGGAATGACTCCTAGGTCGGTGATGAACTCCTTCATCCAGACTCCTTCTTGTGCTGCTTCGCAAGCAGCTATGTACTCCGCTTCACATGTAGAATGCACCATGACGCTCTGCTTGCAACTGCACCAGCTGACTGCTCCACCATTCAAAATATACACGTATCCGGTTTGTGACTTAGAGTCATCCAGATCTGTGTTGAAGCTAGCATCAACGTAACCCTTTACGACGAGCTCTCCGTCACCTCCATAAACGAGAAACATATCCTTAGTCCTCTTCAGGTACTTTAGGATGTTCTTGACCGCTGTCCAGTGTTCCATACCGGGATCACTTTGGTACCTCCCTACCAAACTTATGGCAAGGTTCACATCAGGTCTGGTACAGAGCATGGCATACATGATAGAACCTATGGCCGAGGCATAGGGAATGACACTCATCTTTTCTCTATCTTCTGCCGTGGTCGGGGACTGAGCCGTGCTCAATCTCATACCTTGCAAAACAGGCAAGAACCCCTTCTTGGACTGATCCATATTGAACTTCTTCAATATCTTGTCAAGGTATGTGCTTTGTGAAAGACCAATGAGGCGTCTTGATCTATCTCTATAGATTTTGATGCCTAATATGTAAGCAGCTTCTCCAAGGTCCTTCATTGAAAAACTCTTATTCAAGTAGGCCTTTATGCTCTCCAAGAATTCTATATCATTTCCCATCAGCAATATGTCATCCACATATAATATGAGAAATGCTACAGAGCTCCCACTCACTTTCTTGTAGATATAGGCTTCTCCCCAAGTCTGTATAAAGCCAAACGCTTTGATCACATCATTAAAGTGAATATTCCAACTCCGAGATGCTTGCACCAGCCCGTAGATCGAGCGTTGGAGCTTGCATACCTTGTTAGCATTCTCTGGATCGACAAAACCTTCCGGCTGCATCATATACAGCTCTTCCTTGAGGAAACCATTAAGGAATGCCGTTTTGACGTCCATTTGCCATATCTCATAATCATAGAATGCGACAATTGCTAACATGATTCGGACTGACTTCAGCATCGGTACGGGAGAGAAAGTCGCGACGTAGTCAATCCCTTGAACTTGTCGATAACCCTTAGCGACAAGCCGAGCCTTATAGATGGTCACATTACCATCCGCGTCTGTCTTCTTCTTAAATATCCATTTGTTTTCTATGGCGTGCCTATCATCGGGCAAGTCCACCAAAGGCCATACTTTGTTTTCATACATGGATTCTATCTCGGATTTCATGGCTCCAAGCCATTTATTGGAATCCGGGCCCGCCATCGCTTCTTCATAGTTCGAAGGTTCACCATTGTCTAACAACATGATTTCCATGACAGGGTTGCCGTACCACTCTGGTGCGGAACGTGTCCTTGTGGACCTTCGAAGTTCAGTAGTAACTTGATCTGTATCTTCATGATCATCATCATTAACTTCCTCCCTTGTCGGTACAGGCACCTCAGGAACAATTTCCTGCGCTGCGCTACTTTCCGGTTCGGGAGGGGTGACTGTCACCTCATCAAGTTCTACTTTCCTCCCACTCACTTCTTTCGAGAGAAACTCTTTCTCCAGAAAGGATCCATTCTTGCCAACAAAGACCTTGCCTTCGGATCTGTGGTAGAAGGTTTACCCAATCGTTTCCTTTGGGTATCCTATGAAGACGCATTTTTCCGATTTGGGTTCGAGCTTTTCAGGTTGAAGTTTCTTGACATAAGCATCGCAACCCCAAACTTTCAGAAATGACAGCTTAGGTTTCTTGCCAAACCAAAGTTCATACGGTGTCGTCTCAACGGATTTCGACGGAGCCCTATTTAAAGTGAATGCGGCAGTCTCTAAAGCATAACCCCAAAAAGATAGCGGTAAGTCGGTGAGAGACATCATAGATCGCACCATGTCCAATAGAGTACGATTTCGACGTTCGGACACACCATTACGCTGAGGTGTTCCGGGCGGTGTCAATTGTGAAACAATTCCACAGTTCCTAAGGTGCGTGCCAAATTCATGACTTAAATATTCACCCCCACGATCCGATCGCAAGAACTTTATTTTTCTGTCACGTTGATTCTCAACCTCATTCTGAAATTCCTTGAACTTTTCAAAGGTCTCAGACTTGTGCTTCATCAAGTAGATATACCCATATCTACTCAAGTCATCTGTGAGGGTGAGAACATAACGATAGCCTCCGCGAGCCTCAACACTCATTGGACCGCACACATCGGTATGTATGATTTCCAATAAGTTGGTTGCTCGCTCCATTGTTCCGGAGAACGGAGTCTTGGTCATCTTGCCCAAGAGGCATGGTTCGCACGTGTCAAATGATTCATAATCAAGAGACTCCAAAAGTCCATCTGCATGAAGCTTCTTCATACGTTTGACACCAATATGACCAAGGCGGCAATGCCACAAGTATGTGGGATAGCATTGTCAACTTTACATCTTTTGGCATTCACACTATGACTATGTGTATCATCACGATCAAGATTCATCAAAAATAAACCATTGACCAGCGGGGCATGACCATAAAACATATCTCTCAAATAAATAGAACAACCATTATTCTCGGATTTAAATGAGTAGCCATCTCGCATCAAACGAGATCCAGATACAATGTTCATGCTCAAAGCTGGTACTAAATAACAATTATTAAGATTTAAAACTAATCCCGAGGGTAGATGTAGAGGCAGCGTGCCGACGGCGATCACATCAACCTTGGAACCATTCCCGACGCGCATCGTCACCTCGTCCTTTGCCAGTCTCCGCTTATTCCGCAGCTCCTGCTTTGAGTTACAAATATGAGCAACTGCACCGGTATCAAATACCCAGGAGCTACTACGAGCGCTGGTAAGGTACACATCAATAACATGTATATCACATATACCTTTGACGTTGCCGGCCTTCTTGTCTGCTAAGTATTTGGGGCAGTTCCGCTTCCAGTGACCCGTTCCCTTGCAATAAAAGCACTCAGTCTCAGGCTTGGGTCCATACTTTGGCTTCTTCCCGGCAACTGGCTTACCGGGCGCGACAACTCCCTTGCCGTCCTTCTTGAAGTTCTTCTTACCCTTGCCCTTCTTGAACTTAGTGGTTTCATTGACCATCAACACTTGATGCTCTTTCTTGATCTCCACCTCCGCTGATTTCAGCATTGAATACACCTCGGGAATGGACTTCTCCATCCCTTGCATATTGAAGTTCAACATGAAGCTCTTGTAGCTAGGTGGGAGCGACTGGAGGATTCTGTCAACGGCCGCTTCATCTGGGAGATTCATTCCCAACTGAGACAAGCGGTTGTGCAACCCAGAAATCTTGAGTATGTGCTCACTGACAGAACTATTTTCCTCCATCTTACAGCTATAGAATGCGTTGGAGACATAATATCTCTCAACTCAGGCATGAGCCTGGAAAACCATTTTCAGCTCTTGGAACATCTCATATGCTCCATGGTGCTCAAAACGCTTTTGGAGCCCCGATTCTAAGCTGTAGAGCATGCCGCACTGAACTAGGGAGTAATCATCACAACGCGACTGCCAAGCGTTCATAACATCTTGGTTTGCCGGGGCAGGAGCGTCACCTAGCGGTGCTTCTAGGACATAAGTTTTCTTGGCAGCTATGAGGATGATCCTCAGGTTAGGACCCAGTCCGTATAGTTGCTACCATCGTCTTTCAGCTTGGATTTCTCTAGGAACGCGTTGAAGTTGAGGGTGACATGAGCGTGGGCCATTTGATCTACAAGACATATTGTAAAGAATTTAGACTAAGTTCATGACAATTAAGTTCATCTAATCAAATTTTAATGAACTCCCACACAGATTGACATCTCTCTAGTCATCTAAGTGATACATGATCCGAATCGACTAGCCCGTGTCCGATCATCACGTGAGACGGACTAGTCATCAACGGTGAACACCTTCATGTTGATCGTATCTTCTATACGACTCATGTTCGACCTTTCGGTCTTCCGTGTTCCGAGGCCATGTCTGTACATGCTAGGCTCGTCAAGTGAACCCTAAGTGTATTGCGTGTGTAAATCTGGCTTACACCCGTCGTATGCGAACGTTAGAGCCTATCACACCCGATCATCACATGGTGCTTCGGAACAACGATCCTTAGCAACGGTGCACAGTTAGGGGGGAACACAATTCTTGAAATTTTTAGTGAGAGATCATCTTATTTACTACCGTCGTTCTAAGTAAACAAGATGCATAAACATGATAAACATCACATGCAATCAAATAAAGTGACATAATATGGCCAATATCATCTTGCTCCTTCGATCTCCATCTTCGAGGCACCATGATCATCTTTGTCACCGGCATGACACCATGATCTCCATCATCATGATCTCCATCATCGTGTCTTCATGAAGTCGTCACGCCAACTATTACTTCTACTACTATGGCTAACATTTAGCAATAAAGCAAAGTAATTACATGGCGTTATTCAGTGACACGCAGGTCATACAATAATTAAGACAACTCCTATGGCTCCTGCCGGTTGTCATTTTCATCGACATGCAAGTCGTGATTCCCTATTACAAGAACATGATCAATCTCATACATCACATATATCATTCATCACATCTTCTTGGCCATACCACATCACATAGCACATGCTGCAAGAACAAGTTAGACGGCCTCTAATTGTTGTTGCAAGTTTTTACGTGGCTTCTATAGGTTTTCTAGCAAAAACATTTCTTACCTACGCCAAAACCACAACGTGATTTGTAAATTTCTATTTACCCTTCATAAGGACCCTGTTCATCGAATCCGATCCGACTAAAGTGGGAGAGATAGACACCCGCCAGCCACCTTATGCAACTAGTGCATGTCTGTCGGTGGAACCAGTCTCACGTAAGCGTACGTGTAAGGTCGGTCCGGGCCGCTTCATCCCACGATGCCGATGAATCAAGATTGGACTAGTAACGGCAAGAGAATTGAACAAACTCAACGCCCACAACTTGTTTGTGTTCTACTCGTGCAAGATGCTACGCAAAGACCTAGCTCAGATGCCACTGTTGGGGAACGTAGCAGAATTCAAAAAAATTCCTACGCTTCACCAAGATCAATCTAAGGAGTCATCTAGCAACAAGCATAAAGGAGTGCATCTACATACCCTTTGTATATCGCGTGCGGAAGTGTTCGAAGGAACGTGGATGATGGAGTCGTACTCTTCGTAATCCTCGTCACCGATGATCCCAGCGCCGAACGGACGGCACCTCCGCGTTCAACACATGTACGGTACAGCGACGTCTCCGCCTTCTTGATCCAGCAAGGGCGGAGGAGAGGTTGACGGAGATCCAGCAGCATGACGGTGTGGTGGTGGATGCAACAGGAAAAGCTGCTGGGCTTCGTCGGCGCCCTGCGAGAGGAGTTGGAGGTGTGACAGGGGGAGGGAGAGGCGCCAGAGGCTTGGGGTGCGGCTGCCCTCTCTCCCCCCCACTATATATAGGGGGCCAGGGGGGCGCCGGCCAGGGAGGCGGACCTTGCCCCCCAAGGCATAGGAGGCGCCCCCACCCCCTAGGGTTTCAACCCTAGGCGCATGGAGGGGGGCCCATGTGGGTGCGCCAGCCCACCAGGGGCTGGCCCCCTTCCCCTTGCGGCCTACGGGGCCCTCCGGGATGGGTGGCCCCACCCGGTGGACCCCCGAGACCCCTCCGGTGGTCCCGTGACGCTCCCGGTGACCCCCGGAATTCTCCCGATGGCCGAAACTGGACTTCCTATATATCATTCTTTACCTCCGGACCCTTCCGGAACTCCTCGTGACGTCCGGGATATCATCCGGGACTCCGAACAACATTCGGGTTTCCATGTGCATGTATCTCTACAACCCTAGCGTCACCGAACCTTAAATGTGTAGACCCTACGGGTTCGGGAGACACGCAGACATGACCGAGACGACTCTTCGATCAATAACCAACAACGGGATCTGGATACCCATGTTGGTTCCCACGTGTTCCTCGATGATCTCATCGGATGAACCACTATGTCAAGGATTCACTCAATCCCGTATGTTATTCCCTTTGTCTATCGGTACGGTACTTGCCCGAGATTCGATCGTCGGTATGCCCGATGCCTTGTTCAATCTCGTCATGGCAAGTCTCTTTACTCGATCCGTAATCCATCATCCCGTGACTAACTCCTTAGTCACTTTGAGCTCATTATGATGACGTCTTACCGAGAGGGCCCAGAGGTACCTCTCCGTCATACGGAGTGACAATATCCCAGGCTCGGTTCGTACCAACCCAACAGACACTTTCGGAGATACCCGTTGCGTACCTTTATAGTAACCCAGTTACGTTGTGACGTTTGGCACACCCAAAGTATTCCTACGGTATCCGGGAGTTGCACAACCTCATGGTCTAAGGAATAAATACTTGACACTGGAAAAGCTTAAGCATTACAAACTATACGATCTCGTGCTAGGCTCAGGATTGGGTCTTGTCCATCACATCATTCTCCTAATGATGTGATCTCGTTATCAATGACATCCTATGTCCATGGTCAGGAAACCGTGACCATCTGTTGATCAACGAGCTAGTAACTAGAGGCTTACCAGGGACACGTTGTGGTCTATGTATTCACACATGTATTGCTGTTTCTGTACAATACAATTCAAGCATGAATAATAGACAATTATCATGAACAAGGAAATATAATAATAATCCTTTTATTATTGCCTCTAGGGCATATTTCCAACAGGTTGAACCACGGAGGAAGAAGAGGACCATGATCCCAAGGAAAAGGATTGGACCAGCTCAGACGAAGACGAAGTCCCACTACCTCAACCTGGGGACATGCATGTGGAGTTCAAAAAGTCAAGCCTCCCCGATAGAGCAAAGAAACCTAAAATCAAATTTATCCCTTTTAGCCTCTTGCAGGAAAACAAGCAAGCACTATGCAAGAAGATATTAAATCTCGAGCAAGAGATCAATGACCTAAAGGAGCAAAATTCTGTCCTTAAGCGCAAGCTAAGGAAGAAGCCTACATCACCAACTTCGAAGAAGGGGACATAATCATATGGGTATGGGCACTACCCTTGGCAACTGCCAAGCTTGGGGGAGCTGCCCCGGTATCGTATCACCATCACACTCCTATCTTTACCGTTTTTCTCAGTTCGATCCTTTTGGTAGTATCTTCATCTAGTAGAATAAAGTTAGAATGATCTAGTTGTGAGCTTTTCCTTTATGATCTTTACCTTTGTAATCGAGTCTGTGAGCTATATAATAAAGATTAGTGTTGAGTCAAGGGCTTGATTTCCTCACTTTGGTCATGATAGAATAAAAGAAAATATAAAAAGTATCAAAGAGATCATATTGATCTTATGGGAATAATGACTTCACATATAAAGAGTATGATGAATAAAAGTTGTTGAGAGTTGACAAACATAGTTTTGGTCATCATTGCAATAATAGGAAGTAATAAAGAAAGAGAGGTTTCACATACAAATATACTATCTTGGACATCTTTTATGATTGTGAGCACTCATTAAAATATGACATGCTAAAGAGTTGATGTTGGACAAGGAAGACAACATAATGGGTTATGCTTTCTTATATCTAAAATAAAGTATATTGTCATGGATCATCCAACATGTTGAGCTTGCCTTTCCCCCTCATGCTAGCCAAAACTCCTTGCACCAAGTAGAGATACTACTTGTGCTTCCATACATCCTTAAACCCAGTTTTGCCATGAGAGTCCACCATACCTACCTATGGATGGAGTAAGATCCTTCAAGTAAGTTGTCATGTTGCAAACTCACTAAAATATGTATGATTTATTAGTGTGGAGGAAATAAGATTTATACGATCTTGTGATATGGAAGTAATAAAAGCGATGGACTGCATAATAAAGGTCCTTATCACAAGTGGCAATATAAAATGACGTTCTTTTGCGCCAAGACTTTGTGCATCCAACCATAAAAGCACATTAGAACATGTGCTTCCCTCTGCGAAGGGCCTATCTATTATTCTTGCCTTATAAGAGTCAAGGTGATAATCACCTTTCCTTTTTACATTTTATCCTTTGGCAAGCACACTGTGTTGGAAAGATCCTGACACATATACCCACATGGATGTAAGTTATCATGGTCTATTACTGTTGACATTACCCTTGAGGTAAAAGGTTGGGAGGCAATACCATAAGCCCCTATCTTTCTCTGTGTCTGATTAAAACTCCATACCCATAATTATTGCGTGAGTGTGAGCAATTGTGAAAGACTATATGATAGTTGAGTATGTGGACTTGCTGAAAAGCTCTTATATTGACTCTTTCCGATGTTATGATAAATTGCAATTGCTTCAATGATCGAGATCATAGTTTGTTGGTTTTCAATGAAGTTTCTGATTCATACTTGACATTGTGAATGAATGGTTACTTTAGCATAAGAATCATATGACAATATATATGTGTGTTGCTGTTATAAGAATGATCATGATGCCCTCATGTCCGTATTTTATTTTTATCGACACCTCTATCTCTAAACATGTGGACATATTTTTCGATATAGGCTTTCGCTTGAGGACAAGCGAGGTCTAAGCTTGGGGGAGTTGATACATCCATTTTATCATGCTTTTATGTTGATATTTATTGCACTATGGGCTGTTATTACACATTATGTCACAATACTTATGCCTTTTCTCTCTTATTTTACAAGGTTTACATGAAGAGGGAGAATGCCGGCTACTGGAATTCTGGGCTGGAAAAGGAGCAAACTCTGGGAACCTATTTTGCACAACTCAAAAAGCCCCGAAACTCCACGGGACACCGTTTCAGAAAATATAAAAAATATCTGGCGAAAAAGATTCATTAGGGGGGCCACCACCTGTCCACGAGGGTGGGGGGTGCGCCCCCCCCCCCTCTCTGGGCGCGCCCCCTGCCTCGTGGGCCCCATGATGGCCCCCGATGCCCATCTTCTCCTATATGAGGTGTTTTGACCTGTAAAAATCAGGAGGAGGCTTTCGGGACCAGACGCCGCCGTCTCGAGGCGGAACCTTGGCGAAAACCAATCTAGGGCTCCGGCAGAGCTGTTCTGCTGGGGATACTTCCCTCCTAGAGGGGGAAATCGTCACCACCGTCATCACCAACCACTCTCCCATCTTGGGGAGGGTTATCTTCATCAACATCTTCACCAGCACCATCTCCTCTCAAACCCTAGTTCATCTCTTGTATCCAATCTTTGTACCCAAACCTCATATTGGTACCTGTGGGTTGCTAGTAGTGTTGATTACTCCTTTTAGTTGATGCTAGTTGGTTTACTTGGTGGAAGATCATATGTTCATATCCATTATGCATATTAATACCCCTCTGATCATGAACAATATTATGTCTTGTGGGTAGTTACTTTTGTTCCCGAGGACATGGGAGAAGTCTTGCTATAAGTAGTCATGTGAATTTGGTATTCGTTCGATATTTTGATGAGATGTATTTTGTCTCTCCTCTAGTGGTGTCATGTGAACGTCGACTACATGACACTTCACCATTGTTTGGGCCTAGAGGAAGGCATTGTGAAGTAATAAGCAGATGATGCGTTGCTAGAGTGACAGAAGCTTAAATCCTAGTTTATGCGTTGCTTCGTAAGGGGCTGATTTGGATCCACTTGTTTCATGCTATGGTTAGGTTTACCTTAATACTTCTTTTGTAGTTGCAGATGCTTGCATTAGAGGTTAATCATAAGTGGGAGGCTTGTCCAAGTAAGGGCATCACCCAAGCACCGGTCCACCCACATACCAAATTATCAAAGTACCGAACGCGAATCATATGATCGTGATGAAAACTAGCTTGACGATAATTCCCATGTGTCCTCGGGAGCGTTTTCCTTCATATAAGAGTTTGTCCAGGCTTGTCCTTTGGTAAAAAAAAGGATTGGTCCATCTTGCTGCACCTTATTTACTTTTACCTTTTGTCACTTGCTACCAATTACCGTACCACAAAACTATATGTTACTGATAATTTCAGTGCTTGCAGAAAATGCCTTACTGAAAACTGCCTATCATTTCCTTCTGCTCCTCGTTGGGTTCGACACTCTTACTTATCGAAAGGACTACGATAGATCCCCTACACTTGTGGGTCATCAAGGTACTACCGCTTATAAGAGGTACTACCACTTAAAGCAGTACTACCGCTCAAGCAGACTGGGCAATAGAAGCAAAAAAAGCGGAAGTGGTTGCGGTGGAAGGAAGCAGAAGTACCACGTAAGCTGTACTACTGCCCTACTACCACTTAGAGCAGTACTACCGCTTAAAGCAGCACTGCTACCCAAGCAAAAAAGAATGAAGCCCCGATACCGAAACAACTATAACTTCTACAAACGGACTCCGAAAGCAGCAAACTCAAGCTTGTTATAGTAAGAAGTGGTAGTAGAAAAATGGCTAGTGATATAGAGGTGTGAAACTGAAAGTGCATTATATCGACTAGAGGGGGGGTGAATAGGCGATTTTTGTGAATTCTTCACTGAGGAATTTGCTGTTGAGGAAATTCCTTAGCGAAGAACTACTTGCAGCGGAATAAGTACTCAGAAGTAAACATGACAGAATACAAGCATGGTCATCATGAAGAAATAAAGACAAACACAGAGTACAGAAAGCGTAATCACATGCTAGCACAGAATGAAGACAAACAGACTGAAGAAATTGAACTGAGGAAATTGAGAAAGTCTTCAGTCAAAGTCTTCAAACAGATATGAACAAGCACACAACACAGATATGAGGAAATGAAAGAGTTGAGGAAATAGAACCAGTAAGCTAGGTGAAGACAATGATTTGTTAGACCAGTTCCAACTGTTGTCTTAGTTGTACATCTGGTTAGGGCGGCTAGGTATTTAAACCCAAGGACACATAGTCCAAGACACCAAGTCCTCACCGTATTCCCCTTGAGCTAAGGTCACACAGACCTCGCCCAATCACTCGTGGTAAGTCTTCAGGTGACTTCCGAACCTTCACAGACTTGGTCACTCAGCAATCCAGAATTCCTCTTGGATGCTCTAGACCATGACGCCTAACCGTCTGGAAGAAGCACAGTCTTCAAAGGTAACAAGCGTCGGATCCACGTAGGATCAATCTCTTTAGTGATGCTCAATCACTTTTGGGTTTGAAGGTTTTGGGTTTAGTTTCGGGTTTTTCCTCACTTGATGATTTTCACTCAAAGTCCTCGGAGGATGGGTTGCTCTTATGACAAGTGTCAGTTTCTATCGGAGCAGCCAACCAGCTAGTGGTTGTAGGGGGCGGCTATTTATAGCCTAGGGAGCATCCTGACATGATAAGACATAAATGCCCTTTAATGATATGACCATTAGGTGGGTAGATATTTTGGGACGGCTGGCGCATAGCACAGCAACGGTCGGAAATTTGAGTATCAAATTCCTCAGGGCTATCATGTTCCTCACTATGTAGGTAATCCGCACTGGCGAATTCCTAACTCCTCAGTCAGAACAAATTCCTCAGAGACCAGAAGAACTCCGTCTCTGTCACTAAAGAATATGACTGAACTGTATGAGATTTCCAATGGCTTCACTCGAAGGGATTGGTAGGTGCAGGATTTTGAGTTGAGCATCACATGGAAATTTTACCTTAGTATTTCCTCGACCCCCTTTAATAGTACGGTGTTTCCTATGACTCAAGAAAGAGAAAATGAAACTACGAAAACAAAAGTCTTCACGCTTCATGTTCCTCAAATGGATACCAAGTCTTCAGGGTCACACTAATTTCTTCACTTTCAAAGTCTTCAGGAAGTCATCAGAAATCCAAAGTCTTCGGTCGAAGAACTTCATTTTTAGGGGTCGACTTTCTCTGTAAATATCAAACTCCTCATAGACTTATAGACCTGTGTACACTCATAAACACATTAGTCCCTTAACCTATAAGTCTTCAATACACCAAAATCACTGAGGGGCACTAGATGCACTTCCAATCTCCCCCTTTTTGGTGATTGATGACAATATAGGTTAAGTTTTCAACAGGGATAAAAATATGAAGTGTAAATACTGATGCTGAGGAATTTGATTGCAAGATATAGAAGAACTCCCCCTGAAGTTGTGCATAGTGAGGAAATTTCTTTTGAAGCAACGCACACTTGAAGAGTAGAATCATGGAGATCTCCCCCTATATCTTGTAATTCATAAACGCATTTGACATATAATATGAAGAATTTGAAATGCATGATGAAATATGGTGACTGGTGTAGTTCAACATGCGTGCATAACATTAATGAGGAATAAGCATGCAGAAACATCACAGCAAAAGTATCAGGTCACCATAGAGTTTAAGTTTACAACTCGATCCACAAAGTCATTAGAAGAACGAGAGTTGTAACTTAGCAAAAAATGCCCATATATATAGACCCGCTTGAAGACTAACTCAAATTTCTCCCCCTTTGTCATCGAATGACCAAAAGGATCGAAACTGAGGACGAACGCCCCTGAAGAATATAATGATGAAGAAGGAGTGCCAGCGTTGTTGGGGTCGATGGTTGAAGTAGGGCCTGCCGCAGTGTCGTCCAGGTCTTCATACTCGTCGGTCTCACGCGATGAAGAATAAGAGCTGGCCACCAAGGGAGGAACCTTGACCTTCTTGTATTTCTTCGGAGGAGGAGCAGACCAGTCAAAGTCATCCTTGAGACCCATTTTCTTCAGATCTTGTTCGCCATACAGATGAGACAGAACAACCAAGGTGCGGTTGAGGGTTTCATGAAGGTAGTAATGGTTTTTCTTCACTGCATTATGTGTGGAGGTCATGTTGTGAAGAATTGAACTAAACTAACGCTTGACCCATTTGTGGTTGCGATCAACCTTCTGATGAAGACTGAGGAGAAGCTCACGATCAGTCATCACCCCGGGAGCTGTGCCTTGAGGATTTTGCTTGGGAGCATTGGCGGTAGAGTCATGAGTGGCAGAGTCATCATTGGTGGAATAAGATGCAGCTTTGCGAAACTGGCCATCCAATGGACAAGTGCCTTCATCAAAAACAGCAGTGGCCTTGCCCTTGTCATCAGCTGAGGAAAATGTCCGTTTGAGGACTTCAATTGGGGGCAAGTAGCTGCAATGATTGAGAGTGTCAGCTTTGTAATTCACTGAAGACCTTGTCCTGATGAATCTCATATTCCATGGAGCATAAGGCTTTAGGTTGAAAGGGGACAGTGCTAAATTTGCCATTGTCCTCATGAAGAAATCATGGAAGTTGACGGGAATGCCATGGATGATGTTGAATAGTAGATTCTTCATGATGCCAATGACTTATTCATCATTCGAGTCGTGGCCCTTGATTGGACTTAATGTCTTCGTCAGAATGTGATAGACAGTCTGAGGCAGAAACAACAATTCCTTCATGAGGAATTTGGTCCGTGGGGCTTAACCTGGCTTCAAAGGCTTCATAAGAACTTGCATGTAGTGATCAGTGAGTTCAGTTTCTTCATACATGCAACATGCTGCTTCATTTGGAGGACTGAGAGGCAGAGCCTGAAGCAATTCAGAGGCTGGAGCTTTGTAGTGAGTGTTTTCAGACATCCAGTCCATCACCCATGAATTCACATCTTCAGAATTGCCAGTGATGTGCAGGGTTGCATAAAATTGGAGAATCAGTTCTTCATTCCAATCGCATATATCAGTGCAAAAACCCAGAAGTCCAGTGTCGTGAAGAACACTAAGGACCGGCACAAAACACGGCAGAGATTCCATATCCACATGAGGAATATGCTAATGATCGAAGACTTTGTCTTTGTTGTAAAGCACTGAGGAATAGAAATTTGCCTGACTGGCAGTCCAGAAATGCCTCTTCGTTATGCGAGCAGAGTCATAGGGATTGAAATCAGTGAAGAACACATGCTCGCCGAAGAAATCAGCCTTCTTGAAAGATTGCTTCCTTGATAAAGGATCCTTTGGCTTTGGTTGAGGAGTATCAGTCAATTGCATCACTACCTCTAGATTCACAATCTCAGGTTCTTCAACCTGAGGAATTTCTAGTTCCTCTTCAGTGGCAGTCTTCATCGATTCAGCAGCAGCAGCAGTTTCTTCAGCACTAGTGGTTGGAATGTCTTCATGAACAGACTATGTGGGATGAGTTTCCTCATAGCCCAATGGAACAGTTTGCGCTGATGAATGAGGAATTTGTTGCAGAGGTGTGAACAAAGGGGAGTTGGGATGCTGACTATCCCAGAATTCATCGGTCATCAATGGAGTGGCATTCCCAATGTCCACATCCGAGTCTTGTTCTTCCAATTCTTCAACGCCGGCCTCCTTAGCAGTAAACTGAGGCACAGGCGAGGAGATGATTGGGGTTGAAGGGATAGCATCCACTTCAATTTATTCATCCGTCTGCTCTGAGGAAGCAGCAGAAGGAATGTCTTCACCCGATTCACTTGGAATCACATAATCTTCACCAAAAGGAACAAGGTCCTTTGATGGCATAGATGAAATGGGAACGACATCAATTGGATTCTCAGTTGAGCTTGTCAATGGCTTCATTTTCTTCGGAACTGGAGAATCTGAAGAAGCTGATGCCTTCCTTTTCTTCACAGCTGCACGCTCTGCAGTCTTTGTCTTCTTCACATCTATTGCAGATGGAAGGATTGGAGTTGGAGTAGGCACAGGAGCAGCAGAGGAATCTGGTTTATTTTCTTCAGGCGCAACACTAGAGGTTGCCCTGGCAATTTCTTCAGCGGCTGGAGTGGAGTCATCAGCCCTGGGATTTTCTTCAGCAGCCTGTTGTTCTTCAGCGGTGCTGGCATGTCCTTCAGCAGACTGAGCAGATGCTTCAGCCTGAGAAATTTCAATGTGGGTCTTACGAGCAGCACTTGAAGAAAAACCTTTGGTCAAATTTACAAATCTGACTTTGGCGCCCAACCAGTCAGCACGATATGCTTCAAATTCATCACTGAGGGTTTTGATTTCACCCTGAATCTTGACTAGTTCTTCTGTTGTCATGTTGACAACATCTTTCTTGAGGAAGCGCTCCTTCTTGTACTACGCTTTCTTGGTTTGCCTCGCCTGTTCAAACTTCCATTTTTCTTCGCCTATGAAGGCGGTCAGCATATGACTTTGGCCAGGAGTCAGGTTGAAGTCAGGCATATGAGTGTTTGGGTCCTTATGCCAGAGATCAATGAAATGAAGGATCACCTTGGGATCCAACAGCAGCGGTACTTCGCTTCCTTTGGCTCTAGCGGCCTTTTCTTGCCTGTCTTTGATGATTTGAACTAGTTCTTCATCATCAGCTTCGTCATCAGACGGCACTTGGAAAGCAACTTGTTTCTTATGAGGACTTGGGCGAGAGCCTCGTCCACCAGTTGTCTTTTTCTTCAGCAGCGAGGGACCAGCTGAGGAACTTGGTATCGCTGAGGAACTTGGGGCAGCTGAGGAGCTTGCAGAGGCTCCTGAGGCAATGGATATGCCCGCAGTCCTCTGACATGTGGCAAGATGCACTGGAGCAGATGACTTTGTTGCAGCATCTGAAGACTTTTGCGAAGGTGCTGAGGACTTTGGAGGAGCAGGAGCAGTCTGAGGAATTTGTTGTGAGGGCTTTGAAGAAACTGGCCGTGAGGGCATTGCTGAGGAAGAAGCACTTGGCTTGTGAGTAGGCTTCTTAGCCATGGCCTTCTTAGGCTTGGAAGCAGAAGCCTCATCAGAGGCAGCAGCAGCAGTAGAGTCTTCATTGAATTTCCTCACTGCTTCTTTTGCTTGTTTGGCCAACTTGGCCTGGCGCTTAGCCCATTCTTCAGGAAAGTCCTCACCACGTTTAACGCTAGTGGGATCAGCAACTTGGCCATGTGCCAGTGGAGGTCGTGGGCAGGGAGGATTGAGTGCGAATTTCTTCATGTATTTGGGAGTGACATATCTGTACTCCCTCCACTCACGTGCCCATCTCCTCTCTATTCTTTGTATGCGCACTTTGCGCTGATTCTTGTCCTCTTTTCCGAATTTTTCCTCATCGGGTATTTCAAAGGTAGTACTGACCTCATGCCTCTTTCCTCCTTTCTGTGGCTTCTTTCCATCAGCCATTTTCTTCAGATGAGGAATTTTAACAATCGAATTCTCTGAGGAAGTATGCAACTTTTCTTCAAGGAACGCTGCAAATGAGTTAAGTTGATGAGAACCTAGTGATTCAGCAGCGGACATGAGTACCTGTGAACAAAGTATAGTTGCGAGGAATTTGGAGAGGTCATATGCGTTCTCAGAAGGTTTTGTAAAAAGAACAAGTTTGAGGAATTTGACCAGATGAGTCTTGAAGAATTTGACTAAGCGCTCTTTGTCTCAGGTTCCAGAGTTGTATAGATTTAAAAATTCACACAATTGAGGAATCTTGAAGAAAATCATAGCTTAGAGAAATCAAATCAAGAACAGATGACATGTGAGGTGTTTAGTGTGTGAAGATTTGACGAAGAAAACACCTTTTGAGAATTTTGAAGAAAACGTTTGAATCAAAGAGGGCAGTAAAAGTAACTTTTAATTACCCTGGATGAAGAACACGATGAACCGTGGGATGGAGAAGTGAAGTTCATATGTGCAGATCTTCCACGCCCTAACTTGGCAGAGGAAGACAGCTACGGTGGCGGCGGAGTGAAGAAATCCGCGGCCGGCGCGAGTACGACGGCGACGAGGTCGAGGCAATGAAGCTCTTCCTCACCGGCGATGATGGAGTAGCGGCGGCGCTAGGGTTGGAGAAGCTCGAGCGGGAGAGTGAGAATGAGCGGAGTAAAAAAGTGAAGTGAAAGAAGGGGAGGGGTATTTATAGCTGAGATGAAAAGCCGTTCGCCCGAAGAAATAGGACGAACATGCCCCTGACCCTTTTCATTCGCACGACATGTGTCACCCACGTACTGTGTAGTGGAGATCGTGTGAGATCGTGGGTGAATAGATAAGTATTGTCGTGGGAACCGGAACGATTTGAGCGGCAAACCCAATTTTTTTGGAAAGGATAAGTTTTAACGTTGCGTTCGCAATTTCTTCAGCTGACAAGGACACGATGAAGATTTTGAAAAAGTTTCAAATAGAATGCATATGAAGAATTTGTGAATGGAATGGGTTGAGTTTAGCATAGAGGGGGAAGGGTCCGATCACATTCACTTAGCAGAAAAAGCAATGCGAAGAAATAGCAATAAGTGAATGCTGTAGAGGACATAAACTCATATATATATATATATATATATAAGAAAAGAGATAGAAACAGTGAAGACAATGCAAAGTTGAAGAATATGAACAACTGAGGAATTTCAAAAACTCAAATTGAAGATTTTCAACTTTTGTGGTGGCGTGACCCACCGTATAGGAATGATGATTTCAGACACCACGTACAATTGTCGTAGGGTTCTGAGAATCAAATTCTTCATTAATTTCTTCACACTTAGAGCGTTATTCTTCATTGATTGAAGAAAAACAAATTCTTCATGTGTTGCACATCTAAGTCATCAATTTTGCATAAGTGTTAGGATGAGTGTCCAATTCAAAGAACATTCGAAGATTCTAAGATATTTAGCTCACACCGCAACTTGCTAAATCTCTTCTCATCCAAGAGCTTTGTGAAGATATCTGCTAGCTGTTCTTCAGTCTTCACATGTTCAATAGAAATGTCGCCCTTCAACACATGATCACAAAGAAAATGATGACGAATCTGAATGTGCTTTGTCTTCGAGTGCTGAACTGGGTTGTGAGCAATCTTGATGGCACTCTCATTGTCACAGAGTAGAGGCACATTCTTCACATTGACACCATAGTCCTTGAGAGTTTGCTTAATCCATAACAATTGAGCACAGCAAGAGCCAGCATCAATATACTCAGCTTCAGCGGTAGATAGTGATACAAAGTTTTGTTTCTTTGAGGACCAACAGACCAAAGATTGTCAGTGTACTAAAGTAGGGGTACCTTAGTATCCCGAACTTGTGCACGGGCAGTTGCAGCGTCCCGCGGCAAGGCTTGCCGGGCGACCGCCAAGGTCCTCCGTGGTTCCTCTGGAGCCATTCAAGAACAAAGTATTCAAACCAAGGAGACAAGGCCCCGGCAAGAGGAGCTTGCCGGGAAGGCCACTCGAGGCACAAGATCACTCAAGACACAAGACCCTGGCAAGAGGAGCTTGCCGGGAAGACCAACCAAGGCATCTCAAGAAACTTGCCGCAACGCGCCACGCGTCCCGGCAAGGCCCGGTGAGCGACAAGCTCCCGGAAGCGACAAGATAGCGACCGCGGCAAGATGCTTGCCGCGGCAAGCTTCCACTCAGTACCCGCGCTCCAGCGCGTCCACCCACGTGTCGCTCTGGGACCCTTCCAAGCGCATGTGGCGGAAGGCTGTGCAGCCAGGGGTTGATACGTCCAAAACGTATCTATAATTTCTGCTTGCTCCATGCCACTTTTGGGTGATATTGCTATGATATTCATACACTTCCATACACTTTTGATCATATTTGGACTAACTTACTAATCCAGTGCACCCCAGTGCCAGTTTCTGTTTTCGGCTGTTTTTGTATTTCAGGTTTTCACGTTTCGAGAACTGCCCAGAAAAATCCAGAAAAATTGTATAAAAAATCAGCGAACCGGAAACAACACTGTGTCCGAAGGGCAGCCTGGGGGGCCACAGGGGCTCCAGGCGCCCTGTGGGCGCGCCCCCCTGGGCCGCGCCAGGGGGGTGCCTCGGCCCCCCGAGACTCCCCCGGTGCCCTACTTTGGCATATATTTAAAGGACCCTCCGAAACCCTCAGAACAGGACTTCTTTTCGCGATCCCATCTCTGTTCCGCCGCCGCCGCCGTTTCCAAGATCGGGAGCACCAGGAGAACTCTTCCCGGCACCCTGCCGGAGAGGAGGATCACCACCGGGAGCTTCTCCACCACCATGGACGCCTCCCGGATGACTCGTGAGTAGTCTCCCTTGGACCATGAGTCCATGACCAGTAGCTATGTGATGTTCTCCTCCCGTTCTTGTGCTTCACTAATTAGTCCTCGTGAGCTGCCCTTCATGATCGAGGCACCTATGTAATCCTTATGCTGTTGCTATGTTGAGTTTGCTGGGATCCGATGGATTATGAGATTATGTTAAGATTGATCTTGAGTAATATATTTGATTCACCTCTTTTATATTTTAGTTCATAAGTAATTCTTGCATGTTCTCCGTTGTTATTTATTGCTTTGGCCGAGTAGTAAGTAGTGACTCCAAGAGGGAACGTTATGCTCGATTGTGGGTTCATGCCCCTCGATGACTAGCTTGAGTGACAGAAACATGAGTCTAGGGGATGTGTTGTTGCCACAAGGGGGAAAACAACGGTGCTTGTGCCCGTGGGTGCAAGGATTGTTTACTTTACGCAAAGTTCTTTTAATGCAATTGTCTGTTGCATTGAGTTTACACTATGGGTGGGACTCGCAACTTAATACCAGCGAGATGTTCTGGATAGATATCTCAAGGTGGATGATTAGTAGTAGATATTGATGGATTTCGGTCTACTTACTTTGGCGTACCGCCCATGCTTTGAACCTCAACCTTTCTTGCAATGTAATCAGCATTTGTATGCGCTCGTGGGTCCTGTCAATTGCCCAGCTGTAATTTGTTTACCTCACATAGCTGTTTTATCGTCTTTTGGGAGAGAGACATCACTAGTGAACATCATGAGACTCCGGTCCATATTACCATCATTGATCACATCCACTATTTACTTTCCGTTACTATTTACTATTGCAAAAACTATCTATCACTACTATCATTGCTTTTAACCCTTTGTAAACTACAAGGCCGGAGAGATTGACAACCTCTCTGTACTCGTTGGGAGCAAAGTTATTTGTATCTGTGTGCAGGTCCACGTTGATTGCTACTAATCTGGCGCCGTAGCAATTGACACCTACTTGTTGAACCTAGGAGTCTCTGGGGAATCGATCCTTGGCATCTTTGCTAGGGGAAAACACTTCTACTTACTGCATCTTACACCTTCCACTTGGGGTAACCAACGAGGGGTTCGAGGCCCATCAAGGAGTATTTTCTGGCGCCGTTGCCGGGGACTCCACTCTTCAGGATAGGGGAGTTGCATGCTATCTTTTACCTTTGCTTTTTAGTCTTGTTAGTTTACCTTTCAGTTTTTGCTTTATTACCTTTTATCGAAAATCACAAAAATAGTTATCTTGCTTGCTTGCTACTATGGGTTCCACCGAGAACACCAAGTTGTGTGACTTCACTAGTCACAACAACGATGACTTTATCAGCACACCTATCACTACACCTGCCACTTCAGCACCTTCATATGAAATTAAACCTGCTTTACTTAACTTAGTCATGAGAGAACAATTCTCCGGTGCTGGAGATGATGCTGCTTTACACTTGAACAACTTTGTAGAACTTTGTGATATGCAAAAGTACCAAGAAATAGATGGTAATATTGTTAAGCTTAAGCTTTTTCCTTTCTCCTTGAGAGGAGGAGCTAAAATTTGGTTTTAGTCTTTGCCTAGAAATAGCATAGATTCATGGGACAAGTGCAAAGATGCTTTTATTGGAAAATACTATCCACCTGCTAAAATTATCCAACTTAGAAGTAACATCATGAATTTTAAACAATTGGATAATGAACACGTTGCCCAAGCTTGGGAACGTATGAAGTCTCTTATCAAGAACTGCCCTACTCACGGTTTGACTACTTGGATGGTTATCCAAACTTTTTATGCAGGCTTGAACTTTACCTCGCGGAACTTGTTGGATTCGGCCGCGGGAGGAACTTTTATGTCAACTACACTTAGTGCTGCCACAAAGCTTCTCGATGAGATGATGACCAACTATTCCCAATGGCACACCGAACGCGCTCCAACAGGTAGGAAGGTAAACTCTGTCGAGGAGATTTCCTCCCTCAATGAAAAAGTTGACTTGATCATGTCTCTACTTTCGAAGCAATCTACTGTTGATCCTCGTGATGTTCCTTTAAATTCTTTGATTGCTCAAGAACAAGTAGATGTTAACTTTATCTCTAGAAACAATTTCAACAACAATGCTTATAGGAGTAACTTTGGTAACAATTCTAGACCGTTCCCCTCTAACTCTTATGGGAACAACAATGCTTATCCTAGTACCAAGAACTCCAATACTGAACTAGAGACCATGCTTAGAGATTTCATCACTACCCAAAAAGCCTTTAATAAGAATGTAGAAGAGAAACTACATAAACTAGATGATCTTTCTTTTAAGGTAGACCACTTAGCCAATGAGGTAAAATTGCTAAAAATTGAAACTTCTCCTCTTAAGGAGAGGGAATTCATCCCTATTAATGCTACTCAAGTGCAAATTAATGAAAACATTAGGATGATGGCTAAGCTTAAAGAAAGATGGGCTAGAGAAAGGGAGGAAGAGGAAAGAATTAAGAGCCTTCCTACCCACCACACTATTGCTACTATCCAAGTTATTGAGGATGTTCACACTCTTAGCACCCAATGTACTCCTGGTCCCAATGGACCTATTAATGGTGATGCTATAGAAACTACCAAACAGGTGAACCTTAAGGACACCACTACTACTTTACTTGATGCTCGTGACCTTGATTTTGATAATTGCACTCTTACCGAAGTTATTGATTTCCTTCACAAAATGTCTAGAGATCCCCGCACTAGCACGCTTAACCTTGCCTTCACAGAGCATATCACTAATGCTCTCATCAAAGTTAGGGAGGAGAAACTTAGAGTAGAAGCCTCCATACCTAGAAAGCTAGAAGATGGTTGGGATCCTATGATAAAAATTTATTTGAATGACTTCTCTTGTTATGCATTATGTGATGTTGGTGCTAGTACCTCTGTTATGCCCAAAAGGATATATGATATGCTTAAATTGAAACCTTATGATTCTTGTTCTTTTGGTGTTCGTCTCGTTGATTCTTCCACAAAGAAACCTTTGGGAAGGATCGATGATGTTCTTATTGTTGTCAATGATAATTATGTGCCCGTTGATTTCACTATTATGGATATTGAATGTGATCCTTCATGTCCAATTATTTTGGGACGTCCCTTTTTGCACACCGTTGGTGCTGTCATTGACATGAAAGAGGGTAATATAAAATTTCAGTTTCCTCTCAAGAAAGGGATGGAACACTTCCCTCGTGAGAAGGTCAAGTTACCTTTTGAGTCCGTTGTACGGGCTAGCTATTCTTTTACTCTTGATAAAACTTGATCTATGCATTATGCCTAGCTTAAAGGCGTAAAATAAAGCGCTTTTGGGAGGCAGCCCACATGAATAAAATTTTTGCTTTTGTTGTGTCTTGATGTTTTTTACTGCTGTAGCATCATCATTGTATCTTTGCTTTTCATATTTGTGCCAAGTATAGCCTCTGATTGCTAGAAAGTTCAAAAGCTGTGAGGTGCTGTCCAGGAAACAGATTCTGTCCTTGGATAGAAAAATTCGTATAAAATCACCAGATCATCTTTTTGGTCTGAATTTTTTCGACAGCGTTCTCTATATAATTTTCTTTCATGCGTCAATTCTGAGTTTTTTTGATTTAAATTGCAGAAGTATCCCGAACAGATCAATTACTGCCTGCTGTTCTGTTTTTCACAGATTCTGTCCTGTTTTGCCTTTCCTTCACTTTGCAAATTGAGAACTTGCTTTTTCTTTGCAAAAACCTTTTGGCAATCTTGAGAAACAGTAGAACTTCAATAATATCATTATTTCCAGCAAGGTATAATTATTTTATTAAGGGTACTAACCTCGCTAATCAGATTATGATGAGTTATGTATGAAGGGAGTTTTCACGTGTGCGAGGGCAGATGATAAAAAGATTCAGGAGTGTCAAGCGCTCAAGCTTGGGGATGCCCCCGTGCACCCCCAAGAAATATTCAAGGAGACTCAAGCGTCTAAGCTTGGGGATGCCCCCGTGCATCCCCTTCTCCATCAACATTATCAGTTCGTCTTTCGTTCCGCTATATTTTTATCACTTCATGTGTTATGTGCTATGCTTGGAGCGTCTTGCTTTTAGTTTTCTTTTCAGTTTTTAATAACGATTCGGAACTCAGCTTTCTTTATGTGGGAGAGAAACACTCTCCACTTCTACCTAGAACATAACATAGAATTTTCATGTCTATCTTTGTTGTGTGTGTTCTTTGTCTTTTAAATAGCAACTATCATGTTCTGCTCTTAGTATTCATGCTTATCTTTTCAAAGAGCTTTTGTTTAGTTGGTTGCTTGAACTCTCTTTAATTATCATGCTCACCTTATTAAGAGAGTTTGCTTCCGTTGCATTGGTTAATATGTCTATGATAAAGATGCTACGTGCATGATGGCGCTTAGTAGTTCAGGTTTTCTTATGGTTAGTCTCAAATAGCTGGGGGAGTCCCAATGTGTTATTGGAGTACCAACATGATTTGTTTGCCTATGATGTGGTATGGTTTAGTAATATCTTCCTTCGAGAATTTATTTTGATTGACTTGGCGTATGCTCACGCATATTTAAGACTGTAAAGAAAGTCTGTCAAGCCTTGATGATCTTTTATTTCTGAGTAGCGATATAACTACCATGCCTGATTCAATATTGCTTTGTCGCTCTGCATGATTATGACCGTCATTGCTGTCTTAGTTGGTCGCTCCTAGTCTTTTGCTAACCTTCACCTGCACTAAGCGGAATTACTGCTGGTGCATCCACATCCTTTTAAACCAGTTGTGCCATACGAGTCCACCATACCTACCTATACGTGGTATTTCACCGCCACTCCAAGTAATTTACATGTGCTACCTTTAAAACCAATCTTTGCAATATATAGCTCATGGGAAAGTAGCCAAAAAACTATTGTGGTAAAGAATATGTTGCCTATGTATCTTATTTCTTATGAGTTGCTTGCTTAGCGGTAACCATGTTTCTGGGGACGCTATCAACTGTCACACTTTTGTTGAATATCATGTGAGTTGCTATGCATGTTCGTCTTGTCTGAAGTAAGGGTGATTTTCCGTGGGTTGAATGATATGCATATTGTTAGAGAAGAACATTGGGCCGCCAACCAAAGCCATGCATCATGGTGGAAGTTTTAGCTTGGACTTAATCCTCAATCTCTTATGAGAATATGCTTATGCATTAAAGAGGAGTCCATCATCTATTTTCTATGTTGTCTCGGTATGGATGTCCTCAAGTTGAGATCTATCAAAAACAAGAAATCAAATGCGATTTATCTCCTTGGACCTTTGTACAGGTGGCATAGAGGTACCCCATTGTGACACTTGGTTGAAACATATGTAATGCAATGATAACCCATGGGAGTCCGAGCTAATTAGGACAAGGTGCGAGCACTATTGGTATTCGATGCATGAGGCTTGCAACTTATAGGATGTGTTATGCATGACACATATGAAGTACTACTACCGTTGACAAAATTGCTTATATGTTTTTAAAATAAAAAGCTCTAGCACATAACCATTCTTTTACTTTCATGTTGAGTCTCCACCTTCTTTTAAAAGCACCAACTACTGAGAGCATGATTGCCATCCTGGGTGTAATGTGCATTGTCCCAAAGTAGCATTGTCTTTTGCATGATTGTGATATCGTTTATTTTGAAATCATTGTATCTAGTCATCACTTAAACCTTGAAGGTGCCCCTGCATTTATGTTTTGCTTCACTAAAGGGGGCAAGCTAGATATCACTTTATCATATTTGCACATCATGTTCATTGCAAATCTTTTTGATGTTTCAGTTTCATATTGTAAAACTTTCAGTCATTTGTGATTTTCTCATGAGGCAACTTAATTACTATAGAATCATTGTCTCAGTAAGCTTTTGTCATATGACTATGAGAAGTCCTATATGGTTAATAGCATGTCACCACAGAAATTATTCTTGTTATCATTTACCTACTCGAGGACAAGCAGGAATTAAGCTTGGGGATGTTGATACATCCAAAACGTATCTATAATTTCTGCTTGCTCCATGCCACTTTTGGGTGATATTGCTATGATGTTCATACACTTCCATACACTTTTGATCATATTTGGGCTAACCTACTAATCCAGTGCACCCCGGTGCCAGTTTCTATTTTCGGCTGTTTTTGTATTCCAGGTTTTCACATTACGAGAACTGCCAGGAAAAATCCAGAAAAAATATATAAAAAATCAGCGTTCCAGGAGCTACCGTGCGGCCAAAGTACAGCCGGGGGGACCCACAGGGGCTCCAGGCGGCCTGTGGGCGCGGCCCCCCCTGGGCCATGCCGGGGGGCGCCTGGGCCCCCCGAGGCACCTCTGATGCCCCCCTTTGGCATATATTTATAGCATGTCGAGGAAACCCTGATTCCAGAACCCTTTTCTCCAGACGCGATTCTGATCTCCGCCGCCATCGCCATCAAGCTTCGGGGGACCAGAATTCCTGCGCCGGCACCCTGCCGGGACGGGGAAGTGCCCCTGGATTCATCTCCATCGACGTTGCTTCCTCCCTCCATGATGCGGGAGTAGTTCCTCCTCGGGGCTGAGGTTCTTACCAGTAGCTATGTGGTCAATTATCTCTCCCATGATGTGATCTTCGTTGTGATCATAGGCTATGTTAATCTAGGGTGTTTCCCCTTCCTCTATGTATTGGATTGATGTACTCACTTGTCTTTATCTAGTATAATCCCCGAGACCAAGGTGACAGCGGTCTATTGGACATGGATTAGAACAATATTTTCATGAGTGATTTCCTCTCTTGTGTGTTGATTGAAGATTGAGAGTCTCTTGGTGCTTGTCTTTGACTATCCTTTAGATATGTTATGGTGATTGTGGGACTCTCTTTGGATGGCCGCGGTGACATTGGGAAATCCTTAGATCAAGAACTACGAACTTTGAGGTGTGCTTTTGTAGCCCTACATAATTCTCATCCTCTCTTGACCACGAAGGAATGATCTCCGAGTGTGTCCCCTTTGCATGTTTTATGGGAAATATCATGTGATTCGATTATGTTAATGTTGTTGGGAGTTGCCACTAGTGAAAGTATGAACCCTAGGCCTCGTTTCCACCATTGCAACACCGTTTGTGCTCACGTTTACTACTTGTTTGCTTGCTGCACTTTTTATTACATATTTATGTTACCTTGTTTTGCCATCCATATCACTTGCCATTTAACATCTCTTCGCCGAACTAGTGCACCTATACGTCTAACAAGTGTATTAGGTGTGTTGGGGACACAAGAGACTTCTTGTATCTTAGTTGCAGGGTTGTTTGAGAGAGACCATCTTCAACCTCTACTTCCCTGAGTTCGATAAACCTTAGGTCATCCACTTGAGGGAAATTGCTACTGTCCTACAAACCTCTGCGCTTGGAGGCCCAACATAGTCTACAAGAGTAGAAGCGTGTGTAGACATCAGCCAAGAACAAGCTGGCGGATCTCGGGATGCTCAAGGCCAACATGCACACCAACATGCCGGCACGAGCAAGGCACGGTCGCCCGGACGGGATGCTGCTCCTTCTAACACTGTTAGAAGTCCGAGCATATCCCGCTCCTCGCACCGCTCGCCACCGCTACCCGCCACTCCAGCAGAAGCTCTGGCACGAGCTCAACTGCTCCTAGATTTCCCTCCAGCGGCAGACAAGGCCGACGACTGGAGGGCCACCATTTAGAGCCTCATCGCCTTCGCCAACGGCGACACTCCGCAGCAGCCAAGTACATCGTGGCCGCGGCAAGTCAGCCAGGCGCGGGCCGATGGCGACAAGACTGGTGGGGGTGCAACCACCGTGCACTCTCCGCCCCGAAGGCCAAGATCGCCGACTCGTCGGGTCAACCTCGATAGCGACTCCACCGCGTTGTCGGACCCACGAGCTCGTCGCGATCAGCGCCAAGTTCTTCAAGATCGACAGCAAGAAGACGCTCGTACCCGCATCGAGCGTCGAAGAGGAGCGCGATGTCAATCAGACCAGCGCGCTGGGCCCGCTGTCGACATGCAAGCGCCAGGGGGACCAGACGACTTGCCGTACGCGGTAGGTTGTCCTACGTACTTGTGAGCTACGGCAAGTCCAGTGGCCCAGCATGAAGAATTTCAAACCAGACGTACCGGAGAAGTACGACGGCAAGACGCATCTGTCAGAGTTCCTCAGCATCTACACCATCGCGGTGCAAGCTGCTGGGGGGCGGGACGACAAGATCCTTGCCAACTACTTCCCTCTGGTACTCAAACCCAACGTCAGGTCCTGGCTCATGCACTTGCCGGACAACTCCATTTCTTCTTGGGCAGATCTTTGCCATCAGTTTGTCGGCGCCTTTACAGGCGGCCACAAGCCCCATGGCCAGGAGAGTGACCTTCACCTGCTCGCCCAGAAGGAAGGAGAACCCCTGCGCAAGTATATCCAGAGATTCAGCCGTGTACAGCATAACATCCCAGACGTCCACCCTGCCGCGGTTATCAGCGCGTTCCATCAGAACGTGCGTAACCGCAGGATGAGGGAGGAGATGGCGATGTGCAAGATCAAGGACGTCAGCGAGCTGTACGCCCTGGCCGACAAGTGTGCACGCGCTGAGGATGGGAGGAAACTCCCCGGAGAGGATACAGGAGCAGGGGGATCTGACAGCGAAGATGCCGCCCCGGCAAAGAAAAACCGGCGGCGGAACAACAGGAAGAAGAAGAACAAGGAGGTGCTAGTCGTTGAGCAGTCCGGCAAGGAAGGTGGCGCCAAGAAAGCCCAAGTTGGTAGCTCCGGCAAGGAGACTGCCGCATGCACCAACTGTCAGGCTGTGGCGGCCGCCGACAAGCAGGACGACACCGACAAGCAGTATTGCAAGATCCACCGCACCAAGGGCCACGATCTCCAGAACTGCAAGAGGGTCGAACAGCTCGTCGAGCAGCAGAAAGCTGAGTACGAGCGACGCGACAAGGAGAAGGCCCGAGGAGGTGATGGAGGATCTGGCAAGAAGCGACCATTCAACGGCCGGGGAGGACGCCGCGGCAAGGCCAAGCAGCGGCAAGGAGACAGACCTCCCCGCGGCCGCGACAAGGATGAAGACGACGAAGACGACGAAGACATGGATGATGGTGAGACCAGTGAGCGGGAATTTCAGAAAGTCACAGAGGTTTTGTGCGTTGACGGTGGTGCTTCTCTACATACTTCACATCGCCAACTCAAGCAGTGGGTGCGGGAAGTCAATGCAGCAGAACCACCTGTCGAATCGCGCAAACTTCTGAAATGGTCCAGCACGCCTATTATCTTTGACATTGAGGACCACCCCGACCGCACAACTGCGGTCGGGTGCTTGCCGATGTTGGTTTCACCAACTATCTGCAACCTCAAGGTCACTAAGATGCTAGTTGATGGCGGGGCCGGCTTGAATCTGATCTCCTCCGCTGTGCTCCACAAACTCCAAATCCCTGATAGCGAGCTCGAAGAGACCGGAACGTTCCAAGGGATCAACCCGGGAAGGAGCAAGCCGAAGGGGAAGATCACACTGCCAGTGACGTTTGGCGGCGAGCCGAACTTCAGGACTGAGAGGGTCACTTTTGACATTGCCGATTTCCCGTTGCCTTACAATGGGATACTTGGCCGTCCAGCACTCGCCAAGTTCATGGCAGCCTCTCACTATGCCTACAACATGTTGAAGATGCCAGGCCCGATAAGCGTCATCTCTGTCCCTGGCGACAAGAAGGATGCTCTTATCTGCGCCGACAAGATCTACCGGGAAGCAGCAGCCGCAACAGATCACAAGACACTTGCCGCTGAAGCTCCCGAGGGGAAGGAGAAGACCAAGTCCGGCAAGAGCTCTGGGGCCCATTCCGGCAAGCGCACCTGTTCGGAGTGCTGCGCTACCATTGAGGACGCACCATCAAGCTCTACCGGCAAGTGTAAGAAGACGATGGCAGCTCCGCCAGAAACCAAGAAGGTGTCCGCCAAGGAGGACAGCACTGGTGGTACCTTCACCATCAGTGCCACGCTTGATCCTAAATAGGAAAGCGCGCTCGTTGCTTTCTTGCGGGCGAACGTCGACGTATTTGCATGGCAACCGTCTGACATCCCCGGTGTTCCCAGGAAAGTGATTGAGCACAAGCTTGCCGTCTGTCCTCACGCGCAACCCGTCAAGCAAAAAGTTAGGAAACAAGCAGTGGAGCGTCAAGAATTCATAGCAGAAGAAATCAAGAAGTTGGAAGCAGCAGGCCTTGTCAGAGGCGTGCTCCATCCTACGTGGTTGGCCAATCCTGTAGTCGTGCGTAAGGCAAACGGGAAATGGAGGCTTTGTATCGATTTCACCGATGGGAATAAAGCTTGTCCCAAAGACCCATTTCCCTTGCCGCGCATTGACCAGATTGTTGACTCCATGGCTGGATGTGATTTGCTTTCATTTCTTGACGCGTACTCAGGATATCACCAAATCTTCATGGCAGAAGAGGATGAGGAGATGACCGCATTCATCACTCCATGTGGCACATACTACTTCATACGCATGCCTTTCGGATTGAAGAATGCTGGTTCGACATTTGCAAGGGTAGTCCATACAGCTTTTGAGCCACAGATACACAGAAATGTAGAAGCTTACATGGATGACATAGTGGTCAAGAGCAAGGACAGGGCTACTCTGATCCAAGACTTAGACGAGACCTTTGCAAATCTGCGCAAGATCCAGCTCAAGCTCAACCCCGAGAAGTGTGTGTTTGGAGTCCCTTCCAGCAAGCTTCTCGGGTTCTTTGTGCCTCGAAGCCAATCCCGACAAGATCAAGGCCATTGAGCAGATCGAAGCACCGAAGCGCGTCAAGGATGTACGGAGGCTTGCCGGCTGCGTGGCTGCTCTCACCAGGTTCATCTCTAAGTCTGCTGAGCGCGCCCTGCCATTTTTCAAAATTTTGAAAAAGGCAGGTCCAATGAAATGGACTCCGGAAGCGGAGGCTGTGCTGCAAGATTTGAAGAGATACCTGTCCTCCACTCCAATACTTGTCGCACCTAAGCCACAAGAGAAGTTGCTGCTGTATCTAGCGGCAACTAATCAAGTGGTTAGTGTTGCGTTAGTAGCGGAGAGGGAGGCAGATGATGAGCCAGCGACCGCGGCAAGTACATCCAGCGACAAGCAGGGGGCTTCCCCGACAAGCTCTGGTCCCAACAAGGATGGATCCGCGCAGGCGCAAGAAGAGATACGAAAGAAAATGGTGCAGCGCCCAGTTTACTTTGTCAGCTCCCTTCTGCAGGGGGCTAGGTCAAGGTACTCTGGTGTGCAAAAGTTGCTTTTCGGCCTCCTCATGGCCTCGAGAAAGCTGCACCATTACTTCCAAGCTCATGAGATAACAGTTGTCACTCGCTTTCCGCTGAAGAGGATACTGCAGAATCCAGAAGCAACAGGCAGGATTGTCGAGTGGGCGCTGGAACTGTCAAGCTTTGGCCTCAAGTTTGAAAGCACTTCAACTATCCAAAGCAGAGCATTGGCAGAATTCATAGCAGAATGGACGCTGACACCAGATGAAGAGATCCTAGAGACGAGCATCCCCGTCAAGGAAGCGAGCAAAGAGTGGCTAATGTACTTTGATAGTGCCTTCTTGCTGCAAGGCGCCGGTGCTGGCGTGCTGCTTGTCGCACCCACCGGAGAACACCTCAAGTACGTGGTCCAGATGCACTTTCCCAAGGAGCAAGAAACAAACAATACTGCAGAGTATGAGGGGTTGCTTGCCGGTCTCAGGATCGCGGCAGACCTTGGGATCAAGAAGCTTATTGTAAGTGGTGACTCGCAACTTGTCGTCCGCCAAGTAAACAAAAATTACTAGAGTCCATTGATGGAAGCGTACGTTGATGAAGTGAGAAAGCTAGAAGAGCACTTTGATGGCCTACAGATGGAGCATGTTCCGAGAGCTCAGAACGACATCGCCGATGGCCTGTCAAAGTGTGCTGCACTTAAGTTACCTGTGGAACCAGGGATTTTTGTGCTCAAGCTAACTCAACCATCCGTAACACCATCAACTGGACAGAGCAAGAAGAGGAAGTTGATTTCTGGTGACTATCTTCCGGCAGAGCTTCCCGAAGCCACCGCCAAGAAGGTCCCCAAGATCAACGCCAAGAGTGTTGAGGAGCAATCTGCTCCGGCAAGCCCTAGGGTTTGTTCCGTTGTAGCAGAAGCTCCCGACAAGTTTTGCTCCGGCAAGCTTGCCGGGGAACATCAAGCTCCGGCTGAGACATAGGTTCTCGCGGTAGAAGCAGATGTTCCCGCAGCAGTAGATGTGCCTTTAGTCCTTGCTGTCGAGCCACAGGCTCCAGCATGGGCGCATCAGATTGTCCGTTTCCTTCAGACAGAAGAACTTCCCGAAGAGCAAGAAGAAGCTGAAAGAGTAGCTCGGCAGTCAAGTATGTACCAGTTTGTTGACAACACACTGTACAGAAGAAGACTCAACGGTGTGAAATTGAAGTGTATTCCCCGGGAAGATGGACAGAAGCTGTTGGCAGAGATACATGGAGGCATATGTGGTCACCACATTGGCGCAAGAGCACTTGCCGGCAAAGCATTCCGGTAAGGTTTCTTTTGGCCAGAAGCCCTCTAGGATGCAACTGCACAAGTAACCAAGTGTGAAGCGTGCCAGTTCCATTACAAGCAGATACACCAGCCAGCTCAAGCTCTCCAGACGATCCCTTTATCCTGGCCATTTTCGGTCTGGGGGCTCGACATCCTCGGCCCCTTTCCCCGCGCAGCCGGGGGCTTTGAGTACTTGTACGTTGCAATCGACAAGTTCACAAAGTGGCCAGAAGTGGAACCAGTGAGAAAGGTGACCGCACAGTCAGCAGTCAAGTTCTTCAGGTCGATTGTTTGCCGTTTCGGGATCCCTAATAGGATCATCACCGACAACGGTACGCAATTCACGAGCCGCACCTTCATGCAGTACGTCCAAGATCTTGGCGCCAAGGTCTGCTTCGCTTCTGTTGCTCACCCGAGAAGCAACGGTCAAGCGGAGAGGGCCAATGCTGAAGTGTTGCGTGGACTCAAGACCAGAACTTTCGGCAGGCTGCACAAGTGCGGAAGAAACTGGATCGAAGAGCTGCCAGCGGCTCTTTGGTCGATCAGGACGATGCCAAATCGAGCCACTGGACAGACACCTTTCGCTCTAGTCTATGGAGCGGGGGCAGTTCTCCCCACGGAACTCGTTTACGGGTCATCTCGAGTGCTCGCTTATGATGAGCTCGAGCAAGAGCAGTTGCGACAAGATGACGCGCTACTCCTTGAGGAGGACCGTCTTCAGGCTGCTGTACGAGCTGCTCGATATCAGCAAGCTTTGCGCCGCTACCATAGCCGCAAAGTTAACGCCAGAAGTCTCGAGGAAGGCGACCTTGTTCTTCGGCGTGTTCAGTCCGCCCAGAATTCCAACAAGTTGACGCCGAAGTGGGAAGGCCCTTATCGGGTGAAACGAGTTACTAGGCCTGGCGCTGTCCGCCTTGAGACCGAAGATGGCTTTCCGGTGAGCAACTCCTGGAACATTGAGCATCTTCGTAAGTTTTACCCGTAAGGCGCGGTTGCTGTGACCCGCTCCGGCAACCACCTTTTGTACAAGTCTTGCCGCTGTTGCATGTAATCCTTTGTACAAAGCCGGGCACAGACCCCGTGCATCAGTAAAGCTCATGTGCCTCGCACATCTTGTCGTTTCATGCTTCTTGGTTTATGCATGTACTATCTGACACTTTGTGCAGCACCTATCCCTGGTAAGCAATAACGAGCCCAAAGGCTCCATATCTGTATTTTCTCTTCCTTCTTTTTTCTCAAGGAAAGGAAGGTTCCCTCGCGCACAAGTTTGCCGGGGGGGAGAAGAGGATAGTGGTATGGACCAGGCATCGTCCAAGAGAGTTTCGCATTGCCGGGAAGCGAGCAACACAAAAGCTAAGTTGCCAAAGTTTGAGCAATCAAATTTTTAAATTTTTAAGTTATCTTCCTTGAACGACCGCATCTTGTATGGAAAACCTGTGCGCGGAGGAACCTACTCGTAACTAGTCGCGCCCTTACTTTGTTTCGAGTTTGCTCAACGACTTAAGTGCGCTGCGACTAGTGTCGCACCCTTATCTTGTTTTCGAGCCCGCTCAACAACTTAAGTGAGCTGCAACTAGTTGCGACAAGGTTTCTTGCCGGTTGCAGCACCGCCAGCAGGCTGCTGAAGTTCCGCACTCAGCGCTCGCGGCTAAGGTGACTACGCCGGCAAGTTCCCTAAAAGCGTAGGGCAAGAACATACAAAGCGAAGAGTCAAGTAAAGGAAATAACATTGCAGTTACTACCCGAAATAGAGTTATATTACGAAACGACTTGTTGCAGCTCTAATAGACTATTTTTCATAACATGGCTGACAACGACAAGGAAAAGAAGAAAATGGGCAAGACTAGTCCGCGCGGTCGCCCTCGACCCTCTTGATGCCACTCACCTTGTCCACAATGGGTGCGACAAGGGCCTTGAGCGCCTCTTGGTCGGCATCCGGCGGCAAGCTCCTAAGGACGTTGGTGAGGTTGAGGCCCGGATTGCGGAAGGCCACCTTCATCAACACCTTCTGCAGGGCTCCCGCGCAGAGTTTGTGTGACTCATCCGCCAGCTGCTTTGGGATCTTCTCCCGGAGTTCCTGGAGGGTTGTCACCACGCCCTTGAAGAATAAAGTAAGCTTGGCGCTGGGGTGGAGGTTCTCGTCGGTGGAGTACCCGAGATACTCCGCCCCCAGCTGCGCCAACTCCTTGTCGATGTCTGCGGCGGCGTTGACGAGGCCTTCCGTCCAGAGCTCGACGGTCTGCCTAAAGTTGTTCTGGGTGACGGCAGCGCTCGCCAGCAACGCCTTCTCGGCCCTGATCTGCTCCTTCAGGGTCGTCTCCCGCTCCTTGGCGCCGTCCAGCGTCTTGGCTAGGGTGGTCAGCTTCAGCTCGAGATCCGCATTGGAGTCCTTGGCAGCGGCGAGCTCCTTGCCTTTCTCGGAGAGGCGGACCTATAGCTCGGAGTGGATGTGGGCGTCCTTCTCCCGCTCGACCTTGAGCGCGGTGATTTCTTCGCCTCTCTCCTTGAGGTCGGCCTCGAGCTGCGCCACCTTCACCTCCAGTTCCTTCTTGGCAGTCTCAGCAGCTGCGGCGGCGTCCTTTGCTTCCTGAAGGGCCCTGCTAAGTGATTGTTCGCGCGCGGCAAGATCCTCCTCGTGGCTGTCGAGGTTGATCTTCCGCTGCGCCAGCTCGCCTTCACGCGCAGATAACCTCTCAGCGGCAAGCCGCTGCTGCTCTTCAACCTCGGCCTTCTCGAGGAAGAAGGCCGTCTGCTCTTCGGCAAGCTGTTCCCGCTCCTCCGCCAAGGACCGGAGAGCTGCTTGGTGAAGACCCCGGAGCTCCTCTACGCATTTCTCCATATCGGCTCCCGCCTTGGCGGCCAGAGCCTCTCGGGACTCCAGCTTGGCCCGCCGGGCGCGGTAAAGCGACAGCAGCTCGCGCAACAGCCGCTCCTAATCAGGCTCGCTGCTGCTGCTCGGCGCGTCGACAAGCTTCAGCCCGGCGGAGGCAAGCACCTCTCCGTCGAAGACCTCTCCCTCGATCGGCGCCCTGGACATGGACGCCCATGGGAGCTTGATGAAGACATCGTCGCCGGCCTTTAAGTAGGCGCCTGGCTCGGGCTCGTCGGGGCTGGGGGCTGCGGCCGCGGCGGAGGGCTCGGCGGTCGGTGTAGCGCCTGGCGCTCCTGCAGCCTCAGGGCCGTCAGTGCAACCACCAGCCCCTTCGCCGGCTGCTGCGGCGGCAGCCTCGGCGGCCTCTGCGCCGACCGTTTCTTCGGCAACGGCGGTGTCGTCAGCAACGACCTCCGTCTCCATTGGCTCAGCTGGGGATGGGTCTGACGGAAAAAAGAAAAGACAAACAGTCAAGAAAATATCCAAAAAGAAGAATCGAAAGAAGAAAAGCCAAGGGAAGCTTGAAGCAAAGGGGTTACCTGCGCGGGCCGGCTCCTCGGTAAGGTTCCTTGCCGGGGAGCTCTCCCTCGGCGGCGTGGTTGTAACTCCCTATAATACCCAGGATGGGACTATACCTCCTACGTGTCGAGGCACGACTTAAAGGTATAAGCCCATCCTAGAATGATCTCAAGTAAAAGAGGGATTAAATTGCAAAAGGAGATAGTTGTCTTACACTCGCCACTTCACACAATAAATTACATGAGCAAAACATCATTCAAAACATCACAACCCGACTACGGGCGAAGATCAAAAGAAAGATACCAAAACAACATAAAGCCACAGGTCAGGATCGAATCCTAGTAGAAACCACTACTGATCATCGAAACGTCACAAGCATACGGCCAAACTCTTCATCGGGCTCCCCTTGAAGGACTTGAGCCAGCTCCTGCATCATCACGGCTGAACCTGCATCTGGTGTGGTGAAGTAACTGTGAGCCACAGAGGACTCAGCAATCCCGTTCCCGGGTAACAAGACTATTTAAGCCTTGGGTGTGGATAAGGCTGAAGAAAGAATAAGAGGTGAAGGAAAAACAAGAGTCTGCAGCAGCAACTAGCACTAGCTTACGTAATAGAGAGCGAGAAGAGAAGTGCCTCGGTCGAGAGATGATCACGAAGTGATCCTAACTAAAGCCAGTCAAACATAACCCCACCGTGTTCAACTCCCGAATCCCTATTCGGAAATTGACAGTCACGGTACACACGCTGGTAGTGTATTGGAACATTGTGTCAAGTTATCTACAACCGGATATTAACAAGCTCCCATCTGCCACATAACCGCGGGCACGGCTTTCGAAAGTTCAAACCCTGCAGGGGTGTTCCAACTTGACCCATTACAAGCCCACGATCCGCGGAGTCGCAACTCCATAGGTGGGAAGACCCGAGTATTCTCGGAATCCCGTGCTCAAGTTAAACCGAACTAAGGTAAGGCTAATCCAGCAAATCCTCCCGGCGTGTCGACACCCTGATAGTAGCCGCGCGTATCTAAGTCTCAGGACACGACCGGATGGGTGAAGCTACGGGTTTTTACCAAACCTCGAGTTTCCTCGTGGTGGCCCCGCAGGCTCCCCGTTTCGGACCAACACTCATGTGGAGCACTGGCCCGGGGTTGTTGAATTAAAATTAAAAGGGATAGCTAGTCCACATGCAAGTTTTATTAGTTATTAGGCAAATAGTACCAATGTTGGGACTTGCTGGAAAAGACTTAGCACTTAGCGGCTTATCAAGGGGGTCCCATACACCCCAACCGTGTTAGGAACGCATAATCAAGGAACATAACACCGGTTTATACGGTTCCTAACGGCATGAGTGGAACAAATCACCAAGCAAAAGGCTTAGCCTTCCACCCTTGCCAATATATAGATGATTTCATTTAGCATTTATATAGTGTGATATAACCCAACAAACTTCAACATGAAGCAAGCATCTTCAATCTTCACCTGCAACTAACAATGCTATAAGAGGGGTTGAGCGAAGCGTACTTAGCCAAGCAACGGTTTGCATAGGTAGGGTGGTTAGACAGGATCATGGTTACAATAGGAGGCTGACAAGAAAACATGGGCATCGAGGCAATATACTACAGAGCGATACTTCTAGCAATAGGCAAAGATAGTAATGGTATCCGGGTTCGGTCATCTTGCCTGGAATTCCACAAGGGAGAAGAACGGATCCATGAAGTAGACTGAGCAACACAGTCGAGAGAATCCTCACAACTCCGGAACGAAACCGAAGCTATCAAGAGAAGCAAACCGGAAAGAAATAAACAACACGGTAAACACGCAAGCATAAACATGGCATACGATGCACAAACAAAGCTACAAGTTAAGTGGAGCTCAATATGCAACGAGTTGCATATTGACGAAACACCACATTTAATTATTTAGTTGACTCCCGTTTATTTACAAGACAAGATTAAATGTTTTTAACATGGCAAGAGGTGAAGCATAATAAAACTACACTATTTAGACATTTTAAATGAGGCCGGAGAATAACAACAACAAATCCGGGAACTCCCCATGAGCATTTTAATAATTATAAAGCAACAACAATTGAACATTTTAGTGTTGTTAACATGATGCGGATGACATGATCAAGTTTATGCAATTTTATTAAAAGTTGACATGAAGAAGATATGAAGTGTTGTTCCCGTGGTGGAAAGAAAAAGGGTACCACGGCAACGATCCGAAAATGATGCCACGGCAACATATCGGTTCCGGTAACTCGTTGAGAGTCCGGTGCAAAAGGAAAGATGGCGTGAGCGAGTCAAACGAGATGAAAGGTGGGGCGATCCCGTTACCGGGTTCCCACGGGTCGGCGACGAGGCAACCGAGGAACAAGACAAACGGACGAAACGGCACGGAGCACACACGGGAAACATTTCATACAACACAACAAGCATCACACGGGTCACGTCTCGGGGTTATACCTTCGAAACACTCGTTTCGGGGCGGTTCGAGTCGTCGAGGGACGTAGTGGTACACGGGTCGTAGAGGAAGAAGTCGTTCACGTTCGGAGAGGAAGTAGTCGTTCCGGAGAGGTACACGGGGCGACGGTAGGGGAACTCGTTCCGTAGGGGTACTCGCGGTCTTCGGCGACGGTAGTCGGTACACGGCGACGGTAGTCGTTCACGGAGCTCGTTTTCCCGTAGATGTTCGGGTCGGTGTCGTGGTACTTGTGGTTCTCGTTTGCGACGGTAGTGGAAGTAGTGGTACTTGGCGATTCATCATGTAGTTGTTCCCGTTCGAAGTTGTACTTGCATCGGAGGGGTACTTGTCGCGTAGTCGAACTTGACATATCCGAATGGGTACTTGGCGGGTCGGTCGTCGTGGTACTTGTCGGTCATGTAGAGGTACTTGACGGAAACCACGTAGTTGAACTTGTTTTATGTAGATGTTCGGGTCGTTGCGGTCTTGCTGGTCTCGTTCTCACGTCGATCTTGCCAAAAGCCTGCTGGACCAAAACAACAACACGAGCCGACGGAAAAACACAGCAGCAGTACAGCGAGGAAGAGAGGCACGGGCACGACGGGGCTCTTGCTGACCGGAGGCAGCAGCAAGGAGGCGCACGGGGAGGACCACGGCCGGATCCCTCCTGATCCGGGCCGGAGTTGAGCGGGCGCTGGAGGCAGGGTTGGCTGCGCCCTGGTCGAGGAGATGGAGGGACCGAGGGGTTAGGATCGAGGGACTCGGGCGCTGCGGGCGATGGGGATGGAGAGGTGCGGTGACCAGAGGAGGAAAATTCGGGCGCTGGGAACTGGGATGCGGTCGGGTGCGAGAGAAGGGAGATCGAGAGGGGGGTCGTGCGCTGCGAGGGAGAGCGAGAGGTGGCGGCGCTGCGAGGGAAAGAGGGAGCGACGGGAGAAGGAGATCTGCGGGCTAGGGTTTGGTCGCCTGGGCCTTGGGCCAGAAGGAGAGGGAGGCTGAGGCTAGGCCTGGAGGGAAAAGGGCCAGGAGTGAGATGGGCCTCTCTCTCCTATCTGGTTTTTAACAGAAACCAAAAAGAGAGAACAGAATAACAATGAGGAGGAGGTTAGGGCAAAAGTTAGCACATGGGAGTATTTTTATCGGGCATCATAAAAAGAGCACGGTCCGAGAAAAATAGAAAAGGCGTGATCGAAAAATAATTCAAACATATTTGAATTTAATTCAAATAGTTTTGAACTAAAACTTGATTATTGAAGTGTCCAAAAAATGTTCTAATTTTTGGAGGAACCTCGAAACAACGGAAAGAAATATTGGCAAGATTTTTGTAGGAGAACTCGAAGTGGAAAAGACATGGGGAAATATTGCAAGTGTGTTGCGGGTAATTCCAAACAATGGAATATTATTATATAGCTCCCTAAATATTGAGAGACTTTTATATGTTTTAAAGAGAAGACATTCTTCCCTCGATTTAAATGGACCGAAGGCCCACACTATTTATTTAATTTGAGATGCAAAATAAATATGACATGATGGCATGATGACATGATGCAATGCAAAATAAATAACACAAGCACAATGAAACACACGGGAGAACCCGGAACATCTGGAATCTTCTGGAATCTTCTGGGATCTTCTGGGACGTCGGTCTTCGGGCGTCACACTCCCGCCGGCGGAGGGCCGCTAGTGCTATCCCACGCCGGAGAACTCGCCCTTGGCGGAGTATTCGCCCTTGGCGGAGAGCTCTCCCTTGCCGGGGAGACCCTTGCCGGGGAATTTCCCCTTGGCGCTATGGTCGAAGTGCGCGGCACGTCGGGGGCGGTCTCCTGGCGCTCCTGATGCTGCTGCTCTGCTCCTACACGAATCAACGAACAAGACGTCAGTAAAAAAAAAGCGCCCACGCGCGCCTAACAGCAGAAGATGAATCACACTTACGCTGGGGGCTGCGCTGGGGGCTACTCTGAAGAACGGTCGCCGGGTCCGGCAAGCTTGTCTCAGGCGCACCCCCTGCTGTCGCGGCGGGCTCGTCCTCGATGGCGATCACCGGGACCTTGGCCCTTTTTGCCGCCCTCTGAGCTAGAGTTCTGAAGAAAGAAACAGGTTCAGAGTGAGGCAAAAGATATACAAAACAAGAAACAACAAAAAATCGAAGAAATACAAGAACAACAAAGTCTTACTCTTCTTCTTCCTTGTCGGAGCTGAGCGCAGAGAAGTCGAAGTCTGGCTCATGCGTCCCGGCACGAGGAGGCGGAGGAGTAGGCTCCCTTGGTCGCTTGGCGGGAGTAGGGGCAGTGGTCTGAGACGACCCCGCTCCGGCTACCGCCGAGGCGTGGGGAGCGGCAGGGGCAGAAGCGGTGGTCCGAGAAGATCCCGCTCCAGCCGCTGCAGAAGCGTGAGGTGCTCCTGCGGCAGCCTTGCTTGCCGCGGCGGCGCGTGTTGCGCGGCACGGCGGCTGTTGACCCGTCTGTCACTCCATTACATCCCCGGCCTTGCGGAGACGCCTTCTTGGTGGAGCTGGAGGCTCTGCTGGTGGTGGCGAGCTGCCTGAAGACGAGGAGGAAGAGGAGTCGATCTCCAGCGAGCCGCTCGTGTCCTCGGCGGGCCCACTCGATTCGACGCCCTGCTCGGTGGGCCCGCTTGACCCGACACCCTACTCGGCGGGCTCACTTGTCTCGGCGACTTGCCTGGCAAGCTTCCCCGCGTTGAGAAACTCTTCTCGCTCGGCAAGGCTTGTCGCCTCCGCTGCCTCCGCCTCCTCCACTTTGTACCCGAACTCACCCGCGGCTGCGGCTGCCGCCGCCTCTTCCAGCCTGGTGGCAATATATGCCATCTCCTGGTCAGTGGTGTCGCGGGTGAGGCCTTTCTTCTCCTCGGAGTTCATTGGCATTTCCTCCAAGTTGTCGAAGAACGCCTGCACGTCTTCTTCGGTGGGCTCTTGCCAAGTGGGGTCAATCCCGTGAGAATCGCACAACGGCATCATTGCGTGGATGCGGCTGACTGCGGAGTTGTTGCACAGCGGAACTACACCCCTCGGCAACATGAACCATTCGGGATGGTCGGGGTCGTACTTGAACAACTCCTGAAGCATCCCGTTGAGCTCCAAGACCGTGAAGTTATAGTTGAGGCCCGGGCGCAGCCTCATGATATCTGCTGCGTTCTCGAACTCCCAGGCGGGCCTCTTCCTCTCCTGCAGGGGGGCGATGCGGCGGCGGAGAAAGTCTGCGCCAACTGCGCCTACAGTCAGCCCGGCAAGCCTAAGGCGAAGGATCCGGGCAGTGGCAATCTTCAATCTACTGTCTTCCGGGGCCAAGTCGCTCCAGTCGTTGCCGCGTACTACTGGAGCTTGGCATCGGGCGGTGAATGGCTGCGGGTTCTCCTCTACAATCCAACACCAATTGGCTCTCCACTCATCCCATTTGCCACGGAGCTCTCCCTTTAGATACGCTTCCTTCTTATGGGTCCTCGAGACCCAGGAGATCCCGACGGACAGAGGCTCTCCTCCCTCAACTCGAGGCGTGAAGTAGTGGCGGAAAAGGGCTACGTTTGGGAAGACTCCGACAAAGTTCTCGCAGAGGTGTGCGAAAACGGCCATGGTCAGAACGACGTTGGGGGTGAAGTCAAGGAGGTGGAACCCGTAGGTGTTCATGATGTCATAAAAGAATTCAGAGAAGGGCGGGCAGAGCCCGCAGTAGAAGAACAGGGCGAAGAACGCATATCCGCCCGGAAATATCTCGCAAGCAACGGCTGGGAATACCTTGGTGCGCGGATGCGCCCGCATCTCCCTCGACCAGAAAAGGTAGAAGGCCTCCCTCAGCTCCTTCGCGTCAAGCTTGGGGGGGAAGACCGCCCTCTTCTTTCGCATCGCCGCGAGCCGCAGCGCCTCAGCCGACTTCGCGGACTTCCCCTTCTCGCCTTTCGGAGCCATGGCGGAGGCGGTGGGGGAGGTCGACGCCGCTGGTGATGCTGGTGGCGACCGGGGGCGGAACGCTGCTCTCCTTCGAGCTTTGGGAAGAAGGGGAGCGGCGGAGGTTTTTGAGGATTGAAGAAGCGACGGGCAGATGGATGAACTGTCCCTGTTTCCCCTGCTTATAGGGGGGAGGGGGCGGACGTTCCGCATTTCCAATTAAAGAAACCACCCACGACCTCCCCCACGACGCCGCGATTGACGCGTGCCGTTGGGGGAGAGCGCGGTGGATACGGAGCAAGATACGGCGTGCCGCAGGCCACGCGTGCCCGTGCACTATTTTGGGCCTGGCCCAACAGCGCTCAGCACCGTGTATGGCCCAGGCCCGGGGGCTCCTGTCGGTGTACTAAAGTAGGGGTACCTTAGTATCCCGAACTTGTGCACGGGCAGTTGCAGCGTCCCGCGGCAAGGCTTGCCGGGCGACCGCCAAGGTCCTCCGTGGTTCCTCTGGAGCCATTCAAGAACAAAGTATTCAAACCAAGGAGACAAGGCCCTGGCAAGAGGAGCTTGCCGGGAAGGCCACTCGAGGCACAAGATCACTCAAGACACAAGACCCTGGCAAGAGGAGCTTGCCGGGAAGACCAACCAAGGCATCTCAAGAAACTTGCAGCAACGCGCCACACGTCCCGGCAAGGCCCGGTGAGCGACAAGCTCCCGGAAGCGACAAGATAGCGACCGCGGCAAGATGCTTGCCGCGGCAAGCTTCCACTCAGTACCCGTGCTCCAGCGCGTCCACCCACGTGTCGCTCTGGGACCCTTCCAAGCGCACGTGGCGGAAGGCTGTGCAGCCAGGGGTACATGGTGGCAAGCGACAATGACAAGGCTACCGTCGTGGCGGACGGTGGCGCCCCTGACGGTCACTTTTTGCACTGTTTGGGCGACGGCGACGGGCATTTAATGCCCTTGTCCCCTGCCATCAGGGTTAGGTATAAAGCATTGTACCACCTACCACTCTTTTTACACTTTTACCCTCATCTGCGTTGTCACCTGTCGGTGACCCCTTGAGCCTATAAAAGGAGGCCCATGCGCAACGTAGAGGGGGTTCCGGTTCCGGTTAGACATTCGAACACTCTCACGCTCGGTCTTGTTAGCCGCTGAAGTGTACTGTAGCTTCCAGCGCTCCCGAGCCAAGAACTCAATACAAACCAAAGCAGGAGTAGGGTTTTACGCATCCGTGCGGCCCGAACCTGGGTAAACTGCTCGTGTGCTCGCCTCGATCTGCTCTTCATGCATCCTCCGCCCCCCGCCGTACCGAAAAGGGGCTCCGTCCCCATAGGTGTTCGTGGGCGATCAGTTTCCCCGACAAGGATCTTCCGAGGAAATGACATGTACCAGACGTTGAATTGCGGTCCACACGATTACCAGCATAGTCAGAGTCTGAATATTCAATGAGATCAAAAGTCGAGCCCTTTGGGTACCATAATCCAAGTGTTAGTGTGTGAGCTAGATATCTAAGAATATGTTTCACTGCCTTATGGTGTGACTCCTTCGGAGCAGCTTGAAATTGGGCACACATGCAAACACTAAGCATTATATCTGGCCTAGATGCACATAAGTACAATAGAGAACCAATCATGGAGTGGTATACCTTATGATCGAAGTCAATACCAGTTTCATCAGTGCACAGATGGCCATTTGTGGGCATAGGAATTTTGACTCCTTTGCAATCGTGCATGCCGAATTTCCTCAGTACATCCTTGAGGTATTTCTCCTGAGATATGAATATGCCATTGCGTTGTTGACGAATATGAAGACCTAAGAAGAATTTCAACTCTCCCATCATAGACATTTGATATTCTTCACTCATCATATAGGCAAATTCATCACTATAGCGTTGGTCAGTACAACCAAAGATAATATCATCAACATATATTTGGCACACAAATAATTCACCATCATAAGATTTAGTGAAGAGAGTTGGATCGAGTGAACTGGGTTTGAAGCCTTTCTTCATGAGGAATTCCTTCAAAGTATCATACCAAGCCCGAGGGGCCTGCTTGAGGACATAGAGAGCCTTATTGAGTTTGAAGACTTTGTCAGGATTCTTTGGATCTTCAAAACCTGGGGGTTGAGCAACATATACTTCTTCCTCAAGCTTACCATTGAGGAATGCACTTTTCACATCCATTTGATAGAGAATGATATCATGATGGTTAGCATAAGCAAGTAATATGCGAATAGCCTCAAGTCTAGCAACAGGTGCAAAAGTTTCATCAAAATCAATTCCTTCAACCTATGTGTAGCCTTGAGCTACAAGCCGTGCCTTATTCCTTACCACAAGGCCATTTTCATCTTGCTTGTTGCGGTAGATCCACTTTGTGCCGATGATATTATGCTTGCGAGGATCTGGACGTTTGACCAGCTCCCAGACGTTGTTGAGTTCAAACTGATGTAATTCTTCTTGCATAGCTTGAATCCATTCAGGCTCCAGAAATGCTTCATCTACCTTAGTGGGCTCTGTGATAGAGACAAAAGCAAAGTGCCCACAAAAGTTAGATAAATGTGAAGCTTTTGAGCGTGTGAGAGGACCTAGTATATTGATGTCGCTGATGATTTCCTCAATCTGCACTTCTTTAGCAACGCGAGGATGAGCTGGTTGTCGTCGAGGAATTTGATCAGCATTTTCTTCAGCATTTTCCTCAGGTGTAGTAGCTCGACGATCTTCAGGCTCTGGAATGAATTCTTTAGCAGATTCTTTGGTAGGAATGACATCCTCAGTAGCCTTGAATTTGATAGTTTCCTCAGGTGCTGGTTCATCTATCACAGTAGGCAGGTGCTCTCTTTGTGAGCCGTTAGTTTCATCGAACCGCACATCTACAGTTTCAACAAACTTGTGAAGAACGTTGTTGAAGACTCTGTAGGTGTGCGAGTCCTTTCCATAACCAAGCATAAACCCTTCATGTGATTTAGGTGCAAATTTTGAGTTGTGATGAGGATCTCTAATCCAACATTTAGCACCGAAGACTTTGAAATAACTCACATTGGGTTTCTTGTCAGTGAGGAGTTCATATGCAGTCTTCTTGAAGAATTTGTGAAGATATACTCCGTTGATGATGTGGCACGCAGTATCAATAGCATCAATCCAGAAACGACGAGGCGTTTTGTATTCATCAAGCATAATGCGAGCCATCTCAGCAAGAGTCCTGTTCTTGCGCTCCACGACGCCATTTTGCTGAGGAGTATAAGGAGCAGATAGCTCATGAGTAATACCAAGTTCATCAAGATAGTCATCGAGATCAGAGTTCTTGAACTCAGTTCCATTGTCACTTCTGATATGCTTGATATTCACACCAAATTTGGTTGAAGCCCTCGAGGAAAATCGTTTGAAGACTTCCTGCACTTCATGTTTGTAAGTAATAATGTGTACCCATGTATATTGAGAGTAATCATCAATAATAACAAAGCCATATTGAGAAGCATCATTTGAAACTGCAGAATAATGATTAGGACCAAATAGATCCATGTGAAGCAATTCAAATGGTCGAGTAGTAGTTATGATAGTCTTTGCTGGATGCTTGGCCTTGGTCACCTTTCCAGTTTCACAGGCACCACATAAGTGATCCTTCAGGAATTTGACTTTCTCAATGCCGATGACATGCTTTTTCTTCACAAGCATGTGCAAATTTCTCATGCCTGCATGACTAAGTCGTCGATGCCATAGCCAGCCTTCTGAAGCTTTTTGTAATGCCCAGGATGGGACTATACCTCCTACGTGTCGAGGCACGACTTAAAGGTATAAGCCCATCCTAGAATGATCTCAAGTTTGGTATCTTTGCACAACTCATGTAAAAGAGGGATTAAATTGCAAAAGGAGATAGTTGGCTTACACTCGCCACTTCACACAATACATTACATAAGCAATCATCATTCAGAACATCACAACCCGACTACGGGTGAAGATCCAAAAGAAAGATACCAAAACAACATAAAGCCACAGGCCAAGATCGAATCCTACTAGAAACCACTACTGAACATCGAAACGTCACAAGCAAACAGCCACGATCTTCATCGGACTCCCGGGTGAAGAACTGATCCAACTCCTGCATCTAACTCGGCTGAACCTGCATCTGGTGTGGTGAAGTAACTGTGAGCCACAGAGGACTCAGCAATCCCGTTCCCGGGTAACACGACTATTTAAGCCTTGGGTGAGGATAAGGCTGAAGAAAGAAATATGAGGTGAAGGAACAACAAGAGTCTGCAGCAGCAACTAGCACTAACTTACGTAAAAGAGAGCGAGAAGAGAAGTGCATCGGTCGAAAGATGATCACGAAGTGATCCTAACTAAAGCCGGTCAAACATAACCCCACCGTGTTCAACTCCCGAATCCCTATTCGGAAATTGACAGTCACGGTACACACGCTGGTAGTGTATTGAAGCATTGTGTCAAGTTATCTACAACCGGAATTAACAAGCTCCCATCTGCCACATAACCGCGGGCACGGCTTTCGAAAGTTCAAACCCTGCAGGGGTGTTCCAACTTGGCCCATCACAAGCCCATGATCCGCGGAGTCGCAACTCCATAGGTGGGAAGACCCGAGTATTCTCGGAATCCCGTGCTCAAGTTAAACCGAACTAAGGTAAGGCTAATCCAGCAAATCCTCCCGGCGTGTCGACACCCTGATAGTAGCCGCGCGTATCTAAGTCTCAGGACACGACCGGATGGGTGAAGCTACGGGTTTTTACCAGACCTTGAGTTTCCTCGAGGTGGCCCCGCAGGCTCCCCGTTTCGGACCAACACTCATGTGGAGCACTGGCCCGGGGTTGTGGAATTAAAATAAAAGAGGGTTTGCAAGGCCCTTATGCAAGTTTTATTAGTTTGTTATTAGGCAAATAGTACCAATGTTGGGATTTGCTGGAAAAGACTTAGCACTTAGCGGTTTATCAAGGGGGTCCCATACACCCCAACCGTGTTAGGAACGCATAATCAAGGAACATAACACCGGTTTATACGGTTCCTAACGGCATGAGTGGAACAAAACACCAAGCAAAAGGCTTAGCCTTCCACCCTTGCCAATATATAGATGATTTCATTTTAAGCATATATATAGTGTGATATAACCCAACCAAACTTCAACATGAAGCAAGCATCTTCAATCTTCACCTGCAACTAGCAAAGCTATAAGAGGGGCTGAGCGAAGCGTACTTAGCCAAGCAACGTTTTGCATAGGTAGGTTGGTTAAACATGGCAATTGGTTACAAGTAGGAGGCTGACAAGAAGATCATGGGCATCGACGCAAAACTATAGAGCGATACTCTAGCAATAGGCAAAGATAGTAATGTTATCGGGGTTCGGTCATCTTGCCTGGGATTCCACAAGGGAGAAGAACGGATCCACGAAGTAGACGGTGCAACACAGTCGAGAGAAACCTCACAACTCCGGAACGAAACCGAAGCTAACAAGAGAAGCAACCGGAAAGAAAAGAAACAACACGGTAAACACACAAGCATAAACATGGCATACGATGCACAAGCAAGCATGATGCATGTCCGGTTTACATATGCATGGCATGGCAAAGTGCACAAACAAATACTACAAGTTAAGTGGAGATCAATATGCAACGAGTTGCATATTGACGAAACACCACATTTAATTATTTAGTTGACTCTCGTTATTTATAAGACAAGATTAAATGTTTTTAACATGGCAAGAGGTGAAGCATAATAAAACTACACTATTTAGGCATTTTAAATGAGGCCGGAAAATAACAACAACATATCCGGAAAATCCTCATGAGCATGTTTAATAATTATAAGCAAACAACAATTAAACATTTTAGTGTTGTTATCATGATGCGGATGACATGATCAAGTTTATGCAATTTTTATTAAAAGGCTGACAAGAGAGATAAGGATTATTTGTCACCGTGGTGGAAGAAAAGGGTGCCACGGCAACGATCCGAAATGATGCCACGCAACATATCGGTTCCCGTAACTCGTTGAGAGTCCGGTGCAAAAGATAGATGGCGTGAGCGAGTCAAACGAGATGAAAGAGGTGGGGTGATCCCGTTACCGGGTTCCCACGAGTCGGTGACGAGGCAACCGAGGAACATGACAAAAGGTGGAACGGGCACGAAGCACACAAGGAAACATTTCATACAACACAACAAACATCTCACGGGTCACGACTCGGGGTTATACCTTCGAAACAATTGTTTCGGGACGGTTCGAGATCGTAGTGGAAGTAGGTGTTCCGTTCGGAGAGGAAGTAGACGTTCTCATTTCTTCACCGAAGGTAGTCGTTCTCGTAGCGGTAGTTGTACTCGGGCGACGGTAGACGTTCGGGCGACGGTAGTGGTACTTGGTGCGTCGACGGTAGTGGTACTTGTACATGTAGTCGTTCTCGTCCGTAGTTGTTCATGTCATCGATGTCGGGGTACTTGGTCGGGTCGCCGTGGTACTTGTCGGTCATGTAGAGGTACTTGGTGTTTCCGGGCGTCGGTAGTCGTACTTGCACATGTAGTAGTCGGACTTGATGGAACCAAGGCTCCGAGCATGCGTCGTGGTACTTTTCAACATCGCATCGGAAGTAGTCGTACAAGCGTCGGGCGGTCTTGCCGGTCTCGTTCAAAAACACCTGCTGGACCAACACAACAACACCAAGCCGACGAAGAACAACAAAACACAGCAGCAGTACATGGCAACAAAACGCAGCAAGGCGAGGGAGTTGGTGAGGCGGCGCAGTTGAGGACGGGCGCTGCAGAGGTGCTGGAGCTGCGGCGGCCGCGGGGCTCCATGGCGGCAGCAGGGCGACTCGGAGCAGAGGAAGAGGAGGCCGGGCGTGGCCTGGCCTTGGCGCTGGAAGGAAGGCGTCGGGAGGCCGAGGCCTTACTGGCAGGAAGGAGGGAGCGGGCGTGCTCGGGGCCCTGGCGCGGCCGGAGCATGAAGGACGAGGCCCGGGGCGCGCAGGAACGGAGGAGGGGCGCGGGACCTGGCCGCGGCGCTGGACGGCGGCACTCCTGGCCGGCCGGAGGGGCATGGCCTCCGCGGGGACGGGGCGCGAGCGCCAGGCGCGGGCGACGCTGGAGAAGAGGGTCGCCGCGGCTGCATCGAGGAGGCGGCCAGCGAGGCTCCATGTGCGGGGAGGAAAAAGGCGTCGGGGCGCCGGGCGCGGGGTCGCCTGGGGCGCTCGAGAGGAAAAGCTCGAGGGGGTTCGGGACTTGGCGCAGGGGAAACGGACGAGGGAGAGAGAGGGGAGACTCGGGCTCGGGCGAGCGAAGGGGAATCGGACCGAGAGAGCGCTGGCGGCGGGGAAGGAAAAACGGGGAGGACCGAGGGGTGCGCTAGGGTTCGGGAGGGAGTTTTGGGCCGATGGGCCAGCTGGGCTGGTGGGAGGCCTGAGAGGCTGGAGGGAAAGCCTAGGGAGGCCGGCTGGGCCAAGAGGGAAGCACAGGCCCAGATGCCGGCTGGCTCTTCCTTTTTATTTCTGTAACAGAAATAAAATAGAGAGAGTGCAAAAGAAATTAAGAAAAGAGGCCAGAACAGAAAATAAAATATGGAACATTTTTATAAGGCTTTACGGGACATTACCAACCCAACAAAAATAGTTCCAACAAAAAGGAAGTGCAAACTAAAACATTTAGCTTGCAAAAATAAAAGGAGTTTGAACGGAGTCTAGATAAATGGAGGAGCCTCGAAACAACGGAAAGAATTATAGGCAAGGTTTTTAAGGAGAAGCTCGAAGTGAAAAAGACATGGGGAAATATTGCAAGTGTGTTACGGTGAATTCCAACAAATGGAATATTTATTAATATAGCTCCCTAATAATATTGAGAGGCTCTTATATGTTATAAAGAGAAGTCACCTTCCCTCGATTTAAATGGACCGAAGGTCCACACGATTTATTTAGGTTGAGATGCAAAAATAAATATGACATGATGGCATGATGACATGATGCAATGCAAAAATAAATAACACAAGAACAAAAGAACACACGGGCAACCCGGAACCTCTGGAATCTTCTGGAATCTTCTGGTATCTTCTGGTAACTTCTGGGACGTCGGTCTCGGGCGTCACAACTCTCCCACACTAACAGAGGATCTCGACCCGAGATCCTAGAGATATCACCGGGTAAAAACGGAAGAGGAAGAGGTAAAACAAAGTTGCTTCTTTGACAGACGAGTGAAACCAAAGAACCTTGATAGGTTGAACAATCTTGAAAAAAAAAGAATGCAACGGAGATGAGCGAAGTTAAGAGCACTCCGGTAAAAGGAGGAACAAGGAACTCAAAGAGAACCTTGTAGGTTGAAAGATATGAAACAAGAGCTCACGAACCAAAAGAATATGAAACTGCAATGGTATAGCCAAGGAATAAGAATGACAGAATTTGGACAGCACTCCGTCTGAAAATGAAAGGAATTGAACAAGAACTTGAGGAGATGGAATGATACTTGATGAAAACAACAACATATTGCCTCCGAAACAATTAAAAGAATGGCACAAGGTTAAGAAAGATTCAGACATCACTCCGGTTGAAAAGAGAGGCAAACTAGATAAGATGACGGAACTAGAATGAAGAATACAACACTCCGGTTAAATGATAAGCAAGGGAGAATATGATCTTGATAAAAACGAGATGATGGTCGAAGAGAGCAATATCACAAAGCCTCCGGAACAAAAGAATAGAATATAGTTCAATGAAAGAATGAATGGAGAATAAAATGACAACCTCTCTCAAAATTGAATTTGAAAGAGCATCCTTACAAAGAAGGGTAGAACGTAGTTGTTGGAAAATCAATCAACAAAAGAATAAGCTCTTGATGTGGGCTTATGGAATTCATCTCAAAATTAAGAGGTGACAACCAGCCACTGAGGAGAACATTTGATTGGATTGAGATCAACAAGGAGACGATAAACTTATTTCACCGGAATGATAAATGAAGAACTTGGGTCGTTAATAAGCACCATAATAGCAACAATTCTCAAGGAAAACTTTTATGTGAAATACAACCCAAGATAACTCCAATGAATAAATTGAATGGTTGAAAAGATCTCCTGAACAAAGAAAAAAATGATGGTTTTAAATATCTCATTCTTGATAACTCGTGAATCATGAAACATGAATGAATTGACAAGAATGACATAACACCATCTGAAAAGATAAGAATTGCAAATGGAGAGCATGATGAAGAATGCTTGAGCTCCAACAAGAATCTTGATGAAGACTTCGAGGATGAATTAAATGATGATGAACCACCATGAAAACTCCGGTAATGAAAGCATGAGAAAAGAAAGATGAAAAGAATAAGATTCAAGGCCTGCGATGAATTAGATGGAGCTTTGAAATGATATAATTGAAATAATTTGGAGCTCCGGAAACAAGATGAACAACTTAGAACCGAGAATATGATATGATGAACAAGCTCCAGACAAAAGAATTAAATCACCTGAAGGAACAAGAATAAGAATTATGCTATGCATCTCCTTCACCAATTTAAATTGATGACACCCAAAGGATTTGGCATACTACTTATTCTCGTTGCAAAGAATTAAAGAGAGATCTCGCACAAGCTTGGGTAAATCTTCAACGAACCACCGGTAGGATTATGAAAAGAACGAGTGAATTAAAATGATAACACCGGAAGGTAACTTGAAAGAACCACCGTAAGAATAGGAGACGAACGAAGAGACATCAATGAAGAATATTTGGAGGACGAAGTTGAAAACTGAGAACGAACAATCTTCTGAAATGATGGCCTTCGGAGGATCACAACGAGAAGAACTGAAGAATTGCTCTGAGGGACATGAAAACAATTCCCACAATCGAAAACAATTATGAGGATGGCATGAAACTAGAACCACAAATCTTGAAGAGAACGGGCCAAGATTTAAGAGAAACTCTTCTCCGGTCTCCAAATGTTGAGAATGAAGACGAGAAATGCCATAAGAATTGTTGAGCACTCCGGCATGAAGACGAGAAATGCCATAAGTTGGTATCAGAGCATCAACTTGTAATGCCCAGGATGGGACTATACCTCCTACGTGCCTCGACACGTAGGAGGTATAGTCCCATCCTGGGCATTACACTTTTGCAAGTAGACACACAGCTGGTTGAGGTCCTGTAGAGAAATCAACAATATAAAAGTCTCCTCTCCTAAAGCCTTCGAAGACTATGGAGTTGTCAGATTCCATGATCACAACACAACGATGTTTGCCAAAAGCAACAACCATATCCAAATCGCAAAGCATTGAGACAGACATGAGGTTGTACCCTAAGGACTCGACAAGCATGACTTTGTCCATGTGTCGATCCCTAGTGATCACAACCTTACCTAGACCCAATAACTGACTTTTTCCTTTGTCAGCGAAGATGATGTGTTTCAGATGAGATGGTGATAAGGGAGCATCCAGCAAGAGATTCTTGTCACCAGTCATGTGATTTGTACATCCACTATCGAGGACCCACTCAGTGGCTTTGGGTTGATCATCCTGCAGATGAATTAGTGCAGCTTACAAACTCATATACTTCATCAGAGAAGAATATGACATCAAATCATCAGATCAATTTCATCAAGCAATGCAACAGATAAAGCAGTATGAGGACGTGAGAAATGAGAGTTCATTTCTTCGTGATTAGCTTGCGTCCTTTTAGGCATTTTTAGGTCTCCAGCAAATTCTTCAGACGTTTGAGCACGTATGGAGACCTGACCCTGCAGAAGAGATTAGTTATTTTTCTTCACCGCCCACATCTCAAGGGGTGGCAAAGAATTCATCACTCTGTGAGCTCCATAAGAGAAAGGTGGCATAGACGCCAGCCAGTTTCGTTTCACATAAGAGGAGTTAGGATAAGCATATGAATAAGCAGAGTAATTCTTTGAGGACTTATGAACATAATGGTTAGAAGAATAATGCACATATTCATAGCCCTTAGCTCTTCCCTGCGAAGCAAAGTTGTTAGCACGATGATGTTCATATGAGGACTTTGATCCTTTTGAGGAATTTGATCCATATGAGGAATTGAATCCATCTGAAGATTTTGATCCATATGGAGAATTGGATCTGGGGTTCCTATTCCTCACACGAGGTGTCATGAGGACATTCACTTGAAGATTTTCAAGGTGCCTCTTAGGGACCCAGATTTTCTTCATAGGGGACCATTCCTGCAGTTAGTTCCAACATATCTAGCAAATACTTCACCATTCTGATTTCTGAATAGTTTATAGTTGGAGTCAAATAACTCATGAGAAGAATGAGGAGATTCACATGTAAAGCCTGATAAATTGGATGGATCAACTGGAGGTCCCTTTGGAGCAATCCATGAGGTTTTGGGGTACTGCTCAGGCTTCCAATATGAACCATCAGCATTAAGTTTCCTCTCAAAGGCAATTCCCTCTTTCCTAGGGTTCCTGTTGAGGATCTGCTTTTTAAGCACATCACAAAGAGTCTAATGCCCTTTGAGGCTTTTGTACATGCCTGTCATGTACAATTCCTTCAGCCCTGCATTTTCAGTGATACTAGCAATGTCCTCAGATGAGGAATTAGTGATAGCAGAGACAGTTGAAGAATTTGTAGCATTTGAAGCATTTGAAGCATTTGAACATTCAGGTGAAGAATTTGCAGTTTCACGTTCAATGAATTTCAAGCATGGAGGAATGAATTCTTCCTGAGAAGCGTTGATTTGTTGAGCAAGTAATGAATCGCGCTCCTTCTAAAGATCTTCATAACTCACTCTTAGCTTTTCAAGATCTTGCTTTCTTTGAAGAAATTCATAAGAAAGCTTCTCATGATCAGACAAGAGAGTGCTATGATGACCTTGAAGGTTATCATACTTAGACTGAAGTCTCTGAAGATTTTCAGTCAAGATTTTAGATCGATCCATTTCTTCACCCAACATATCATCACTTTTATCTAGCATGTTTTGAACCTTATCAAGAGCCTTTTGTTGTTGCACATCAATCTTAGCAAGTTTAGAATAGATGGGCTTAAGGTTTTCATCAGATTCATCCTCACTAGATTCAGAGGAGGTATATTTGAGTACCTTAGCACCCTTTGCCATGAAGCAATAGGTGGGAGCATAGTCATCATTGTCTTCATCAGCCTTGTTGGAGAAGCCATTTTCTTCAGTGTTGAAGATGGACTTGCTGATGAATGCAGGAGCGAGAGCTAGACTTGCCACACCAGACTCTGATTCCTCAGATTCCTCCTCTTCCTCATGATCCTCAGATTCAGCTTCAGAGTCCATTTCCTTGCCAATGAAAGTTCGAGCCTTTTTGGAGCTGTTCTTCTTGTGAAATGAAGATTTTGAGGATTTTGATGATGAAGATTTTGTCGATTTCTTCTTCTTCTTTGCATCATTAGAACTGTAATCCTTGTATTTCTTCTTTTTGGATTTCTTTTCCCACTGAGGACAATCTTGAATGTAGTGACCAGGCTTCTTGCATTTGTGACATAGCCTTTTGTTGTAGTCACTGGATGAGGAATCATTTCTCTTTGAGAACTTTCCAAAGCGACCACGTCTTGAGAACCTATGGAATTTCTTCACGAGCAATGCTAGCTCTTGGCTCAGTTCTTCAGGATCACCAAGGCTACTACCAGAATCTTCACATTCAGATTCAGAGACGTCCTTGGCCTTCAGGGCACGTGATCTGCCATAGCTCGGACCATAGATATCTCTCTTTTCAGCAAGCTGGAACTCATGAGTGTTTAGCCTTTCGAGGATATCAGCGGGATCAAGTGACTTGTAATCACCACACTCTTGAATCATCAATGCCAGAGTATCAAACGAGGAATCAAGCGATCTCAGCAATTTCTTCACCACTTCATGGTCGGTGATGTCAGGGGCACCAAGTGCTTGAAGTTCATTTGAGATGTCAGTGAGACGATCGAAGGTTTGCTGAACATTTTCATTGTCAAGTATTTTGAAACGGTTGAAGAGATTGCGAAGAACATCAACTCGAGAGTCACGTTGTGTTGAGACTCCTTCGTTGACTTTGGACAGCCTATCCCAGATAAGCTTCGCAGTTTCCAAAGCACTCACTCTTCCATACTGTCATCTACTTAGATGGCCACAAATGATATTCTTCGCTTGAGAATCGAGTTGCTTGAATCTCTTCACATCAGCAGCATTCAGAGAAGGTGATACCGAGGGAACACCATTTTCCACAACATACCAGAGATCGTAATCAATTGCCTCAAGATGCATTCGCATCTTGTTCTTCCAATAGGGGTAGTCCGTCCCATCAAAGGTAGGACACCCAGCTGAGACCTTGATCATACATGCAGTCGACATAACTAAAACTCCAAGCGGTTAAACCAAAATCACACAGAACAAGGGAGTACCTTGCTCTGATACCAATTAAAAGTGTGTAATATCGACTAGAGGGGGGGGGTGAATAGGCGATTTTTGTGAATTCTTCACTGAGGAATTTGCTGTTGAGGAAATTCCTTAGCGAAGAACTACTTGCAGCGGAATAAGTATTCAGAAGTAAACATGACAGAATACAAGCATGGTCATCATGAAGAAATAAAGACAAACACAGAGTACAGAAAGCGTAATCACAGGATAGCACAAAATGAAGACAAACAGACTGAAGAAATTAAACCGAGGAAATTGAGAAAGTATTCAGTCAAAGTCTTCAAACAGATATGAACAAGCACACAACACAGATATGAGGAAATGAAAGAGTTGAGGAAATAGAACCAGTAAGCTTGGTGAAGACAATGATTTGTTAGACCAGTTCCAACTGCTGTCTCAGTTGTACATCTGGTTAGGGCGGCTAGGTATTTAAACCTGAGGACACACAGTCCCGGACACCCAGTCAAGGACACACAATCCAAGACACCAAGTCCTCACCGTATTCCCCTTGAGCTAAGGTCACACAGACCTCGCCCAATCACTCGTGGTAAGTCTTCAGGTGACTTCCGAACGTTCACAGACTTGGTCACTCGGCGATCCACAATTCCTCTTAGATGCTCTAGACCATGACGCCTAACCGTCTGGAAGAAGCACAGTCTTCAAAGGTAACAAGTGTCGGATCCACGCAGGATCAATCTCTTCAGTGATGCTCAATCACTTTTGGGTTTGAAGGTTTTGGGTTTAGTTTCGGGTTTTTCCTCACTTGATGATTTTCGCTCAAAGTCCTCGGAGGTTGGGTTGCTCTTATGACAAGTGTCAGTTTCCCTCGGAGCAGCCAACAGCTAGTGGTTGTAGGGGGCGGTTATTTATAGCCTAGGGAGCATCCCGACATGATAAGACATAAATGCCCTTTAATGATATGACCGTTAGGTGGGTAGATATTTTGGGACAGCTGGCGCATAGCACAGCAACGGTCGGAAATTTGAGTATCAAATTCCTCAGGGCTATCATGTTCCTCACTGTGTACGTAATCCGCACTGGCGAATTCCTAACTCCTCAGTCAGAACAAATTCCTCAGATACCAGAAGAAGTCCGTCTCTGTCACTAAAGAATATGACTGAACTGTATGAGATTTCCAATGGCTTCACTCGAAAGGGATTGGTAGGTGTAGGATTTTGAGTTGAGCATCACATGGAAATTTTACCTTAGTATTTCCTCGACCCCCTTTAACAGTACGGTGTTTCCTTTGACTCAAGAAAGAGAAAATGAAACTACGAAAACAAAAGTCTTCACGCTTCATGTTCCTCAAATGGATACCAAGCCTTCAGGGTCACACTAATTTCTTCACTTTCAAAGTCTTCAGGAAGTCATCAGAAATCCAGAGTCTTCAGTCGAAGAATTTCATTTTTAGGGGTCGACTTTCTCTGTAAATATCAAACTCCTCATAGACTTATAGACCCGTGTACACTCATAAACACATTAGTCCCTTAACCTATAATTCTTCAATACATCAAAATAACTAAGGGGCACTAGATGCACTTACAGAAACCTCAATCGATGAAGAACCGACATAAACTCCAACATCGAAAACACAAAAATGAAGCAGGTGAAATTTGATTTCGATGAACTCGAGCTTGTCATAAAGAAGACCACAAGCTCAAAAACTCGCACTAAGAAAGACCAAGCAAGAACCGAGAAAGATGATGTAAGGATGCAATGATTTGAGCTCTATATGAACGATACGATCAAGCTACTTACTTGAGAGTCCCCCCTTGATAGGCAATCAATTCTATAACCCGGTCTCCCAACTTCCACCATGAGAACTTATCAAAGGCAAACATTTGCCTTGCACATAGTCCACTTGAGATAGATGATGACGATCTTGACTTTCTCAAGTTGGACCATCTTTGTTGATTGTGTTGGCTTGATCAAGACTAGTTGACTGCTCCCCCACGCTCCACTATGGGTGAGCCACTGTTTGACACATCTCCCCAAGTTCATTGTCACCACAATGGACGATAAGCTTCAAGCATGATCTTTTCGTGATGCTCCACTTAAACTTGCACACCGCAATCTTAATGACGATCATCACTTGATGCCATCCTCCATGGGTTGTATGAGATCTTCCTCTTAACGCAAGCCCATGGAAGCATACCTAACCCCACATAAAACTCTCACTTAGACCATGTGTTAGTACACAAAGCGTAATGGACAATGTTTACCATACCATGGGATCACTTGATCCATCTCAGTACAACTTGTACGCTTTGTGTGTTGATCAACTTGATTCACTCTTTGACTTAGTCTTGATCAACCTTGTATCATGTCTTCTCTATGGCCAATCTTTGGATAATTCCTTGAATAGCACCTTGGTGATCACATAATCTCCTTGAAACCAACAAATGGACTTCAAGAAATTCCTATGGATAGATCATTCCAATATAGCTCAAGGCAACCACTAGTCCATAGGGATTGTCATCAATTGCCAAAACCAAACACGGGGGCACCATGCTCTTTCAACCATGTCATCCAAAACGACTAGTTTGAGGGTTTTCGCTTAGGTGTCGCCATGTCAACAAGGTCATATCAGTTTCTCTCTATCTCCTCCATCACGTTGACATGTTGTCATCTGTTTTTCTCCGTGTGAAGCTCCCCCCTTTGTTAGCACAATATGCGACTTGTCTTAGAAAAAAGGCAGAACACACAAGTCTCCCCTTCACCATGGCTCACCGTCTACTCATGGGTCCCTCCCTCAGCTCCAACTCTTTGAACATGACATTCCCATCCAAGAAATGTTTTGGCGGGTATTGTTGTGGTCTTGAAGCCTTTGCTGCTCCACCTTCCAGCGCATGAAGGCCATTCTGGCAATGACAGGCTCACAGGAGATGGTCGATCTCAACAGGGCCATGGGTCCATGTATCCTACCTGGTTGGAGCTCGCTAGTGTTAGGGATGGCCCTGCTGATGAGTTCCACTGTCTGTGCGGTCGTCATGAAAGTTGCTCTTTAACAACGCATTGAAGTGGAGCAACATCTCATCGGATGACGCAAGCAGAGCATAGGATGTCCGATTGGGGATGCCTAAAACCATGTGAAGTGCACCGCCGTCGCCTTATGGTATAGCAAGACGTGGATTTGACTTGGTTTCTTGAAGGCGGTGCGAGTTCGCTTTTGGTTGTCTTCTGTTGTCGCTTCTAACTGCTACTCACGTTCCTTAGGCGACAAGTTAGTGCCATCTAGCCATGCATTTTGTGTCTATCTTCTGCCTTTTACTTTGTTTCGTCTGATTTTCTTTGATTTGCTTTTTGAGATGATCACCTTCATCAGTGGCAATTCTATGTGTGAGTTGTGGGGTCGGCTGACCCCATGATTTTTTATAACCGTTAGATCTATTTGCACAAAAATCAGGACACTACCCCGCAAAAAAAATCAAAATCAGATTGTGTGGATTTATAGGTGGGAGGTGTTCCTGATAGTTTTGCAAATTTGAAGGGTTGGGTTGCGTGCGCAGGTCCTGTTGCTTGCATTATTCCTGGATTTATTTCAGGATTTCCGGCGAAACGCTTTCAATGGGAGGAGACGTTTCCGTCGACGACGAGGTGCTTACGGTGACTTCGTAAATCTTAAGATGATATGGCGGCTCAGTCTCAGTGCTCATAGGGGTAGGGTGTGCGTGTGTGCGTTCATAGGGATGAGTGTATGCCCATATGTATGAGCGCTTGCGTCTGTGTTCAAAAAAAAAAAGAAATTTGGGGTGTAATCTGAATTACAGGACAAGTTAAGGGGGTAATACGGATTTGGATTTATCCAGGAACAAAATGCTCTCCGAGCGTCACGCCGGCGGGGCTGCAACCAGTCATCTCGGTCAACGCCGACGCGGTTTCGGCTGCACGGCGGAGGGTGGCGGATGATGCTGGCGAGTACGGCGACAGCTTCAGGTCCATCTCTTCCCCGTCCTTGCTTTATGTTCGCCTCGTTGACGATCGCGACCAGATCCCCTCGGCAATCCAGATTATCACATCGATTTGGGGGATAGAATCAGGCACTCAGGGCGGCTGATCGCGTCGAAAGCTTATGGTTCAATTAGTCTGCCTCACACATATTTTATGCCTTTCTCTGTAACTTCTAAGACCCTCAAGAGGGAGATAATATCTGCCAAAGGAGCACACATTTGCGAACATTTCTTTTACTAATATTTTTGATGGATGGAATTTACTAGCAGCAGCTACAAGTCAGGTGACATCCTATATAAAATTTACAAAAAAATTATTGCTCCGAACTACACTAAGAAGTATTTTGACAATTGTCAGTCTACACTGGTAGCAGATTTCTACAGCCGGAAAACATAGCATGATACATTATTCTTACTAACCCATCCAGTGTTCAATGTCACTGCTACAACGAATTGGAAGCACCACGAGCATGAGGAGAGTGTATGACCTCGACCTAACGTGTTTTCACTTCAGCTGTTCCTATATAATTGCCGGTATGATCCTTCAAGTACTTCGACATCTCTGTGCTCGCTCCATCTTCCATTGGAAAAAGTTTCCTCTCAACAATGCACTTCTTGGCCCCATGCCCTCAACTACATGTGTAGTCAGCCTAGGAGATAATCAAAATCAAAATGGCTGGTCTCTGTCAGTTAACTAGGTTCCTCTCTATTCGGCCACCCCTGTCGTGTGGAGGAAGTGTCATCTCCATCCGTGTTACACCTGCTGCAAAGCCAGCAGCAGCGTCTCTGAAGACCGAACCATTTCCCTTTGAGATAAACCTGCTTCACTTTACTCTCTGCACCTTCTTGCACAGGCATCCAGGGATAGGGTTTGAGTAGAAGTATTCCTCCTGTCTTGGATTCTCACCAGGTAATCTGTCATATGGACCTCCAAGTCTATCCTCATGGTGCTTCCTCACTTCACTTTGGAATTCATCCCAGGGTATGGAACCGTCGTCGAGTTTGTCAATGAGCTCTACAAACTTCAGCCTACAAAACAAGAAATAAGTTATGACCAAAGAATTAAGATTAAAATAAATTAATTCGACCTACTATTTCCAAGAACTTACCTGTCGGGGTTTATAGTTTTTCTGAAACCTTCGAATCTTCGGTGACCCTGAACTGCCCTGGCCATATTTCCGTCGTAGGTATACACAAAGACATCGCTATGCAGGGCCACGATATAGTCCACAGCAGCTAGCCTGTTCTGGTACAACTCGAGCGGCTCTAGTTCATCTACTGTGGCTAGACTGTAGTGCGTGTAAATGTTTGGGTATTCTGCTTTCAGTGCATCCATGCTGTGTGCCCCGTAAATTTCACCAGCCACAATGTAAATTTTCGTGCTGGAAGGATATCCCATGGCTTTGAGGAAGACAGCAGCTTCGCGAGGCGTCATGGGACACCCGCCCTGGAGCCGCTTCTCCTCGCTGTTGATCTCCTTCTCCTTCCAGTGCCTCACTTTGAGTCGCATATCGGTCAGCTCGTCTGCCTCATGAAGTGTCAGGTTGTGGTTGCAGCCAGTGAAAGCCAGCATGTCCTTCTCGTATCTGTCCAATTCATAGGAGAAGCAAATGAAGAATCAAGGATCAGTGATCTGCAGATAAATTTATCGGCAGAAAGAAGTGTTTTGATGTGTTTTATTATAATCACCTTAAGTGAAGTGCGATGTAATGGTCCGATCCCCTTTTCAGTCTCTCAACTAGGGTAGTACCAAGCTCTTCAATCTCTTTCCTGTACTGAAGCGCTTTGTAGTTTGCACGGCATCGAAGCCTTTGGAGAGAAGGAGCGAGGCCGTTGTTGACAATCCGTGAATCCGTATGGGTAAATCTCACTACTTTGTACTTCTTCAGTATCTTTGAGAAATCTCTGTAAAAGGAAGCCTGCAAAAACAGAGCGAGCGCTTAAACACACGATGAACTTTTGATGTTCCTGCAATCTAGATATGATCAGTAAGGACATATTGACTCTTACCCTGGACCAGGATGTGGGTGCTCTCGAGTAGGGCTTCACCCTCCTATAAGCTGGTGGTAGGGAATCTACAATCACAATGTCCTCCTTCAATGATTCCTTGAAGTGATCCACGTCGAATATATCTTTGAAGTCACTGTATTCAAAACGACAAATTGTCAGTTCACTCAGTGTTTCTGTTTTTCCTACAGGATACGAGCAGCAAAGATGATAGTACAACAGACCTTGGATCAGTCCAGAATGACTGATGGTCCAGAGTGGGGATTACCAGTGACGCATTCATGATCTTTGCCACTGCAACCATATCACTGATCTGTAAGAATAGTTCCGGGTTAGCTGAAAGGCACCGACAAAGAGCGAGGTTTAGCGCAAGCATATACATACCCCCATTCTCATCTGGTTTAGCCCACCATTTGCGTCGACAATCAGATAACCGACAGTCGCATTGTCAGTCCCTGCAATGCGCGAAAACGTTAGCCGGAGCTGGAGCTGAAGCTGAAGCTGGAAGAAAAATGGGGTGAAGGGTAGAACAAGAAACTTACTGCGCTGATTCTTTGGGCGTTCAATGCATTGGCTGTAACCCCCGCTGTCTGGCTTCGTCCATATCTCCGGTATCTGTCCAAGTTTTAAAGGAAACTTCAGTATGGTCAGAGTGAGCACAGCACATGATCTGAGTGAATGCTTGGCTTTCCTGAAAGAGCTTTCTTGGCCGAACATAGGCACAAGATTGTTGTCTGGAAAGTGTCTGCCGGCCCTGCCCAAAACCTATGCATCATGAAGCCCGTTGGCCCTACCCCCTAGTTTCTTTCTACCCGTGCAGCATTTTTTACCCTTCTGTATATATTTTTTGGAGGGTTGGTAGGATCCTGGTAGTTCGCTATCATTGAACTTTCAGTTGTGTTAAGATGAATATTTCAAAACCAGGACATTACTTGTAGAGCACCTCAGCAATTTCTTTGAATTTATTTTCTGAAAATAAAAGTCATTGCATGAAAAACTGACTCCCTGAATTAGTCAACTATAGTATAAACCAAAATCTATACCAGCGAGGCATCTAGAAATGCGGCCACGGAGGGTCTCGTACCAAACCCCGGCATTACTTGAGAGAACTACAAGTTGCTGTACGAAAAAGTAAATATCTTTCTGTATGTTATAAAATCATTATCAGCCGACGATTACAAGGAAAAGCGATGTATCTCACATGTGCGCGGCAGGGACAAGGAAACACCGCAAAGAACAAGAAAAACATGCGCGCATTCAAAAGAAATTTCCTTTGCCACGTTCCACATCGCCATGGCTCTGGAACTCACGGCCAGTGGCCATACGTATACGCTCCAAGCTCCTCGACTCAAGCACTCACGCTAGCTACAAGTGCAATCTAAAACAAAATACTGGTCGCTGTCACCGGTCTTTTCTCCCGTGTACCCTACCCAGTCGGCAACACGTCTCCTCCGTTTTCTTCTTGTCAAGTTCGAGGGTTTACACCGGGAACTCTACGAGATCGATCAGGAAGCAAATTGGCCCGTGCTTTCTGTGCACAAGTTTAGCTTGAATGGGATAATGAGATGGACACCTGCTTCAAGGCTTTCTCGCCCAACTATCGCATGCATGACGTCCTAACCCGGCCATTTTCGGTAAACTGTGCAGAGTTAGTTATTGCCCATTCTAGTGTGGAATATTCGGTCGACCGCATGCATATCACCAACATGAAATCATCGACTTCAATTCTACTCGCCCAAGTATGAAAAATAAAAAACCAAGTTCATAATGGTTCATGTACATACCTATAGTACTAGAATAGTAATAATACTGGAATTATTCGCAACAAAGAGAGTGAAATTGGCGCTAATGGAGGTTAATTAAGCAAGTGAAGTGCGTGTGCGCGCGTGGTGGTTATACTTGCAAGTGCATGCATGAAAAACCGTTAACTTCAAAGATGGTTGTAATAAATTAAGCAAGGGCTTGGACCGAGAGATTAACGTACGCACCGGAGGATCGGGCGGGCGGCGCGTGAGTGCCGTCAGGTTCTCCTCCGTCCACCCCATGACGTCGGCGTCGGCCACCTCCACCCTCTGCACGAGCCTGCCGCCGTCCTCGCCGTCGGCGCCGGCCGCGCCGCCGCCGCCGCCGCCGCCTCCTCCTCCCCGGCCGCCTTGGGACTGGGAGCCCAGGAAGCCGACGACCGCGACGAGGCCGAGCAGGCACAGCACGGCGGCCCTCATCATCCAGGCGTGCCCCGCGGCGCGCCGCCTCCGCGCCAACAGCGACGCCCTCCCGCCGCAGGGCGCGCCGGCGGCCAGCAAGGGGACGGCGTGGCCGTCCTCGAGGGCGAGGAAGGGGTCGCCGCCCCCGCAGCAGCAGTCGATGTCGTTGAGGCGCCTGCGGTGCGGGCCGGGGCTGGTGGAGGACGAGGAGGAGGAGGAGGAGGACGACGACGAGGTGGAGGTGGTGGTGGTTGCCGCGGGTGTGGTGGACGACGTCGCGGCCGCGGCCATAGCCCTGCGAGCGAAACGCGGGGCGCCGCGGTTTTGTTCGGCGGGGCGCCTAAGAATAGGTCGGGGCCCGGGGAGAAAAGGCCGGGAGAGAAGACGGGGCCGATCGAGCGTGGCGGTGGCCTCCTTCTTGCTTGTTGCCTGGTGGTGGCAACCGCCGCGCGCTCTGTGTGTGTGCGCGCGCGCCCGCTGAGAAGACTCGGCGTCGTCTGGATCGATCGATCGATGGGCCTCGTCTCCGCGGGAAGCGTGGGTCGTTGGCTGAGGGTGGGGGTGCTTTTTGTATGCCGAAGTATGGAAGGTGTAGACCGATACGTAGTGGCGGTGGGGAACGTTCCATATGCGGGTCGGCTTCGGCAAGTCGCACCCAGCTCTGATTCCGCTCTGATCGGCTTCGGTGATGTGACGGCCCGAGTGGTGGTAGGGGTAGGCTCCGTCGCGGCCATGGGATACACACGTCAATTGCCAAGCCGTGGTGTCGTCCGATCGATCAAGGCCGGCCGGGGCATAGCTGATGTACGGTTCTGATCAAACGTATGAGAGTAGTAACTGACAAGATGTGTCCGACACGGTGAATTGTTTGGTGTCCTGATCGGATGACTCGTCGACCGGGCCTGAAATGTTTGTATCCGATTATGTTTGTGTTTTCTGCGTTGAAATTATGTGTCCTGCAACTATTTTCATACTTGGAATTGCTAATATTTGGAATACCTTATTATAAAATTACATATGTATTTATACATGAAACTGCTTTACATGTTTAGCATGAAACTGTTACTCGCTGAAATGTAATTAAGTAACACGCTTAAGGAAGCTGGTTGATTATCAGTGGAATAATGTCAGAGCTTCCTTTACGTAGATCGTTTTCCTCTAGTCCCTAGTGGTTGGAACCCTAGCCGCCGCCAGAAGAGGCCAATCTTCCAGCGCCGTCCTTTGGCGGATCCCCTTCGCCGGCGACCTTGATCATCGATGGTGAGGGGGATCGTCAGATCCACGCGCATGGATCGTTTGTACTCTCTCGTAGTGTAGGTTTTTTGGCCGTTCATCATCTTGGCTTCGGCGGCGCGATGACGACATTGAGTAAAGATTCTTCGGATCCTTCCCTGACGAGGCCATCGGTCCTATGGCTGGGGATGTATTTGGAAACCTGTTTGTTCAAGCAAGGATGATGTGGCGGCGATGGCATCCTCGTGGTAGATCCGTGTTCTCGGGCTCCACCGTTGCGATGGTGTTTGCTCCAGCGTCGGCGCGGAGCTTGGGAGGCAGTCCAGGAGTGGATGCAGATTGTGGTCTGCATCAACGACATCTGGCATACGAAACATGTGCTGGGTTCGTGGATCGTGGATGGCAGGTATAGTTTCCTCCTTCGACGTCTTAGTCGTGCTAGGGTGACAGATCTAGAGTTCGATGGCGTGTCCGAGGTGTTGCCCCGGTCTGATTCATTAAACGGCAAGGGCTTCACTTTTGGTGAGTCACCTTGGAGGTCGGCAAAGCTACATATCAGCGATGGAGCCGCGTTGAGCTCGGGTGGGGAGGTGATCCGTCATTCTGTTCTCCGGTGGCTGTTGTGGTGGAGTCGGAGGCAGATGATGAGCGTTAGTGTCAAGCTCGAAGATGTTCTGATATCTTTTCAATATTTTCATGTCGGTTCTTACGTGACCTGTACTTTGTTCTTTATGATATGAATGAATGAGACACGTATTATCATGCAAAAAAATATCAGTGGAATACAATATACTATTTATATTGGCGAGACTATCCGGGTACACTGGTGATTAGAAGGAGCTAGATCGTATAGTTAGATTACATCTCTAATGTTGACCTACATAACTAGAGGAATTTACACTCTATTATGACGCGTTGCTCACAAGCGCGTGCTCCGTGGACATGGTGGGTAGAATTCGTTAACAGACAAATACGATCATGGTTGATAATTTGATCTGAACTCTATCCGAAAAAACTAGTTCTAACGACTATGAATCTTATTTTGTATAAGATATGTGGACTCTTTGGAAAGCTAATATAATACAGTCTCTATACTTTAACCTCATATATATGAATCGTGAGCGGCACCATGGATAAATGCAGAGAAATAGGGGTAGGCCACAAACCACAATTTTTCTAACATTCTGTGCAAAAATATTTGGGAGGTACAGGACGTTTGTGACGTGTCAATCCATGGGCTTATTGCCGTTCAGGTTACGGCAAGGATGATTGAAATGGAAATCGTTTTGTGAGTTTTGTCCAAACGAGCCAGGAGAATATAAATGCTGAACATGGCCTGCCTGAAACATTTCCAACCGTGTTTCGATTTGATGCGGCAATCAATTGGGAATCCAGGCTGCGTACTGGACGCACGTGTATGAATGCTCCGTTTGATCAACCACAGCTGCATTCCTTGATCGATCGACTGGCTTCTGGTTGGAGGAGTGACACGGAAATGCATACATCGGCAAGTACACGGGCACGTGCGGAGTAATACCACCACCACTACTGTACTGCTACTCCTTGCATCATTCTGTAATCATCTCACCGGTGTGCCCCCATGCTGCCTTGTACAAGAGGGCTCGCTACATCTATGTATGTATGTGTATGATGAGTAGTACGTACGCACATCGATGGGCTGCAATGCCATCGTGTCTTTTTTTCTTAAACAAGGCAAAAGACTTGTTATTTCATTAATTAAGTAAGAATATTTGTAACAAAGCTCAAAAGAGGGCAAGAAAAAAAGGCATAACTTTTGTGGTATTACAGAACCCAAGTGCTTAGCACCCGTGGGCATTCACAAACGAATTTCTTCTTTGATGTTGCGAACCATGACCGTTGAAGGAGTGGTGGTGTTTTGAAAGACCCTCGTGTTGCTCTTTTTTTCTTTTTTGTGCATGACGCGTTGCGCTTCTTTCAAAGCTCCCAAGAGATCAACATCATCATGAAGGACATATGACCTTCTTTGAGTTGCCTCTAGTTTGTGAGAACCCGGTCCACTAATCGTTAAAGCTACCCATCAAACCCCAATCCCTGGGATTGACATCCGGAAGACCAAGCCAAGCCACAATGTCCCACCAAACTTGCACCGAGAGACATGTACTCATCTAATCTAGTCTGTAAGGCCCATCTAATCATCTTCTCTTCTTTTTGAACCGGGCTACTTACGTTTTCATCATTTGCATAACAGAAATAGATTGTCTAACTAATGCTGAAATTTGAGATGGGCTTTAGGCCCATATAGCAATTTCTGAAAAATCTCTAAGGGCTCATGCGAGTTTATTGGCACTAGGTGTAGTGGGAAGTTTAGTCCCACCCCAGAAGTGGAAGAGGAGTTGGACCTCCTTATAAGGGATTCTCTTCCACATACTATTGGAGCTTGAGAAGAGAAGAGGCCCTCGCGCACTCCTCCTCCGCCGCTCGCCGCGCCGCGGGTTGCGGGATTGAGCCGAGCCGAGCTCACACCTATGCGCTTATTTTTGTCAGTCACTAGGTGTCTCCTAACCCTAGCCGCCACAATAGAACACATCTGCCTCCACGCCCACTGTCGTTCCTTTGCTGTTGCTGCCGCCGGTGACTCCATCCCAGGAGAGCAGGTCTCCGAAACCCCGCCTCTCCGGATCCTGTACGGGAGATGGGCGAATATGTTTTTGGGAAGCGACTATGCGACTGCTCGCCGTTTGTCTACTTCTTCTACGTCCGCGTCACCCTCGTCATCACCATGTCCACCGACGCCGAACGTGCTGCTGCCGAGAAGCTCGAAGCCGACAAGAAGGCAGCCGAGAACGCTACTGCCGTCACCGTCGCCGCGGCCTCTGCATGGCCTACTGGAGGGTATAACTCGTTTATCTCGCTCCTACTATATCCTGTTTTAGGCATGCTAGCGTTATACGTAGATCTGTCTACAATTAGCGTAGTATGTGCCTGCATGACTGAATATCAATATGCGACTATTTGTGTCAATGACATGCTAGTGGTTTATTCCTGGATTAAATTAATCGAAAAATTGCCTTTTTACTCAGCAATCCAGAAACCTATTATGTGTAGGAATTTTTCGACAAGTGGCTTTGCCGCTGCACTGAAACCAGATAAGTTTATCGGTACATACTTTAAGCGTTGGCAGACTAAGACCACTTTATGGCTCACGGCTATGAACGTATTCTGGGTCGCCGGTGTGCCCACGGGAACGATTGCTCCTAAACAGGAGAAGGCGTTCAGGGAGGCCACCGTCGTATTTCTCGGAGCACTTCTTAGCGTGATCGGAGATAAACTGGTCGACGCATATTTACATGTGCGTGTCGCCAAGGACTTGTGGGAGGCGTTCAAATCTAAATTCGGGGCCACCGATGCTGGGAGTGATATGTATATTATAGAGCAGTTCCACGATTACAAGATGGTTGAAAACCGTCCTATGCTGGAGCAGGCTCATGAGATAATATGCATCGTTAAGGAGCTTGAACTTCTAAAGTGCGAGTTACCGGGCAAGTTTGTCACGGGCTGCATAATCGCTAAGCTCCCTAATTCCTGGAGGAACTTTGCCACTACTCTGAAACATTAGAGGCATGAATTATCAGTGGAGGATGTCATTGGCCATCTGAGTGTTGAGCAGAACTCAAAGGCAAAGGACTCGAACGTGAAAGCGGTCGAAGGGACTTCTGTCGCCAACCTGGTGAACCAGAGGAACTCCAACTCCCACAACCCCAAGGGAAAGAACGGTGTCCAACACAATACCGACTTTAAGAAGAAGGGTAAGAATACTTTCCAGAAGAACAAGAAGGATGAGGGCTGCTTTACTTGTGGTTCGGTTGAACATTGGGCCAACAAGTACAAGAAGCCAGGACAGGACTCGAAGTCTGTCAACATGATTGTGGGAAACAATGAGAATGGTGCATCTAGGTACGGTAATTTATTTACTGTTTTTTCAGTGTTTCAGCCCAACGATTGGTGGGTGGACACAGGTGCAGGTGTTCATGTGTCTGCTGACATTTCATTGGTCACTTCTTACCAGGTCACAGGCCATGGGTCCGTATTGATGGGGAATGGCGCAAGTGCTTCTGTTCATGGTGTTGGCACGGTCGATCTGAAGTTTACTTCGGGAAGGATCGTGCAGCTGAAGAACGTTCAGCATCTCCCCGCCATCAAGAAGAACCTCGTTAGTGGCTCCCTTCTATGTAGAGAAGGGTTTAAGTTGGTTTTTGAGTCTAATAAATTAGTTGTTACGAAATATGGACTCTTTGTTGGAAAAGGTTATGAGAGCGGAAGAATGTTCCGCCTTTCCCTCGTAGATTTTGGTAATAAAGTCGTGAACCATATTCATTCGAATATTAATGAATCAGAAGTTTGGCATTCACATCTTTGTCACATTAGTTTCGGTGTTATGACGCAGCTAGCTAAATTAGATTTAATCCCGAGTTTCACTTTAGCCAAAGGTTCTAAGTGCCTTTCATGTGTGCAAGCTAAGCAACCTCGCAAGCCTCACAAGGCCGCGGAGGAGAGACACTTGGCACCATTAGAACTCATACATATGATCTTTGTGAGATGAATGGTGTGTTGACTAAAGGTGGAAAGAAATACTTCATGACATTGATAGATGATTCCACTAGATATTGCTATGTGTATCTGTTAAATACAAAAGATGAGGCTCTACAGAAGTTGAGAAACAACTTGAAAAGCAAATTAAACGAGTCCGGTGAGATCGTGGTGGAGAGTACTTCTCTAGTGAGTTTGATTCCTTTTGTGCGGAACACGACATTACTCATGAGAGGACGCCTCCTTACTCACCCCAGTCAAACGGGGTTGCCGAGCGGAAAAACCGTACTCTAACTAATTTGGTTAACGCCATGTTAGATACATCGGGTTTATCCAAGGCATGGTGGGGGGAGGCTATATTGACAGCATGTCATGTCCTGAATAAAGTTTTGACAAAGACAATGAGATCACTTCCTATGAAAAATGGGCGAAGAGAAGGACAACACTCACGTATTTGCGTACTTGGGGCTGTTTGGCGAAAGTCAATGTGCCGATCCCCAAAAAGCGCAAGCTTGGACCGAAGACCGTGGACTGCGTTAATTTGGGCTACGCTAAGAATAGCGTTGGCTATAGATTTCTAGTAGTGAAATCTGAGGTACCTGACCAGAAGGTCGATACAATTATGGAGTCTAAGGATGCTACATTCTTCGAGAATATATTTCCCATGAGAGATATGCAAAACACTTCTAGACAGGAATCTGAGGAGACTCATGAGCCTGTCATCCCTATGGAATACTATGAACAAACACATGATGAAGATCCTGAGGAGGATGATGAGGAAACCCTTGGTAGGGGCAAGAGACAAAGGACTACAAAGACCTTTGGTGATGATTTCTTCGTGTACCTCGTGGATGATACTCCCACTTCTATTTCAGAAGCGTATGCCTCTCCAGAAGCTGACTACTGGAAGGAAGTGGTTCGAAGGGAGATGGATTCCATCATGGCTAATGGGACATGGGAGATTACTGAGCGTCCCTATGGTTGCAAACCATTGGGAGGCAAGTGGGTGTTCAAAAAGAAGCTTAGGCCCGATGGTACAATTTAAAAGTACAAGGCTAGGCTTGTGGCCAAGGGCTATGACCAAAAAGAAGAGGAAGATTTCTTTGATACTTATTCACCTGTGGCCAGACTGACCACCATTCGAGTATTACTCTCGTTGGCGGCCTCGCATGGTCTTCTCGTCCACCAGATGGATGTTAAGACAACTTTCCTGAATGGAGAGCTAAACGAGGAAATCTACATGCAACAGCCAGATGGCTTTGTGATAGATGGTCAGGAAGGAAAAGTGTGTAGGTTGATAAAATCTTTATATGGCCTGAAACAAGCACCTAAGCAATGGCATGATAAGTTTAATACAACACTGACATATGTTGGCTTCGTTGTTAATGAAGCTGACAAATGTGTATACTATCGCCATGGTGGGGGCGAAGGAGTTATATTGTGCTTGTATGTTGATGACATACTGATATTCGGAACCAACCTCAAAGTCATTGAGGAGGTCAAGTCGTTTCTATCTCAGAACTTTGAGATGAAAGACCTTGGTGTGGATGATGTTATCTTGAACATCAAGCTACTGAGATATAATGAGGGTGGGATTACACTTCTGCAATCCCATTATGTTGAGAAGGTGTTGAGTCGTTTTGGACACTCGGACTGCACACCATCTCAAACACCATATGATCCTAGCGTGTTGATTCGAAAGTCCAAAGGCACGACTATAGATCAATTGAGATACTCTCAAATCATTGGTTCACTTATGTACCTAGCCAGCGCTACAAGGCCTGACATCGCTTTTGCTGTGAGCAAACAGAGTCGGTTTGTATCAAAACCGGGTGATGTACATTGGCATGCTGTTGAAAGAGTTATGCGTTATCTGAAGGGTACTATGAACTATGGACTTCACTATACCGGATACCCGTCGGTACTTGAAGGGTATAGTGATGCGAATTGGATCTCTGATGCTGATGAGATGAAGGCCACAACTGGGTATATGTTTACTCTTGGAGGTGGCGCTGTTTCCTAGAAGTCTTGCAAGCAAACGATCTTAACGAGATCGACAATGGAAGCAGAATTAACAACATTAGACACATCTGGTGTCGAAAAAGGATGGCTTCGAGATCTTTTGATGGACTTGCCATTGGTTGATAAATCGGTTCCGGCTATCCTTATGAATTGTGACAATCAGACTGTCATCACCAAGGTGAAGAGTTCAAAGGACAACATGAAGTCCAACAAACACATAAGAATGAGATTAAAAGCTGTCAGAAAATTGAGAAACTCCGGAGTGATAGCGTTGGAATATGTCCATACGGCTAAAATCTGGTAGATTCCTTTACAAAAGGGCTATCACGTGTTGTGATAGATAATGCATCGAGGGAGATGGGTATGAGACCCACATGAGTTGCCATGGTGGTAACCCAACTTATGTGATCGAAGATCCCGTGAAGTAGGACCTGGGAAAATAAGCCAGTGGTGAACTGAGGAGAGTAACTATACTAACCCACTCCGTTGGAGATGTAATACTCTCGATACTATATGGGAGGATGACTATTGTCTCAATGTGTTCCAAAGCTTATGCAAGCAAGATGCTATCCTACAAAGCGATTTATGGAGAAACACACCTATATGAGCCCGACTGCTGGTCACAGTCTATGAGATTGGGGTGATCTCTAGTAAGCTCATGAACAGGCCAGGAGTGTGACTTATATGCTCCACCTGAGGGGTCAGCCTTCGGCAGCCTAGTATCAGTAAGACATGTTGTGAAGCTTCTTTACGCCAAACTGAAAATTCAAGGCATAGTCCATTGTTCAGTTGTGAAGGAGTGTAGCTACTTGCTCTAGGTGAAGCTCAACCTTAACATGTCTTCACTGAAACACTGGTATATCGAAACAGCAATTTGAACAGAGGATACAATGGGCCCTCGAGATCTGGTGTGGGATTGCTGAAATTTGAGATGGGCTTTAGGCCCATATAGCAATTTCTGAAAAATCTCTAAGGGCCCATGTGGGTTTATTGGCACTAGGTGTAGTGGGAAGCTTAGTCCCACCCCAGAAGTGGAAGAGGAGTTGGACCTCATTATAAGAGATTCTCTTCCACATGCTATTGGAGCTTGAGAAGAGAAGAGGCCCTCGCGCGCCCCTCCTCCGCCGCCCGCCTCGCCACGCCACGCCTCGTCATGACGCGCCGCGGGTTGTGGGATTGAGCCGAGCAGAGCTCACACCTATGCGCTTATTTTTGTCAGTCACTAACGGAGAGTTTCTGACAACGAGGCCACGATCTAAGACGTCGGATCGTGGGCTGTCACAGACTCGGACGTGGCTCGAGCCCACGTCTCTCCACGCAGCTGCACCTATATAAGTGTGAGGTGTCTCCTAACCCTAGCCGCCAGAACAAAACGCATCTACCTCCACGCCCACGGTCGTTCCTTTGATGATGCTGCCGCCGATGACTCCATCCCGTCAGCCGCATACACGGTCGATGGGAGAGCAGGTCTCCGAAACCCCGCCTCTCCGAATCCTGTACGGGAGAGGGGCGAATAGGTTTTTGGGAAGTGACTATGCGACTGCTCGCCGTTCGTCTACTTCCTCTACGTTCGCGTCGCCATCATCATCACCATGTCCACCGACGCCGAACGTGCTGCCGCCGAGAAGCTCGAAGCCGACAAGAAGGCAGCCAAGAACGATGCCGCCGTCACCACCGCCGCGGCCTCTGCATGGCCTACTGGAGGGTATAACTTGTTTATCCCACTCCTACTATTTTCTGTTTTAGGCATGCTAGCGTTATACGTAGATCTGTCTACAATTAGCGTAGTATGTGCCTGCATGATTGAATATCAGTATGCGATTATTTGTGTCAATGCCATGCTAGTGGTTTATTCCTGGATTAATTAATCGAAAAAATTCCTATTTACTCAGCAACTAATCCACGCAAAATTTATCAAAAAGCAATTTTTGAGAATGATAATAAAACAAAATTGGCACAAAAAGAGAGGAGAGGAATCCAATCATCATCTATCTTACAGAAAGAGAGGAGATTTCATCTTCGGGTATTTTTTTTATTAGTGACAATATCTTTTATATATTTAGCATAAGGGGCCATCTTTAAAAGATCAGTCAAACGGGTACGCAAAAAGACTGGCCTAAACATTTCAGCAAAGCGTTTAAATTCTTCATCATCCTTTTTCTTAGTTAGTTTGGGTGGAAAGGGCATGGGTTTCTGAACCCATGGCTCCCTTTCTTTACCATGTTTTCTAGCAACAAAGTCTCTCTTATCATAGCGTTTGTTTTTAGGTTGTGCATTATCAAGATCAACAACAGGTTCTATCTCAACATCATTGTTTGGTTCTTTATCATTATCTGGTTGAGCATTTGTATGAACATCATCATTGTCATTATCATTATCACTAAGTGAATGTTCATTACCAGACTGGATTTCAACATCAGAGATAGAGACATCATTATCATCATGTGAAGGTTTTTCTACTTCAGGTTCACTAGAAGTATGCAAAGTCCTATCATTTTTCTTTTTCTTTCTAGAAGGACTATGTGCATTAGCATTAATTCTTTGAGAGTTTTGTTCAATTCTTTTGGGGTGACCTTCAGGATAGAGTGGTTCTCGAGTCATTTTACCTCCTCTAGTCATTACTCTAACAACATGATCACTCATATTATTATTCATTTCATTGAGGAACTCACTTTGAGATTTAGTAACTTGTTCTAATTGAGTTTGAATCATAGAAGCATGTTTTCCTACTCCTCTTACATCATTGGTGATTCCAAATAACAAGTAAATCAAGCGAGGAATCATATCAGAGTTTTTCTTTTATTGTTTCATAACATAGGCATTGAAATGATCCTGCTTTCTAATGTAATTGTCAAATTCATACAAGCATTGACTAGGAGATTTATTATAAGGGATATCACCTTCATCAAACTTTAAAAGCGAATTTACGTCCACCACCTATGGTGGTGTGTCGAGATCATGTATTTCTTCAATAGGTGGTAAATTTTTAACATCTTCAGCTTTAATACCTTTTTTCTTCATACATTTCTTTGCATCATGCATATCTTCGGTACTAAGAAATAAAATACCCCTCTTCTTCAGAGTGGGTTTAAGCGGTGGTTTGGGAAGTGTCCATTCATCATAATTCTTCAATATATTATTCAATAATTCCTCATCTAGTTCAACAGTTCGTTCCCTGGAAACACAACCAGCACAAATATCTTGGAAGTCCCTAGAAGCATCCACTAGAAGATTTGTATTACGCCTTTCTTGAAATGAGGGCCAATGTCGAACCACCATGGTTAGTCACAATGCCCCCGTTGAAATTGAAGGGTTGGAATTTCATGCCCCCCTTTGTTTTGAAGTCTTCCAATATTGACCTCATTCTGTTAACGGAATGGTTGGAAACACATACCGCTTCTATCATTTGCGCCACTAAGACCGTCCATCTACTACATCCTTCTAATGAGATAGTAAGCCGGCATGCTCATCTTGTTTGAAATGTCGAAGCATGGATTTATTCCTTGAATGCGTTAAACGTTTCTCCTCTTGTGAGAATTGAAAATGCTCCAGTCGTTTGTGAATTCCAACATGTCTTTACGGCAGAACTACCCAGTCCATGACCTTGAACTTGCTGTAGTTAAATTTTCACTCAAGTTGTGGCGACTTTCCCTTTTGCTGACCGTTGCAAGATCTTCGTCGATCATCAAAGTCTAAACTATTTGTTTACTCAGCTAGATTTGGATCTCCTTCAGCAACGATGTATGGAAACAATTACAGACTATGATTACGATATTTCTTATACCCCTGGCACGGTTAGTGTCATGGTCGACGCCCTGAGTCGCAAGTCTCATTGTAACAACCACATGGCTTATAAAGCTCAACCCCTGCAAGATGATCTTACTTATAGAGAGCGTCCGGTCTCCGTTCTCGATCAAGTTGAACGTCACACCTGTCAAAGGGCTATCAAATTCCTAAAGGGGTCAGTGGTCAAATCCTTCTAAAGATGAAGCCACTTGGGAACGCGATGATTATGTTCGTGATGAATACCCCATTTTGTTTCCTTCTACCTCCTAAATCTCGAGACAAAATTTCTTGTAGTGGAGGAGATTTGTAAAGCACGGATAATTAAGCTACAGTAATCCCTGTTAAGAATGCCATGTCATCACCTTACTGTTGCTAATCTTTATTTGATCCAAATCACAATTCAAATTCAAAACCAAGTTTAAAGTCAAAATTAAAATTTCTCAAACATGCAAACTAAAATGTTCGAATAATTCTATAAATTCCAGTGTTCATTGTCATGTTGAAACCAACTTCACTTGACTCACAAATAAATTCCTAGGAAAATAATAAAACGGCCCAACAGTAAATAAAATGGCCTTTTCAAAATAAATGATTAGTTAAACTTTTATAGTTGACCCCAAACCTTGTGTGCACCCTTAATATATGGCCTAGTATTTACGTGCCAGTTCCTTTGTAGCAGAAAATTCATTTGTTATTTCTAAAAAAATGCAAACGGTGAAAGAAAAGCAAATCCACAAAGAAAAGAAAAGAAACAAAAAAAGGAAAAAAAAGGAAAAATGAAAAGGACCTAAACTACTCGACCCCCTGGCCCATCAAGCAAAATGGCCCTGCCAGGTCGTCCTCTTCCTCTGTTCATCAGGCGCTCATAGACATAGGGTGATCGTACACGGCACCAATGGCCATGGGGCGGTCATCCACGCCCCCTGGCGTCCTACTAGGTTGCTCTCTCCCTCCTATCGAACCCTAGCCCCACTCATTTTCCCCTCGCCCTCCTCCTCGCATCTCACTCTCGACCCTGAGCTTGCCGTCGACACGCCATCGCCTTTTACACGCTCCAGAGCCACCCTGAGCCACACGGGCTTGTCCACCAAGACCCCACGATCGGCTACTTCGCCAATGACCGTCGAATCAAGCCGGACTCCACGGCTTCATCGGGATCGCGGTATTCTTCTTACTTCGGACATCGAGCTCCACCACGTCGATCCACACCACCTTGGGCTCCTCCGGCGTCCCCGGGCCTTCTCGTCAACAACAGTGAGCGTCCCCTCCCCCCTCTTCACCGTCTCTGCCACTCCCATAACTGTTCTTCCCCGTCGTAGCCGCCGCCGCATAGGAGAGCTCTGCTCAACAAGCCAGTTGACGCCCCAACCTACCACCACGTGCACCCGCTCCTTGCTGCTGCATGCCCGCTCACCCGTTGCCCCCTCCGCGCCGTCGCGCCCCGCTACTCGAGGCCGAGCCTGCCTCCGGCCACCGCCCCTAGTCTGCCACTCCCTTGCTATGCGCCTGTGTCGTGCCTGCTCCGCTCATGCTGCCGTTGCAGCGCTGGTGCTACTCGCCATAGGCTGCGCCAAGCCACCTTGCCTGCTGCCCTGCTCCCATGCCCCCCTCAGCACGCGCATGCCCGCGCGAGGGCGCGGCCCCATTCTCGCTCGCGCACTCACCCCGCCTCCTTCTCCCAGTGCTGCACCACCCTCTGCAGGTCTGCTGCCACCGCAGCTCGCCGGTCCTGCCACTGCCAGCGCCGCCCCGTCCCTCCTCCCCGCCGCGCCTGCTCCGGCAGGCCATGGCCGCCGGCAGCGCCCCCTAGCCGCGCCGCGCCGCCGCGCCGCTGGCCTCATCAAGGCCACGGCCTCTGTTGGGGAACGTAGTATTTCAAAAAAAATCCTACGATCACGCAAGATCAATCTACTAGAAGCATAGCAACGAGAGGGGAGAGTGTGTCTACGTACCCTCGTAGACCAGAAGCGGAAGCGTCTAGTGACGCGGTTGATGTAGTCGAACGTCTTCACGATTCAACCGGTCCAAGCACCGAACGTACGACACCTCCGCGTTCAGCACACGTTCAGCTCAGTGACGTCCCACGAGCTCTTGATCCAGTTGAGCTTCACGGGAGAGTTTCGTCAGCACGACGGCGTGGTGATGGAGATGATGAAGTTACCGACGCATGGCTTCGCCTAAGCACTGTAACGATATGACCGAGGTGTGTTTCTGTGGACGGGGCACCGCGCATGGCTAAAACAATGTTGCTTGTGTGTTCTAGGGTGCCCCACTGCCCATGTATATAAAGGAGCAAAGGGGAGGACCGGCCGGCCCTAGGGGCGCTCCATAGAGGGAGTTTTCCTACTCCTAGTAGGAGTAGGAATCCCCTTTCCTATTCCTACTAGGAGTAGGAAAGGAAGAAGAAGGGAAGAAGGAAGGAGAGGGGCGCCTGCCCCCACTCCTAGTCCAACTAGGATTCCCCTGGGGGGGTGGGGGCGCGGCCAGCCCCAGTGGGCTGCCTCTCACTTTCCCTCATGGCCCACTATGGCCCAATACTCCCCAGGGGGTTTCCGGTAACCCCTCCAGCACTCCGATTTTCTTTGAAATCACCCGGAACACTTCCGGTGTCCGAATATAGCCGTCCAATATATCAAACTTTATGTCCCGGACATTCGGAGACTCCTCGTCATGTCTGTGATCTCATCCGGGACTCGGAACTACCTTTCGTACATCAAAACTCATAAACTCATAATACCGATCGTCATCGAACGTTAAGCGTGCGGACCCTACGAGTTCGAGAACTATGTATACATGACCGAGACTCATCTCCGATCAATAACCAATAGCGAAACCTGGATGCTCATATTGGTTCCTACATATTCTACGAAGATCTTTATCGGTCAAACCGCATAACAACATACATTGATCCCTTTGTCATCTGTATGTTACTAGCCCAAGATTCGATCGTCGGTATCATCATACCTAGTTCAATCTCGTTACCAGCAAGTCTCTTTACTCGTTCCGTAATACATCATCTCGTGACTATCTCATTAGTCGTTTGCTTGCAAGGCTTATTATGATGTGTATTACCGAGAGGGCCCATAGATACCTCTCCGACACTCGGAGTGACAAATCCTATTCTCGATCTATGCCAACTCCACAAACACCTTCGGAGACACCTGTAGAGCATCTTTATAATCACTCAGTTACATTGTGACGTTTGATAGCACACAAGGTGTTCCTCCGGTATTCGGGAGTTGCATAATCTCATAGTCATAGGAACATGTATAAGTCATCAAGAAAGCAATAGCAGTAAAACTAAGCGATCAAGTTGCTAAGTTAATGGATGGGTCTTGTCCATCACATCATTCTCCTAATGAATTTATCCCGTTGATCAAATGACAACTCATGTCTATGGTTAGGAAACATAACCATCTTTGATTAACAAGCTAGTCTAGTAGAGGCATACTAGGAACACTCTGTTTTTGTCTATGTATTCACACATGTACTAAGTTTCGGTTAATACAATTCTAGCATGAATAATAAACATTTATCATGATATAAGGAAATATAAATAACAACTTTATTATTGCCTCTAGGGCATATTTCCTTCAGTCTCCCACTTGCACTAGAGTCAATAATCTAGTTCACATCACCATGTGATATAATATCGATAGTTCACATCGTTATGTGAATAACACCCATAGTTCACACCGCCATGTGACCACCACCCAAAGGGTTTACTAGAGTCAATAATCTAGTTCACATCGCCATGTGATTAACACCCAAAGAGTACTAAGGTGTGATCATGTTTTGCTTCGTGAGAGAAGTTTAGTCAGCGGGTCTGGTACATTCAGATCCATATGTATCTTGCAAATTTCTATGTCTCCCTCCTTGACTTGATTGCGGATGGAATTGAAGCATCTCTTGATGTGCTTGGTTTTGTTGTGAAACCTGGATTCCTTCGCCAAGGCTATTGCTCCAGTGTTGTCACAAAAGATTTTCATTGGACCCGATGCACTAGGTATTACACCTAGTTCGGATATGAACTCCTTAATCCAGACTCCTTCATTTGCTGCTTCCGAAGCAGCTATGTACTCCGCCTCACACGTAGATCCCGCCACGACGCTCTGCTTGGAACTACACTAATGGACAGCTCCACCGTTCAATAAAAATACATATCCAGTTTGTGACTTTGAGTCATCCGGATCAGTGTCAATGCTTGCATCGACGTAACAATTTACGACGAGCTCTTTGTCACCTCCATAAATGAGAAACATATCATTCGTCTTTTTCAGGTATTTCAAGATGTTCTTGACCGCTGTCTAGTGATCCACTCCTGGATTACTTTGGTACCTCCCTGACAGACTTATAGCAAGGCACACATCAGGTCTGGTACACAACATTGCATACATGATAGAACCTATGGCTGAAGCATAGGGAATGACTTTCATTTTCTCTATATCTTCTTTAGTGGTTGGGCATTGAGTGTGACTCAATGTAATGCCCAAGATAGGACTATACCTCCTACGTGTCGAGGCACGACTTAAAGGTATAAGCCCATTCTGGAATGATCTCAAGTTTGGTATCTTTGCACGACTCATGTAAAATAGGGATGAAATGCAAAAGAATAGTTGGCTTACACTCGCCACTTCACACAATACATTACATAAGCAAAACATCATTCAAAACATCACAACCCGACTACGGGTGAAGATCCAAAAGAAAGATACCAAAAACTTAAAGCCACAGGTCAGACTCGCCCCTAGTAGAAACCACTACTGATCATCGAAAACGTCACAAGCATACGGCCACTCTCTTCATCGAGCTCCCAGTGAAGTACTTGAACCAGCTCCTGCATCAACCTCGGCTGAACCTGCATCTGGTGTTGTAGTATCTGTGAGCCACGAGGACTCAGCAATCCCATAACCATGGGTATCAAGACTAGCAAAGCTTTATGGGTAGGAAGAGGTAAATTGGTGAGGTTGCAGCAGCGGCTAAGCATAATATGGTGGCTAACTTATGAGTACAAGAGTAAGATGAGCATCTACGCAAACGGGCGCAACTAGTAGTGATCGCTAAAGATCCTGAACTACATACGAGTCAAACATAACCCCACCGTGTTCTCTTCCCAAAGTGAAAAGAGACAGTCACGGTTACTCACACAGTTGTGTGTTTTACTTTGGATACTCTGTCAAGTTTTCTACAACCGGACATTAACAAATTCCAATCTGCCACATAACCGCGGGCACGGCTTTCGAAAGATCATAACCCTGCAGGGGTGTCCCAACTTAGCCCATCACAAGCTCTCACGATTAGTTGAAGTGATAAATATAATATCATCACCCCTTATCTTAGGGAATTCCGATCAGGCTCGGCATCTCGGTGCACAAGACATTTCGACAATGGTAAAACAAGTCCAGCAGGACCTCCCGGTGTGTCGACACCCTGATAGTAGCCGCGCGTATCTCGTCTCAGCCCACATCCGGATAGGTGATCCTACGGGAGCCAATCCTCGAGTTTCCCCGTGGTGGCCCCGCAGTCTCCCCATTTGGGACCAACACCATCAGCACTGGCCCCCCTGCTATGTAGAAAGAATCCTCGGGTAGCGCTAACTCCCTATGCAATTTAATTAAATTAATTAAGTTGTTATTATGAGCAAATTAAAACCAATGTTGGGCCTTGCTGGAGGAGTTTTATTCAAAGTCGAACTGTCAAGGGGTCCCCATCCACCCATCATGTAAGGAACGCAAAATCAAGGAACATAATGCCGGTTTATCGGCGCCTAGGGTGGCATGAGTGGAACAAAACACCGAGCAAAAGGCCAAGCCTTCCACCCATGCCCAGTATATAGGTGTGTTAATAATAATAATAGATATTGTGATATTCCAACAACAAGTTCCCTCCTGGAACGAACTTCATCTTCACCTGCAACTAACAACGCTATAAGAGGGGCTGAGCAAGCGGGTAACATAGCCAAACAGTGGTTTTGCTAGGAAGGTGTCAAAGGTTAGAGGTTTCATGGCAACAAGGAGAGGCTGACATAAAAAGATGGGTAGCGCGACATGTAACGATGGCATCGAGACAACTAAGCATGGCAATGGTAGTAAAGGTATCCAAGGGTATGATCATCTTGCCTGAGATTCCGCAAGGAAGAAGAACAGATCCATGAAGTAGACGGAGCCACATAGTCGAGCGAATCCTCACAACTCCGGAACAAAACCGAAGCTAACAAGAGAAGCAACCGGAAAGAAGCAAACAACACGGTGAACACACAAGCATAAACATGGCATACGATACACATCCAAGTATGATGCATGTCCGGTTTAAATATGCATGTCATGGCAAAGTGCACAAACAAGTACTACAAGTTAAGTGGAGCTCAATATGCAACGAGTTGCATATTGACGAAACACCACATGTTATTTATTTAGTTGACTCTCGTTTATTTACAAGACAAGATTAAATGTTTTTAACATAGCAAGAGGTGAATCAAAAGTAAACTACCTATCTAGGCAATTTAAATGAGGCCGGAAATAACAGCAACAATTCCGAGAAAATCCCCATATGCATGTTTATCAATTTGAAGCAAACAACAATTCACACATTTTTAAATGTTGTTAACATGATGCGGATGGCATGATCAAGTTTATGCAATTTTTTAGTAAAAGTTAACATGAAGAGATAAGAAGTATTGTCACCGTGGTGGAAGGAAAGGGTGCCACGGCAACGATCCGAAAATGATGCAACGGCAACATCTCGGTTCCGGTAACTAGATGAGAGACCGGTGCAAAAGAAGGATCGACGTGAGCATGACATGCAAGAAGATGGGGTGCTCCCGGTTTCCGGGTTCCCACGGGTCGGCGACAAAAGAGGGCACAACGGACACGGTGCAAACAAGGGATGCATCTCATACAACCACATCACATGCATTCATCCACGGGCATCGTCTCGGGGTTATACCTTCGGCACGTTCGTTCTCGGAGGGGGTTCGAGTTCGTCGAGGGACGTAGTGGAAGTAGTGAAAGTAGACGTTCTCGAGGCGGTCATTGTACACGTTCGTAGAGGGGAGTAGTCGTTCCGTTCGTAGTCGTTCACGTTTCTGAAGAGGTACTTGTCGCGGCATCGGACGTCTTCGGGGCGACGGTAGTGTTACACAGTTCTTCGGCGACGGTCGTCGTACACGTTCCGTAGAGGTACTTGAGGGTCTTCGCACTTGCCGGTCTCGGTTCTTGCGACTGTAGTGGTACTTGACGTGTCGCCTTGTAGATGTACTCGTTTCGAAGATGAACTTGACGTCGAGGGTCTCCGAGGTCGACGGTAGTTGTACCCGATCCGTTACTTGGCGTATCCAGGACGAAGCTTGGCGATCCAGATACGGGTCTTCTAGCCGTGGTCTTGGCATCACTATAAAGCGGAGGCGGACGATAGCCTCGTGAAGCAAGGCAGAGCAGCGGCAGCATCAGAGGTTGTGCATGGCAGAAGCAGGCTGTGGCCATGGTTGCTTGGAGGAGGCCGATGGGGACGACGACAAAAGGTAGCCGACGCGAGTAGAGGTGCGGCAGAACTGCAGCAGCATAAGGGCGGCGATGTTGGTGATGCTGCTCGTTCCTGAGGCCGGTCGGGGAGGACCAACAGGGGAGAAAGGAGGCCGGGAGGCAGTGGATCCGGGCGAATGGAACCCATTCCCGGTGTTGGAGGCCTTGGGCGTAGGTCAGGTCGTGGAAGCAGGGCGCCGGCGGCTCGCCGGAGAGACGAGGATGGCGTCGGTTCAGGCGCTGGTGTCGGAGACGAGGCGACCAACGAGGCTGGTGGCGACGTGCGAGGGAGAGGGGCGACGCGAGGCGCGAGGCCTCCTGGTGGTCGTCGACAGCGGCAGGGCGCGACATAGTAGGCAGAGGTGTGGAGAAGGCGCGGGGCAGGGGAGAGACAACGGCGCGCTGGAGATGGTGGTGGCTGGCGACTCGGGCGGTGCAGAGGTGGCGGGGTAGGAGACCAGCGGCGCAGAGGTGGGGGATGTAGTGGTGGCGGCGAGGGGATCGGGCGCAGGGAGCTCCATTGATGGAGGAGGGCGCAGTGGCGGCGGTGCGTGGGAACGAACAGGAGGAGGAGTGATCGATCAGGTGATGGGCTAGGTTAAGATGGGGGCGGCTGAGGTGGGCCTTGGTGTAATGCCCAAAAGGTTGATGGCCTTAGAGGCCGGCCTGCGGCTGGGAGCCCAGATGGCCTCAGTTCGGCTGGCCCTTCCTTTTTTTCTCTTAGCAGAAAACAACAAAAGAGAAGGAAGAAAGAAAGAGGGGGGGGGGGTAGGGAAAAGTGGCACATGAGGTTATTTTTTTCTCGGGCTCATAAAAATGAGCACGTTTCGAGAAAAATAGAAATGACATGGTCGAGATATAATTCAAACTTATTTGAATTTAATTCAAATGGGTTTGAACTAAGACTTGATTTTTGAAGCGTCCAAAAATGTTCGAATCTCTGGAGGAACCTCGATAAAACGGAAAAGAATTATAGGGAAGGTTTAGAAAGCAAGGAATTGAGAAAGAAAAGGCATGGGGAATATTAGCAAGTGTGTTGCGGTTAATTCCAAACAATGGAATATTTTTATAATAGCTCCATAAATATTAGGAGGATATGTTATAAAGAGAAGTCATCCTTCCCTCGATTTAAATGGTCGAAGGTCCACACAATTTATTTGGTTGAGATGCAAAAGAAATATGACATGATGGCATGCTGACATGATGCAATGCAAAAATAAATAAAGCAAGCACAAAAGAAACACACGGGAGAACCCGGAACATATGGAATCTCTGGAATCTTCTGGGACGTCGGTCTTCGGGCGTCACAACTCTCCCACACTAACAGAGGATCTCGACCCGAGATCCTAGAGATGGCACCGGATAAAAACGGAAGAGGAAGAGGTAAACAAAGTTGCTTCTTTGACAGACGAGTGAAACCACGAACCTTGAGGTTAAACAAGTTGAAAGAACAAAACCACATAGATGAACGAAGATGAAAACACTCCGTTAGAAAAGAGGAACAAGGAACATTACAAGAACCTTGTAGGTTAGAAGACATGAAGCAAGAGCTTACGAACCAAAAGAATATGAAATTGCAACGGTATAGCCAAGGAATAAGAATGACAGAATTTGGACAGCACTCCGACTGAAAATGGAAGGAGTTAACATGAGTTTGAGGAGATGGAGTGATACTTGATGAAAACAACAACACACAGCCTCTGAAACAATCGAAAGAATGGCACAAGGGGTAAGAGAGATTTCAGATAGCACTCCGGTTAAAAGATAGGCAAAACTTGATAAGATGAGAGAACTAGAATGGAGGACACAACAATCCGGTTAAATGGACAAGCAAGGGAAGAACATGATCTCGATAAAACGAGATGATGGTTAAAGAGAGCAATATCACAAAGCCTCCGTAATGAAAGAATAGATGCTAGATCGTTGGAAAGAAAGAACGGAGAAGAAAATGACAACTTCTCTCAAAATTGAATTTGAAAGAGCATCCTTACAAAGAAGGGTTGAACGGAGTTCATTAAAAAAATCAACACGAAAACGAATAAGCTTGATGTGGGTTTATGGAAAACATCTCAAAATAAAGAGGTGACAACCGGGCATTGACGAAAACATTTGATTGGATTGAGATCAACAAGGAGATGAAAAACTTATTTCACCGGAATGATAAGAACTTGGGTCATTTATAAGCACCATAATTAGCAACAATCCTTAGGGAAAGCTTTTAGGTGAAATACAATCCAAGATTACTCCAACGAATAGTTGAAGAGTTGAAAAGATCTCCCGAACAAGGAAAAAATGATGGTTTTAAATATCTCATTCCTGACAATGAATCATGAAACATGAAGGGAAATTGTCAAGAATGACATAACACCATCTGAAAAGATAAGGAAGAAAGGATTGCAATTGGAAGCATGATGAAGAATGCTTGAGCTCCAACAAGAATCTTGATGAAGACTTCAAGGATGAATTAAAACATGATGAACCACCATGAGAACTCCGGTAATGAAAGCATGAGAAGTGAAAGATGAAAAGAATAATATTCAAGGCCTGCGGTGAATTAGATGGAGCTTTGAAATGATATAATTAAAATAACTTGGAGCTCCAGAAACAAGATGAACAACTTAGAACCAAGGATATATATAATGAACAAGCTCCGAAGGAAGGGATTAACCTCTTGGAAGAAACTAGAATAAGGTTTATGTTATGCATATCCTTCACCAATTTAAATTGGCGACAAGCAATGGATTGGCACACTACTTATTCTCGTTGCAAAGAATTAAAGAGAGATCTAGCACAAGCTTGGGTAAATCTTCGACGAACCACCGGTAGGATTGTGAAAAGAACAAATGAATTAAAACTATAACAACGGAAGGGTAATCTTGAAAGAACCACCGTAAAAATATGGAGACGAACGAAGAGACATCAATGAAGAATATTTGGAGGACGAAGTTGAAAACTGAGAACGAAGAAATGTTCTGAAATGATGGCCTTCGGAGGATCACAATGGAAAGAATTCATGAAATGCTTCGGACGTGTATAAAAAGAATTCCTCATAATCGGAACAATAATGAGGATGGCATGAAGCTAGAACCACAACTCATCAAGAGAATGGGTCAAAATTTAAGAGAAACACTTCTCCGGTCTCCAAATGTTGAGAATGAAGACGAGAAATGCCATAAGAATTGTTGAGCACTCCAGAATGAAGAATTAAAAAGGTTGAAACAACGATGAAAAGAATTTGAAAGCGATCATGGAGAAGGCATGTGACTGATGGAAATCATTCTTACGTCACACTTTGAAAAGAATTTCAAAATAACTCCGGAAAATAGACGAGTCAGGTAAGATCCTGGAAAAAGACATGTGGGTTAGGGCCCACTAAAAGAATTCACCGTTGAAAAATATTGCTTAAGAGATATTGCACCGGTTGAATTAAATGGCTTGAATAAGATAGCAATCCTCAAAATAATTTGAACGGATTAAGAATGGAATTATGAATCTTCAGCACTCCGGATATGAATAACAAGAGGAGAATAATTAATTGGTGCACCGGAATAAGAAAGCATTGTGAAATGAGGAAAAGGATAAGATCAACACCGAAATCTTGAATTACATCCACCGGCAGAATTTGAGAATAAAAGAATGATGGGCTTGAAGCTCTTGAGCATCTTCACGATAAATCACCAGATAAGAACATTGAAGGAAATGAATGATGAAACATCACATGAATAAAATGGATATTTGATTAAGAATTCTGGCTCCATAAAGAGAAGGGTGGGAGGGTGGGGAAACAAAGACAACTTGGGATGAAAGAAACATACACCGTTGAGAAAAGACTGAGAGTTGATCTTGCAGATGATGAAAAGATCGGATTAACTTGAAGCAAAGGACGCTGGTTGAGAAGAATTTAACATGACAATCTTGATGGTCAAGAGGAATTAGCACTCCCATAGAAATATGAGAACACCGATTAGGAAGGGTATGGAATCAACATTTGACATCGAAGCAACTCGAATACCAGAATCAAAACAAAAACAAAGGATAGATATGTTGCAACATAATCTTCACAAAATCATTCAAACAGAGAATTGAACGAATGAATTCCGTAGGTACATCAACTTGTCGAGAAGCCTCTTGGGAGAACAAAAGGTAAATAAAAGCAACAAGGAGCAGATAGAACAAATACAAGATAGAAGCTTCATTCCACATATTCGTGCTGAAAGCTCATGGAATGTGTTACAAAAGGGTTTTGCAATCCCCGGATCAGCATAGCCAAGGACCCTTTAAGATGCAACTCCCGATCAGAACAACGCCCATAAAACCACTTCACTCAATGTAAAACCCCGAACTCCATATCGTGCATCCGTTGGAAGAATGCCTACGAGCTACTAGATGAACCCACCTATTAATTTCCGAAAGTTTCCAGTTATGCAATCAGGTGTTGGGGATTGCTAGGCTTCTCGCCCCTCGTTGGTTACCCCAAGTGGAAGGTTAGCGATGCAGTGTAGCAGAAGATTTCCCTTGGCAATACCAAGGATCGATTTCCCTGAGACTCCCAGTTTCAACAAGAAGGTGTCAACTGCTAACGGCGCCAGATATTAGCAATCAACGTGGACCTGCACACAGATACCAATAACTTTGCTCCCAACGAGTACAGAGAGGTTGTCAATCCCTCCGGCCTTGTAGTTTACAAAGGATCAAACGCAAGTGATAATAGTGATAGGTATAATTGCAATAGTAAATAAAATGCGGAAAAGTAAATAGCGGATGTGATCAATGATGGTAATATGGACCGGAGTCTCATGATGTTCACTAGTGATGTGTCTCTCCCAAAAGACGATAAAACAGCTATGTGAGGTAAACGAATTACAGCTGGGCAATTGACAGGACCATGTGCGCAAACCAATGCTGACTACATTGCAAGAAAGGTTGAGGCTCAAAGCATGGGCGGTACGCCGAGGTAAGTAGACCGAAATCCATCTGCATCTACTACTAATCATCCACCTTGAGATATCTATCCAGAACATCTTGCTGGTATTAAGTTGCGAGTCCCACCCATAGTGTAAACTCAAAGCAACAGACAACTGCATTAAAAGAACTTTGCGTAAAGTAAACCATCCTTGCACCCGCGGGCACAAGCACCGTTGTTTTCCCCCTTGTGGCAACATCACATCCCCTAGACTCATGTTTCTCTCACTCAAGCTAGTCATCGAGGGGCATGAACCCACAATCAAGCATAACGTTCCCTCTTGAAGTCACTACCTACTACTTGGCCAAAGCAATAAATAACAACGGAGAACATGCAAGAATTACTTACGAACATAAATATAAAAGAGGTGAATCAAATATATTACTCAAACACAATCTGAACATAATCTCATAAACCACCGGATCCCAGCAAACTCATCATAGCAACAGCACAAGGATTACATATGTGCCTCGATCATGTAGGGCAGCTCACGAGGACTAATTAGTGAAGCACAAGAACGGGAGGAGAACATCACATAGCTACTGGTCATGGACCCATGGTCCAAGGGAGACTACTCACAACTCATCCGGGAGGCGTCCATGGTGGTGGAGAAGCTCCCGGTGGTGATCCTCCCCTCCGGCAGGGTCCCGGGAAGGGTTCTCCTGGTGCTCCCGATCTTGGAAGCGGCGGCGGCGGAACAGAGACGAGATCGCGAAAAAGAGTTCCCGTCTCGAGGGTTTCGGGAGACGCTTTAAATATATGCCAAAGGGGGGCATCAGCGGAGCCTCGGGGGGCCCAGGTGCCCCCCCGGTTGTACTTCGGGCGCAAGGTAGCTTCTGGAACGCTGATTTTTTATATATTTTTTCTGGATTTTTCCTGGCAGTTCTCGTAATGTGAAAACCTAAAATACAAAAACAGCCGAAAACAGAAACTGGCACTGGGGTGCACTGAGTTAATAGGTTAGTCCAAATATGATCAAAAGTGTATGGAAGTGTATAAATAACATAGCAATATCACCCAAAAGAGGCATGGAGCAAGCAGAAATTATAGATACGTTTTGGACGTATCAACATCCCCAAGCTTAATTCCTGCTCGTTCTCGAGTAGGTAAATGATAACAAGAATAATTTCTGTGGTGACATGCTATTAACCATATAGGACTTTTTCATAGTCATATGACAAAAGCTTACTGAGACAATGAATCTGTATTAATTAAGTTGCCTCATGAGAAAATCACAAAGGACTGAAAGTTTTACAATATGACACTGAAACATCAAAAAGATTTGTAATGAACATGACGTGCAAATATGATAAAGTGATATCTCGCTTGCCCCCTTTAGTGAAGCAAAACATAAATGCAGGAGCACCTCCAAGGTTTAAGTGATGACTAGATACAATGATTTCAGAATAAACGATATCACAATCATGCAAAAGACAATGCTACTTTGGGACAATGCACATTACACTCAGAATGACAATCATGCTCTCAGTAGTTGGTGCTTTAAAAGAAGGTGGAGACTCTCGAACCGTGGCTTTTGTTGGCAAGGTTGAAAACCCGTAGTTGGAAACAAAGACAAAACATGTACCAGAGCTCTTGGTTTTAAAACAGAGATAATAATAACAAAAAATTAGATCATGCATGTTTTGTCAACGAATGCTAGCAGACAACTCAATCACTTCTTGAGATGGACAAGTTTCGAGGAACGGCTCCCGAATGAGGACGATCACATCCTCTTAATCTCCTTTGTTTATCACTGCCAAAGTTTTCCGATTTCTCATGAACAAAGCGTGAAGGAGGGTTTGTTTGTTATATTAATTTTGAGCCGGGCGCACTCAATGCCAGTTCCTTCTCGTATTATGGGTTTGCACATTATACATGCAATCCCGGGGTGAAGCTTGTCCAACTTAAAAAGATCATCAATTAACTACTACTTCCTCATGAACTTGCAACAGAGGCACAAAATAAGAATGCTTTTTCTTTGAATAATTTCGAGATGGCACATGCAAGTCTCCGTTAGGAATGGCAGGTAAATACCATGTAGGAAGGTATGGTGGACTCATATGGCATAACTAGATTAAAAGGATGTGGATGCACAAGCAGTCAGTCCGCTTAGTACAGGCAAAGGTTAGCAAAAGACTGGGAGCGACCAACTAAGAGAGCAATGACGGTCATAATCATGCAGAGCGACAAAGCAACATTGAATCAGGCATGGAAGTTATATCGCTACTCAGAAACAAAAGATCATCAAGGCTTGACAGACTTTCTTTACAGTCTTAAATATGCGTGAGCATACGCCAAGTCAATCAAAATAAATTCTTTGAAGGAAGATATTACTAAACCAAACCACATCATAGGCAAACAAACCATGTTGGTACTCCAATAACACATTGGGAACCCCCCAGCTATTTGGGACTAACCATAAGAAAACCTGAACTACTAAGCGCCATTATGCACGTAGCATCTTTATTATAGACATATCAACCAATGCAACGGAAGCAAACTCTCTTAATAAGATAAGCATGATAACTAAAGAGAGTTCAAGCAACCAACTAAACGAAAGCTCTTTAAAAGATAAGCATGAAAACTAAGAGCTAAGCATGATAGTAGCTATTAAAAGACAAAGAACACACACAGCAGAGATAGATATGAAAATTCTATGTTATGTTCTAGGTAGAAGTGGAGCGTGTTTCTCTCCCACATAAAGAAAGCTGAGTTCCGACTCGTTGTGAAAAGCTAAAGAAAATTAAAAGCAAGACGCTCCAAGCATAGCACATAACACATGAAGTGATTAAAATATAGTGTAACGAAAGACGAACTGATAATGTTGATGGAGAAGGGGATACACGGGGGCATACCCAAGCTTAGATGCTTGAGTCTCCTTGAATGTTTCTTGGAGGTGCACGGGGGCATCCCCAAGCTTGAGCGTTTGACACTCCTGAATCTTCGTATCATCTTCCCTCGCACACTTGAAAACTCCCTTCATACATAACTCATCATAATCTGATTAGCGAGGTTAGTACCCATAATAAAATAATTGTACCTTGCTGGAAATAAGGATATTCTTGAAGTTCTACTGTTTCTCAAGAATGCCAAAAGGTTTTTGCAAAGAAAAAGCAAGCTCTAGGTTTGCAAAATGAAGGAAAGGCAAAACAGGACAGAATCTGTGAAAAACAGAACAACAGGTAGTAAATGATTTGTTCGGGGCACTTCTGCAACTCAAATCAAAAAACTCAGAACATACGAACGAAAGACAATTATATAGAGCACGCTGTCGAAAAAATTCAGACCAAAAAGATGATCTGGTGATTTTATACGAATTTTTCTGTCCAAGGACAGAATCTGTTTCCTGGACAGCACCTCACAACTTTTGAACTTTCTAGCAATCAGAGGCTACACTTGGCACAAAATTGAAAAGCAAAGATACAATGATGATGCTACAATAGTAACAACATCAAGACACAACAAAAGCAAAATAAATTTATTCATTGGGCTGCCTCCCAAAAGCGCTTTCTTTTATGCCTTTAAGCTAGGCATAATGCATATAGATCAAGTTTTATCAAGAGTAAAAGAATAGCTAGCCCGTACAACGGACTCAAAAGGTAACTTGATCTTCTTTCGAGGGAAGTGTTCCATCCCTTTCTTGAGAGGAAACTAAAATTTTATATTCCCCTCTTTCATGTCAATAATAGCACCAACGGTGCGCAAAAAGGGACGTCCCAAAATAATTGGACACGAAGGATCACATTCAATATCCATAATAATGAAATCAACGGGAACATAATTATCATTGACAACGATAAGAACATCGTCGATCCTCCCCAAAGGTTTCTTTATGGAAGAATCAACGAGACGAACACCAAAAGAACAAGAATCAAAAGGTTTCAATTTAAGCATATCATATATTCTTTTGGGCATAACAGAGGTACTAGCTCCAACATCACATAAGGCATAGCAAGAGAAGTCATTCAATTTAATTTTTATCATAGGATCCCAACCATCTTCTAGCTTTCTAGGTATGGAGGCTTCTACTCTAAGTTTCTCCTCCCTAGCTTTGATGAGAGCATTAGTGATATGCTCTGTGAAGGCAAGGTTAAGCGTGCTAGTGCGGGGGTCTCTAGACATCTTGTGAAGGAAATCAATAACTTCGGTAAGAGTGCAATTATCAAAATCAAGGTCACTAGCATCAAGTAAAGTGGTAGTGGTGTCCTTTAGGTTCACTTGTTTGGTAGTTTCTATAGTCATAGCATCACCATTAATAGGTCCATCGGGACCAGGAGTGCATTGGGTGCTAAGAGTTTGGATATCCTCAACAACATGGATAGTAGCAACAGTGTGGTGGGTAGGAAGGTTCTTAATTCTATCTTCTTCCTCCCTTAGGGGTGCAACCACTTCGGGTTTAGCTGCCATTTGGTTTATCAAAGTGGCTTGTGTGTGGGACATGTTGGAAACTTGGGTCTCAGTGATAGTGAGCCTAGTCTGGAGGTTAGAAATCTCAATATTTATGCTCTCTAATTGTCTACTAATGTTTTGCAAGATAGCAGTATGCTCATTTAATTGCCTCGAGAAGGTTTTGTTTTGTTCATATTGGATGTGCATGTAATTCTTAGTGGCCTTCTCTATTTCTAGAAGTTTCTCATAGTCAGGCAAGTCTCTATCTTTTTGGGTGTAGTTCTTGGTGATAGGATAAGCATTGTTGTTCCCAAAGGAATTAGAGGGGAACGGTCTAGGATTGCTACCAAAGTTACTCCTATAAGCATGAGCAATCACATAATCTAAAGGATCATAACTAGGATCAATAGAAGATTGCTTGGAAAGTAGGGACATGATCAAGTCAGCTTTTTCATTTAGGGAGGAAATCTCCTCGACAGAGTTTACCTTCCTACCTGTTGGAGCGCGTTCGGTGTGCCATTGGGAATAGTTGGTCATCATCTCATCGAGAAGTTTTGTGGCAGCACCAAGTGTAGTTGACATAAAGGTTCCTCCCGCGACCGAATCTTACAAGTTCCGCGAGGTAAAGTTCAAGCCTGCATAAAAAGTTTGGATAACCATCCAAGTAGTCAAACCATGAGTAGGGCAGTTCTTGATAAGAGATTTCATACGTTCCCAAGCTTGGGCAACGTGTTCATTATCCAATTGTTTAAAATTCATTATGTTACTTCTTAGTTGGATAATTTTAGCATGTGGATAGTATTTTCCAATAAAAGCATCTTTGCACTTGTCCCATGAATCTATGCTGTTTCTAGCCAAAGACTGAAACCAAATTTTAGCTCCTCCTCTCAAAGAGAAAGGAAAAAGCTTAAGCTTAACAATATTACCATCTATTTCTTGGTACTTTTGCATATCACAAAGTTCAACAAAGTTGTTTAAGTGTAAAGCAGCATCACCTCTAGCACCGGAGAATTGATCTTTCATGACTAAGTTCAGTAAAGTAGGTTTAATTTCATATGAGGTGCTGAAGTGGCAGGTGTAGTGATAGGTGTGCAGATAAAGTCATCGTTGTTGTGACTAGTGAAGTCACACAACTTGGTGTTCTCGGTGGAACCCATAGTAGCAAGCAAGCAAGATAACTATTTTTGTGATTTTCGATAAAAGATACTAAAGCAAAAACTGAAAGGTAAACTAACAAGACTAAAAGCAAAGGTAAAAGATAGCGTGCAACTCCCCTATCCTGAAGAGTGGAGTCCCCGGCAACGGCGCCAGAAATTGCTTTGCTAGGCTTCTCGCCCCTCGTTGGTTACCCCAAGTGGAAGGTTAGAGATGCAGTGTAGCAGAAGATTTCCCTTGGCAATACCAAGGATCGATTTCCCTGAGACTCCCAGTTTCAACAAGAAGGTGTCAACTGCTAACGGTGCCAGATATTAGCAATCAACATGGACCTGCACACAGATACAAATAACTTTGCTCCCAACGAGTACAGAGAGGTTGTCAATCCCTCCGGCCTTGTAGTTTACAAAGGGTCAAACGCAAGTGATAATAGTGATAGGTATAATTGCAATAGTAAATAAAATGCGGAAAAGTAAATAGCGGATGTGATCAATGATGGTAATATGGACCGGAGTCTCATGATGTTCACTAGTGATGTCTCTCTCACAAAAGACGATAAAACAGCTATGTGAGGTAAACGAATTACAGCTGGGCAATTGACAGGACCATGTGCGCAAACCAATGCTGACTACATTGCAAGAAAGGTTGAGGCTCAAAGCATGGGCGGTACGCCGAGGTAAGTAGACTGAAATCCATCTGCATCTACTACTAATCATCCACCTTGAGATATCTATCCAGAACATCTCGCTGGTATTAAGTTGCGAGTCCCACCCATAGTGTAAACTCAAAGCAACAGACAACTGGATTAAAAGAACTTTGCGTAAAGTAAACAATCCTTGCACCTGCGGGCACAAGCACCGTTGTTTTCCCCCTTGTGGCAACAGCACATCCCCTAGACTCATGTTTCTGTCACTCAAGCTAGTCATCGAGTGGCATGAACCCACAATCAAGCATAACGTTCCCTCTTGGAGTCACTACCTACTACTTGGCCAAAGCAATAAATAACAACGGAGAACATGCAAGAATTACTTACGAACATAAATATAAAAGAGGTGAATCAAATATATTACTCAAACACAATCTGAACATAATCTCATAATCCATCGGATCCCAGCAAACTCATCATAGCAACAGCATAAGGATTACATATGTGCCTCGATCATGTAGGGCAGCTCACGAGGACTAATTAGTGAAGCACAAGAACGGGAGGAGAACATCACATAGCTACTGGTCATGGACCCATGGTCCAAGGGAGACTACTCACAACTCATCCGGGAGGCGTCCATGGTGGTGGAGAAGCTCCCAGTGGTGATCCTCCCCTCCGGCAGGGTGCCGGGAAGGGTTCTCCTGGTGCTCCCGATCTTTGAAGCGGCGGCGGCGGAGGAACAGAGACGAGATCGCGAAAAAGAGTTCCCGTCTCGAGGGTTTCGGGAGACGCTTTAAATATATGCCAAAGGGGGGCATCAGCGGAGCCTCGGGGGGCCCAGGCGCCCCCCCGGCGCGGCCCGGGGGGGGGGGGGCGCCGCCAGGGCGCCTGGAGCCCTGGTGCCCCCCCCCCGGCTGTACTTCGGGCGCAAGGTAGCTTCTGGAACGCTGATTTTTTATATAATTTTTCTGGATTTTTCCTGGCAGTTCTCGTAATGTGAAAACCTGAAATACAAAAATAGCCGAAAACAGAAACTGGCACTGGGGTGCACTGAGTTAATAGGTTAGTCCCAATATGATTAAAAGTGTATGGAAGTGTATAAATAACATAGCAATATCACCCAAAAGAGGCATGGAGCAAGCAGAAATTATAGATACGTTTTGGACGTATCAGGGATACAGGGGAAGCACCGCGCACTCAACTCTAATCCTACATCCATCTGTATCCATCCTTCAACACATAACCAGTCATTTCCGGAAACCGTTTACCTCGGACCTTCGAAACGCATCCACTGTACAAGCTATGGCATTACTCCCGAACTACCTCCCCAGTACTGGGTGATGTCGGGGTTATCTTGCCACTAACCGCATAGGAGAGTTTTCGATGTCGGCCGTCTTAAGTATTCCAGAACTGATGCGATATATTTGTGACGACAACACCTCGGAGCTCAACTCCCCGGGACACTGCCACAACCCCTAATGACAGGAGGCATCGAGAACAATGTTCTCGTCACAAAGACATCGGAACAATCCAAACAATACTCGCGAGATCCTAAAAAAAATTGTGCAATTTTTGAGAGTAGAAGAGATAAGAGCAATCGTCAGGAGTCCTCACCAGAGTGATAAGAGATGAGGAGCAAAAGAAATCCTACTCTCCGATATATATATAGGACTCAAAACATTTTCAAGTGTGTGCCTAGACTCAACCGTCAACGATTCGATCAATCAGTGGGGCTTCTAGGTCGGAGAAGGCTCTGAATACCAACTTGTAATGCCCAAGATGGGACTATACCTCCTACGTGTCGAGGCACGACTTAAAGGTATAAGCCCATTCTGGAATGATCTCAAGTTTGGTATCTTTGCACGACTCATGTAAAATAGGGATGAAATGCAAAAGAATAGTTTGCTTACACTCGCCACGTCACACAATACATTACATAAGCAAAACATCATTCAAAACATCACAACCCGACTACGGGTGAAGATCCAAAAGAAAGATACCAAAAACTTAAAGCCACGGGTCAGACTCGCCCCTAGTAGAAACCACTACTGATCCTCGAAAACGTCACAAGCATACGGCCACTCTCTTCATCGAGCTCCTAGTGAAGTACTTGAACCAGCTCCTGCATCAACCTCGGCTGAACCTGCATCTGGTGTTGTAGTATCTGTGAGCCACGATGACTCAGCAATCCCATAACCATGGGTATCAAGACTAGCAAAGCTTTATGGGTAGGAAGAGGTAAAGTGGTGAGGTTGCAGCAGCGGCTAAGCATAATATGGTGGCTAACTTACGAGTACAAGAGTAAGACGAGCATCTACGCAAACGGTCGCAACTAGTAGTGATCTCTAAAGATCCTGAACTACATACGAGTCAAACATAACCCCATCGTGTTGAACTCTCAAAGTGAAAAGAGACAGTCACGGTTACTCACACAGTTGTGTGTTTTACTTCGGATCCTCTGTCAAGTTTTCTACAACCGGACATTAACAAATTCCAATCTGCCACATAACCGCGGGCACGGCTTTCGAAAGATCATAACCCTGCAGGGGTGTCCCAACTTATCCCATCACAAGCTCTCACGATTAGCTGAAGTGATAAATATAATATCATCACCCCTTATCTTAGGGAAATCCGATCAGGCTCGGCATCCCGGTGCACAAGACATTTCGACAATGGTAAAACAAGTCCAGCAAGACCTCCCGGTGTGTCGACACCCTGATAGTAACCGCGCGTATCTCGTCTCAGGCCACATCTGGATAGGTGATCCTACGGGAGCCAATCCTCGAGTTTCCCCGTGGCGGCCCCGCAGTCTCCCCTTTTGGGACCAACACCATCAGCACTGGCCCCCCTGCTATGTAGAAAGAATCCTCAGGTAGCGCAAACTCCCTATGCAATTTAATTAAATTAATTAAGTTGTTATTATGAGCAAATTAAAACCAATGTTGGGCCTTGCTGGAGGAGTTTTATTCAAAGTCGAACTGCCAAGGGGTCCCCATCCACCCATCGTGTAAGGAACGCAAAATCAAGGAACATAATGCCGGTTTATCGGCGCCTAGGGTGGCATGAGTGGAACAAAACACCGAGCAAAAGGCCAAGCCTTCCACCCATGCCCAGTATATAGGTGTGTTAATAATAATAATAGATATTGTGATATTCCAACAACAAGTTCCCTCCCGGAACGAACTTCATCTTCACCTGCAACTAACAACGCTATAAGAGGGGCTGAGCAAGCGGGTAACATAGCCAAACAGTGGTTTTGCTAGGAAGGTGTCAAAGGTTAGAGGTTTCATGGCAACAAGGAGAGGCTGACATAAAAAGATGGGTAGCGCGACATGTAACGATAGCATCGAGACAACTAAGCATGTCAATGGTAGTAAAGGTATCCAAGGGTATGATCATCTTGCTTGAGATTCCGCAAGGAAGAAGAATGGATCCATGAAGTAGACGGAGCCACATAGTCGAGCGAATCCTCACAACTCCGGAACAAAACCGAAGCTAACAAGAGAAGCAACCGGAAAGAAGCAAACAACACGGTGAACACACAAGCATAAACATGGCATACGATGCACATCCAAGTATGATGCATGTCCGGTTTAAATATGCATGTCATGGCAAAGTGCACAAACAAGTACTACAAGTTAAGTGGAGCTCAATATGCAACGAGTTGCATATTGACGAAACACCACATGTTATTTATTTAGTTGACTCTCGTTTATTTACAAGACAAGATTAAATGTTTTTAACATAGCAAGAGGCGAATCAAAAGTAAACTACCTATCTAGGCAATTTAAATGAGGCCGGAAATAACAACAACAATTCCGGGAAAATCCCCATATGCATGTTTATCAATTTGAAGCAAACAACAATTCACACATTTTTAAATGTTGTTAACATGATGCGGATGGCATGATCAAGTTTATGCAATTTTTTAGTAAAAGTTAACATGAAGAGATAAGAAGTATTGTCACCGTGGTGGAAGGAAAGGGTGCCACGGCAACGATTCGAAAATGATGCAACGGCAACATCTCGGTTCCGGTAACTCGATGAGAGACCAGTGCAAAAGAAGGATCGACGTGAGCATGACATGCAAGAAGATGGGGTGCTCCCGGTTTCCGGGTTCCCACGGGTCGGCGACAAAAGAGGGCACAACGGACACGGTGCAAACAAGGGATGCATGTCATACAACCACATCACATGCATTCATCCACGGGCATCGTCTCGGGGTTATACCTTCGGCACGTTCGTTCTCGGAGGGGGTTCGAGTTCGTCGAGGGACGTAGTGGAAGTAGTGGAAGTAGACGTTCTCAAGGCGGTCGTTGTACACGTTCGTAGAGGGGAGTAGTCATTCCGTTTGTAGTCGTTCACGTTTCCGAAGAGGTACTTGTCGCAGCATCGGACGTCTTCGGGGCGACGGTAGTGGTACATGGTTCTTCGGCGACGGTCGTCGTACACGTTCCGTAGAGGTACTTGAGGGTCTTCGCACTTGCCGGTCTCGGTTCTTGCGACGGTAGTGGTACTTGACGTGTCGCCGTGTAGATGTACTCGTTTCGAAGATGAACTTGACGTCGAGGGTCTCCGAGGTCGACGGTAGTTGTACCCGATCCGTTACTTGGCGTATCCAGGACGAAGCTTGGCGATCCAGATACGGGTCTTCTAGCCATGGTCTTGGCATCACCAGAAAGCGGAGGCGGACGATGGCCTCGTGAAGCAAGGCAGAGCAGCGGCACCATCAGAGGTTGTGCATGGCAGAAGCAAGTTGTGGCCATGGTTGCTTGGAGGAGGCCGATGGGGAAGACGACAAAAGGTAGCCGACGCGAGCAGAGGTGCGGCAGAACCGCAGCAGCATAAGGGTGGCGATGTTGGTGATGCTGCTCGTTCCTGAGGCCGGTCGGGGAGGACCAACATGGGAGAAAGGAGGCCGGGAGGCAGTGGATCCGGGCGAACGGAACCCATTCCCGGCGTTGGAGGCCTTGGGCGGAGGTCAGGTCGTGGAAGCAGGGCGCCGGCGGCTCGCCGGAGAGACGAGGATGGCGGCAGTTCAGGCGCTGGTGTCGGAGACGAGGCGACCAACGAGGCTGGTGGCGACGTGCGAGGGAGAGGGGCGACGCGAGGCGTGAGGCCTCCTGGTGGTCGTCAACAGCGGCAGGGCGCGACATAGTAGGCAGAGGCGTGGAGAAGGCGCGGGGCAGGGGAGAGACAGCGGCGCGCTGGAGATGGTGGCGGCTGGCGACTCGGGCGGTGCAGAGGTGGCGGGGTAGGAGACCAACGGCGCAGAGGTGGGGGATGTAGTGGTGGCGGCGAGGGAATCGGGCGCAGGGAGCTCCATTGATGGAGGAGGGCGTAGTGGTGGCGGTGCGTGGGAACGAACAGGAGGAGGAGTGATCGATCGGGTGATGGGCTAGGTTAAGATGGGGGCGGCTGAGGTGGGCCTTGGTGTAATTCCCAAAAGGTTGATGGCCTTAGAGGCCGGCCTGCGGCTGGGAGCCCAGATGGCCCCAGTTTGGCTGGCCCTTCCTTTTTTTTCTCTTAGCAGAAAACAATAAAAGAGAAGGAAGAAAGAAAGAGGGGGGGGGGGGTTAGGGAAAAGTGGCACATGAGGTTATTTTTTTCTCGGGCTCATAAAAATGAGCACGTTCCGAGAAAAATAGAAATGGCATGGTCGAGATATAATTCAAACTTATTTGAATTTAATTCAAATGGGTTTGAACTAAGACTTGATTTTTGAAGCGTCCAAAAATGTTCGAATCTTTGGAGGAACCTCGATAAAACGGAAAAGAATTATAGGGAAGGTTTAGAAAGCAAGGAATTGAGAAAGAAAATGCATGGGGAATATTAGCAAGTGTGTTGCGGTTAATTCCAAACAATGGAATATTTTTATAATAGCTCCATAAATATTAGGAGGATATGTTATAAAGAGAAGTCATCCTTCCCTCGATTTAAATGGACCGAAGGTCCACACAATTTATTTGGTTGAGATGCAAAAGAAATATGACATGATGGCATGATGACATGATGCAATGCAAAAATAAATAAAACAAGCACAAAAGAAACACACGGGAGAACCCGGAACATGTGGAATCTCTGGAATCTTCTGGGACGTCGGTCTTCGGGCGTCACACTCAACTTCACACCTTGTAACACAGGCAGGAACCCTTTCTTTGACTGATCCATTTTGAACTTGTTCAAAACTTTATCAAGGTACGTGCTTTGTGAAAGTCCAATTAAGCGTCTTGATCTATCTCTATAGATCTTGATGCCCAATATATAAGCAGCTTCACCGAGGTCTTTCATTGAAAAAATTCTTATTCAAGTATCCTTTTATGCTATCCAGAAATTCTACATCATTTCCAACCAATAATATGTCATCCACATATAATATAAGAAGTGCTACAGAGCTCCCACTCACTTTCTTGTAAATACAGAATTCTCCAAAAGTCTGTATAAAACCATATGCTTTGATCACCTCATCAAAGTGTATATTCCAACTCCGAGATGCTTGCACCAGTCCATAGATGGATCGCTGGAGTTTGCACACTTTGTTAGCACCTTTAGGATCGACAAATCCTTCTGGTTGCATCATATGGAACTCTTCTTTGAGATATCCATTAAGGAATGCAGTTTTGACATTCATTTGCCATATTTCATAATCATAAAATGCGACAATTGCTAACATTATTCGGACAGACTTAAGCATCGCTACGGGTGAGAAAGTCTCATCGTAGTCAACTCCTTGAACTTGTCAAAAACCTTTTGCAACAAGTCAAGCTTTGTAGACAGTAACATTACCATCGGTATCAGCCTTCCTCTTAAAGATCCATTTGTTTTCAATGACTTGCCGATCATCGGGCAAGTCAACCAAAGTCCACACTTTGTTCTCATGCATGGATCCCATCTCAGATTTCATGGCCTTAAGCCATTTTGTGGAATATGGGCTCATCACCGCTTCCTCATAGTTCGTAGGTTCGTCATGGTCTAGTAACATGACTTCCAGAACAGGGTTACCATACCACTCTGGTGCGGAACGTACTCTGGTTGACCTACGAGGTTCAGAAGTAACTTGATCTGAAGTTTCATGATCATCATCATTAGCTTCCTCACTAATTGGTGTAGGAATCACTGGAACTAATTTCGGTGATGAACTACTTTCCAATTCGGGAGAAGGTACAATTACCTCATCAAGTTCTACTTTCCTCCCACTCACTTCTTTCGAGAGAAACTCCTTCTCTAGAAAGGATCCATTCTTAGCAACGAAGATCTTGCCTTCGGATATGTGATAGAAGGTGTACCCAACAGTTTCCTTTGGGTATCCTATGAAGACACATTTCTCTGATTTGGGTTCGAGCTTATCAGGTTGAAGCTTTTTCACATAAGCATCACAACCCCAAACATTAAGAAACGACAACTTGGGTTTCTTGCCAAACCACAGTTCATAAGGTGTCGTCTCAACGGATTTAGATGGTGCCCCATTTAACGTGAATGCAGCAGTCTCTAAAGCATAACCACAAAACGATGGTGGTAGATCGGTAAGAGACATCATAGATCACACCATATCTAATAAAGTACGGTTACGATGTTCGGACACACCATTACGCTGTGGTGTTCCAAGTGGCGTGAGTTGCGAAACTATTACTCATTGTTTCAAATGAAGACCAAACTCGTAACTCAAATATTCGCCTCCGCGATCAGATCGTAGAAACTTTATTTTCTTGTTACGAAGATTCCCTACTTCACTCTGAAATTCTTTGAACTTTTCAAATGTTTTAGACTTGTGTTTCATCAAGTACATATACCCATATCTTCTCAAATCATCTGTGAAGGTTAGAAAATAACGATACCCGCCGCGAGCCTCAACACTCATTGGCCGCATACATCAGTATGTATGATTTCCAATAAGTCAGTTGCTCGCTCCATTGTTCCGGAGAATGGAGTTTTAGTCATCTTGCCCATGAGGCATGGTTCCCAAGCACCAAGTGATTCATAATCAAGTGATTCCAAAAGCCCATCAGCATGGAGTTTCTTCATGCGCTTTACACCAATATGACCTAAACAACAGTGCCACAAATAAGTTGCACTATCATTATCAACTTTGCATCTTTTGGCTTCAATATTATGAATATGTGTATCACTACGATCAAGATTCAACAAAAATAGACCACTCATAAAGGGTGCATGACCATAAAAGATATTACTCATATAAATAGAACAATCATTATTCTCTGATTTAAATGAATAACCGTCTCGCAACAAACAAGAACCAGATATGATGTTCATGCTCAATGCTGGCACCAAATAACAATTATTTAGGTCTAAAACTAATCCCGAAGGTAGATGTAGAGGTAGCGTGCCGACGGCGATCACATCGACTTTGGAACCATTTCCCACGCGCATCGTCACCTCGTCCTTAGCCAATCTTCATTTAATCCGTAGCCCCTGTTTCAAGTTACAAATATGAGCAACCGAACCAGTATAAAATACCCAGGCACTACTACGAGCATTAGTAAGGTACACATCAATAACATGTATATCAAATATACCTTTGTTCACTTTGCCATCCTTCTTATCCGCTAAATACTTGGGGAAGTTCTGTTTCCAGTGACTAGTTCCTTTGCAGTAGAAGTACTCTGTTTCAGGCTTGGCTCCAGACTTGGGTTTCTTCCGAGGAGTAGTAACTGGCTAGCTATTCTTCTTGGAGTTCCCCTTCTTTCCCTTGCCCTTTTTCTTGAAACTAGTGGTCTTGTTAACCATCAACACTTGATGCTCCTTTTTTATTTCTACCTCCACAGCTTTGAGCATTGCGAAGAGCTCGGGAATTCTCTTCTGCATCCCTAGCATATTATTGTTCATCACAAAGCCTTTATAGCTTGGTGGCAGTGATTGAAGAACTCTGTCAATAACACTATCATCATCAACTATGACTCCAAGTTGAGTCATGTGGTTGTGGTACCCAGACATTCTGAGTATGTGTTCACTGACAGAACTGTTCTCCTCCATCTTGCAGCTATAGAACTTGTTGGAGACTTCATATCTCTCAACTCAGGAATTTGCTTGAAATATTAACTTCAACTCTTGGAACATCTCATATGCTCCATGACGTTCAAAACGTCTTTGAAGTCTCGATTCTAAGCCGTAAAGCATGGCACACTGAACTATCGAGTAGTCATCAGACTGCGTCTGCCAGATGTTCAAAGCGTCTACATTAGCGGGAGGGGGCTTGTCACCTAGTGGTGCTTCAAGGTCATAATTCTTCTGTGCAGCAATGAGGATAATCCTCAAGTTACAGACCCAGTCCCTGTAGTTGCTACTATCATCTTTCAACTTAGCTTTCTCTAGGAACGCATTAAAATTCAAGGGAACGTTAGCACGGGCCATTGATCTACAACAACATAGATATGCAAAAAATTATCAGGACTAAGTTCATGATAAATTAAAGTTCAATTAATCATATTACTAAAGAACTCCCACTTAGATAGACATCCCTCAAGTCATCTAAATGATCATGTGATCCAAATCAACTAATCCATGTCCGATCATCACATGAGATGGAGTAGTTTTCAATGGTGAACATCTTATGTTGATCATATCTACTATATGATTCACGCTCGACCTTTCGGCCTCCAGTGTTCTGAGGCCATGTCTATACATGCTCGGCTCGTCAAGTTTAACCCGAGTATTCTGCATGTGCAAAACTGTCTTACACCCTTTTGTATGTGAACGTAGAGTTTATCACACCCGATCATCATGTGGTGTCTCGGCACAATGAACTGTCGCAACGGTGCATACTCAGGGAGAACACTTGTACCTTGAAATTTTGTAAGGGATCATCTTATAATGCTACCGCCGTACTAAGCAAAATAAGATGCATAATAAGATAAACATCACATGCAATTAAAATATGTGACATGATATGGCCATCATCATCTTGTGCTTTTGATCTCCATCTCCAACGCATCGTCATGATCTCCATCGTCATCGGCCTTACACCATGATCTTCATCGTAGCGTCGTGGTCATCTCGCCAACTATTGCTTCTACTACTATCGCTAACTCATCGTGATAAAGTAAAGCAATTACATGGTGTTCGCAATTCATATAATAAAGAGACAACCATAAGGCTCCTGTTGGTTGCCGATAATTACAAAACATGATCATCTCATACAATATCGTATAACTCATCACGTCTTGACCATATCACATCACCACATGCCCTACAAAAACAAGTTAGACGTCCTCTACTTTGTTGTTGCAAGTTTTACGTGGCTGCTACGGGCTTCTAGTAAGAACCATTCCTACCTACGCATCAAAACTACAATGATTTTTTCTCAAGTGTGTTGTTTTAACATTCAACAAGGACTGGCCGTAGTCACACTCAATTCAACTAAAGTTGGACAAACTGACACCCGCCAGCCACCTATGTGCAAAGCACGTCGGTAGAACCAGTCTCATGAACGCGGTCATGTAATGTCGGTCTGGGTCGCTTCATCCAACAATACCGCTGAATCAAAATATGACGTTGGTGGTAAGCAATGTGACTATTATCGCTCACAACTCTTTGTGTTCTACTCGTGCATATCATCTACACATAGAGCTAGCTCATGATGCCACTGTTGGGGAACTTAGTATTTCAAAAAAAATCCTACGATCATGCAATATCTATTTAGGAGAGGCAAAGCAACGAGCGGGGAGAGTGTGTCCACGTACCCTCGTAGACCGAAAGCGGAAGCGTTTAGTAACGCGGTTGATGTAGTCGAACGTCTTCACGATCCAACCGATCCAAGTACCAAACGTATGGCACCTCCGTGTTCAGCACACGTTCAGCATGATGACATCCCTCGAGCTATTGATCCAGTTGAGGACGAGGGAGTGTTTCACCAGCATGACGGTGTGGTGACAATGATGATGAAGTTACCGGCACAGGGATTCGCCTAAGCACTGCAATGATATGACCGAGATGTGTAACCGTGGAGGGGGGCACCGCACACAACTAAAAGATTGGCTTGTGTGTCTTTGGGGTGCCCTCCTCCCACGTATATAAAGGGGGAGGGAGGAGGAGGCCGGCCAAGGTGTGACGCGCCCAGGGGGGAGTCCTACTCCAAGTAGGATTCGCCCCCCCCCCCACCCCCATTTTCCTATTCCTGCAAGGAGAAGGGGGGAAAGAGGAGGAGAGACGGAAAGGGGGACCCGCCCCCCCAACCCTAGTCCAATTAGGATTGGGATAGGGGGGCGCGCGCCTCCACTTGGCTGCAGCCTCCTCTCTTCCACTAGGGCCCATGAAGGCCCATTAACCCCCGGGGGGTTCCGGTAACCCCCCCCCCCCAGTACTCCGGAAAATACCCGATACACTTCGGAACCATTCCGGTGTCCGAATATAACCTTCCAATATATATATCTTTATGTATCTACCATTTCGAGACCCCTCGTCACGTCCGTGATCTCATCTGGGACTCCGAACAATCTTCGGTCATCAAAATCACATAACTCATAATACTAATCGTCATCGAATGTTAAGCGTGCGGACCCAACGGGTTCGAGAACTATGTTGACATGACCGAGACACATCTCTGGTTAATAACAAATAGCGGAACCTGGATGCTCATATTGGCTCCTACATATTCTATGAAGATCTTTATCGGTCAAACCGCATAACAACATACATTGTTCCCTTTGTCATCGGTATGTTACTTGTCCGAGATTCAATTGTTGGTATCATCATACCTAGTTCAATCTCATTACTAGCAAGTCTCTTTACTCATTCCGTAATACATCATCTCGTGACTAACTCATTAGTCATTTGCTTGCAAGGCTTATTATGATGTGTATTACGGAGAGGGCCCAGAGATACATCTCCGACACTCGGAGTGACAAATCATATTCTCGATCTATGCCAACACCACAAACACCTTGGGAAACACCTGTAGAGCATCTTTATAATCACCCAGTTACGTTGTGATGTTTGATAACACACAAGGTGTTCCTCCGGTATTCGGGAGTTGCATAATCTCATAGTCAGAGGAACATGTATAAGTCATGAAGAAAGCAATAGCAACAAAACTAAAGAACCATAGTGCTAAGCTAACGGATGGGTCTTGTCCATTACATCATTCTCCTAATGATGTGATCCCGTTGATCAAATGACAACACATGTCAATGGTTAAGAAACACAACCATCTTTGATTAACGAGCTGGTCTAGTAGAGGCATACTAGGGACACTCTGTTTTGTTTATGTATTCACACATGTATCAAGTTTCCGGTTAATACAATTCTAGCATTAATAAAAGACATTTATCATCATATATAAGGAAATATAAATAAAAACTTTATTATTGCCTCTAGGGCATATTTCCTTCAAGCACTATGACAATATGACCTGAGGTGTAAACTGTGGAGGGGGGCACCGCACACGGCTAAGAGAATAACTTGTGTGTTTTAGGGTGCCCCCTACTGTTGGGGAACGTAGTATTTCAAAAAATTCCCTACAATCACTCAAGATCTATCTACCAGATGCATAGAAACGAGAGGGGAGAGTGTGTCTACGTACCCTCATAGACCGAAAGCGGAAGCGTCTAGTGCTGCGGTTGATGTAGTCGAACTTCTTCGCGATCCAACCGATCAAGCACCGAACGTACGGCACCTCCGCATTCAGCAGACGTTCAACTTGATGACGTCCCACGACCTCTTGATCTAGTTGAGCTTCACGGGAGAGTTTTGCCAGTACGACGGCGTGGTGACGGAGATGATGAAGTTACCGTCGCAGGGCTTCGCCTAAGCGCTGCAACAGTATGACTGAGGTGTGTTTCTGTGGAGGGGGGCACCGCACACGGTTGGGAGAGATCAACAGATCAACTTGTGTGTCTTTGGGTGCCCCCTGCCCCCGTATATAAAGGAGCAAGGGGGGAGGCCGGCCGGCCCCCTATGGCGCGCCCTAGAGAGGCAATCCTACTAGGAATAGGATTCCAATCCTATTCCTAGTAGGAGTCCACCAAGAAGGAGAGAGGGGGAAGGAAGGAGAGGGAGAGGGAGAGGGAAAGAGGGGGCCGCGCCCCCTCCCCTAGTCCAATTCGGACTCCCCTTTGGGAGGGGGTGCCCCACCTCCTGGCTGCTGCTCTCTCTCTCCCCTAAAGCCCACTAGGGCCCAATACTTCCCCGGGGGTTCAGGTAACCCCCCCGACACTCCGGTTTAATCCGAAACTTTTCCGGAACACTTTCGGTGTCCGAATATAGTCGTCCAATATATCAATCTTTACGTCTCGGACATTTCGAGACTCCTCGTCATGTCTATGATCTCATTCAGGACTCCGAACTACCTTCGGTACATCAAAACTCATAAACTCATAATACCGATCGTCATCAAACGTTGAGCGTGCGGACCCTACGGGTTCGAGAACTATGTAGACATGACCGAGACTCATCTCCGGCCAATAACCAATAGCGGAACCTGGATGCTCATATTGGCTCCCACATATTCTACGAAGATCTTTATCGGTCGAATCGCATAACAACATACGTTGTTCCTTTTGTCATCGGTATGTTACTTGCCCGAGATTCGATCGTCGATATCTAATACCTAGTTCTATCTCGTTACCGACAAATCTCTTTACTCGTTCCGTAATACATCATCTCGTGACTAATTCATTAGTCATTTGCTTGCAAGGCTTATTATGATGTGCATTACTGAAAGGGCCCAGAGCTACCTCGCCGATACTCGGAGTGACAAATCCTATTCTTGATCTATGCCAACACCACGAACACTTTCGGAGACACCTGTAGAGCATCTTTATAATCACCCAATTACGTTGTGACGTTTGATAGCACACAAGGTGTTCCTCTGGTATATGGGAGTTGCATAATCTCATAGTCTTAGGAACATCTATAAGTCAAGAAGAAAGCAATAGCAGTAAAAACTAAACGATCATAGTGCTAAGCTAACGGATGGGTCTTGTCCATTACATCATTCTCCTAATGATGTGATCTCGTTGATCAAATGACAACTCATGTCTATGGCTAGGAAACATAACCATCTTTGATCAATAAGCTAGTCCAGTAGAGGCATACTAGGGACATACTGTTTTGTGTATGTACTCACACATGTACTAAGTTTCCGGTTAATACAATTCTAGCATGAATAAAAGACATTTATCATGATATAAGGAAATACAAATAACATATTTATTATTGACTCTAGGTCATATTTCCTTCAGTCTCCCACTTGAACTAGAGTCAATAATCTAGATTACAAAGTAATGATTCTAACACCCATGGAGTCTTGGTCCTGATCATATTTTGCTCGTGGAAGAGGCTTAGTCAACGGGTCTGCTACATTCAGATCCGTATGTATTTTGCAAATTTCTATGTCTCCCTCCTTGACTTGATCGCGGATGGAATTGAAGCATTTTTTGATGTGCTTTGTTCTCTTGTGAAACCTGGATTCCTTCGCCAAGGCTATTGCTCCAGTGTTGTCACAAAAGATTTTCATTGGACCCGATGCACTAGGTATCACACCTAGATCGGATATGAACTCATTTATCCAAACTCCTTCATTTGTTGCTTCCGAACCAGCTATGTATTCCGCTTCACACATAGATCCCGCCACGACGCTCTGCTTGGAACTGCACCAACTGACAGCTCCACCGTTCAATAAAAATACATATCCGGTTTGTGACTTAGAGTCATCCGGATCAGTGTCAAAGCTTGAATCGACGTAAACATTTACGACGAGCTCTTTGTCACCTCCATGAACGAGAAACATATCCTTTGTTCTTTTCAGGTATTTCAGGATGTTCTTGACCGCTGTCTAGTGATCCACTCCTGGATTACTTTGGTACCTCCCTACTAAACTTATAGCAAGGCACACATCAGGTCTGGTACACAGAATTGCATACATGATAGATCCTATGGCTGAGGCATAGGGAATGACTTTCATTTTCTCTCTATCTTCTGTAGTGGTCGGGCATTGAGTCTTACTCAACTTCACACCTTGTAACACAAGCAAGAACCCTTTCTTCGACTGATCCATTTTGAACTTCTTCAAAACTTTATTAATGTATGTGCTTTGTGAAAGTCCAATTAAGCGTCTTGATCTATCTCAATAGATATTGATGCCTAATATGTAAGCAGCTTCACCGAGGTCTTTCATTGAAAAATTCTTATTCAAGTATCCTTTTATGCTATCCAGAAATTCTATATCATTTCCAATCAACAATATGTCATCCACATATAATATTAGAAATGCTACAGAGCTCCCACTCACTTTCTTGTAAATATAGGCTTCTCCAAAAGTCTGTATAAAACCAAATGCTTGGATCACCTCATCAAAGTGTATATTCCAACTCCGAGATGCTTGCACCAGTCCATAGATGGATCGCTGGAGCTTGCATACTTTGTTAGCACCTTTTGGATCGACAAAACCTTCTGGTTGCATCATATACAACTCTTCTTTAAGATCTCCATTCAGGATTGCAGTTTTGACATCCATTTGCCAGATTTCATAATCATAAAATGCGGCAATTGCTAACATGATTCGGACAGACTTAAGCATCGCTCCGGGTGAGAAAGTCTCATCATAGTCAAATCCTTGAACTTGTCGAAAACCTTTCGCAACAAGTCGAGCTTTGTAAACAGTAACATTACCGTCAATGTTGGTCTTCCTCATGAAGATCCATTTATTTTCGATGGCTTTCCGATCATCGGGCAAGTCAACCAAAGTCCATACTTTGTTCTCATACCTGGATCCCATGTCAGATTTCATGGCCTCAAGCCATTTTGCAGAATCTGGGCTCATCATCGCTTCCTCATAGTTCGTAGGTTCATCATGGTCTTGTAACATGACTTCCAGAACTGGGTTTCCGTACCACTCTGATGACCCACAAGTGTAGGGGATCTATCACAGTCCTTTCGATAAGTAAGAGTGTCGAACCCAATGAGGAGCAGAAGGAAATGATAGGCAGTTTTCAGTAAGGTATTTTCTGCAAGCACTGAAATTATAGGTAACAAATAGTTTTGTGATAAGGTAATTGGTAGCAAGTGACAAAAGGTAAAATTAAATAAGGTGCAGCAGAGTGGCCCAGTCCTTTTTGTAGCAAAGGACAAGCCTGGACAAACTCTTATATAAAGGAAAGCGCTCTCGAGGACACATGGGAATTATCGTCAAGCTAGTTTTCATCACGATCATCTGATTCGCGTTCGGTACTTTGATAATTTGGTATGTGGGTGGACCGGTGCTTGGATGCTGTCCTTACTTGGACAAGCCTCCCACTTATGAATAACCTCTAATGCAAGCATCCACAACTACAAAAGATGTATTAAGGTAAACCTAACCATAGCCTGAAACATATGGATCCAAATCAGCCCCTTACGAAGCAACGCATAAACTAGGGTTTAAGCTTCTGTCACTCTAGCAACCCATCATCTACTTATTACTTCCCAATGCCTTCCTCTAGGCCCAAATAATGGTGAAGTGTCATGTCGTCGACGTTCACATGACACCACTAGAGGGGAGACAACATACATCTCATCAAAATATCGAACGAAGACCAAACTCACATGACTACTAATAGCAAGACTTCTCCCATGTCCTCAGGAACAAAAGTAACTACTCACAAGACATAATATGGTTCATGATCAGAGGGGTATTAATATGCATAATGGATCTGAACATATGATCTTCCACCAAATAAACCAACTAGCATCAACTACATGGAGTAATCAACACTACTTGCAACCCCCAGGTACCAATCTGAGGTTTGGGTACAAAGATTGGATACAAGAGATGACCTAGGGTATGAGAGGAGATGGTGCTGGTGAAGATGTTGATGAAGATAGCCCTCCCCAAGATGGGAGAGTTGTTGGTGATGACGGCGGCGACAATTTCCCCTCCCGGAGGGAAGTATGCCCGGCAGAACAGCTCTGCCGGAGCCCTAGATTGGTTTCTGCCTCGGTTCCGCCTCGAGACTGCAGCGTCTGGTCCCCAAAGCCTCCTTATGATTTTTTTTCCAGGTCAAAACACCTCATATAGGAGAAGATGGGCATCGGGGGGCCTTCGGTGGGCCCACGAGACTGGGGGCGCGCCCTGAGAGGGGGGGGCGCGCCCCCATCCTCGTGGACAGCAGGTGGCCCCCCTCGTAAACTTCTTTCACCAGATATTTTTTATATTTTCTGAAATGGAGTTCTGTGGAGTTTCGGGGCTTTTGGAGTTGTGCAGAATAGGTTTCCAGAGTTTTCTCCATTTCCAGCCCAGAATTCCAGCTGCCGGCATTCTCCCTCTTCATGTAAACCTTGTAAAATAAGAGAGAAAAGGCATAAGTATTATGACAAAACTGAAGGAAATATGCCCTACACGCAATAATAAAGTTATTATTTATTTCCTTATATCATGATAAATGCTTATTATTCATGCTAGATTTGTATCAACCGAAAACTTAGTACATGTGTGAATACACAAACAAAACTGAGTGTCCCTAGTATGCCTCTACTAGACTAGCTCATTGATCAAAGATGGTTATGTTTCCTAACCATATACATGAGTTGTCATTTGATCAACGGGATCACATCATTAGGAGAATGATGTGATAGACAAGACCCATCCGTTAGCTTAGCACTTTGATCGTTTAGTTTTACTGCTATTGCTTTCTTCATGACTTATACATGCTCCTATGACTATGGGATTATGCGACTCCCGTATACCGGAGGAACACCTTGTGTGTTATCAAACGTCACAACATAACTGGGTGATTATAAAGATGCTCTACAGGTGTCTCCGAAGGTGTTCGTGGTGTTGGCATAGATCAAGAATAGGATTTGTCACTCCGAGTGTCGGAGAGGTATCTCTGGGCCCTCTCTGTAATACACATCATAATAAGCCTTGGAAGCAAATGACTAATGAGTTAGTGTCGGCATGATGTATTACGGAACGAATAAAGAGACTTGCCGGTAAGGAGATTGAACTAGGTATTGAGATACCGACGATCGAATCTCAGGCAAGTAACATACCGATGACAAAGGGAACAGCGTATGTTGTTGTGCGGTTTGACCGCTAAAGATCTTCGTAGAATATGAAGGGGCCAATATGAGCATCCTGGTTCAACTATTGGTTGTTGACCGGAGATGAGTCTCGGTCATGTCTACATAGTTCTCGAACACGTAGGGTTCGCACGTCTAACGTTTGATGACGATCGGTATTATGAGTTTATGATTTTTGATGTACCGAAGGTAGTTTGGAGTCCCGGATAAGATCACGGACATGACGAGGAGTCCCGAAATGTCTGAGATGTAAAGATTGATATATTGGACGACTATATTCGGACACCGGAAGTGTTCCAGAAAGTTTCGGATTTAACCGGAGTGCCGGAGGGGGTTACCGGAACCCCCCGGGGGAGTATGGGCCATAGTGGGCCTTGAGGGAAAAGTGAGAGGCCGCCCATAGGGGCTGGTCGGCGCCACCAGCAGAGAATCCTAGTTGGATTAGGAGTGGGGGCGCCACCTCTCCCCTTCCTTCTCTTCTCCTTCTTCCTTTCCTACTCCTAGTAGGAATAGGAAGGAGGATTCCTATTCCTACTAGGAGTAGGAATCCTACTCCCCTTGGCGCGCCAGGCTTGGGCCGGCCGGCCTCCCACTTGCTGCTTTATATACGGGGGCAGGGGGCACCTCTAGACACACAAGTTGATCTCTCCAGCCGTGTGCGGTGCCCCCCTCCACAGAAATACACCTCGATCATACCGTTGCAGTGCTTAGGCGAAGCCCTGCGCCGGTAACTTCATCATGTCCGTCACCACGCCGTCGTGCTGACAAAACTCTCCCGTGAAGCTCAACTGGATCAAGAGCTCGTGGGACATCATCAAGCTGAATGTGTGCTGAACGCGGAGGTGTCGTACGTTCGGTGCTTGATCGGTTGAATCGCGAAGAAGTTCAACTACATCAACCGCGTCACTTGACGCTTCCGCTTTCGGTCTACGAGGGTACGTAGACACACTCTCCCCTCTCGTTGCTATGCATCTGGTAGATAGATCTTGCCTGATCGTAGGAAAATTTTAAAATACTACGTTCCCCAACAGTGGCATCATGAGCCAGGTCTATGCGTAGATGATATGCACGAGTAGAACACAATGAGTTGTGGACGATACTAGTCATACTGCTTACCAGCATGTCATAATTTGTTTCAGCGGCATTGTGAGATGAAGCGGCCCGGACCGACATTACGCGTACGCTTACGCGAGACTGGTTTCACCATTATGAGCACTCGTTGCTTAAAGGTGACTAGCGGGTGTCAGTCTCTCTCACTTTAGCTGAATCAAGTGTGGCTACGCCCGGTCCTTATGAAGGTTAAAACATCACATACTTGACGAAAAATCGTTGTGGTTTTTTTCTATGCGTAGGTAAGAACGGTTCTTGCTAAGCCCGTAGCAGCCACGTAAAACTTGCAACAACAAAGTAGAGGACGTCTAACTTGTTTTTTCAGGGCATGTTGCGATGTGATATGGTCAAGACATGATGAGTTATACGTTATTGTATGAGATGATCATGTTTTGTAAAGTTATCGGCAACTGGCAGGAGTCATATGGTTGTCGCTTTATTGTATGAAATATAGTCGCCATGTAATTGCTTTACTTTATCACTAAGCGGTAGCGATAGTCGTGGAAACAATAGTTGGCGAGACGACAACGTTGCTACGATGGAGATCAAGGTGTCGCGCCGGTGACGAATGTGATCATGTCACATATTTTGATTGCATGTGATGTTTATCTTATTATTCTTCTTATTTTGCTTAGTACGGTGGTAGCATTATAAGATGATCCCTTACAAAATTTCAAGGTACAAGTGTTCTCCCTGAGTATGCACCGTTTCGAAAGTTCGTCGTGCCGAGACACCATGTGATGATCGGGTGTGATAAGCTCTATGTTCAAATACAATGGGTGTAAGACAGTTTTGCACATGCAGAATACTCAGGTTAAACTTGACGAGCCTAGCATGTACAGACATGGCCTCGGAACACTGGAGATCGAAAGGTCGAGCGTGAATCATATAGTAGATATGATCAACATAAGATGTTCACCATTGAAAACTACTCCATCTCACGTGATGATCGGACATGGTTTAGTTGATTTGGATCACGTGATCACTTAGACGACTAGAGGGATGTCTATCTAAGTGGGAGTTCTTAAGTAATATGATTGATTGAACTTTATTTTATCATGAACTTAGTCCTGGTAGTATTAGCATATCTATGTTGTAGATCAATAGCTCGCGATGTTGCTCCCCGTTTATTTTTATATGTTCCTAGAGAAGCTAAGTTGAAAGATGTTATTAGCAATGATGCGGAATTGTTCCGTGATTTGAAGATTTTCCTCACTGGTGCACAGAAGAATTATGTCCTTGATGCACCGCTAGGTGACAAACCTATTGTAGGAGCAGATGCAGACGTTATGAACATTTTGACAAAAGCTCGGTATGATGACTACTTGATAGTTTAGTGCACCATGCTTTACGGCTTAGAACCGGGACTTCAAAAACGTTTTGAATGCCACGGAGCATATGAGATGTTCCAAGAGTTGAAATTAGTATTTCATACTCATGCCTGTGTCGAGAGGTATGAGACCTCTGAAAGTACTTTGCCTACAAGATGGAGGAGAATAGCCCAACCAATGAGTATGTACTCAGATTGTCTGGGTACTACAATTGCTTGAATCAATTGGGAGTTAATCTTCCAGATAAGATAGTAATTTACAAAGTTCTCTAGACACTATCACCAAGTTAGTAGAAATTCATGATGAACTATAATATGCAAGAGATGACGAAAGTAATTCCCGAGCTCTTCGCGAAGCTGAAATTGGCGAAGGTAGAAATCAAGAAAGAGCATCAAGTGTTGATGGTTAACAAGACCACTTGTTTCAAGTAAAGGGCAAAGGGATGAAAGGGGGACTTCAAGAAGAATGACAATAAAGTTGTCACTCCCATGAAGAAACCCGAAGCTAAACTCAAGCCTGAAACTAAGTGCTTCTACTGCAAAGGAAATGGTCACTGGAAGTGGAACTGCCCTAGATACTTGGCGGATAAGAAGGATGGCAAAGTGAACAAAGGTATATTTGATACACAGATTATTGATGTGTATTTTACTAGTGTTCATAGCAACCCCTGGGTATTTGATACCAGTTCAGTTGCTAAAATTAGTAACTCAAAACGAGAGTTGCAGAATGAACAGAGACTAGCTAAAAGTGAAGTGACGATGTGCGTTGGAAGTGGTTCCAAGATTGATATGATCATCATCGCACACTCCCTATACTTTCGGGATGAGTGTAGAACCTAAATAAATGTTATTTGGCATTTGTGTTGAGCATAAATATGATTTGATCATGTTTGTTGCAATACGGTTATTCACTTAAAGTCATAGAATAATTGTTATTCTGTTTACATGAATAAAGCCTTGGATGGTCATACACCCAATGAAAATAGTTTCTTGAATCTTGATCATAGTGATACACATATTCATAATATTGAAGCCAAAAGATGCGAGGTTAATAATGATAGTGCAACTTATTTGTGGCACTGCCGTTTAGGTCATATTGGTGTAAAACGCATGAAGAAACTCCATAGTGATGGATTTTTGGAATCACTTGGTTATGAATCACTTGGTGCTTGCGAACCATGCCCCATGGGCAAGATGAATAAAACTCCGTTCTCCGGAACAATGGAGCGAGCAACAGATTTGTTGGAAATCATACATACTGATGTATGTGGACCGATGAGTGTTGAAACTCGCGGCCGGTATCGTTATTTTCTGACCTTCACTGATGATTTGAGCAGATATGGGTATATCTACTTGATGAAGCACAGAATCATCATAACAAGAAAATATAATTTCTACGATTTGATCGTGGACGTGAATATTTGAGTTACGAGTTTGGTCTTCATTTAAAACAATGTCTAATAGTTTCACTGCTCATGCCACCCGGAACACCACAGCGTAATGGTGTGTCCGAACGTCGTAACCGTACTTTATTAGATATGGTGCGATCTATGATGTCTCATACCGATTTACCACTATCGTTTTGGATTATGCATTAGAGACAGCTGCATTCACGTTTAATAAGGGCACCATCTAAATCCGTTGAGACGACGCCTTATGAAGTGAGGTTTGGCAAGAAACCAAAGTTGTTGTTTCTTAAAGTTTGGGGCTGCGATGCTTATGTGAAAAATCTTCAACCTGATAAGCTCAAACCCAAGTCGGAGAAATGTGTCTTCATAGGATACCCAAAGGAGACTTTCGGGTACACCTTCTATCACAGATCCGAAGGCAAGATATTTGTTGCTAAGAATGGATCCTTTCTATAGGAGGAGTTTCTCTCGAAAGAAGTGAGTGGGAGGAAAGTGGAACTTGATGCGGTAATTGTAACTTCTCCGGAATTGGAAAGTAGTACATCACAGAAATTAGTTCCAGTGATTCCTACACCAATTAGTGAGGAAGCTAATGATAATGATCATGAAACTTTAGATCAAGTTTCTACTGAACTTCGTAGATCAACCAGAGTACGTTCCACGCCAGAGTGGTACGACAACCTAGTTCTGTAAATCATGTTACTAGACCATGATGAACCTACGAACTATGAGGAAGCGATGATGAGCCTAGATTCCGCAAAATGGCTTGAGGCCATGAAATCTGAGATGGGATCCATGTATGAGAACAAAGAGTGGACTTTAGTTGACTTGCCCGATGATCGGCAAGCCATCGAAAATTAAATGATCTTCAAGAGGAAGACCGACGCTGACGGTAATGTTACTGTTTACAAAGCTTGACTTGTTGCGAAAGGTTTTCGACAAGTTCAAGGAGTGTACTACGATGAGACTTTCTCACCTGTAGCGATGCTTAAGTTTGTCCGAATCATGTTAGCAATTGCCGCATTTTATGATTATGAAATCTGACAAATGGATGTCAAAACCGCATTCCTGAATGGATATCTTAAAGAAGAGTTGTATATGATGCAACCAGAAGGTTTTGTCGATCCTAAAGGTGCTAACAAAGTGTGCAAGCTCTAGCGATCCATCTATGGACTGGTGCAAGCATCTTAGAGTTGGAATATACGCTTTGATAAGTTGATCAAAGCATATAGTTTTATACAGACTTGGGGTGAAGCCTGTATTTACAAAAAAGTGAGTGGGAGCACTACAGCCTTTCTGATAAGTATATGTGAATGACATATTGTCGATCAGAAATGATGTAGAATTTTCTGGAAAGCATAAAGGAGTGTTTGAAAGGAGTTTTTTTCCAAGAAAAACCTCGGTAAAGCTGCTTACATATTGAGCCTCAAGATCTATAGAGATAGGTCGAGACGCTTGATAAGTTTTTTCAACGAGTACATACCTTGACAAGTTTTTGAAGTAGTTCAAAATGGATCAGTCAGAGAAGGAGTTCTTGCCTAAGTTGTAAGGTATGAAGTTGAGTAAGACTCAAAGCCCGACCTCAGCAGAAGATAGAGAAAGAATGAAAGTCATTCCCTATGCCTCAGCCATAGGTTCTATAAAGTATGCCATGTTGTGTACCAAACATGTTGTGTACCTTACCATGAGTTTGGCAAGGAGGTACAAAAGTGATCCAGGAGTAGATCACTAGACAGCGGTCAAAATTATCCTTAGTTACTGGATGACTAAGGAAATGTTTTCTCGATTATGAATGTGATAAAGAGTTCGTCGTAAAGAGTTACACCGATGCAAGCTTTACACTAATCCACATGACTCTGAGTCTCGATCTGGATACATATTGAAAGTAGGAGCATTTAGCTAGAGTAGCTCAGTGCAGAGCATTGTAGATATAGAAATTTGCGAAATACATAGGATCTATATGTAAAAGACTCGTTGACTGAACTTCTCTCACAAAGCAAAACATGATCACACATTATTACTCTTTGGTGTTAATCACATAGCGATGTGAACTAGATTATTGACTCTAGTAAACCCATTGAGTGTTGGTCACATGGCGATGTGAACTATGGGTGTTATTCACATAACGATGTGAACTATCCATATTAAATCACATGGAGATGCGAACTAGATTATTGACTCTAGTGCAAGTGGGAGGCTGAAGGAAATATGCCCTAGAGGCAATAATAAAGTTATTATTTATTTCCTTATATCATGATAAATGTTTATTATTCATGCTAGAAATGTATTAACCGGAAACTTAGTACATGTGTGAATACATAGACAAAACATAGTGTCCCTACTATGCCTCTACTAGACTAGCTCATTGATCAAAGATGGTTATGTTTCCTAACCATAGACATGAGTTTTCATTTGATCAATGGGATCACATCATTAGGAGAATGATGTGATGGACAAGACCCATCCGTTAGCTTAGCACTTTGATCGTTTAGTTTTACTGCTATTGCTTTCCTCATGACTTATATATGTTCCTATGACTATGAGATTATGCAACTCCCGTATACCGGAGGAACACCTTGTGTGCTATCAAACGTCACAACGTAACTGGGTGATTATAAAGATGCTCTACAGGTGTCTCCGCAGGTGTTCGTGGTGTTGGCATAGATCAAGAATAGGATTTGTCACTCCGAGTGTCGGAGAGGTATCTCTGGGCCCTCTCGGTAATACACATCATAATAAGCCTTCCAAGCAAATGACTAATGAGTTAGTCACGGGATGATGTATTACGGAACGAATAAAGAGACTTGCCGGTAACAAGATTGAACTAGGTATTGAGATACTGACGATCGAATCTTGGGCAAGTAACATACCGATGACAAAGGGAACAACGTATGTTGTTATGTGGTTTGACCGATAAAGATCTTCGTAGAATATGTAGGAGCCAATATGAGCATCCAGGTTCCGCTATTGGTTATTGACCGAAGATGAGTCTCGGTCATGTCTACATAGTTCTCAAACCCGCAGGGTCCGCACGCTTGACGTTTGATGACGATCGGTATTATGAGTGTATTAGTTTTGATGTACCGAAGGTAGTTCGGAGTCCCAGATAAGATCACGGACATGATGAGGAGTCTCGGAATGTCCGAGGCGTAAAGATTGATATATTGGACGACTATATTCGGACACCGGAAGTGTTTCGGAAAGTTTCGGATTTAACCGGAGTGCCGGAGGTGGTTACTGGAAACCCCCGGGGGAGTATGGGCCATAGTGGGCCTTGAGGGAAAAGTTAGAGGCAGCCCATAGGGGCTGGTCGGCGCCACCACCAGAGAATCCTAGTTGGACTAGGAGTGGGGGGCGCCACCTCTCCCCTTCCTTCTCTTCTCCGTCTTCCTTTCCTACTCCTAGTAGGAAGAATCCTACTCCCCTTGGCGCGCTAGGCTTGGGCCGGCCGGCCTCCCCCTTACTCCTTTATATACGGGGCCAGGGGGCACCCATAGACACACAAGTTGATCTCTCCAGCCGTGTGCGGTGCCACCCTCCACAGAAACACACCTCGGTCATACCGTTGCAGTGCTTAGGCGAAGCCCTGCACCGTTAACTTCATCATATCCGTCACCACGCCGTCGTGCTAATGAAACTCTCCCGTGAAGCTCAACTGGATCAAGAGCTCGTGGGACGTCATCAAGCTAAACGTGTGCTGAACACGGAGTTGCCTTACGTTCGGTGCTTGATCGGTTGAATCGCGAAGAAGTTCGACTACATCAATCGTGTCACTTGACGCTTCCGCTTTCGGTCTACGAGGATACGTAGACACACTCTCCCCTGTCGGTGCTATGCATCTGGTAGATAGATCTTGCGTGATCGTAGGAAAATTTTAAATACGTTCCCCAACAAAAACATGTAATAATCAGCCCATAATGCAATAAATATCAACATATAAGCATGATGCAAAATGGACGTATCAACTCCCCCAAGCTTAGACCTTGCTTGTCCTTAAGCGAAAGCCGATAACGAAAAATATGTCCACATGTTTAGAGATAGAGGTTTCGATAAAAACAAAATACGGACATGAGGGCATCATGATCATTCTCATAACAGCAACATACATATATATTGTCATATGATTCTTATGCTAAAGTAACAATTCATTCACAATATTAAGCATGAATCATAATCTTCATTGAAAACTAACAAACTTTGATCTCGGTCATTGAAGCAATTGCAATTTATCGTAACATCGGAAAGAGTCAATATGAGAGCTTTTCATTAAGCCTACATACTCAACTATCATATAGTCTTTCACAATTGCTCACACTCACGCAATACTTATGGTTATGGAGTTCTAATCGGACACAGAGAAAGATAGGGGCTTATGGTGTTGCCTCCCAACCTTTTACCTCAAGGGTAATGTCAACAGTAATAGATCATGAAAACTTACATCCAAGTGGGTATATATGTCAGGATCTTTCCAACACAATGTGCTTTCCAAAGGATAAAATGTAAAAAGGAAAGGTGGAATTCACCTTGACTCTTATAAGGCAAGAATAATAGATAGGCCCTTCGCAGAGGGAAGAAGAGGTTGCCATGTGTTTTTATGGTTGGATGCACAAAGTCTTAGCATAGAAGAACTTCGCTTTATATTGCCACTTGTGATAAGGACCTTTATTATGCAGTCTGACGCTTTTATTACTTCCATATCACAATCTCGAATAAAGCTAATTTCTCCCACACTAATAAATCATGCATATATTAGCGGGTTTACAACATGACAACTTACTTGGAAGGATCTTTCTCAATCCATAGGTAGGTATGGTGGACTCTCATGGCAAAACCGGGTTTAAGGATGTATGGAAGCACAAGTAGTATCTCTACTTAGTGCGAGGAGTTTTGGCTAGCATGAGGGGGAAAGGCAAGCTCAACGTGTTGGATGATCCGTGACAATATACTTTATTTCGGATATAATAAGACATAACCCATTATGTTGTCTTCCTTGTCCAACATCAACTCTTTAGCATGTCATACTTTAATGAGTGCTCACAATCATAAAAGATGTCCAAGATAGTATACTTGTATGTGAAGCCCCTCTTCTTTTATCACTTCCTATTAATTGCAACGATGACCAAAACTATGTTTGTCAACTCCCAACAACTTTTATTTATCATACTCTTATATGTGAAGTCATTACTCCCCATAAGATCAACATGATCCCTTGGATACTCTTTATGTTTTCTTTCTTTTTATCATGACCAAAGTGAGGAAATCAAGCCCTTGACTCAACACCAATCCTCATTATATAGCTCACGGACTCGATTACAAAAGGTAAAGATCATAAAGCAAAGGCTCACAACTAGATCATGCTAACTTTATTCTACTAGATCAAGATACTACCAAAAGGATCGAACTAAGAAAAATGGTAAAGATAGGAGTGATGGTGATACGATACCGGGGTCACTCCCCCAAGCTTGGCAGTTGCCAAGGGGAGTGCCCATACCCATATGATTATGTCCCCTTCTTCGGGGGTGGTGATGATGGAGTTGAAAGTAGTGATGCTAGATCATCATATATCGAGCGTAGGAGATCCTCCAGCTTGCGGATAATACCTTTGAGTGCAGCTATGTAATCCTTCAACAAAATATTTTCACTTGTGAGATGCTTGTTTCAAATTTGAGCTAACTCTATCATCTTGAAAGCTTCAATCTTAGTTGAGGTAAAGAGATTAGGAAGAGATTTAGGGGTGTCTTCTTCTCCCGATGCCGGAGCCAGATCTTCCACCTCCTTCTTGATCTTCTTCTCCTTGTGGATCTCCTCGGGTCCTTCCCTCTTCAGATCTATCTGCATTAGCCAAGCATCGTTGCCTTCATTGTTGGAGGAGGGAGACGACATGATGCCAAACCTGATACGTCCAAAATGTATCTATAATTTCTGCTTGCTCATTGCCTATTTTGGGTGATATTTCTATGATATTTATACACTTCCATACACTTTTGATCATATTTGGACTAACCTATTAACTCGGTGCACCCCAGTGCCAGTTTCTGTTTCCGGCTGTTTTTGTATTTCAGGTTTTCACATTACGAGAACTGCCAGAAAAATCCGGAAAAATTATATAAAAAATCAGCGTTCCAGAACCTACCAGGCACCCGAAGCACAGCCGGAGGGGGGCCACCAGGGCCCCAGGCGCCCTGGCGGTGCCCCCCCTGGGCCGCGCTTATGGGATAGCAGAAAGGCATAAAAGAAAGTGCTTTTGGGAGGCAGCCCACATGAATAAATTTATTTTGCTTTTGTTGTGTCTTGATGTTGTTTACTACAGTAGCATCATCATTGTATCTTTGCTTTTCAATTTTGTGCCAAGTGTAGCCTCTGATTGCTAGACAGTTCAAAAGTTGTGACGTGCTGTCCAGGAAACAGATTCTGTCCTTGGATAGAAAAATTCGTATAAAATCACCAGTTCATCTTTTTAGTCTGAATTTTTTCGAGAGTGTGCTCTATATAATTGTCTTTCGTGCGTCTGTTTTGAGTTTTTTGATTAGAGTTACAGAAGTGCCCCGGAAAAATCATTTACTACCTTCTGTTCTGTTTTTCACAGATTCTGTCCTGTTTTGCCTTTCCTTCATTTTGCAAACCTAGAGCTTGCTTTTTCTTTGCAAAAACCTTTTGGCAATCTTGAGAAACAGTAGAACTTTAAGAATATCTTTATTTCCAGCAAGGAACAATTATTTTATTATGGGTACTAACCCCGCTAATCAGATTATGATGAGTTATGTATGAAGGGAGTTTTCAAGTGTGCGAGGGAAGATGATAAAAAGATTCAGGAGTGTCAAACGCTCAAGCTTGGGGATGCCCCCGTGCACCCCCAAGAAATATTCAAGGAGACTCAAGCATCTAAGCTTGGGGATGCCCCCGTGCATCCCCTTCTCCATCAACATTATCAGTTCGTCTTTCGTTCCACTATATTTTAATCACTTCATGTGTTATGTGCTATGCTTGGAGCGTCTTGCTTTTAGTTTTCCTTTTAGTTTTGTTTAGCTTTTCATAACGAGTCGGAACTCAGCTTTCTTTATGTGGGAGAGAAACACGCTCCACTTCTACCTAGTACATAACATAGAATTTTCATGTCTATCCCTGTTGTGTGTGTTCTTTGTCTTTCAATAGCTACTATCATGCTTAGCTCTTAGTATTCATGCTTATCTTTTCAAAAGAGCTTTTGTTTAGTTGGTTGCTTGAACTCTCTTTAGTTATCATGCTTATCTTATTAAGATAGTTTGCTTCCGTTGCATTGGTTGATATGTCTATGATAAAGATGCTACGTGCATAATGGCGCTTAGTAGTTCATGTTTTCTTATGGTTAGTCTCAAATAGCTGGGGGATTCCCAATGTGCTATTGGAGTACCAACATGTTTTGTTTGCCTATGATGTGGTATGGTTTAGTAATATCTTCCTTCGAGAATTTATTTTGATTGACTTGGCGTATGCTCACGCATATTTAAGACTGTAAAGAAAGTCTGTCAAGCCTTGATGATCTTTTGTTTCTGAGTAGCGATATAACTTCCATGCCTGATTCAATGTTGCTTTGTCGCTCTGCATGATTATGACCGTCATTGCTCTCTTAGTTGGTCGCTCCCAGTCTTTTGCTAACCTTCGCATGTACTAAGCGGACTGACTACTTGTGCATCCACATTCCTTTAAACCAGTTATGCCATATGAGTCCACCATACCTTCCTACATGGTATTTACCTGCCATTCCTAACGGAGACTTGCATGTGCCATCTCGAAATTATTCAAAGAAAAGCATTCCTATTTTGTGCCTCTGTTTTGAGTTCATGAGGAAGTAGTGGTTAATTCATGACCTTTTTAAGTTGGACAAGCTTCACCCCGGGATTGCATGTATAATGTGCAAACCCATAATACGAGAAGGAACTGGCATTGAGTGCGCCCGGCTCAAAATTAATATAACAAACAAACCCTCCTTCACGCTTTGTTCATGAGAAATCAGAAAACTTTGGCAGTGATAAACAAAGGAGATTAAGAGGATGTGATCGTCCTCATTCGGGAGCCGTTCCTCGAAACTTGTCCATCTCAAGAAGTGACTGAGTTGTCTGCTAGCATTCGTTGACGAAACATGCATGATCTAAAAAAAATTATTACCTCTGTTTTAAAACCAAGAGCTCTGGTACATGTTTTGTCTTTGTTTCCGACTACGGGTTTTCAACCTTGCCAACAAAAGCCACGGTTCGAGAGTCTCCTCCTTCTTTTAAAGCACCAACTACTGAGAGCATGATTGTCATTCTGAGTGTAATGTGCATTGTCCCAAAGTAGCATTGTCTTTTGCATGATTGTGATATCGTTTATTTTGAAATCATTGTATCTAGTCATCACTTAAACCTTGGAGGTGCCCCTGCATTTATGTTTTGCTTCACTAAAGCGGGCAAGCGAGATATCACTTTATCATATTTGCACACCATGTTCATTACAAATCTATTTGATGTTTCAGTATCATATTGTAAAACTTTCAGTTCTTTGTGATTTTCTCATGAGGCAACTTAATTACTACATATTCATTGTCTCAGTAAGCTTTTGTCATGTGACTATGAGTAAGTCCTATATGGTTAATAGCATGTCACCACAGAAATTATTCTTGTTATCATTTACCTACTCGAGGACGAGCAGGAATTAAGCTTGGGGATGTTGATACGTCCAAAACGTATCTATAATTTCTGCTTGCTCCATGCCTATTTTGGGTGATATTGCTATGATATTTATACACTTTTGATCATATTTGGACTAACCTATTAACTCAGTGCACCCCAGTGCCAGTTTCTGTTTCCGGCTGTTTTTGTATTTCAGGTTTTCACATTACGAGAACTACCAGAAAAAATCCGGAAAAATTATATAAAAAATCAGCGTTCCAGAACCTACCAAGCACCCGAAGCACAGCCGGAGGGGGGCCACCAGGGCCCCAGGCGCCCTGGCGGCGCCCCCCCCTGGGCCGCGCCGGGGGGCGCCTGGGCCCCCCGAGGCTCCGCTGATGCCCCCCTTTGGCATATATTTAAAGCATCTCCAGAAACCCTCGAGACGGGAACTCTTTTTCGCGATCTCATCTCTGTTCCGCCGCCGCCGCCGCTTCCAAGATCGGGAGCACCAGGAGAACTCTTCCCGGCACCCTGCCGGAGGGGAGGATCACCACCGGGAGCTTCTCCACCACCATGGACGCCTCCCGGATGAGTTGTGAGTAGTCTCCCTTGGACCATGGGTCCATGACCAGTAGCTATGTGATGTTCTCCTCCCGTTCTTGTGCTTCACTAATTAGTCCTCGTGAGCTGCCCTACATGATCGAGGCACATATGTAATCCTTATGTTGTTGCTATGATGAGTTTGTTGGGATCCGATGGATTATGAGATTATGTTCAGATTGTGTTTGAGTAATATATTTGATTCACCTCTTTTATATTTATGTTCATAAGTAATTCTTGCATGTTCTCCGTTGTTATTTATTGCTTTGGCCAAGTAGTAGGTAGTGACTCCAAGAGGGAACGTTATGCTTGATTGTGGGTTCATGCCCCTCGATGACTAGTTTGAGTGACAGAAACATGAGTCTAGGGGATGTGCTGTTGCCACAAGGGGGAAAACAATGGTGCTTGTGCCCGCGGGTGCAAGGATTGTTTACTTTACGCAAAGTTCTTTTAATGCAGTTGTCTGTTGCTTTGAGTTTACACTATGGGTGGGACTCGCAACTTAATACCAGCGAAATGTTCTGGATAGATATCTCAAGGTGGATGATTAGTAGTAGATGCAGATGGATTTCGGTCTACTTACCTCGGCGTACCGCCCATGCTTTGAACCTCAACCTTTCTTGCAATGTAGTCAGCATTGGTTTGCGCACATGCTCCTGTCAATTGCCCAGCTGTAATTCGTTTACCTCACATAGTTGTTTTATCGTCTTTTGGGAGAGAGACATCACTAGTGAACATCATGAGACTCCGGTCCATATTACCATCATTGATCACATCCGCTATTTACTTTCAGCTTTTACTACTATTGCAGCATTACCTATCACTATTATCACTTGTGTTTGATCCTTTGTAAACTACAAGGCCGGAGGGATTGACAACCTCTCTGTACTCGTTGGGATCAAAGTTATTTGTATCTGTGTGCAGGTCCACGTTGATTGCTAATATCTGGCGCCGCTGGCAGTTGACACCTTCTTGTTGAAACTGGGAGTCTCAGGGAAATCGATCCTTGGTATTGCCAAGGGAAAACTTCCGCTACACTGCATCTCAAACCTTCCACTTGGGGTAACCAACGAGGGGCGAGAAGCCATCAAAACCCTAGCAGAAAACAACTCGAAACAAGAACAGAGGATTTTTGCGTGATATAGAGGTCAAAACATTCGGGAGTATATATAATGAATTTTTACCTACCAAAAGGAGTAACCCACAAGAAAACGGAGTCCGAGAGGCACACGAGCTGCCCACGAGGCAGGGGGCGCACCCTCCACCCTCGTGGACGGCTCGTGTCTCTTCTGTACTCCTACTTATTTTTATATTTTTCTAAATATTCCAAAACGGAGAAAAATTGCCTTTAGAACTGTTTTGGAGTCGGTTTACTTACCATACCACATACCTCTTCCTTTTCGGAGTCTGGATCGTTCTAGAAAGTGTCCCTTATGTATTCTTCCGGGGTTACGGTTTCAATAATATTTGTTTCAACATTTATAGGATTACCTGAGATATAGTGCTTGATTCTTTGACCGTTCACCACCTTCGGATTTGTGCCTTCGAAGTTGTTGATTTTTATGGCACCAAAACGATAGACCTCCTCGATAACGTAAGGTCCTTCCCACTTGGAGAGAAGTTTTCCTGCAAAAAATCTTAAACAAGAGTTGAATAGCAAGACATAATCACCTACGTTAAACTCATGCTTTTGTATCCTTTTGTCATGCCATCTTTTAACCTTCCCTTTAAACAGCTTGGCATTCTCATAGGCCTGGGTTCTCCATTCATCAAGACAGCTAATGTCAAATAACCTCTTTTCACCGGCAAGTTTGAAATCATAATTGAGCTCTTTGATAGCCCAATATGCCTTATGTTCTAGCTCAAGAGATAAGTGACAAGCTTTTCCATATACCATCTTATATGGAGACATACCCATAGGATTTTTGTATGCAGTTCTATAGGCCCATAATGCATCATCAAGTTTCTTGGACCAATTCTTTCTAGACCTATTAACTGTCTTTTGCAAGATTAATTTCAACTCCCTATTACTTAGTTCTACTTGACCACTAGTTTGCGGGTGATAAGGAGATGCAATTCTATAGTTCACATCATATTTAGCAAGCATTTTACGGAAAGCACCATGAATAAAGTGTGAACCACCATCAGTCATTAGATATCTAGGGACTACAAACCTCGGAAAAATAACTTCTTTAAGCATCTTAATAGAGGTATTGTGATCAGCACTACTAGTTGGAATAGCTTCTACCCACTTAGTAACATAATCAACAGCAACTAAGATATGTGTGTACCCATTAGAGGCAGGAAACGGTCCCATATAATCGAAGCCCCAAACATCAAATGGTTCAATAACAAGTGAATAATTCATAGGCATTTCTTGACGTCTACTGATATTACCAATTCTTTGACATTCATCACAAGATAAGACAAACTTACAGGCATCCTTGAAGAGAGTAGGCCAATAAAAACCGGATTGCAATACCTTGTGTGCACTTCTATCTGCCGCATGGTGTCCTCCATAAGCTTCGGAGTGGCACTTGCGTAGGATTTGTTCCTGTTCATGCTCAGGTACACAAGTCTAATAATATCATCTACTCCTTCTTTATAAATATGTGGGTCATCCCAGAAGTAATGTCTCAAGTCATAGAAGAACCTTTTCTTTTGCTGGTATGTGAAGCTAGGAGGTATAAACTTAGCAACAATATAATTAGCATAATCAACATACCATGGAGCAGTACGAGAAGTATTTATGACAACTAATTGTTCATCAGGAAAGCTATCATCAATAGGTTGTGGGTCATCAAGTATATTCTCTAACCTAGACAAGTTATCTGCAATGGGGTTCTCAGCTCCCTTTCTATCAATAATATGCAAGTCAAATTCTTGCAGCAAGAGAACCCATCCAATAAGTCTAGGTTTAGCATCTTTCTTTTCCATAAGGTATTTGATAGCAGCATGATCAGTGTGAATAGTTACTTTAGAATCAACGATATAGGGTCTAAACTTATCACAAGCAAATACAACTGCTAAAAATTCTTTCTTATTAGTAGCATAATTTCTTTGGGCACTATCTAGAGTTTTACTAGCATACTGGATAACATTCACTTTCTTATCAACTCTTTGCCCTAGAACAGCACCTACGGCATAATCGCTAGTATCGCACATAATCTCAAAAGGTAAATTCCAGTCAGGAGGCTGGACAATAGGTGCAGAGATCAATGCTTTCTTAAGTATTTCAAATGCTTCTAGACAATCATCATCCAAGACAAAATGAATATCTTTTTGTAAGAGATTGGTCGAAGGCCTGGAGATTTTGGAGAAATCCTTTATGAACCTCCTATAAAACCTGGCATGACCAAGGAAACTTCGTATAACTTTGATATCATTAGGGCATGGCATCTTTTCAATAGCATCAACTTTAGCTTTGTCAACTTCAATACCTCTTCCAGAAATTTTATGTCCCAAGACTATGCCTTCATTAACCATAAAGTGGCACTTCTCCCAATTCAAAACAAGATTAGTGTCTTCACATCTCTGCAAAACTCGATCAAGGTTGCTTAATCAATCATCAAAAGAAGTTCCGTAAACGGAAAAATCATCCATGAAAACCTCAACAATCTTTTCACAAAAGTCAGAGAATATAGCCATCATGCATCTTTGAAAGGTAGCAGGTGCATTACATAAACCAAAAAGCATACGTCTATAAGCAAAGGTACCGAAAGGACAAGTAAAAGTGGTAATTTTTTTGATCCCCTTTTGACACAGGTATTTGAGAGAAACTAGAATAACCATCTAGAAAGCACAAATGAGTATGTTTGGATAACCTTTCTAACATTTGATCAATAAAAGGCAAGGGGTAATGATCTTTCTTAGTAGCTTTATTCAACTTATGGAAATCAATTAACATCCAATAACCTGTAACTATTCTTTGCGGGGTCAATTCATCTTTATCATTAGAAACGACAGTCATACCTCCTTTCTTAGGGACACAATGGACATGACTTACCCACTCGATATCAGCAACTGGATAGATAATACCTGCCTCTAGAAGCTTTAGTATTTCATTCCTTACCACTTCTTTCATCTTAGGATTTAACCGTCGCTGATGATCAATAACCGGCTTAGCATTTTCTTCCAATTTTATCTTGTGTTGGCATATAGTGGGACTAATGCCCTTAAGATCATCCAGAGTATATCCAATAGCAGCACGGTGCTTCTTCAGAGTTTTCAATAGTTTTTCTTCTTCCTGCTCTGAAAGGTTAGCACTAATAATAACAGGATAAATCTTCTTTTCATCAAGGTAAACATACTTAAGATTATCATGTAAGGGTTTAAGTTCAAACACGGGATCACCCTTGGGTGGAGGAGGATCCCCTAGGATTTCAACAGGCAGGTTGTTTTTCAATACGGGTCCCTGTTTAAAGAATATTTCATCTATTTCCCTTCTCTCATTCATATGCATATCATTTTCATGGTCTAGCAAGTATTGTTCTAAGGGATCATTAGGAGGCACGACAATAGAAGCAAGTGAAATAAATATGCCCTAGAGGCAATAATAAAGTTGTTATTTTATATTTTCTTATATCATGATAAATGTTTATTATTCATGCTAGAATTGTATTAACCGGAAACTTAGTACATGCGTGAATACATAGACAAAACAGAGTGTCCCTAGTATGCCTCTACTAGACCAGCTCGTTAATCAAAGATGGTTGTGTTTCTTAACCATAGACATGTGTTGTCATTTGATCAACGGGATCACATCATTAGGAGAATGATGTAATGGACAAGACCCATCCATTAGCTTAGCACTATGATCGTTTAGTTTTACTGCTATTGCTTTCTTCATGACTTATACATGTTCCTATGACTATGAGATTATGCAACTCCCGAATACCGGAGGAACACCTTGTGTGCTATCAAACGTCACAACGTAACTGAGTGATTATAAAGATGCTCTATAGGTCTCTCCGAAGGTGTTTGTGGTGTTGGCATGGATCAAGAATAGGATTTGTCACTCCGAGTGTCGGAGAGGTATCTCTGGGCCCTCTCGGTAATGCACATCATAATAAGCCTTGCAAGCAAATGACTAATGAGTTAGTCACGAGATGATGTATTACAGAACGAGTAAAGAGACTTGCCGGTAACGAGATTGAACTAGGTATTGAGATACCGACGATCGAATCTCGGGCAAGTAACATACCGATGACAAAGGGAACAACGTATATTGTTATGCGGTTCGACCGATAAAGATCTTCGTAGAATATGTAGGAGCCAATATGGGCATCCAGGTTCCGCTATTGGTTATTCACCAGAGAAGTGTCTCGGTCATGTCTACATAGTTCTCGAACCCGTAGGGTCCGCACGCTTAACGTTTCGTTGACGATATAGTATTGAATGAGTTATGTATGTTGGTGACCGAATGTTGTTCGGAGTCTCGGATGAGATCACGGACATGACGAGGAGCTCCGGAATGGTCCAGAGGTACAAATTGATATATAGGATGATATGGTTAGGCCAAGGGGTCAAGCCCACAGGCCATTAAGTCGGTGCAAAAGGTGTTTTGCGAAGGCCGGGGGGCCAAACGCCGGAGACCCTGGCGTCTGGCCCTGGGCCAGACGCCGAGGCCCACGGCGTCTGGGCCAGACGCCAAGGATTGTGGCATTTAGTCCTGGAGTCCGAGTGGGACTCTTGCCTTTCGGGCAAAACCGACTTTGAGGAGGCTTTTGCTCCAAGTTTCGACCCCAGGGCTCAACATATAAATAGAGGGGCGGGGGCTAGCACCTGGAACACATCAAGATACACCAAGCCGTGTGCCAGCAACCCCGACCCTCTAGTTTATCCTCCGTCTAGTTTCTGTAGTGCTTGGCGAAGCCCTGCAGAGATTGTTCTTCATCAACAACCGTCACCACGCCGTCGTGCTGCCGGAACTCATCTACTACTTCGCCCGTCTTGCTGGATCAAGAAGGCGAGGACGTCATCGAGCTGAACGTGTGCTGAACGCGGAGGTGCCGTATGTTCGGTACTAGATCGGGACGGATCGTGAAGGTGCACGACTACATCAACCGCGTTGATAAATGCTTCCGCTTTCGGTCTACGAGGGTACGTAGACACACTCTCCCCTCTCGTTGCTATGCATCTAGTAGATAGATCTTGCGTGTTCGTAGGAGAATTTTTGAAATACTACGTTCCCCAACAGTGGCATCAGAGCCAGGTTTATGCGTAGATGATATGCACGAGTAGAACACAAGTGAGTTGTGGACGATACTAGTCATACTGCTTACCAGCATATCATACTTTGCTTCGGCGGTATTGTGAGATGAAGCGGCCCGGACCGACATTACGCGTACGCTTACGCGAGACCGGTTTCACCGTTATGAGCACTTGTTGCTTAAAGGTGACTGGCGGGTGTCTGTCTCTCTCACTTTAGCTGAATCGAGTGTGACTACGCCCGGTCCTTGTGAAGGTTAAAATAGCACATACTTGACGAAACATCGTTGTGGTTTTGTATGCGTAGGTAAGAACGGTTCTTGCTAAGCCCGTAGCAGCCACGTAAAACCTGCAACAACAAAGTAGAGGACGTCTAACTTGTTTTTGCAGGGCATGTTGTGATGTGATATGGTCAAGACGTGATGAGTTATATGTTATTGTATAAGATGATCATGTTTTGTAAAGTTATCGGCAACTGGCAGGAGCCATATGGTTGTCGCTTTATTGTATGAAATGCAATCGCCATGTAATTGATTTACTTTATCACTAAGCGATAGCGATAGTCGTAGAAGCAATAGTTGGCGAGACGACAACGATGCTACGATGGAGATCAAGGTGTCGCGCTGGTGACGAAGGTGATCATGACGGTGCTTTGGAGATGGAGATCAAAAGCACAAGATGATGATGGCCATATCATGTCACATATTTTGATTTGCATGTGATGTTTATCTTGTTATTCTTCTTATTTCGCTTAGAACGACGGTAGCATTATAAGATGATCCCTTACAAAATTTCAAGGTACAAGTGTTCTCCCTGAGTATGCACCATTGCGAAAGTTCTTCGTGCTGAGACACCACGTGATGATCGGGTGTGATAGGCTCTACGTTCACATACAACGGGTGCAAGCCAGTTTTGCACACGCAAAATATTCGGGTTAAACTTGACGAGCCTAGCATATGCAGATATGGCCTCGGAACGCTGGAGACCGAAAGGTCGAGCGTGAATCATATAGTAGATATGATCAACATAAGATGTTCATCATTGAAAACTACTTCATCTCACGTGATGATCGGACATGGTTTAGTTGATTTGGATCACGTGATCATTTAGATGACTAGAGGGATGTCTATCTAATTGGGAGTTCTTAAGTAATATGATTAAATTGAACTTTAATTTATCATGAACTTAGTCCTGGTAGTATTAGCGTATCTATGTTGTAGATCAATAGCTCGCGATGTTGCTCCCCGTTTATTTTTTTTATGTTCCTAGAGAAAACTAAGTTGAAAGATGTTAGTAGCAATGATGCGGACTAGGTCCGTGATCTGAGGATTATCCTCATTGCTGCACAGAAGAATTATGTCCTTGATGCACCGCTAGGTGACAGACCTATTGCAGGAGCAGATGCAGACGTTATGAACGTTTTGACAAAAGCTCGGTATGATGACTACTTGATAGTTTAAGTGCACCATGCTTTACGGCTTAGAACCGGGACTTCAAAAACGTTTTGAACGCCACGGAGCATATAAGATGTTCCAAGAGTTGAAATTAGTATTTCATACTCATGCCCGTGTCGAGAGGTATAAGACCTCTGACAATAATTTGCCTACAAGATGGAGGAGAATAGCTCAACCAGTGAGCATGTGCTCAGATTGTCTGGGTACTGCAATTACTTGAATCAAGTGGGAGTTAATCTTCCAGATAAGATAGTAATTGAAAAGGTTCTCTACTCACTATCACCAACTTAGGAGAACTTCGTGATGAACTATAGTATGCAAGGGATGACGAAGGTAATTCCCGAGCTCTTCGCGATGCTGAAATCGGCGAAGGTAGAAATCAAGAAAGAGCATCAAGTGTTGATGGTTAATAAGACCACTTGTTTCAAGTAAAGGGCAAAGGGATAGAAGGGGAACTTCAAGAAGAATGACAAGCAAGTTGTCACTCCCATGAAGAAACCCAAAGCTAAACTCAAGCCTGAAACTAAGTGCTTCTACTGCAAAGGAAATGGTCACTAGAAGTGGAACTGCCCTAGATACTGGGTGGATAAGAAGGATGGCAAAGTGAAAAAGGTATATTTTGATATACAGATTATTGATGTGTACTTTACTAGTGTTCATAGAAACCCCTGGGTATTTGATACCGGTTCAGTTGCTAAAATTAGTAACTCGAAAAGAGAATTGCAGAATGAACAGAGACTAGTTAAAGGTGAAGTGACGATGTGTGTTGGAAGTGGTTCCAAGATTGATATGATCATCATCACACACTCCCTATACTTTCGGGATTAGTGTAAAACCTAAATAAATGTTATTTGGCATTTGCGTTGAGCATGAATATGATTGGATCATATTTGTTGCAATACGGTTATTCATTTAAAGTCATAGAGTAATTGTTATTCTGTTTACATGAATAAAACCTTCGATGGTCATACACCCAATGAAAATAGTTTATTGGATCTCGATCGTAGTGATACACATATTCATAATATTGAAGCCAAAAGATGCAAGGTTAATAATGATAGTGCAACTTATTTGTGGCACTGCCGTTTAGGACATAATGGTGTAAAGCGCATGAAGAAACTCCATAGTGATGGACTTTTGGAATCACTTGATTATGAATCACTTGGTGCTTGCGAACCATGCCTCATGGACAAGATGACTAAAACTCCGTTCTCCGGAACAATGGAGCGAGCAATTGACTTGTTGGAAATCATACATACTGATGTATGCAGACCAATGAGTGTTGAGGCTCGCGGCGGGAATCATTATTTTCTGACCTTCACAGATGATTTGAGCAGATATGTGTATATCTACTTGATGAAACACAAATCTGAAACATTTGAAAAGTTCAAAGAAATTTCAGAGTGAAGTAGAGAATCATCGTAACAAGAAAATAAAAGTTTCCATGATCTGATCACGGAGGCGAATATTTGAAGTTACGAGTTTGGTCTTCATTTAAAACAATGTGGAATAGTTTCACAACTCACGCCACCCGGAACACCACAGCGTAATGGTGTGTCCGAACATCGTAATCGTACTTTATTACATATATGGTGCGGTCTATGATGTCTCTTACCGATTTACCACTATCGTTTTGGGTTATGCATCAGAGACAACTGCATTCACGCTAAATAGGGCAACATCTAAATCCGTTGAGACGACGCCTTATGAACTGTGGTTTGGCAAGAAACCAGAGTTATCGTTTCTTAAAGTTTGGGGCTGCGATGCTTATGTGAAAAAGCTTCAACCTGATAAGCTCGAACCCAAGTCGGAGAAATGTGTCCTCATAGGATACCCAAAGGAGACTGTTGGGTACACTTTCTATCATAGATCCGAAGGCAAGATATTCGTTGCTAAGAATGGATCCTTTCTAGAGAAGGAGTTTCTCTCGAAAGAAGTGAGTGGGAGGAAAGTAGAACTTGATGAGGTAATTGTACCTTCTCCCGAATTGGAAGGTAGTACATCACAGAAACTAGTTCGAATGATTCCTACACCAATTAGTGAGGAATCTAATGATGATGATCATGAAACTTCAGATCAAGTTTCTGCTGAACTTCATAGATCAACCAGAGTTCGTTCCGCACCAGAGTGGTACGGCAATCCGGTTCTGGAAGTCATGTTACTAGACCATGATGAACCTACGAACTATGAGGAAGCGATGATGAGCCCAGATTCCGCAAAATGGCTTGAGGCCATGAAATCTGAGATGGGATCCATGTATGAGAACAAAGTGTGGACTTTGGTTGACTTGCCCGATGATCGGCAAGCCATCGAAAATAAATGGATCTTCAAGAGGAAGACTGGCGCTGACGGTAATGTTACTGTTTACAAAGCTCGACTTGTTGCGAAAGGTTTTCGACAAGTTCAAGGAGTTGACTACGATGAGACTTTCTCACCCGTAGCGATGCTTAAGTTTGTCCGAATCATGTTAGCAAATGCCTCATTTTATGAAATCTGGCAAATGGACAACAAAACTGCATTCTTTAATGGATTTATTAAAGAAGAACTGGATATGATGCAGCCAGAAGGTTTTGTCAATCCTAAAGGTGCTAACAAAATGTGCAAGCTCCAGCGATCCATCTATGGACTGGTGCAAGCATCTCGGAGTTGGAATATACACTTTGATAAGTTGATCAAAGCATATAGATTTATACAGACTTGCGGTGATGCCTGTATTTACAAGAAAGTGAGTGGGAGCACTACAACCTTTCTGATAATTATATGTGAATGACATATTGTCGATCGGAACTAATGTAGAATTTTCTGGAAAGCATAAAGGAGTGTTTGAAAGGAGTTCTTAAAAAAAGACCTTGGTGAAGCTGCTTACATATTGGGCATCAAGATCTATAGAGATAGATCAAGACGCTTGATAAGACTTTCAATGAGTACATACCTTGATAAGATTTTGAAGTAGTTCAAAATGGATCAGTCAAAGAAGGAGTTCTTGCCTGACTTATAACGTGTGAAGTTGAGTAAGACTCAAAGCCAGACCACGGCAGAAAAATATAGAGAGAATGAAAGTCATTCCCTATGCCTCAGCCATAGGTTCTATAAAGTATGCCATGCTGTGTACCAAACATGTTGTGTACCTTGCCATGAGTTTGACAAGGAGGTACAATAGTGATCCAGGAGTAGATCACTGTACAGCGGTCAAAATTATCCTTAGTAATTGTATGACTAAGGAAATGTTTCTCGGTTATGGAGGTGATAAAGAGTTCGTCGTAAAGGGTTACGCCGATGCAAGCTTTGACACTAAATCCAGATGACTCTAAGTATCAATCTGGATGCGTATTGAAAGTGGGAGCAATTAGCTAGAGTAGCTCCATGCAGAGCATTGTAGACACATAGAAATTTGCGAAATACATACGGATCTGAATGTGACAGACCCATTGACTAAACTTCTCTCACGAAGCAAAACATGATCACACCTTAGTACTCTATGGGTGTTAATCACATAGCGATGTGAACTAGATTATTGACTCTAGTAAACCCTTTGGGTGTTGGTCACATGGCGATGTGAACTATGGGTGTTAATCACATGACGATGTGAACTATCGGTGTTAAATCACATGGCGATGTGAACTAGATTATTGACTCTAGTGCAAGTGGGAGACTGAAGGAAATATGCCCTAGAGGCAATAATAAAATTGTTATTTTATATTTCCTTATATCATGATAAATGTTTATTATTCATGCTAGAATTGTATTAACAGGAAACTTAGTACATGTGTGAATACATAGACAAAACAGAGTGTCCCTAGTATGCCTCTACTAGACTAGCTCATTGATCAAAGATGGCTATGTTTCCTAACCATAGACATGAGTTGTCATTTGATCAACGGGATCACATCATTAGGAGAATGATGTGATGGACAAGACCCATCCGTTAGCTTAACACTATGATCGCTTAGTTTTACTGCTATTGCTTTCTTCATGACTTATACATGTTCCTATGACTATGAGATTCTGCAACTCCCGAATACCGGAGGAACACCTTGTGTGCTATCAAACGTCACAACGTAACTGGGTGATTATAAAGATGCTCTACAGGTGTCTCCAAAGGTGTTTGTGGTGTTGGCATGGATCAAGAATAGGATTTGTCACTCCGAGTGTCGGAGAGGTATCTCTGGGCCCTCTCGGTAATGCACATCATAATAAGCCTTGCTAGCAAATGACTAATGAGTTAGTCATGAGATGATGTATTACGCAACGAGTAAAGAGACTTGCCGGTAACGAGATTGAACTAGGTATTGAGATACCGACGATCGAATCTCGGGCAAGTAACATACCGATGACAAAGGGAACAACGTATATTGTTATGGTTCGACCGATAAAGATCTTCGTAGAATATGTAGGAGCCAATATGGGCATCCAGGTTCCGCTATTGGTTATTGACCAGAGAAGTGTCTCGGTCATGTCTACATAGTTCTCGTACCCGTAGGGTCCGCACGCTTGACGTTTCGTTGACGATATAGTATTGAATGAGTTATGTATGTTGGTGACCGAATGTTGTTCGGAGTCCCGGATGAGATCACGGACATGACGAGGAGCTCCAGAATGGTCTGGAGGTAAAAATTGATATATAGGATGATATGGTTAGGCCAAGGGGTCAAGCCCACAGTGCATTAAGTCGGTGCAAAAGGTGTTTTGCGGAGGCCAGGGGGCCAAACGCCGGAGACCCTGGCGTCTGGCCCTGGGCCAGACACCGTGGCCCACGGCGTCTGGGCCAGACGCCAAGGATTGTGGCGTTTGGTCCTGGAGTCCGAGTGGGACTCTTGCCTTTCGGGCAAAACCGACTTTGAGGAGGCTTTTGCTCCAAGTTTCGACCCCAGGGCTCAACATATAAATAGAGGGGCGGGGCTAGCACCTGGAACACATCAAGATACACCAAGCCATGTGCCAGCAACCCCGACCCTCTAGTTTATCCTCCATCTAGTTTCTGTAGTGCTTGGCGAAGCCCTGCAGAGATTGTTCTTCATCAACAACCGTCACCACGCCGTCGTGCTGCCGGAACTCATCTACTACTTCGCCCGTCTTGCTGGATCAAGAAGGCGAGGACGTCATCGAGCTGAACGTGTGCTGAACGCGGAGGTGCCGTACGTTCGGTACAAGATCGGGACGGATCATGAAGGTGCACTACTACATCAACCGCGTTGATAAACGCTTCCGCTTTCGATCTACGAGGGTACGTAGACACACTCTCCCCTCTCGTTGCTATGCATCTAGTAGATAGATCTTGCGTGTTCGTAGGAGAATTTTTTAAATACTACGTTCCCCAACAGCAAGACCAATAATTTCATCCTTACTAGGTGGTTCCTTTTCGAGGGGTTGTCTACGGAATTTAGCAAAATTAAAATCATGAGACATATCCCCTAATCCAACAGTAACAATATTTTTCACGCAGTCTATCTTGGCATTAACAATATTCAAGAAGGGTCTACCAAATATAATGGGACAAAATTCATCTTGTGTGGAACTAAGAATAAGAAAATCAGCAGGGTATTTAACCTTTCCACACAAGACTTCAACATCTCTAACAATCTCAACTGGTGAAATAGTGTCTCTGTTAGCTAGCTTAATAGTAACATCAATACCTTCTAGGTCAACAGATGCAATGTCATGCATAATTTCTCGATATAAAGTAAGAGGTATAATACTCGCACTAGCACCTACGTCACATAAACAATGATAGCAATGATCTCCTATCTTAACAGAGATAACAGGGAAACCTACAACAGGTCTATGTCTATTCCTAGCATTGGGTTTGGCTATTCTAGCAGACTCTTCTTGGAGGTAAATAACATGTCCATCTAAATCTTCTACCAAGAGATCTTTAACCATAGGGACACTAGGTTCAACTTTAATTTGCTCGGAGGGTGTAGGTGTTCTAGTATTACTCTTACGAACTACAGTTGAAGCTTGAGAAAGATCCTTTATCCTAACAGGGAAAGGTGGTTTCTCAATATAAGTAGTAGGAATAATAGGATCGACATTATAAGTGATAGTCTTTTCTTCAACTTTAGCAGGTTCAACTACTTTTACTTCAATAGGGGGATGATATTTAAACCACTTCTCCTTGGGGAGATCAACATGAGTAGCAAATGGTTCACAAAAAGAAGCTACTATCTTAGAGTCAAGTCCATATTTAGTGCTAAACTCACGAAAAACATCAGTATCCATAAAAGCTTTAACACAATCAAACTTAGGGGTCATACCTGACTCCTTACCTTCGTCGAGGTCCCAATCTTCATAGTTGCATTTAATTCTTTCCAATAAATTCCATTTGAATTCAACAGTCTTCATCATAAAAGAGCCAGAACAAGAATTATCGAGCATGGTGCGATTGTAGAGAGAAAGCCGAGCATAAATTTTTTGAATAATATTTTTTCTTGAGAGCTCATGATTGGGGCATGAATATAACATTGACTTAAGCCTCCCCCAAGCTTGAGCGATGCTTTCTCCTTCGCGAGGCCAAAAATTATAAATATAATTACGATCACGATGAACCTGGTGCATAGGGTAGAACTTCTGATGAAATTCCAACTTCAGACGATTATAATTCCATGATCCAATATCATCACATAGCCTAAACCATGTCAATGCATCTCGCTTCAAAGATAAAGGGAAGACCCTCTTCTTGATAACATCCTCGGGCATACCTGCAAGCTTAAATAATCCACAAACTTCATCCACATAGATTAGATGTAAATCGGGATGTAGTGTTCCGTCTCCTGTAAAAGGATTTTCAAGCAGTTTATCTATCATACCCGAAGGAATTTCAAAGCAAACATTTTCAGTAGGTGCAGTAGGTTGAGGAGCAACTCTTTGCTCTTCTGATCAGGGTGAAGATACCCTGAACAAGCCCCTCAAAGGATTATGAGCCATAGTAACAAGTGACAATAAATTTCAGCACACTATATAAATTTTTCCTTACCAAAGGCGCTTCACTCCCCGGCAACGGCGCCAGAAAAGAGTCTTGATGACCCTCAAGTGTAGGGGATCTATCATAGTCCTTTCGATAAGTAAGAGTGTCGAACCCAACGAGGAGCAGAAGGAAATGATAGGCAGTTTTCAGTAAGGTATTTTCTGCAAGCACTGAAATTATAGGTAACAGATAGTTTTGTGATAAGGTAATTGGTAGCAAGTGACAAAAGGTAAAAGTAAATAAGGTGCAGCAAGGTGGCACAATCCTTTTTGTAGCAAAATACAAGCCTGGACAAACTCTTATATAAAGGAAAGCGCTCCCGAGGACAGATGGGAATTATCGTCAAGCTAGTTGTCATCACGATCATCTGATTCACGTTCGGTACTTTGATAATTTGGTATGTGGGTGGGCCGGTGCTTGGGTGCTGTCCTTACTTGGACAAGACTCCCACTTATGATTAACCTCTAATGCAAGCATCCGCAACTACAAAAGAAGTATTAAGGTAAGCATAACCATAGCCAGAAACATATGGATCCAAATCAGCCCCTTACGATGCAACACATAAACTAGGGTTTAAGCTTCTGTCACTCTAGCAACCCATCATCTACTTGTTACTTCCCAATGCCTTCCTCTAGGCCCAAATAATGGTGAAGTGTCATGTAGTCGACGTTCACATGACACCACTAGAGGGGAGACAACATACATCTCATCAAAATATTGAACGAAGACCAAACTCACATGAGTACTAATAGGAAGACTTCTCCCATGTCCTCAGGAACAAAAGTAACTACTCACAAGACATAATATGGTTCATGATCAGAGGGGTATTAATATGCATAATGGATCTAAACATATGATCTTCCACCAAATAAACCAACTAGCATCAACTACAAGGAGTAATCAACACTACTAGCAACCCGCAGGTACCAATCTGAGGTTTGGGTACAAAGATTGGATACAAGAGATGAACTAGGGTTTGAGAGGAGATGGTGCTGGTGAAGATGTTGATGAAGATAGCCTTCCCAAGATGGGAGAGTTGTTGGTGATGACAGCGGTGACGATTTCCCCCTCCCGGAGGGAAGTATCTCTGGCAGAACAGCTCTGCCGGAGCCCTAGATTGGTTTCCGCCTCGGTTCCGCCTCGAGACGGCGGCGTCTGGTCCCGAAAGCCTCCTTATGATTTTTTTTAGGTCAAAACACCTCATATAGGAGAAGATAGGCATCGGGGGACCTTCGATGGGCCCATGAGATAGGGGGCGTGCCCTGAGAGGGGAGGGGACGCGCCCCCCACCCTCGTGGATAGCAGGTGGCCCCCCTCGGAAACTTCTTTCGCCAGATATTTTTTATATTTTCTGAAACGGAGTTCTGTGGAGTTTCGGGGCTTTCGGAGTTGTGCAGAATAGGTTTCTAGAGTTTGCTCCTTTTCCAGCCCAGAATTCCAGCTGCCGGCATTCTCCCTCTTCATGTAAACCTTGTAAAATAAAAGAAAAAAGGCATAAGTATTGTGACAAAACATGTAATAATCAGCCCATAATGCAATAAATATCAACATATAAGCATGATGCAAAATGGACGTATCACACTCTGGCGCGAAACGTACTCTGGTTGATCTACGAAGTTCAGCAGAAACTTGATCCGAAGTTTCATGATCATCATCATTAGCTTCCTCACTAATTGGTGTAGGAATCACTAGAACCAATTTCTGTGATGTACTACTTTCCAATTTGGGAGAAGGTACAATTACCTCATCAAGTTCCACTTTCCTCCTACTCACTTCTTTTGAGAGAAACTCCTTCTCTAGAAAGGATCTATTCTTAGCAACGAATATCTTGCCTTCGGATCTGTGATAGAAGGTGTACCCAACAGTCTCTTTTGGGTATCCTATGAAGACGCATTTCTCCAACTTGGATTCTAGCTTATCAGGTTGAAGCTTTTTCACATAAATATCGCAGCCCCAAACTTTAAGAAACGACAACTTTGGTTTCTTGCCAAACCATAGTTCATAAGGCGTCGTCTCAACGGATTTAGATGGTTCCCTATTTAACGTGAATGCAGCTGTCTCTAAAGCATAACCCCAAAACGGTAGTGGTAAATCGGTAAGAGACATCATAGACCGCACCATATCTAATAAAGTACGGTTACGACGTTCGGACACACCATTACGCTGTGGTGTTCCAGGTGGCATGAGTTGTGAAACTATTCGACATTGTTTTGAATGAAGACCAAACTCGTAACTTAAATATTCCCCTCCACGATCAGATCGTAGAAACTTTATTTTCTTGTTACGATGATTCTCTACTTCACTCTGAAATTCTTTAAACTTCTCAAATGTTTCAGACTTGTGCTTCATCAAGTAGATATACCCATATCTTCTCAAATCATCAGTGACGGTTAGAAAATAACGATACCCGCCATGAGCCTCAACACTCATTGGTCCACATACATCAGTATGTATGATTTCCAACAAATCTGTTGCTCGCTCCATTGTTCCGGAGAACAGAATTTTAGTCATCTTGCCCATGAGGCATGGTTCGCAAGCACCAAGTGATTCATAATCAAGTGATTCCAAAAGTCCATCACTATGTAGCTTCTTCATGCGCTTTACACCAATATAACCTAAACGGCAGTGCCACAAATAAGTTGCACTATCATTATTAACCTTGCATCTTTTGGTTTCAATATTATGAATATGTGTATCACTACGATCGATATCCAACAAGAATAGACCACTCTTCAAGGGTGCATGACCATAAAAGATATTACTCATATAAATAGAACAACCATTATTCTTAGATTTAAATGAATAACCGTCTCGCAATAAACAAGATCCAGATATAATGTTCATGCTTAACGCTGGCACCAAATAACAATTATTCAGGTCTAAAACTAATCCCGAAGGTAGATGTAGAGGTAGCGTGCCCACGGCGATCATATCGACTTTGGAACCATTTCCCACACGCATCGTCACCTCGTCCTTAGCCAATCTTCGTTTAATGCGTAGTCCCTGTTTCGAGTTACAAATATTAGCAACTGAACCGGTATCAAATACACAGGTACTACTACGAGCATTAGTAAGGTACACATCAATAACATGTATATCACATATACCTTTCTTCACCTTGCCATCCTTCTTATCCGCCAAATACTTGGGCAGTTCCACTTCCAGTGTCTAGACCCTTTGCAGTAGAAGCACTCAGTTTCAGGCTTGGCTCCAGACTTGGGTTTCTTCGCGGGAGTAGCAACGGTCTTGCTATTCTTCTTGAAGTTCCCCTTCTTTCCCTTGCCCTTTTTCTTGAAACTAGTAGTCTTGTTAACCATCAACACTTGATGCTCCTTTTTGATTTCTACCTCCGCAACTTTGAGCATAGCGAAGAGCTCGGGAATTATCTTTTGCATCCCTTGCATATTATAGTTCATCACGAAGCCTTTATAGCTTGGTGGCAGTGATTGAAGAACTCTATCAATAACACTATCTTCATCAACTTTGCATCCAAGTTGAGTCATATGATTGTAGTACCCCGCCATTCTGAGCAAGTGTTCACTGATAGAACTATTCTCCTCCATCTTGCAGCTATAGAACTTATTGGAAATCTCGTATTTCTCAATCTGGGCATTTGCTTGAAATATTAACTTCAACTCCTAAAACATCTCACATGCTCCATGGCATTCAAAACGTCGTTGAAGTCCCGGTTCTAAGCCGTAAAGCATGGCACACTGAACTATCGTGTAGTCATCAGACCACGTCTGCCAGACGTTCGAAGCGTCTACATTAGCGGGAGGGGGCTTGTCACCTAGCAGTGCCTCAAGGACATAATTCTTCTGTGCAGCAATGAGGATAATCCTCAAGTTACGGACCCAGTCCGTGTAATTGCTACCATCATCTTTCAACTTAGCTTTCTCTAGGAATGCATTAAAATTCAAAGGTACGGTAGCACAGGCCATTGATCTACAACAACATAGATATGCAAAAACTATCAGGACTAAGTTCATGATAAATTAAAGTTCAATTAATCATATTACTAAAGAACTCCCACTTAGATAGACATCCCTCTGGTCATCTAAATGATCACGTGATCCAAATCAACTAAACCATGTCCGATCATCACGTGATATGGAGTAGTTTTCAATGGTGAACATCTTATGTTGATTATATCTGCTATATAATTCACGCTCGACCTTTCGTTCTCCAGTGTTCCGAGGCCATATCTCCATATGCTAGGCTCGTCAAGTTTAACCCGAGTATTCTGCGTGTGCAAAACTGGATTACACCCATTGTAAGTGAACGTAGAGATTATCACACCCGATCATCACGTGATATCTCGGCACGGCGAACTTTCGCAACGGTGCATACTCAGGGAGAACACTTAAATCTTGAAATTTTGTAAGGGATCATCTTATAATGCTACCATCGTACTAAGCAAAATAAGAAGCATAATAAGATAAACATCACATGCAATCAAAATATGTGACATGATATGGTCATCATCATCTTGTGCTTTTGATCTCCATCTCCAAGGCACCGTCATGATCACCATCGTCATCGGCGTGACACCTTGATCTCCATCGTAGCATCGTTGTCGTCTCACCAACTATGGCTTCCACGACTATCGCTACCGCTTAGTGATAAAGTAAAGCAATTACATGACGACCGTATTTCATACAATAAGGCGACAACAATATGGCTCCTGCCAGTTGCCGATAACTTTACAAAACATGATCATCTCATACAATAACGTATAACTCATCATGTCTTGACCATATCACATCACAACATGCCCTGCAAAAACAAGTTGGATGTCCTCTACTTTGTTGTTGCAAGTTTTACGTGGCTGCTACGGGCTTAGCAAGAACCGTTCTTACCTACGCATACAAAAACCACAATGATTTTTTGTCAAGTATGTGTTGTTTTAACCTTCACAAGGACCGGGCGTAGCCACACTCGATCCAGCTAAAGTGAGAGAGACAGACACCCGCCAGTCACCTTTAAGCAATGAGTGCTCATAACGGTGAAACCAGTCTTGCGTAAGAGTATGCGTAATGTCGGTCCGGGCCGCTTCATCTCACAATACCGTCGAACCAAAGTATGACATGCTAGTAAGCAGTATGACTATTATCGCCCACAACTCGTTGTGTTCTACTCGTGCATATCATCTATTCATAGACCTGGCTCATGATGCCACTATTGGGGAACGTAGTATTTCAAAAAAATCCTACGATCACGCAAGATCTATCTACCAGATGCATAGCAACGTGAGGGGAGAGTGTGTCTACGTACCATCGTAGACCAAAAGCGGAAGCGTCTAGTGACGCGGTTGATGTAGTCGAACTTTTTCGCGATCCAACCGATCAAGCACCGAACGTACGTCACCTCCGCGTTCAGCACACGTTCAGCTTGATGACGTCCCACGAGCTCTTGATCCAGTTGAGCTTCACGGGAGAGTTTCGTCAGCACGACGGAGTTCGGTACTTTGATAATTTAGTATGTGGGTGGACCGGTGCTTGGGTGTTGTCCTTACTTGGACAAGCCTCCCACTTATGATTAACCTCTAATGCAAGCATCCGCAACTACAAAAGAAGTATTAAGGTAAACATAACCATAGCCTGAAACATATGGATCCAAATCAGCCCCTTACGAAGCAACGCATAAACTAGGGTTTAAGCTTCTGTCACTCTAGCAACCCATCATCTACTTGTTACTTCCCAATGCCTTCCTCTAGGCCCAAATAATAGTGAAGTGTCATGTAGTTGACGTTCACATGACACCACTAGAGGGGAGACAACATACATCTCATCAAAATATCGAATGAAAACCAAATTCACATGAATACTAATAGGAAGACTTCCCCCATGTCCTCAGGAACAAAAGTAACTACTAACAAGACATAATATGGTTCATGATCAGAGGGGTATTAATGTGCATAATGGATCTAAACATATGATCTTCCACCAAATAAACCAACAAGCATCAACTACAAGGAGTAATCAACACTACTAGCAACCCACAAGTACCAATCTGAGGTTTGGGTACAAAGATTGGATACAAGATATGAACTAGGGTTTGAGTGGAAATGGTGCTGGTGAAGATGTTGATGAAGATAGCCCTCCCCAAGATGGGAGAGTTGTTGGTGATGACAGCGGTGACGATTTCCCCCTCCCGGAGGGAAGTATCCCCGGCAGAACAGCTCTACCGGAGCCCTAGATTGGTTTCTGCCTCGGTTCCGCCACGAGACGGCGGCGTCTGGTCCCGAAAGCCTACTTATGACTTTTTTTTCCAGGTCAAAACACCTCATATAGGAGAAGATGGGCATCGGGGGGCCTTCGGTGGGCCCATGAGACAGGGGGCGTGCCCTGAGAGGGGGGGACGCGCCCCCCACCCTCGTGGACAGCAGGTGGCCCCCTCGTAAACTTCTTTCGCCGGATATTTTTTATATTTTCTGAAACGGAGTTCTCTGGAGTTTCGGGGCTTTTGGAGTTGTGCAGAATAGGTTTCCAGAGTTTGCTCCTTTTCCAGCCCAGAATTCCAGCTGCCGGCATTCTCCCTCTTCATGTAAACCTTGTAAAATAAGAGAGAAAAGGCATAAGTATTGTGACGAAACATGTAATAATCAGCCCATAATGCAATAAATATCAACATATAAGCATGATGCAAAATGGACGTATCACACTCTAGCGCGGAACGTACTCTGGTTGATCTACGAAGTTCAGCAGAAACTTGATCCGAAGTTTCATGATCATCATCATTAGCTTCCTCAATAATTGGTGTAGGAATCACTGGAACCAATTTCTGTGATGTACTACTTTCCAATTTGGGAGAAGGTACAATTACCTCATCAAGTTCCACTTTCCTCCTACTCACTTCTTTCGAGAGAAACTCCTTCTCTAGAAAGGATCCATTCTTAGCAACGAATATCTTGCCTTCGGATCTGTGATAGAAGGTGTACCCAACAGTCTCTTTTGGGTATCCTATGAAGACGCATTTCTCCGACTTGAGTTCTAGCTTATCAGGTTGAAGCTTTTTTACATAAGCATCGCAGCCCCAAACTTTAAGAAACGACAACTTTGGTTTCTTGCCAAACCATAGTTCATAAGGCGTCGTCTCAACGGATTTAGATGGTGCCCTATTTAACGTGAATGCAACTGTCTCTAAAGCATAACCCCAAAACGATAGTGGTAAATCAGTAAGAGACATCATAGACCGCACCATATCTAATAAAGTACGGTTACGACGTTCGGACACACCGTTACGCTGTGGTGTTCCAGGTGGCATGAGTTATGAAACTATTCCACATTGTTTCAAATGAAGACCAAACTCGTAACTTAAATATTCCCCTCCACGATCAGATCGTAGAAACTTTATTTTCTTGTTACGATGATTCTCTACTTCTCTCTGAAATTCTTTGAACTTCTCAAATGTTTCAGACTTGTGCTTCATCAAGTAGATATGCCCATATCTGCTCAAATCATCAGTGAAGGTCAAAAAATAACGATACCCGCCGTGAGCCTCAACACTCATTAGTCCACATACATCAGTATGTATGATTTCCAACAAATCTGTTGCTCGCTCCACTGTTCCAAAGAACGGAGTTTTAGTCATCTTGCCCATGAGGCATGGTTCGCAAGCACCAAGTGATACCAAAAGTCCATCACTATGGAGTTTCTTCATGCGCTTTACACCAATATGACCTAAACGGCAGTGCCACAAATAAGTTGCACTATCATTATTAACCTTGCATCTTTTGGTTTCAATATTATGAATATGTGTATCACTACGATCGAGATCCAACAAGAATAGACCACTCTTCAAGGGTGCATGACCATAAAAGATATTACTCATATAAATAGAACAACAATTATTCTCAGATTTAAATGAATAACCATCTCGCAATAAACAAGATCCAGATATAATGTTCATGCTTAACGCTGGCACCAAGTAACAATTATTCAGGTCTAAAACTAATCCCGAAGGTAGATGTAGAGGTAGCGTGCCCACGGCGATCACATCGACTTTGGAACCATTTCCCACACGCATCGTCACCTCGTCCTTAGCCAATCTTCGTTAATGCGTAGTCCCTGTTTCGAGCTACAAATATTAGCAACCGAACCAGTATCAAATACATAGGTACTACTACGAGCATTAGTAAGGTACACATCAATAACATGTATATCACATATACCTTTCTTCACCTTGCCATCCTTCTTACCCGCCAAATACTTGGGCAGTTCCGCTTCCAGTGTCTAGTCCCTTTGCAGTAGAAGCACTCAGTTTCAGGCTTGGCTCCAGACTTGGGTTTCTTAGCGGGAGTAGCAACTGTCTTACTATTCTTCTTGAAGTTGCACTTCTTTCCCTTGCCCTTTTTCTTGAAACTAGTGGTCTTGTTAACCATCAACACTTGATGCTCCTTTTTCATTTCTACCTCCGCAGCTTTGAGCATAGCGAAGAGCTCGGGAATTATCTTTTGCATCCCTTGCATATTATAGTTCATCACGAAGCCTTTATAGCTTGGTGGCAGTGTTTGAAGAACTCTATCAATAACACTATCTTCATCAACTTTGCATCCAAGTAGAGTCATATGATTGTAGTACCCAGACATTCTGAGCAAGTGTTCGCTGATAGAACTATTCTCCTCCATCTTGCAGCTATAGAACTTATTGGAAATCTCATATTTCTCAATCCGGGTATTTGCTTGAAATATTAACTTCAACTCCTAAAACATCTCATATGCTCCATGACGTTCAAAACGTCGTTGAAGTCCCGGTTCTAAGTCGTAAAGCATGGCACACTGAACTATCGTGTAGTCACAGACCGCGTCTGCCAGACGTTCAAAGCGTCTACATTAGCGGGAGGGGGCTTGTCACCTAGCGGTGCTTCAAGGACATAATTCTTATGTGCAGCAATGAGGATAATCCTCAAGTTACGGACCCAGTCCGTGTAATTGCTACCATCATCTTTTAACTTAGCTTTCTCTAGGAATGCATTAAAATTCAAAGGAACGGTAGCAAGGGCCATTCATCTACAACAACATAGATATGCAAAAACTATCAGAACTAAGGTCATGATAAATTAAAGTTCAATTAATCATATTACTAAAGAACTCCCACTTAGATAGACATCCCTCTGGCATCTAAATGATCACTTGATCCAAATCAACTAAACCATGTCCGATCATCACGTGAGATGGAGTAGTTTTCAATGGTGAACATCTTATGTTGATCATATCTGCTATATGATTCACGCTCGACCTTTCGGTCTCCAGTGTTCCGAGGCCATATCTGCATATGCTAGGCTCGTCAAGTTTAACCCGAGTATTCTGCGTGTGCAAAACTGGCTTACACCCATTGTATGTGAACGTAGAGCTTATCACACCCGATCATCACGTGGTGTCTCGGCACGACGAACTTTTGCAACGGTGCATACTCAGGGAGAACACTTATACTTTGAAATTTTGTAAGGCATCATCTTATAATGCTACCGCCGTACTAGGCAAAATAAGAAGCATAATAAGATAAACATCACATGCAATCAAAATATGTGACATGATATGGTCATCATCATCTTATGCTTTCGATCTCCATCTCCAAGGCACCGTCATGATCACCATCGTCACCGGCGTGACACCTTGATCTCCATCGTAGCATCATTGTCATCTCGCCAACTATTGCTTCCACGACTATCGCTACCGCTTAGTGATAAAGTAAAGCAATTATATGACGACTATATTTCATACAATAAAGCGACAACCATATGGCTCCTGCCAGTTGCTGATAACTTTACAAAACATGATCATCACATACAATAACGTATAACTCATCATGCCTTGACCATATCACATCACAACATGCCCTGCAAAAACAAGTTAGACGTCATCTACTTTGTTGTTGCAAGTTTTACGTGGCTGCTACGGGCTTAGCAAGAACCGTTCTTACCTACGCATACAAAAACCACAACGATTTTTCGTCAAGTATGTGTTGTTTTAACCTTCACAAGGACCGGGCATAGCCACACTCGATCCAGCTAAAGTGAGAGAGACACACACCCGCCAGTCACCTTTAAGCAATTAGTGCTCATAATGGTGAAACCAGTCTTGCGTAAGCGTACGCGTAATGTCGGTCCGGGCCGCTTCATCTCACAATACCGCCGAACCAAAGTATGACATGCTGGTAAGCAGTATGACTATTATCGCCCATAGCTCATTGTGTTCTACTCGTGCATATCATCTACGTATAGACCTGGCTCATGATGCCACTGTTGGGGAACATAGTATTTCAAAAAAATTCCTACGATCACGCAAGATCTATCTACCAGATGTATAGCAACGAGAGGGGAGAGTGTGTCTACGTACCCTCGTAGACCAAAAGCGGAAGCGTCTACTGACGCGGTTGATGTAGTCGAACTTCTTCGCGATCCAACCGATCAAGCACCGAATGTACGACACCTCCGCGTTCAGCACACGTTCAGCTTGATGATTGATAACCCTCAACCTTAAGAGATCGAGATAGTCTTTGCGGGTAAGAATAACCCAATTTATTGATTCGACACACGGGGAGCCAAAGAGTATTTATAAGGTTTGACAGTTGAGTTGTCAATTCAACCGCACCTGAAATATACTTACTTGCAACAAAAGATAAGTGGTAACAGTGATATGATAGTGATGATAGTGATAGTAAAAGTAAACAATAAAAGTAAATAGCAAAAGTAAATGGCAAAATAGCAACTAGTAACCAGCAGGATTTAAAACACTGTAGGCTAGGGAGAAGGATGGTCGGGCGCTGCATGGATGAGATATATCATGATTCTAACTTGGGGCACGACACACGGAAAAGTAATGATCATCTAGGCAAATATCAAACATTAGGCATGTATCTCGTAGGTAGTTGTACGTGCTTGCAATAAGAACTTGCACAACATCTTTTGTCCTACCATCCCGCTACGAACGGGGCCAAAAGGAACTTATAGAGATTAAGGTGCTCATGTCAAAGAGCACCGGAACAAAGCAATGAACTCAATGGATACATGTAATCCTCAAACTACGGACCATCCCCTTTGGTGTCCCAAGCTGTCACTTTTGGGATCACCGGTTCCGAACCGTAACAGGTGCAAACAACTCATAGATAGGATCACGAACACAAATATATTCATGCAAACACATATGGTTCAGATCTGAAATCATGGCACTCGGGCCCTAAGTGTCAAGCATTAAGAATAACAAGTTGAAGCAAAGATGATAAACACCATAGTAGATGATAGGCAACATGCCCCCAACGATCTGACAAACTATTACATGATCTAACTCATCCAATCCCTACCATCCCCTTCGCCTACAGCAGGGGAATTACTCACACATGGAGGGAGAAGTCATGGAGGGATGATGAAGTAGTGATGATGATGACGATGGCGACGATCTCCCCTCTCCGGAGGCCAATTCAGCCTCCAGATTAGCCCTCCCGGGGAAGAACAGAGGGTGGCGGCGGCTCCGCGACGGAAAATAGCGAAAGAACTTCTGATCTGGGGTTTTCGTGTCGCGAGTAAAAATACGAGGCAAAGTAGGGCACCAGGGGGTGTGGGCCCCACCCAGGCGACCCCCCGGCGCGGCCCAGGGGGGGCGCGCCCACAGGGCGCCTGGGCACCCCCTGGCCCCCCTCTGGCCCCTCTTCTAGCTCCTGGTTCCTTCGGGTGCGTGGATTTTCTGTGATTTTTTGTGGATTTTTCTGAGATACCTAAAAATCCGTTTTCCTGCGCACAATAAAACCTTATAGGCAGCTCTGCTGAAAACAGCGTCAGTCCGGGTTAGTTTAGTTCAAATCATGCAAGAATGAGGTCAAAACAATATCAAAAGTGTTTGGAAAAGTAGATACGTTTGAGACGTATCAACTCCCCCAAGCTTAGCATATTGCTTGTCCTCAAGCAATTCAGTTCAACGAACTGGACGCGACAAAGAAAACTTTGACAAACTCTTTTGCTTCATTAGATGTATATAAGCATGTACTACGAAAAGAGTCTAGCAAGTATTGAAACAATACTAGGAGGACAATGCAAGGAGGAATCCTTCTTTCAAGTGACCAGTCACAAATACTTAAAAGTAAATAATATACTACTGAAAATCAAAACAAGATTACATTGCACATAGCTTGAGCATACTAGGGTGGTATCTCGCTAGTCTCCATGAGTGAAGCAAAACATAAATGCAGAAACTCCTCCAGAGTTTTAAAGGAGACTAGAACTAAGAATTTCAGAATAAATCATATCTCAAGCATGCAGAAGACAATGTAATACTTTGGGACAATGCACATTACACTCAGAATGACAATCATGCTCTCCTAGTTAGTGCTTTGAAGAAAGAAGGTGGAGACTCTCGAACCGTGGCTTTTGTTGGCAAGGTTGAAAACCCGTGGTCGGAAACAAAAACTAAACATGTACCAGAGCTCTTGGTTTTAAAAACAGAGGTAAAAACGTTTTTGAGAGGTGCATATTTCGTCAACGAATGCTAGCAGATAACTCAATCACTTCTTAAGCTGGACAAGTCTCGAGGAACGGCTCCCGCATGAGGACGATCACATCCTCTTAATCTCCTTTGTTTATCACTGCCAAAGTTTTCAGATTTCTCATGAACAAAGCATGAAGGAGGGTTTGTTTGTTATATTATCTTTTTGAGCCGGGCGCACTCAATGCCAGTTCCTTCTCGTATTATGGGTTTGCACATTATACATGCAATCCCGGGGTGAAGCTTGTCCAACTTAAAAAGATCATGAATTAACTACTACTTCCTCATGAGCTAAAACATAGGCACAAAAAGAGAAATGCTTTTGATTAATTTTGAGGTGGTACACGAAAGTCTTCGTTAGGAATGGCAGGTAAATACCATGTATAGGAAGGTATGGTGGACTCATATGGCATAACAGGTTTTAAGGATTTTGGATGCACAAGCAGTCAGTCCGCTTAGTACAGGTGGGGGTTTAGCAAAAGACTGGGAAGCGACCAACTAGAGAGCAATAACGGTCATAATCATGCAGAGCGACAAAGCAACATTGAATCGGGCATGAAAGTGATATAACTATTCTAAAACTCAAAGATCATCAAGGCAGAGCAGACTTTTAGTCTTAAACATGTGCCAAGTCTATCCAAAAATTCTCTAAAGGGAAATACCACCTTAGTATACCGAACTATGAACAATGCAATGCATGTAAATCATTTCAATAACACATTATATACTCTAGTTATACGAAACTAGCCACAAGGAAAGCATGAACTACTGGAAGAGCATTGTAAACATAGCACTATGTCGCTACAAGCTGGTCTCTAGATCATAAGTACAGGCATATGTACAAAAGTAGAAACAAGAAGAGTTCATACCGGTCTTCCTTGCTGCTTCCCTTCAGTCGATCTTCGTCATTACTGCTTGTCACTTGCACGACCGAACGTAGGAAATATAATTAAATGCCATCACGGACTCGAGCTGAACTCTGAAAACAAAGCAAACTAAAGAGAAAAGGAAATCTTTTTGGATTATTTCAAGGGTTGAACGAAAGCAAAAGAAAAAAGAAAATCTTTTTGTTGTTTTTGCAAAGAGAGAAATAAAGAAGAACGGGCAAAAACTTCGAAAAGATCAAAGCGAACAAAGCGGATAATACAATGGAAAAGCGAGAGGGGCACGTACTCCCCCAAGCTTAGGCTTTTGGCCTAAGTTGATAGCAGCTACTGCCCCCAGGAGCCTCCTGCTCCGGGGGTATGGTGGTGAGTCCAAGGGTCGTAGAAGGATGATGGCGCGTACACCGAACTCCTCGGAGTCTCCCACGAGGAAGGTTCCGAACGCCAAACAGAGGAAGAACCTTCACCAAACTCGGTGGCGGTTTCTCCCTGAAAAGGTGGTAACTCACCGTGCTCCTCCTCGTCGGGCACAACCCTCTCCATGGGGTTATGAAACTGATGCTCGACCATGAACTCATCGAACTGGACAACATCAAAGGACCATCCGTTCCTGCGAGAAAAATCAAACAAAAGAGGTGCAGGTAGACGGATCTCGCGTTCCGCAGTAGTTCCGAAACGCAAGATATAAACTAGATTGTCAAGCTCAGAACCCATGGTAACAAACTTATGCCTTTTCATAGCAGCAAGATCAAAGCTTAAATAAGTAAAAGGATTATCATCAGGGTGTGGGGTGCCTCCAAGATGTTCTAAGATAAGTGTGGCATAAACGCCACCATATAAGTCCCCCTTGTTACCGTTCATAGCAAGGCGTCGAGCAATTAAGGCACCCAGATTATAATCAGACCTCCCAGAGAAGGCTGCTGCCAGGATAGCAATATCCGGAGCAGAAATGTTGCTCGTGTTGTCACGAGCTAACACCCCTCTGGCAATATAATATGCAAAATACCTGAGGTGAGGAAATAAGATGCAGGAGATCTTCGACTGATGAATATCCCTCGTACCCATGCTGCAGAGAGAGTTGATGACGGTTTTCAGCTCGGAGGGCTGAGTGGCCATCCTAGCCGTCCTCCCAACGTTCGGCACACCTATTATTTCACAAAAATTTCCCAAAGTCATGGTGATAAGATCATTGTAAATTTTAAACTCAATAGCACCTGAATCATGATTATATCTAAAACTGTTAATAAAACTGGACGTGAGTTTTTGATACTGGGTAACACGGCTCGTGACGAGCCGTGTCAATCCTGCATTAGCACAAAGATTATAAAACTCATCCTTGATTCCCGCAGCTTCAAGGAATTCATCACATGGAAATGTCATCGCACGTGCTGGACTTGTGTCTTCCAACAACTCCAGGGGCACATGATCTTCATTATAGCTCACCCTAGCAGTTGAGGGTGAAGTTGCGGCTCTAGTAACTCGATCGGAGTGTGCGGGCCTCCTCTTCTCAAGCCACCCTTTTGCCCTTCCTAACAAACTCATTTCTGAATTTTTTTTGCAATTTACAAAAACGAGGATTAAAACAAAGTGAGTTAAGGAAAACTACTCAACTCACTTGCCCAAGGCATAAACTTGCATCAAAACTTGGAAAATAACTTTCTACACATGCATGCAAACTCATCTCTACAGCACCAAGAACTACTAAATACTCACAAATGAGGCCACCAATCAAAAATCTAATTGGAGGGGTGGAGGAGTCACATACCAGGGAGTATTTGCTCAAAATTTCAGCTTAAATGATGGGCTGTAGAGAGAGATCGAAGAATCGCCTCCAAGAACAACAAGAACACAAGAACAAGTGCAGAACTCGAGTTTTTGGAGAAAGAGAGAAAGGGAGGAAGAAGACATACCTGGAGGGGGGCCATGTGGGCCCCAGGCGCCCTGTGGGCGCGGCCAGGGGCTGGGCCGCGCCAGCTGGCCGCCTGGGTCACTGGTGGGTCCCCCTGGCTGGCCCCAGGACTTTCTGGGTCACTCCCGATGTGGAAATTTTTATTTTTATTTTTCAGGAATTTTTCTGAAAACTTCACTGTTGAAAATTTTTCGAAGTTCAAAAAGCTGCGAAACTCTGTGAAAACTTGAAGTAGTGAGTAGTATTGTGAAGCTTCAAAACATAAATACTTGGTACAGCAAGTAGGACAAAAACTAAAAACAAATGAAAACATAACAAGCTCAACTTTTTATCTATATAAAACATGTTTATTAGTAAGGTTGATCAAGTCTCACCAACAAACAGGCGATATATAGAGCAAAAAGTCTCACCTCTTATGAAGTAATCATTGAACTTTTACCTTGATAGACATTGTCCCCACCATGATAGTTTTGTATTTGTGAGGCACATGTAGTGGACAGTCCCATTCTCCAATTTTCACGGTCTCGATATTCTCTATAGAGTTGAGGCCATGCCTCCTGTCGATCTTCTTTCGAAAATATACCGTATGTTCTTTATCATTCACATGGAAGGTAACCTTCCCTTTATTGCAATCAATAATAGCACCTGCGGTGTTAAGAAAAGGTCTACCAAGAATAATGGACATGCTCCCATCCTCGGGCATGTCAAGCACAACAAAATCAGTAAGAATTAAACAATTAGCAACTTCTATGGGAACATCCTCACAAATACCTATCGGAACAGCGGTTGACTTGTCAGCCATCTGAAGGGAGATATCTGTAGGAATTAGTTTCTCTAAACAAAGCCTCTCGTAAAGAGAGAGAGGCATAACACTCACTCCTGCTCCAAGATCACATAAAGCAGTTTTGACATAATTATTCATTATGGAGCAAGGAATGGTGGGTATACCTGGATCACCGAGCTTCTCAGGAATCTTGCCACTGAAAGAGTAGTTAGCAAGCATATTAGATATTGCTTCATTAGGAACTTTTCTTTTATTAGTGACAATATCTTTCATATATTTCGAATAAGGAAGTAACTTAATAGCATCAGTCAAAGGGATTTGAAGAAAAAGAGGTTTAATCCACTCACAAAACTTATTGTAATGCTCTTCTTCTTTAGATTTGATGGACTTACCTGGAAAGGGCATGGGTTTCTGTACCCATGGTTCTCTTTCCTTCCCATGTTTTCTTGCAATGAAGTCTTCTTTAGTGTACCTCTTACGTTTGTCAGGTGCTTCTTCTTCTCGAACTTCAGGCGGATCATTCTTCTCATTATCCTTACCTTCAGGTTCAGCACCGTCTTCAGTCTCAGCATCGGAGATAGATACACTGTTTGGATCAATAGTTGGCTCTTCATCTGCAATAGGATCATTAGAATTGTCAGCCTCCTTATGTTTCTTATTCTTCTTTGGAGAGCCAACAATTTCTTCTTCCTGCATTTGAGAATCTTGCTCGATTCTCTTCGGATGCCCCTCTGGATAGAGAGGATCTTGAGTGCTAGTTCCTCCTCAGGTCTTAATCCCGAAAGCCTGCAAATTATCTTGTTTGGCATTGTTAGCAAGCAAATCTCTTTGCACATTAGAAATTTGGTCAAGCTGAGTTTGAACCATATGAAAATGCTTCACAAGACATTGAACATCATTAACTGTTCTATCTAAAACATCAAGCAGTCTTTTGATAGCAAGGGAATTATCATGCAATTGACTTTGTATCCTCTCATTAAAACGATTTTGTTTCATAATAAAATTATCAAACTCATCTAAACATTGATCAGGAGGCTTACCATGAGGGACGTCACTTGCGTTGAAATCTGAAAGAGAGTGTACCTCTACCATAGGAGGGTGAGTAGTACGCTCACACAGCTTCTCAATAGGGGGTAGATTCTTCACGTCTTCAGCTTTAATACCTTTCTCTTTAATAGACTTCTTTGCTTCTCGCATATCTTCAGGGCTTAGAACAAACATGCCCCTCTTCTTTGGTGGTGGAGGTGGTTCAGGGACGGACCAATCTTCATGGTTTTTGGCAATCCTGCCCATCAAATCTTCCGCATCGTCCGGTGTTCTTTTCCTGAAAACACAACCAGCACAACTGTCCAAATAGGACCTGGATTCATCAGTTAGACCAGCATAGAATATATCGATTAATTCATTCTTAGGGACTTCATGTCCTGGTCTAGCCCGAATCAGACCGCAGTACCTCCCCCAAGCTTTAGGGAGGGACTCATCCTGCAACTGTTTAAAGTTATAAATTCTTTGTAAAGCAGCATGTTGCATGTGAGCAGGAAAGTACTTATCAACAAAAGAGTGAGCTAAGTCTTGAGGACTCTTAATGGAACTGCATGGAAGTGAATCATACCATGCTTTAGCACCTTCCTTCAAGGAGAAAGGAAGAAGCTTGGTGATATAAAAGTATCGTATCTTCTCATCTGTGGTAAACAGGCCACCTAACTCACTGAGTTTAGTTAGGTGTGCAATAGCATCATCATTTTCTCTGCCATAAAAGGGGTCAGCTTCAACCATAGGTATAAGTGAAAGATCAACAGAGAAATCATAATCAGGATCATCAATGCATATAGGAGATGTAGCAAATTCAGGATCAGGAACTGTTTTGTTCTTCAAAGAGTGTTTTTCAAATAGTTTCTTAATAACTTCATGGTCAGAGCCAGAAAACTCTGTCAGTTCCCTGCATAAATCTTCATCAAGCATATAGTAATCATCATCAAGGAGTCTCTCCTTGAGTTTACTCAAATCAGGATAATCATAAGTTTCACCAATAGGGTAGCGAGTAACAGGAAGTTCAATTCCAGACTTTTTAGCAGCAGCAGCAATTTGTTTCTCAAGAGCATAACCAAGGGAACTAATATCATCAACAGTAGTAGAAGCATCATCAAGAGTATCGGACATAGTAACAGATTCAGTAGGAGCATCATGTGGTGGTGGTGAGGCAAACTTACTCATAATAGAAGGTGAATCAAGCGTAGCACTAGTGCTCAGAGCAGTACCTCTTCTTGTAGTAGATAGTAAGATCGGAACCTTATGGTCTCCTTTCTTACCCATAGTGGATGAAGTGTAGCAGGTAGGATACTTCAAGTAGACTTGTAAATATTGCTATGCTCCCCAGCAACGGCGCCAGAAAACGGTACTTGATAACCCTCAATCGTAAGGGATCGAGATAGTCTTCGCGGGTAAGAATAACCCAATTTATTGATTCGACACACGGGGAGCCAAAGAGTATTTATAAGCTTTGACAGTTGAGTTGTCAATTCAACCGCACCTGAAATATACTTACTTGCAACAAAACATAAGTGGTAACAGTGATATGATAGTGATGATAGTGATAGTAAAAGTAAACAATAAAAGTAAATAGCAAAAGTAAATGGCAAAATAGCAACTAGTAACCAGCAGGATTTAAAACACTGTACGCTAGGGAGACGGATGGTCGAGCGCTGCATGGATGAGATATATCATGATTCTAACTTGGGGCACGGCACACAGAAAAGTAATGATCATCTAGGCAAATATCAAACATTAGGCATGTATCCCGTAGGTAGTTGTACGTGCTTGCAATAAGAACTTGCACAACATCTTTTGTCCTACCATCCCGCAACGAACGGGGCCAAAAGGAACTTATGGAGATTAAGGTGCTCCTGTCAAAGAGCACCGGAACAAAGCAATGAACTCAATGGATACATGTAATCCTCAAACTACGGACCATCCCCTTTGGTGTCCCAAGCTGTCACTTTTGGGATCGCCGGTTCCGAACCGTAACAGGTGCAAACAACTCATAGATTGGATCACGAACACAAATATATTCATGCAAACACATATGGTTCAGATCTGAAATCATGGCACTCAGGCCCTAAGTGTCAAGCATTAAGAATAACAAGTTGAAGCAAAGATGATAAACACCATAGTAGATGATAGGCAACATGCCCCCAACGATCTGACAAATTATTACATGATCTAACTCATCCAATCCCTACCATCCCCTTCGCCTACAGCAGGGGAATTACTCACACATGGAGGGAGAAGTCATGGAGGGATGATGAAGTAGTGATGATGATGACGATGGCGACGATCTCCCCTCTCCGAAGGCCAATTCAGCCTCCAGATTAGCCCTCCCGAGGAAGAACAGAGGGTGGCGGCGGCTCCGCGACGGAAAACTGTGAAAGAACTTCTGATCTGGGGTTTTCGTGTCGCGAGTAAAAATACGAGGCAAAGTAGGGCACCAGGGGGTGTGGGCCCCACCCAGGCGACCCCTCGGCGCGGCCCAGGGGGGGCGCGCCCACAGGGCGCCTGGGCACCCCCTGGCCCCCCTCTGGCCCCTCTTCTAGCTCCTGGTTCCTTCGGGTGCGTGGATTTTCTGTGATTTTTCGTGGATTTTTCTGAGATACCTAAAAATCCGTTTTCCTGCGCACAATAAAACCATACAGGCAGCTCTGCTGAAAACAGCGTCAGTCCGGGTTAGTTTAGTTCAAATCATGCAAGAATGAGGTCAAAACAATATCAAAAGTGTTTGGAAAAGTAGATACGTTTGAGACGTATCAATGATGTCCCACGAGCTCTTGATCCGGTTGAGCTTCACGGGAGAGTTACGTCAGCACAACGGCGTGGTGATGTAGATGATGAAGTTACCATCACAGGGCTTCGCCTAAGCGCTGCAATAGTATGACTGAGGTGTGTTTCTGTGGAGGGGGGCACCGCACACGGTTGGGAGAGATCAACAGATCAACTTGTGTGTCTTTGGGTGCCCCCTGCCCCCGTATATAAAGGTGCAAGGGGGGAGGACGGCCGGCCCCCTATGGCGCGCCGTAGAGAGGCAATCCTACTAGGAATAGGATTTCAATCCTATTCCTAGTAGGAGTCCACCAAGAAGGAGAGAGGGGGAACGAAGGAGAGGGAGAAGGAGAGGGAAAGAGGGGGCCGCGCCCCCTCCCCTAGTACAATTCGGAATCCCCTTTGGGAGGGGGCACGCCACCTCCTGTCTGCTGCACTCTCTCTCCAGCAAAGCCCACTAGGGTCCAATACTTCCCCGGGGGGTTCCGGTAACCCCCGACACTCCGGTTTAATCCGAAACTTTTCCGGAACACTTCCGGTGTCCGAATATAGTCGTCCAATATATCAATCTTTACGTCTCGGACATTCTGAGACTCCTCGTCAAGTCTGTGATCTCATCCGGGACTCCAAACAACCTTCGGTACATCAAAACTCATAAACTCATCGTCATCAAACGTTAAGCGTGCGGGCCCTACGGGTTCGAGAACTATGTAGACATGATCGAGACTCATCTTCGGCCAATCACGAATAGCGGAACCTGGATGCTCATATTGGCTCCCACATATTCTACGAAGATCTTTATCGGTCAAACCGCATAACAACATATGTTGTTCCTTTTGTCATCGGTATGTTACTTTCCCGATATTCGATCGTCGGTATCTCAATACCTAGTTCAATCTCGTTACCGGCAAGTCTCTTTACTCGTTCTGTAATACATCATCTCGTGACTAACTCATTAGTCATTTGCTTGCAAGGCTTATTATGATGTGCATTACCGAGAGGGCCCAGAGATACCTCTCCGATACTCGGAGTGACAAATCATATTCTTGATCTATGCCAACACCACGAACACTTTCGGAGACACCTGTAGAGCATCTTTATAATCACCCAGTTATGTTGTGACGTTTGATAGCACACAAGGTGTTCCTCTGGTATACGGGAGTTGCATAATCTCATAGTCATAGGAACATGTATAAGTCATGAAGAAAGCAATAGCAGTAAAAACTAAACGATCATAGTGCTAAGCTAACGGATGGGTCTTGTCCATCACATCATTCTCCTAATGATGTGATCTCGTTGATGAAATGACAACTCATGTCTATGTCTAGGAAACATAACCATCTTTGATCAATAAGCTAGGCTAGTAGAGGCATACTAGGGACATACTGTTTTGTCTATGTATTCACACATGTACTAAGTTTCCGGTTAATACAATTCTAGCATGAATAAAAGACATTTATCATGATATAAGGAAATACAAATACATATTTATTATTGCCTCTAGGGCATATTTCCTTCACCTACCCCTGTATATAAAGGAGGAGGGGAGGAGGCGGCCGACCAAGGAGGGCGTGCCATGGGGAGGAGGGTCCTACTAGGACTCCACTCCTAGTAGGACTAGGATTCCCTTTTTTTTCCTTTTGTGGAGAAGGAAGGAAGGAAGGGAGAGGGAAGAGGAGAAGGAAAGGGGGCGCCCCCTCCCCCAGTCCTATTCAGACTCCCTATGGGAAGGGGGCCCGAACACCCCTTGTGGGCTGCCTACCCTATCCCCTATGGCCCATGTAGGCCCAATACTTCCATGGGGGTTCCGGTAGCCCCCCGGAACTCCAATATGTACCTGGTACCCCTCGGAACCCTTCCAGTGTCCGAATACTATCATCCTATTTACGTCGCGACCATTTCGAGACTCCTCGTCATGTCCGTGATCTCATCCAGGACTCCGAACAATCTTCGGTCACCAAAAACACATAACTCTTAATACAAATCATCATCGAACGTTAAACGTGCGAACCCTACGGGTTCGAGAACTATGTAGACATGACCGAGACACTTCTCTGGTCAATAACCAACAGCGGAACCTGGATGCTCATATTGGCTCCTACATATTCTACGAAGATATTTATCGGTCAAATCGTAATGACAACATATGTTATTCCCTTTGTCATCAGTATGTTACTCGCTTGAGATTCGATTGTCAGTATCTTCATACCTAGTTCAATCTCATTACCGGCAAGTCTCTTTACTCGTTCCGTAATACATCATCCCGTGACTAACTCATTAGTCATTTGCTGGCCAGGCTTATTATGATGTGTATTACCGAGAGGGCCCAGAGATACCTCTCCGATACTCGGAGTGACAAATCATATTCTCGATCTATGCCAACTCAACAAACACCTTCGAAGATACCTGTAGAGCATATTTATAATCACCCAGTTACGTTGTGACGTTTGATAGCACACAAGGCATTCCTCTGGTATCCAGGAGTTGCATGATCTCATAGTCGGAGAAATATGTATTTGACATAAAGAAAGCAATAGCAGTAAAAACTGAAACGATCATTATGCTAAGCTAACGGGTGGGTCATGTCCATCAGATCATTCTACTAATGATGTGATCCCGTTCATCAAATGACAATACATGTCTATGGTTAGGAAACTTAACCATCTTTGATTAATGAGCTAGTCTAGTAGAGGCTTACTAGGGACACTGTGTTTTGTCTATGTATCCACGCATGTATCAAGTTTCCGGTTAATACATATCTAGCATGAATAAAAGACATTTATCATGATATAAAGGGAATATAAATAACAACTTTATTATTGCCTCTAGGGCGTATTTCCTTCATCAGGTTGATATTTGCTTGAGTATTTTTCTTTATTCCAGAAAAATTCTCCAAAAAGTTAGGAAAAGCACAACTTTATAGTGCCTTACTTCGATGCAAATTAGAGTCCAAAATAAGAGCAAAAGTGTTAGGAAAAGTAGATACGACGTAGATGTATCATGACACAAGCACAACTTTATAGTGCCTTACTTTGACCTGGGTACTTTGATGTCAATCTCATGAATGATACATTATTCAATTGTATTGTGCGGCAATGAACACACATGCCCCGAGACGGCCGAGCTTATTTCTTTGATTTTAGGAGAGACCCTAAGAAGTCGTGGACCGGTCTGAAGAAAGTTCTCAATGATGCTCTTCTTATGTGTCATAAGTCCGACCGTAAGAACATGTTGCATTTGCAGTACAAATTTAGCACTAGCTTTTGTTGCCAGCAACAACCAAAAGGCAAATCAATGCACTTGTGTGGCTACTATGCCATGGTCTTGATGGATGACTATGTGCACGCAGGACCACTGTTAAGAACTGATTCAATGTTGCAGAAATTGTCCAAAGAGAATGAGAAGGAAGTTAAGCTAGCTCACTTTTGGACAAAGCACGAGCGCCTTCAGAGAGTGCTCACGAATATCATCAATCGCCGTGTAGTGAGGGATGAGGGAATGTTCTACTGCGGGCCAGAGAATCAAGAAGAACGAGAAATGAGAATGAAACGTCAATATGGAGATATAGATGGTCCTTTATAGTCTAGTAAACCGTCAAAAACATTGAACTATGTCATGACGCAATGTTTGTTACCTTGTGATCTCTACTTTATATGTATGAGTTTCATATGTTTATATATTAACCTTGTGATCTTATCTATATGTATCTATTTTGAATGTTATTGTCTGCTAAAAATAACAGATGGGACCGCCAGAAGATTCGTGGGAGGGGGTCTCTGCGGCGGACATGGAAAAGCACTATCTATAGACACGGGAAAAGTATCGTGAAAAGCACCTCAGGAAGGCGATGTTAGCTTGGGTCAAAAGTATTCCAATGGCCCATTGTTCTCTCCCAACGACTGGAAAGGTTGCAAAGAGGCGTTCACTGACCTTGTAGTGTGCATCCTTGTGGAGGCGACCCCGGATGAGAGGCTGATGATCTGGCCGGGTATGAGTCCAACCACCATACCCACACCCGATGAGGTTGTGCAATGGGCTCTTTGAGAGGCAAAATCTCCAATTCCAGAGCAAGCGACCCGTTGGTCCCCGTTCTTTCCATCAAGTACTAATTCATGTAATATGTGTGGTTTCTACTAACGGTCTGCGTGTTGGACATCGGCCAACACTTATTTCACTCCAAACAAACTCATCAAAACATTAATTATTATAATGCACTTATTATACTTTATAAGTACTACTTTTCATTAATCTGAAATTATTGTAATGTGGTGCGTGCATGTGGGTCAAGGTTCAAACCAGAACTTATGTACAGAATGCAATTCGATGATACGATCCAGGTGCAAATGTTTTAGTCGGCATGCAATAATAGCAGCGGTGAGCGGTAGCATAAGACCGTCATAGCTGTGAAAAAATCCTATGGTGGGCAACACAAAAGGCAGTGGCGGGCATGGTCTATCGCCCGCCACTGATCACGGGTTACCAGTGGCGGGCGGGCGCGTGCCACTGATGGTGTTCTAGCAGTAGCAAGAGGTCAGTGGCGAGCGGCCCTGGGCGCCTTGCCCGCCGCTGCTCAGCTTTTCCCATCCGTCGCTGCTAGGCATTCCTGCAGTAGTGAATTAAAGGTGACTAGGGTTTCTGCCTCCCATCCGCGGCACTGTTGATCTGTCACATGTCTTGTGGCCTTAGGGCCATGGGTGCGCGGTGGATCCCGACCCTTGTTGACGTGAGGGCTATGTTTTTAGGTGCTTCTTCAAGTTTTGTTCGTTTTGTTCATATGTCTTCAGGTTGGATCCTTTCAATCTAAATTTCTCTTCATCGGTGGTGGTTGTTATTATGGTGCGTTGGTCGTATGGAGCTTAGCACGACGACTTACTGACTGTCTACTACAACAAGTTGTGCCCTACTCCGGCGAGGGAGGGGCGATGACGGCAGCGCGCCTTCAGTCCGCTTCAGTGCTTGTAGTCGTCACTAGGTGGTCTATGAATCTGGAAGTAGCTTTGATTATTTCTTGTGTTCATCGTACTAACATGATCGGAAATGAATAGATCGAAAGTTTTCTGGAGAAAAAAAAACCATGTTAAAAATTCCTGGAAATGCTTTCACAAAAGAAACATCCTGGAAATGGATAATGGTTGCTGACTTGCAGAGATACAAATCGCCGCCGAAAACCATGAAGAGCCTTCTCGCTTCTCGTACCTTTCTCCAGTACCTACGCTGACATTAAACCCTTTAAGAGTCGCGGTAAGGGCGCTCATTCGCATGGTACACCTGTCCATTTACTGTGCCAAGTGAAAAAAACATGATTTTCATCGAGCCGGTTCTCTCCTCCACGACCCAGCGCCCCCTTTTTGTTTTTCCTCCCAGGCTAGGGTTACCGCCGGCGACGGCGGCGGCGTCCTCCCCGGCGCTCGTGCCCTCTCCATCCCGCCCCAAGCTCCGCCTCCTGCCTCATCTCTAGTGATCTTCTCAATCTAGACCTCAGGAGCACGCGGGAGAAAGGCGACGTGACAGTTGCCGGGACGGGGCAGGGCAGTGGAGGCGAGGGGGAGAGAGGGTTGGCTGCGTTTGGCGTTGCTGAAGTGTGAGGGGTGGCTCTCCAACTCTCGTGCAGCCACATCTCCGACGATATCGCGTGGTCCTTCATCGACCTGGGCTGCTCCGTGAGGTTCTTCTCCGGCGACGACGCTGCAGAGTTCGGCTGTCGACAAGGTCCTCTCACGCCCTCTTTTTCTCCCCTTGGTTCGATTCGATTTGGATGATGCGTTGCTATTACTCACGCTGGTCTGATTTGTTTCTTCATGCAGGCTCTCGTCTTCGCCAAGGCGTGGAGCTGGTTGCGACCAAGCACACACTGGCTACCTCTAGCTCGTCCTCCACCATACTTGCGCTTGCGTGTTTGATGGGCACAGGCTGCTCCACCTCCACGCACGGACGGCAAGCACGGCGGCCATGACCAAGGTTCTCTCGCCCCCTCTTCTCCTTCTGGTTATGAGCATAGTGCATAGGAAGTCTGTAGTATGTATCTGGCGAGGTGCAGTGTGGAGGCAGCGGAACAAGCATCATATATACAATAATACAAACGACTTAAATCCTTCAAGAAGCATTGCTGCGTTCTGCTACTCTTGGTTTCTCATAATCGCTCAAAGTGAAGAGGTTGCTAGTAGTTTCTGAATCTTGAAAACTGTTGGGTACAGATATGTCTAGCTTCTACCTTCTGTGATTTACAATTTATTCAGTTTTTTCTGTGCACCATGTAAGTTGTATCTACAAACCCGTTTGAGTTTGATCTCCGTTGTAGGTACCGCTGACATGGGAGCTGCGCTTGCATATTTGCGACTTCTCAGAAGAAGCCTGTGAAACACGTCGTCTCTGAATAAGCCTGCCAAACCCCTGACACAGGTGTTGTATTCTGAACATTTCCTCAGCAAATTGGGGCAGCAACCCATGCACAGCAAAATCTGAAAATCCTCTGAATCAAATGGGCCCTGGATTACCAAAGCTGTTTGGTTGCACCATGCAAAAGAATCCCTATAAAAAATCCTACAAGATTTGATGCTACAAATCAAGAGAAATATGACATTGCTTAGTGTGAGGTGCTTACAAAGTACTTTTCGTCGTGGGGTAATGCAGTTTTATGATATCGTGTGGCTTAGCCTTTGGTCAGGAATAGAGCGTGGGAACAATATCTTTGGTTGTAGCCTCTCCCATGGAGTTTGGCCTGCTCGGCGCATTGTTCGGTCTCCAGCCTCTCCCTGACTCTCTCTTCTCCCAGTGACTTCTCCTTTTACCAATACCTGATACTTGCATAACTTAATTCGTTGTTGGACAACTTCATTTGCTTTGTGGCAGCAGAGGAAAGGGGGAGAAAATGCGTCCATTGTACCACGCTTGACCTTTGAGTAACTTTTGTTTGATGGGACGATTTGATGTATGTTCTGAAGTAACAAAATGACCACTATCATATTTCTCATGTACATTCTAGACGATACACTTGTACGGTTGTGCTAATAGATGACTCTTAGACCATGTATATATTCTCTAATTTCCCCCTTAGCTTGAACCATCTATTTAACCAGACAATGTTGTGGCTAACTCGAAGAGGAAACATTTATCAAAACCAGACTGTTGCAGACTGATGTACTCTTTGTAGTGAAAATATTTCTGATTTATTTTCTGGTGGTGGTTGCAGACTGTTTGCTCCCAGCATTTAGATAATTCATACTATATGAGATCCTGTGTTTTCAGGCTGGTTGCTCTCTGCAGTAAGGAAATTACTAAATTATGTACTGGTGTTTGCAGTATGTTTGGTGTCTGCATTTTGAAAATTCATAGTATATGTGCCTGTGTTGGTAGACTGATTGCTCGCTGCGATTAGAAAAAACATCATGCTATATGTGCCTCTAATTTGTATGTTGATTACTTTATGCAGTTAGAAATTTCATGGTTCGTGTTGCCTGTGTTTGCAGGCTAAGGATTGGTGCTGCCGTCCCCAGCAGAACACCGTGCCCACCTCGGTGAATGCGTTTGTGAAGGCAGTCAGGTGTTTCGCGAAGAACCCATCTGAAAATGTGATCACACCGGTTCTTGGCGCTACTTTCGACTCTGTGCCCGAGGCGTATGACTTCGACAACTTGTATTCGTGGGAGAAAGTTTTGGCATCTGGTATGGCAAGAGATGGCTGAATGTCGAGAGGACAGAGTGCATGCAGGAGATAGTTTGTGGGTGCTCGGTTAGTTATTTATTTTGTTGCTTTGTGTTCGGTAATTCAGTTATGTTCGAGTGTACTTTCAGTGTTGGTAATTGATTAAAGTGTGAACATTTCTGCAGGGTAAAGCTGGGGTCGAGAACAAAATGTCTTTGTCGATGCGAGTGCCCTACTCTGATTAGACTTTTACGAGCAGAGGACAACTGGTGGTATATTGCAGAGCATAGAGACAATCAGAAATCTCGACCGGGAAAATGAACCCTCAAGCGCTAGGATGGTCTAAGAGGTTCGTTTCGCAGGGAACAAATCTCGCATTGGTGTGTGCGATCTTGCTCGTGTTGCTTGTTTATTTATTAATTTGGGGATACTTAGTAATCAAAGTTTGTCATACGGATGCAAGTACCAGTATGACAAATTGTGCAGTCAATCCATTTGGCATGACAAATGTGCTGCTGAGATATGTATGGGCTATTGGTTGGTAGATTTTGATCTAAGGCTTATGTTGTGTACCAAAAAAAATCTTGACAAGTGAAATAAAAGTGAATTCTTTTTGGAAATAGGCCGATCCTTTGTATATGGCAATGGCAGTTCTAGGATTAGTTCTTGAAAACTTATAACTTGTTACCAGGTACTTCTACTTAATACTTCTTATTATTTGTCGCCAAACATGCCTAAAGGCACCATCGCATTTACTTTTGCTAATAATCATTGACTTAATATTAGAGCTTTGTCGTCTCATTTTATATTTTTCAAAATGGATTTTCTTATCAAATGACTGTCTCTTAGGTCGGTATACTTTCTTTTAAACCTTAAGAAATAAAAGGTGGATTTGCCATGAATATGATCTGGTATTAGTTCGAACGTTTTGTGTTTCGTGGTACCCTCAAGTACGATCTGCCTTTTATTGTTTATTTCCATCCACTTGTGTTCTTACATAAGAATAATATATTAGTTGTTTATTAGACTTGATTCCGGTTGTTGAAATTAAAAAGTTTGCCGTGGAATAGGAAATTTGAGTATAGCAGTCGTTGGACTGAAAATAATATAGCAGACCATAATAAAACAAAGAGCATAGTGGCATATCACAGTGTCTTATGACTGAATAACAGAAAAATACTTTGATTTTTATAAAAGCTTGGTTTAATAACCAAGCATGGGAATAGTCCCGAAAGATTGACCACCTTAAATAACAATTCATTTTTTTTTTATTTTCATGAAGTAGAGAGTATTAATAAGCTGTAAGGTGCTGAGTATTTTCGTATGTAGCGAAGTATGAAGATGGGGCCTCAAAATTTTAGTACTACTGTCATTATCTCGGATCACATGATGTTGGTTGTTGTTATTCTACATGCCCTTTTGTGGTGCGTGAGGGACACAGCTATGGCTGATTATTTTCCTATGTTGGTTGTTTTTATTTCAAAGCCGGCAATATCGATGGGCCTGTGGGTTGTACATTCAAAAGTAACTGTATATGTTCAAGGCGGTGAGGTATGTCCCATGTTTACTCATACACACAACGTATCTTGAACTATCAGGTGGGAATACAATATTTGATTTCATATCTGCTTATTAATATACTGATTTCTGTATTGGTTCATCCCTGCTTATCTCCAGTGCTCATGTCTGATATTCATTCCTAATAGTATCCTTGTCTAATGTCTTGATGGAGTAATAGTGCTCAGACATGTCAAATCGTATATTTCAGATTAGTGATACATGGTGTATTCTTAGGGATACCTTTAATTTTTTTGAATCATTAACCCGCCTTTTTCATATTTGTACCTAGAGTATGGTCATGTACATAGCACTTGAGACAATTGGAGCATTGCATATGATGGTAAGCAATCGGTTCTGCAATCCACTTCTGTTCATGCAATTACTTTTGGAGCATTATATATAGTTATGTGAAGTCTTCATCTATGTACCGCTTATGTTTAAAACATTCTGATTGATCGTATTTTATACTACTATTTATACATGTACCATTTGTAGCTGATACGCAATCTGGAGGCTTGGTCTATGAGGGAGATGCAATACTTCTCTTTGTTTAGAACAGTTGCAGCCAAGATTCCAAAATAATACTTCACATTCAAGCTATAATCTAACTGATTGCTGTTTCTAAATTCGTATGTGTTACTTACAGTCACAAGGCATCATCAGTGACACAGCAGATGCTGAATCAGGGTCAGATGTTGAAGACTTTGGGTCCTCTTGTATTCCAAAAGGTGCCGAATATGGTTGACTCACTCAAGTCCATGAGGAAGTGAGTTCAATGATTTATTCTTGTTTGTTACGAGTGTGATTACCTTTGTTCTATTTGAGTTTCTATACCACTAAAAGCCACACTATTCCTACCACAACTTATTGAATCTTGTATGGGAAACTTTCTATGAGTCATTTTCAGTATTTATACTTGCTTTAGGTAAAGGGCATAGATTCAACTTACTATTTCTGCTACGAACAGAGTTCCCTTGAAATGTGTCAAAACAAATAGCTGATGACCGCAATTTTCTGTCAATGGAAGCCCACGTGATTTAGGTAACAGTCCCTTAGTTTTTTCTTATTTAGGTCTATCCTGTTAAACATTACCCAGCTTGCTAATGTTATATATTTAGTCGCTTATAGAATGCATGTTTGGTCGTTGCTCTACCCTCGGATCAAAGAAATTTGTCTGTTTTTCTATTTGACCAAAATACTCTGTGTTGCTTTAAAGTCCAGTAAACAAACAAACCCCTTCGATGCATGTCCATGCCTTTCAGTTTCACTTGCATCCAATAAATATAATTATGATATCATCCAAAAGGAATCATGGGTTTCAGATAAGCTCCAGTTTGATCATTTTTCAGTATGTAAATGCCAGGGGGCTGCACCAAGATAAGCGACAAAACTCTTTTTGGCTCACGTCTACCTGTCCATTGTATGGATCATGCACCTATCCATCTGCCAAATCAGATTTCTGGGGTTTCCCCTGTTGCTTACATTTCCATTCGTTTTCTTAATGGATCATTCTATCTTATCTGTTTGGTATATAAATTGGATGTCCCATGCTTAGTAGGAGAGGCATAATAAGGGAACTGAAGCGAAGTGGTTGAAATTTAAGAACGTCGTGTGCTCCTATTACTTTGATCAATCCGCAGTACTGGTTAGCCTATGAGCCAATATAACGATCAATGATTCTCCTAAAGCTTAGGCCAATCTGTTTCGTTTGCACATGTTTCTTCATCTCTAACTCTGTATTTTACTGAAGTGTTTTGCATTAGGCGATGACGGCGTTTTGAAAGCGGTGGGCGATGGGCCATGCCCGTGCCCATGTTGCTGGCGATCCACTAGGACAGCGCCGACTGGGAGTTGCAGCGCAGTAACTATGTGTTCGAGGGACACGGTGTGCGCACCATGTTTTTTATCTCTGTTCGAACTGTATGTGCCATATGATGCTCTACTTTTGAAACCTGTCATCAGTTCCTTTTGAGTTACTATTATCTCTGTTACCACTGATGGTAGTGTCTATACTGTCACTGTTTGTGTCTATACTGTACCATTACTGTTTATACTGGTCCGGTCAACAGCTTGCACCCGCTGCAACTTTCATATTACTGTTTATACTGGTCCGGTCAACAGCTTGCACCCGCTGCAACTTTCATATTACTTTCTTCTTGCTCTTATGCAATTACGGTATGCAACAGTATCAAAGCTTGCACCCAAAAGCCTAACCCAGAGAATAAAAAAGACAATGGAAGGGGCGCACCCCACTTGGCACCGCCCTAACTTCATCTCACGTGGCGCACCATGGGTACGCCCCAACCACTAGTATACTACGTACCTGGCAGTATCCGGGCCGCAGCGAAGCATGTACGCCAGGGAGCTTGCAAAACAGCACAAGACGTGGACATTTCCGTAGGCCTTCTTCTCTCCTCGATTCTCATCAGAGCATGCCCGTCCTTGTCCTGCTCCGTCGACCGCACGGACACGAAAATAATAATCTTATTGTAAAGAGGAAAACCGTCAAAATCATTATGTCCTCTTTGTGAAATCAAAAACTGTAGAATGCGCATATGTGCATCGATCTGGTTGGCTGCGCGGAGCAAGATAAACCAATTAGCTTGGTCGTCCCGTCCGGTCTGGATTAATCAGCGCGACGCGTGTGATAGCGCCGAAAGCGGTCTCATCGAAGCTACGGCTTGTACGATGGCTTAGTTGATCGAGGTTGGTGTGAGGTTCAGACTTCAGAGTACCCCGTACTTCAAGTTCAAGCGGGGGCTTGAAAGCTGCACTGACACCGTCGACTGGGGCCCGTCATCAAACAAAGTGTAAGAGCATCTCCAATAGCTTGTCTATATGGATGTCTATATTCGTTTTCCACGACGTGAGCCCAAAACAGGCGTCCAACAGCTTGTCTATATGGTCGTCCAAATATACACATCCTCTAAATCGACCTCAACAATGTCCACACCTGCACAATATGAAGGCGTTGTCTAAACTCAGTTGCAGTCATGATTTCTTCCTCTCCCCAGCGACGGCCCACCTGTCATAGTCCCTGTATATAGACGTTCTGATGCAAAACTGGACGTGTATATGAGAGAATCTTTTTAGACCATTGTCTATATGAATATATAGACATCCAAATATACACATGCTATTGGAGATGCTCTAACCAAGGTTTAACCGACATTTAGTAAAATAATATGGAGGGAGGTGCGTTTGGGGTGTGGGTCAAAGTATGGGTCGCGCTCCGTCGGGCCACAGGTCCATCTCACACTCAGGCTGGACGAACGGGCCCGCTCGCGTGTGCCGGAATAAAAGGCAGAGCACATGACATGATGGGACAAAACTTGCCTGCTCCCTCCCCATGCTCCCATCCGTGCTCCCGCTTCATCCTACGGCTGTTATTTTCTCTTTTTCCTTTCTAATCTAATCATCACCCCCCCTGATTTTAAGGGGGTGGGGCCGGGCCTAATTTTGTTCCAATCAAATCAAGCCACGTATGCGGGAGCACGGATGGGCACACACGAAGGGAGCAGGCAAGTCTCGTCCGACATGATGCAGCTCTAATCATCCACGGCCGCCGACCCTCTCCATAAGTCCATACACACAGCACGCCACGGCCGAAAAGGCCCACTCAGTCGCGTATATACATACTTCTAGCAGCTAGTGTGCGATGCACACAAATCTCAGACAAGTAGGGTTTTTCTCCCCTAGGCGAAAACCTAGGGTTTCTCCGTCTTCCGGGCTTAGCCGCCGGAATTTTTTCCTGATCGGCGCTGCCTCTCCGCCGGTGTTCCTCGGTTCGCGATCGGGGCGACCTGTATCCCTGCGGATCGGAGTATGGCAGCGAGTTCTAGTTCTCAAGGACGGCGGGGGAAGGAGACCGCGGATGAGTTGTTGGAGAGGCTTAACTTACAGGAGGAGGAGGACGACGACTTTATCTGGGAAGAGGAACTGCCGGACTTGGGGGAGCCGGCGAAGTGGCTAGCTATAGCCCGGGTGCATACACCGAAAGCTTTCAGCCCTAACGCTTTGTACGGGGATATGCGAGCAGCGTGGAATCCTGCGAGGACTGTGGTATGGAGGAAGATCAAAGATAATCTGTTCACAGCCCAGTTTGGTTGCCTTGGTGATTGGAACAAAGCTATGTTGGAGGGACCCTGGTTGTTCAGAGATCATGCGGTAATTTTGAAGGAGTACGATGGATTCAAGAAGCCCGAAAGTATTATCCTAGACAAGCTGTCAGTCTGGGCTCAGATACATCTATTGCCAGATAATTTTCTGATAGAACGGGCAGTCAGAGGGCTGGCGTCTCGCATAGGGGAAGTGGAGGAGGTCCAGTTGAAACTCCCGGCAGGCTTCTTCGGGGAATTCGTCAGGGTCAGAGTGAAAATTGACATAAACACCAAGATAAAACGCTTTGTTACAGGAACGAAAGGAGAAGAAAGGGTGAGATACCAAGTTAAGTATGAGAAACTCCCAATTTTCTGTTATAACTGCGGTAACTTTGGCCACTGGCATGAGGAGTGCGGCGATGGGGTTCATGATGAATCTACCTTTGAATGGGGGGAGTTTGTGCTAGCTGACAATGTGAATTTTAGGCCTTATGGTCGAGGGAACTCCGGTACCCAGCGAGGCAGAGGAGGCCCTGGGAGGACGGGGGGCCGAGGTAGAGGGAGGGAACCCTATAACCCCAATCAGAGCTGGCGTTTCAATGCGCCACAACAGAATCAGAACGCTGCCAGGGCACCAGTAGAGGAAGAGACAGAGTTGGGAGTTCAGATTGTGGCAACAGAAAAGTCAAGTGATGATATTGAAGGGATAGATGGAAGAAGGAATGTCAGGGACAAGGCGAAGGAGGGCGTGCTTGCTTCTTTCAAACGCCCATCAGTGGAAAACAGCTCAAGACCAAGCTCGTCCTCGCAGGCAGTAGGCGGGGGAGATAATCCAGTGGAATCGAACCTGGCGATGGTGGTTACATCAGTTGCGGCAGTACCCCCATTACCACCTGTGTATGTTTCACCCCGAAAACAAAACAAGAGGTACAAACAACTGCAGGACAAGGGAGATGATGTGGAGCAAAGCAGGTCCGGCGGCCCTGTTAATCAAACACAAGTTGCATTATCGGCGGGCTCCTTCGAGGAGCGCCGCCGGGCGCAATGAGTTTTCTAGTTTGGAACTGTCGTGGGGCTGGCAAACCCGCGACAGTTCGTGAGCTTCGTGAGATGACGAAGCAATATGCCCCCTCTGTTTTATGCATTGTTGAGACTCAGCTAGAGGGTACTAGAGTGGAAAATCTAGCAAACACAATAGGTTTTGAGTGTAGTTTTGCAGTAAGTAGTGATGGTAGAAGCGGTGGTCTTGGTATCTATTGGAATAAATCAATAAAGGTGGAGATTATTGGGTATTCGAGAAACCATATTGATGCACTGATAGATGATATGGTGGAGTTCAGAACTCGTGCCACGTTTGTTTATGGTGAGGCGCAAGTCCAGAATAGATATATGACCTGGGATATGTTGAGAAGTATTGCAGGCAATAGTAATCTCCCATGGGCAGTCATTGGGGATTTCAATGAAGTCTTGCACGCGCATGAGCATGATGGAGTGGGACAACGCAGCCAAGCACAAATGGATGCCTTCCGCGATGCGATTGACACCTGCGGCCTCATGGATATCGGATACATTGGAAACAGCTGGACGTTTGAGAAGAAGGTTGCAGGAGGAACGTACACTAGAGTACGTCTAGACAGATGTTTGGCAAATCCGGCTTGGTGTTTGGCTTTTCCTAATCCAATTCTTGAGCACAAAATTGCAGCGTCCTCTGATCACGTCCCAATACTTCTGAAGTTCGCTGATAAGCAAAGCAAGAAAGCTCCGAGAACCTTTAGGTACGAACTGATGTGGGAGCGGGACCCAGATCTCTTTGAGTTTGTTGGAACAGGTTGGAAAGAGAAAGAAAGTGGAACAGTTCCGGAGGTACGGGAGAAACTGAGCAAAATGTCAAGGAACTTAACGGCTTGGGATCGCACGCACTTCGGGTCGGTGAAGCTAGAAATTGCACATCTAAAAGCCGAGCTTGACAGGCTGCGCTCCCTGCGTGTTGGGCAAGGGCCCAATCTAGCTGAAATAAAAGTCACTGATAGACTCGTCGAGTTGTACCACAGGGAAGAAATCTTATGGAGGCAGCGTGCTCGTTTAGACTGGCTCCAGCATGGTGATAAGAACACCTATTTCTTTCATTTGAGGGCGAGCCGTCGCAGGAGAAAAAACAGAATTAAAGCTCTCCATCGACAGGACGGGCAAAAAACCGAAGAAGAAGAGGAGATGGAGGCGATGACGACAGCTTTTTACAAGGACTTATACACTTCCAGTGGAGTTCATGACATGCACCAGGTACTTGATACTGTCCCATGTAAGGTAACCGAAGAGATGAACTTAAACCTGAATGCTCCGTACAGTCAAAAGGAAGTGAAGGAGGCTCTTTTCCAGATGTACCCAACAAAAGCACCCGGGCCGGACGGTTTTCCGGCACACTTTTTTCAGCGACACTGGGAGGTCTGTGGGGAGGAAGTGGCAAGAGCAGTCATAAGAATAGTGGAAGGCACGGAGTCAGCCGAGTGCATTAATGAGACCATGCTGGTTTTGATCCCTAAGGTAAAGAACCCAATTCTTCTCACACAATTCCGCCCTATAAGTTTGTGCAATGTGTTTTATAAGATAGCATCAAAAGTTATATCGAACCGTTTGAAGCTTGTCTTGCCTGAAATTATCTCGGAGGAACAATCTGCTTTTGTGCCAGGGAGACTAATTTCGGATAATATTATTACTGCCTATGAATGTCTCCATTTCATGAAAAGGAATAAGGCAAAGAAGAATCAACACTGTGCACTCAAACTTGATATGGCGAAAGCATATGATAAAGTCGAATGGGAATATCTGAAAGCTATGATGCTAAAGTTGGGTTTCAAGGAAAGATGGGTGCAGATAGTAATGGGACTGGTAAGCTCAGTAACATTCTCGGTTCTTTTTAATGGCAAGAAACTAGAGCAGTTTAAGCCATCTTGTGGTATTCGACAGGGTGATCCAATTTCACCATACCTGTTCTTGATAGCAGCAGAGGGCCTTTCGTGCCTGTTAAAATCGAAAAGTGAGTCATCAAATCTTCATGGGTTGCAAGTGGCACCTACGGCGCCACCCGTAAGCCACTTGTTGTTTGCAGATGACAGCCTGTTGTTCTTCAAGGCTAACGGTATGGGTGCTAATGAGGTGAACCAAGTGTTGGATGTATATTGCCAAGCTACTGGACAGAGAATCAACTATGACAAGTCATCAATCTTTTTCAGCAAGGGGGTCCCCGAAACTGTTAGAGATGAGATTAAAGGGCTACTCAATGTGCCAAATGAGACTCTAAATGAAAAATATTTAGGAATGCCATCGGACATTGGTGTATCAAAGAGTGGTGCTTTCAAATACTTGAAAGATCGGCTCTGGAGTAAAATACAGGGTTGGATCGAGAACACAATGTCCACGGCAGGGAAGGAGGTGCTGGTTAAAGCGGTTGCTCAAGCAGTGCCTGTGTTTTCTATGTCTTGTTTTAAACTCCCTAGAGGTCTCTGTGAACATCTCAACATGCTTATTAGAAAGTTCTGGTGGGGCAGCAAGGACGGGCATCACAAGCCGCACTGGGTTTCCTGGAAAGAAATGACTCAACCGAAGGCTATGGGGGGTTTGGGTTTTAAGGACTTTGAGCTGTTCAACATGGCAATGCTGGCGAAGCAGGCTTGGCGTCTACTAGAGCAACCTGAATCTTTAAGTGCTCGGTTGCTCAGAAGCATCTACTACCCAAACACCACTATTTTGGAGGCGACCCTAGGGAACCACCCGAGCCAAATATGGCGGGCGATCCTGGAAGGGAGAGATGTGATGAAGCAAGGCTTGATAAAACGAATAGGTAATGGCCAAAGCACAAGAATCTGGGAGGATAACTGGCTGCCGAGGAACGAAATGCTTCGACCCTATGGAAGTATATCAGCGAACCCCCCGGAGTTAGTTTCTGAACTAATAGACATAACATCGGCAACTTGGAACTTTGAGAAAGTGAGACAGGTTTTTATGCCAATGGATGCCTCAGTGATTTTGAATATCCCTATATGCACGCAGAGTGTGGAAGACTA
>LR738709.1:562168131-562196527 GCA_902687465.1 Secale cereale
CCCCCCCCCCCCCCTCCCCCCACGTCCAGAGTTGCTTGCTTAGATCTGACAGTCTAGACGAGCAACGTTTTCTTCCTCGACGTGCGGATATGTTCACTATACACTTGATAAGTCATTGAACTATAAGGAGAAGGTAGTATGTCTAAAGTTGCACCAATCGTGCTACATCGACTCTACTTCTACTATGAGTTTGCACGTCTAGTGGTAATCTTGTAATCTAAGACTACACCATCACCTGATTTCGTTTACTCACACTATTATAAATTTATAATCTACCTCATATCCCCATATAATTTGCTCGCATTGAGTACATAACTCTGGCTGAGAACCCACCACACATGCATCGCTGCGACATCGGGGTCATCATTATGCTCGAGGCACACCTAGAACATTCCTAGGGGCGAGGAGTGCGGTGGCCTCAGGCCCATAAAACCGCCATGGAGCATCCTGCCCCCAACCATTAGATATGTGTATTCACCAAGAAAGAAGTTGAAACGTTATTCTTTAGTGATGTGGGCCATGGGTCTTCTTTTGTTTAGCATTGGATGCTTAAGTAGTAGTGGGCCACATCAAACTGGGGTTCTACTAAAAATATATGAATTGTCAGGTTTTTGGGAAGATGGAATTAGCGATCAAAATGGATTCTCACGTGCTTGTCAACTGCAGCGGTGCTAAACCCTAGCAAACTAATAATACCTTAAAAAGAAAAGTGAAAAACCTAACTAATTGAGCTGGCAGTGGCACACACGAAAGATGGCAAGTTGGTGCCACAACAATAAAAAAGAAGCTCTTACCTTCACTGCTTTGTATCAATACTAATAAATGTATTTTTTGAAAGATTGATTCCTTGTTATAAATTGATGGCTCGTAGTTCCACCAGCTTAATGTAGTGATGTCCATTTTTTGAAAACCTATCTTTGGTCTTAATATGTTCGGATAGGCCGACAGTTTTCTCCCTACTAAACATAGTTCACCCTCCAGCACCGTGCGAGCACAACTTAGCTCGATGAATTAAAAATGCAATTTGATTTGATATCATGTGCGATCGCCCCATGTTTGGCTACCTAGGACCAATGCTTGATCCCCCGTACGCCCTAGCTGGATACACCCCATCACCTCGCTCACGCAACTACAAAGAGAGGGGACTTGCCGAGAGGAGACCGCGGCGCTCCCAACGACCACCCCGACGCTGTGATTTTAGCAAAGGCATGTCCCTAATTCTCTTTCTTTTGATATCATCATCATTTACTTTATCAAAAATAATAATGGACCTGATACATCTCCAACGTATCTACTTTTCCAAATACTTTTGCTCTTGTTTTGGCCTCTAATTTGCATGATTTGAGTAAAAGTAACCTGGACTGACGTTGTTTCCGGCAGAACTGCCATGGTGTTATTTGTTGGAAACGTTGCATGGAAAACAAAAAAATCTACGCACACGCAAGATCTATCCATGGAGATGCATAGCAACGAGAGGGGAGAGTGTGTCAACATACCCTCATAGACCGTAAGCGGAAGCATTTAGTAACGCGGTTGATGCAGTCGAACTTCTTCGTGATCCAACCGATCAAGTACCGGACGTACGGCACCTCCGCGTTCAACACATGTTCAGCTCAGTGACGTCCTCACCTTCTTGATCCAGCAAGACGACGAAGTAGTGGATGACTTCCTGTAGCACGACGGCGTGGTGACGGTGGTGATGAAGCTATTTCCGCAGGGCTTCGCCTAAGCACTACGAAAATATGACCAAGGGTGTAAACGATGGAGGGGGCGTCGCACACAGCTAAACAATTGTCGTGGTTATGTGTGGTGCCCCCCTCCCACATATATATAGGTGGGGGAGGGGAGAGGCCAAGGGGTGCCCCAAGTAGGGCCGAATCCTACTTGGGGTCTTCCCCAAGCCGCGCCCCCTTCCTTATTTGAGTGCGGGGGGGGGGGGAGGCACGAGGAGGAGGCGCCCCCCCCCTTTCCTTTCTCTCACGAGGAGGGAAAGGCAAGAGGGGCCACCCCTCCTCTTTCCTTCCCCTAGGGTCGGCCTGCCAAGGAGAGGGGCGCGCCAGCCCCCTAGTGGGCTGGTATGTCCCCTCCTTTGGCCCATTAGGCCCATGCACTTACCGGGGGTGTCCGAAACCCCTTCTGGCGACCTGATGACTACCCTGTGCACTCTGAAACTCTTCTGGTGTTCGAATACCATCGTCTTATATATCAATATTTACCTCTCAGTCATTTTGAGACTCCTTGTCATGTCCGTGATCTTATACGGGACTCCGAACAACATTCAGTAACCAAATCATATAACGCATATAACATTATATCATCAATGAACGTTAAGCGTGCGTACCCTACGGGTTCAAGAACTATGTAGACATGACCGAGACACCTCTCCGGTCAATAACCAATAGCGGAACCTGGATGCCCATATTGGTTTCTACATATTCTACGAAGATCTTTATCAGTCGAACCGTTATGACAACATACGTAATTCCCTTTGTCCGTCGGTATGTTACTTGCCCAAGATTCGATAGTCGGTATCTCCATACCTAGTTCAATCTCGTTAACGACAAGTCTCTTTACTTATTCCGTAATACATCATCTCATAAGTAACTTCTTAGTCATTTGCTTGCAAGGCCTATTATGATGTGTATTACCGAGAGGGCCCAGAGATACCTCTCCAATACTCGGAGTGGAAAATTCCAATCTTGATCCATGCCAACTCAACAGACACCTTTGGAGATACATGTAGAGCATCTTTATGATCACCTAGTTATGTTGTGATGTTTGATAGCACACAAGGTATTCCTCCGGTATCCGAGAGTTGCATGATCTCATGGTCGAAGGAACATGTATTTGACATACAAGAAAGCAGTAGCAATAAACTGAACGATCAAATGCTAAGCTAACGGATGGGTCTTTTCCATCACATCATTCTCCTAATGATGTGACCCCGTTATCAAATGACACCTCATGTATATGGTTAGGAAACCTTAACCATCTTTGATCAATGAGCTAGTCTAGTACAGGCTTACTAGGGACACGGTATTTGTTTATGTATTCACACATGTATTTAAGTTTATGGTCAATACAATTCTAGCATGAATAATAAACCTTTACCATGAATAAGGAAATATAAAATAATAACAACTTTATTATTGCCTCTAGGGCATATTTCTATCATTATTTTTGTGCAAAAATAAAAGTTCTCGGAACTGGACGTTGATTTTTGGAGAATTATTTTGGAATAAGTAAAAAATGCTGGAACAAATAGGTGTTGCAGAAGAACCAAAGGAGGCCCACAAGGGTAGATGGCGCAACCACCCCTAGCCACACCACCCAGGGTTGTGGCCCCTTGGATATCGTTTCGACCTAATTCTAGTGTTATAAATTCACATCTGCCGAGAAAAAATTAGAGAAAAAGTTGAAGGAAATATGCCCTAGAGGCAATAATAAAGTTGTTATTTATATTTCCTTATATATCATGATAAATGTCTTTTATTCATGCTAGAATTGTATTAACCGGAAACTTGATACATGTGTGAATACATAGACAAATCAGAGTGTCCCTAGTATGCCTCTACTAGACTAGCCCGTTAATCAAAGATGGTTATGTTTCCTAACCATAGACATGTGTTGTCATTTGATCAACGGGATCACAACATTAGGAGAATGATGTGATGGACAAGACCCATCCGTTAGCTTAGCACTATGATTGTTTAGTTTTACTGCTATTGCTTTCTTCATGACTTATACATGTTCCTCTGACTATGAGATTATGCAACTCCCGAATACCGGAGGAACACCTTGTGTGCCATCAAACGTCACAACGTAACCGGGAGATTATAAAGATGCTCTACATGTGTTTCTGAAGGTGTTTGTGGTGTTGGCATAGATCGAGAATAGGATTTGACACTCCGAGTTTCGGAGAGATATTTTTGGGCCCTCTCGGTAATACACATCGTAATAAGCCTTGCAAGAAAACGACTAATGAGTTAGTCACAAGATGATGTATTATAGAACGAGTAAAGAGACTTGCCGGTAACGAGATTGGACTAGGTATGATGATATCGACCATCGAATCTCGGGCAAGTAACATACCGATGACAAAGGGAACAACATATGTTGTTGTACGGTTTGACCGATAAAGATCTTCGTAGAATATGTAGGAGCCAATATGAACATCCAGGTTCCGCTATTGGTTATTGACCGGAGATGTGTCTCGGTCATGTCTACATAGTTCTCGAACCCGTAGGATCCGCACGCTTAACATTCGATGCCGATCGATATTATGAGTTTATGTGTATTAATGTACCGAAGGTTTTTAGGAGTCCACGATGAGATCACGAACATTACGAGGAGTCTCAAAATAGTCGATACATACAGATTGATATATTGGACGACTATATTCGGACACCGGAAGTGTTCCGAAGAAGTTTCGAATAAAACCAGAGTGCCGGGGGGTTACCGGAACCCCCCGGGGGAACTAATGGGCCACATGGGCCTTAGTGGAGAGAGAGAGGGGCGGCTAGGGCAGGCTGTGCGCCCCCTCCCCCTTGGGTCCGAATTGGACTAGGGAAGGGGGGCGGCACCTGCTACCTCTTGAGCTTGCGTTGTATTCCCTCGAAGAGGAAAGGGAGATGCAGCACAGTAGCGTAAGTATTTCCCTCAGTTTTTGAGAACCAAGGTATCAATCCAGTAGGAGACCATGCGCGAGTCCCTTGCACCTGCACAAACAAATAAGAACTTTGCAGCCAACGCGATAAGGGTTGTCAATCCCTTTACGGTCACTTACGAAAGTGAGATCTGATAGAGATGATAGTTTATATTTTTGGTATTTTTAGTTTATAAGAACAACAAATAAAAGCAATAAAAGTAAAGTGAACGTAGATTGATATGTTGAGAATAGACCCCGGGGCCATAGTTTTCTCTAGTGGCTTCTCTCATGATAGCGATATTCTACGGCGGGTAAACAAACTACTGTCAAGCAATTGATAGAAAAGCGAATAATTATGAGACTATCTAGGCATGATCATTGTATATAGGCATCACGTCTGAGACAAGTAGACCGAAACGATTCTGCATCTACTACTATTACTCCACACATCGACCGCTATCCAGCATGCATCTAGTGTATTGAGTTCATAAGAACAGAGTAACGCCTTAAGCAAGATGACATGATGTAGAGGGATAAACTCAAGCAATATGATATAAACCCCATCTTTTTATCCTCGATGGCAACAATACAATACGTGCCTTGCTGCCCCTACTGTCACTGGGAAAGGACACCGCAAGATTGAACCCAAAGCCAAGCACTTCTCCCATTCCAAGAACTATAGATCTAGTAGGCCAATCCAAACCAATAATTCGAAGAGACTTGCAAGGATATTATGAGCACACATAAAAAGTTCAGAGAAGAACCAAATATCTTTCATGGATAACCTTGATCATAAACTCACAATTCATCGGGTCTCGACAAACACACCGCAAAAAGAGATTACATCGAATAGATCTCCTCGAAGACCGAGGATAACTTTGTATTGAGATCCAGAGAGAAAGAAGAAGCCATCTAGATACTAGCTATGGACCCGAAGGTGTGTGGTAAACTACTCACAACTCATGGTGAGGGCGATGATGATGATGATGAAGGCCTCCGTGATGGATCCCCCTCCGGCGGAGCTCCGGAACAAGCTCCAAGATGGGATCTCCACAGGAACAGAAGGTACGGCGGTGGAATTAGGGTTTTCTCTCTGTTCACGGAGTTCGTGGGGTACGTGGACTTATATAGGAAGAAGGAGAGCACCGGGGGAGTCACGGGGGCCCCACGAGGCAGGGGGCGCCCTGGGAAGGGGGGCACGCCCCCCACCCCCGTGGCTCTTCTGACGTGGTTCTCAAGTTCTTCGTGCGTGTTTTTCTCCAAAAATATCTCTCGCGAAGGTTTCATTCCGTTTGGACTCCGTTTGATGTTCTTTTTCTGCAAAAACCCTGAAACAGGCAAAAAACAGCAATCTGGACTGGGCCTTTGGGTTAGTAGGTTAGTCCCAAAAATTATATAAAAGTGAATGATAAAGCCCATTAAACATCCAAGACTTCATAAATAATAGCATTGAACAATCAAAAGTTATAGATACGTTGGAGACGTATCAGCGCCCCCCTTTCCTTCTCCCTCTCCCTCTCCCTCTCCTTCCTTTCCCATCTCTCCCTCTTGGTGGACTCCTACTAGGAATAGGATTCCTATTCCTAGTAGGACTCCCCTTGTAGGTGAAGGAAATATGCCCTAGAGGCAATAATAAAGTTATTATTTATTTCTTTATATCATGATAAATGTTTATTATTCATGCTAGAATTGTATTAACCGGAAACTTAATACATGTGTGAATACATAGACAAAACAGTATGTCCCTAGTATGCCTCTACTAGACTAGCTCATTGATCAAAGATGGTTATGTTTCCTAGCCATAGACATGAGTTGTCATTTGATCAACGGGATCACATCATTAGGAGAATGATGTGATGGACAAGACCCATCCGTTAGCATAGCACTATGATCGTTTAGTTTAACTGCTATTGCTTTCTTCATGACTTATACATGTTCCTATGACTATGAGATTATGCAACTCCCGAATACCGTAGGAACACCTTGTGTGCTATCAAACGTCACAACGTAACTGGGTGATCATAAAGATGCTCTACAGGTGTCTCCGAAAGTATTCGTGGTGTTGGCATAGATCAAGATTAGGATTTGTCACTCCGAGTGTCGGAGAGGTATCTCTGGGCCCTCTCGGTAACACACATCATAATAAGCCTTGCAAGCAAAAGACTAATGAGTTAGTCACGAGATGATGTGTTACGGAACGAGTAAAGAGACTTGCCGGCAACGAGATTGAACTAGGTATAAAGATACCGAGATCGAATCTCGGGCAAGTAACATACCGTTTGACAAAAGGAACAACGTATGTTGTTATGCGGTTCGACCGATAAAGATCTTCGTAGAATATGTAGGAGCCAATATGGGCATCCAGGTTCCGCTATTGGTTATTGACCGGAGAGATGTCTCGGTCATGTCTACATAGTTCTCGAACCCGTAGGGTCCGCACGCTTAACGTTTCGTTGACGATATAGTATTTAATGAGTTATGAATGTTGGTGACCGAATGTTATTCGGAGTCCCTGATGTGATCACGGACATGACGAGGAACTCCGGAATGGTCTGGAGATAAAGATTAATATATGAGATAATAGTGTTTGACCTCCGGAAGGGTTCCGGAATTCACCGGAAGGGGTTCCGGATGTTTCCCGAAATGTTTGGGTACGAGAACACTTTATTTGGGCCAAAGGGGAAAGCCCACGAGGCTTTAGGAAAGTGCAAAAGGAAGTTTTGCGGAGACCAGAGGCTAGACGCCAGGAACCCTGGCGTCTAGGGGGTAGACGCCGGGAACCCTGGCGTCTAGCCCTGGAGTCCGAGTGGGACTCTTTCTTTTCGGGCAAAACCGACTTTGAGGAGGCTTTTGCTCCAAGTTTCGACCCCAGGGCTCAACATATAAATAGAGGGGTAGGGCTAGCACCCAAGACAGATCAAGATACACCAAGCCGTGTGCCGGCTACCCCGACCCTCTAGTTTATCCTCCGTCTAGTTTCTGTAGCGCTTGGCGAAGCCCTGCAGAGATTGTTCTTCATCAACAACCGTCACCACGCCGTCGTGCTGCCGGAACTCATCTACTACTTCGCCCGTCTTGCTGGATCAAGAAGGCGAGGACGTCATCGAGCTGAACGTGTGCTGAACGCGGAGGTGCCGTACGTTCGGTACTAGATCGGGACGGATCGTGAAGGTGCACGACTACATCAACCGCGTTGATAAATGCTTCCGCTTTCGGTCTACAAGGGTACATAGACACACTCTCCCCTCTCGTTGCTATGCATCTAGTAGATAGATCTTGCGTGATCATAGGAAAATTTTGAAAATACTACGTTCCCCAACAGTGGCATCATGAGCCAGGTCTATGCGTAGATGATATGCACGAGTAGAACACAATGAGATTGTGGACGATACTAGTCATACTGCTTACCAGCATGTCATACTTTGCTTCGGCGGTATTGTGAGATGAAGCGGCCCGGACCGACATTACGCGTACGCTTACGCGAGACTGGTTTCACCGTTACGAGCACTCGTTGCTTAAAGGTGACTGGCGGGTGTCCGTCTCTCTCACTTTAGCTGAATCAAGTGTGGCTACGCCCGGTCCTTGTGAAGGTTAAAACAGCACATACTTGACGAAACATCGTTGTGGTTTTGTATGCGTAGGTAAGAACGGTTCTTGCTAAGCCCGTAGCAGCCACGTAAAACTTGCAACAAACAAAGTAGAGGACGTCTAACTTGTTTTTGCAGGGCATGTTGTGATGTGATATGGTCAAGACATGAGTTATACGGTTTTGTATGAGATGATCATGTTTTGTAAAGTTATCGGCAACTGGCAGGAGCCATATGGTTGTCGCTTTATTGCATGAAATGCAATCGCCATGTAATTGCTTTAGTTTATCACTAAGCGGTAGCGATAGTCGTAGAAGCAATAGTTGGCGAGACGACAACGATGCTACGATGGAGATCAAGGTGTCGCGCCGGTGACGAAGGTGATCATGACGGTGCTTTGGAGATGGAGATCAAAAGCACAAGATGATGATGGCCATATCATGTCACATATTTTGATTGCATGTGATGTTTATCTTATTATGCTTCTTATTTTGCTTAGAACGACGGTAGCATTATAAGATGATCCCTTACTAAATTTCAAGGTATAAGTGTTCTCCCTGAGTATGCACCGTTGCGAAAGTTCTTCATGCTGAGACACCACGTGATGATCGGGTGTGATAAGCTCTACGTTCAAATACAACGGGTGTAAGCCAGTTTTGCACACGCAGAATACTCGGGTTAAACTTGACGAGCCTAGCATATACAGATATGGCCTCGGAACACTGGAGACCGAAAGGTCGAGCGTGAATCATATAGTAGATATGATCAACATAAGATGTTCACCATTGAAAACTACTCCATCTCACGTGATGATCGGACATGGTTTAGTTGATTTGGATCACGTGATCATTTAGATGACCAGAGGGATGTCTATCTAAGTGGGAGTTCTTAAGTAATATGATTAATTGAACTTTAATTTATCATGAACTTAGTCCTGGTAATATTAGCATATCTATGTTGTAGATCAATAGCTCACGATGTTGCTCCCCGTTTATTTTATATGTTCCTAGAGAAAACTAAGTTGAAAGATGTTAGTAGCAATGATGCGGAATTGTTCCGTGATCTGAGGATTATCCTCATTACTGCACAGAGAAATATGTCCTTGATGAACCGCTAGGTGACAGACCTATTGCAGGAGCAGATGTAGACGTTATGAACGTTTTGACAAAAGCTCAGTATGATGACTACATGATAGTTTAGTGCACCATACTTTACGGCTTAGAATCGGGACTTCAAAAACGTTTTGAACGCCACGGAGCATATAAGATGTTCCAAGAGTTGAAATTAGTATTTCATACTCATACCCGTGTCAAGGGGTATAAGACCTCTGACAGTACTTTGCCTACAAGATGGAGGAGAATAGTTTAACCAGTGAGCATGTACTCAGATTGTCTGGGTACTACAATTACTTTAATCAAGTGGGAGTTAATCTTCCAGATAAGATAGTAATTGACAAAGTTCTCTAGACACTATCACCAAGTTAGTAGAACTTCGTGACGAACTATAATATGCAAGGGATAACGAAAGGAATACCCAGCTCTTCGCGATACTGAAGTAGGCGAAGGTAGAAATCATGAAAAAACATCAAGTGTTGATGGTTAACAAGACCACTTGTTTCAAGTAAAGGGCAAAGGGATAGAAGGGAAACTTCAAGAAGAATGACAAGCAAGTTGTCACTCCCGTGAAGAAACCCAAAGCTAAACTCAAGCCTGAAACAAGTGCTTATACTGCAAAGGAAATGGTCACTAAAAGTGGAACTGCCCTAGATACTTGGCGGATAAGAAGGATGGCAAAGTGAACAAAGGTATATTTGATATACAAATTATAGATGTGTATTTTACTAGTGTTCATAGCAACCCCTCGGTATTTGATACTGATTTAGTTGCTAAAAAGTAGTAACTCAAAATGGGAGTTGCATAATGAACAGAAACTAGTTAAAAGATGAAGTGACGATGTGTATTGGAAATAGTTCCAAGATTGATATGATCATCATCGCACACTCCCTATACTTTCGGGATTAGTGTTGAACCTAAATAAATGTTATTTGGTGTTTGTGTTAAGCATGAATATGATTTGATCATGTTTATTGCAATACGGTTATTCATGTAAGTTAGAGAATAATTGTTGTTCTGTTTACATGAATAAAACCTTCTATGGTCATACACCCAATGAAAATAGTTTATTGGATCTCGATCGTGTGATACACATATTCATAATATTGAAGCCAAAAGATGCAAAGGTTAATAATGATAGTGCAATTTATTTGTGGCACTGCCGTTTAGGTCATATTGGTGTAAAACGCATGAAGAAACTCCATAAAGATGGACTTTTGGAATCACTTGATTATGAATCACTTGGTGCTTGCGAACCATGCCTCATGGGCAAGATGACTAAAACTCCGTTCCCCGGAACTATGGAGCGAGCAACATATTTGTTGGAAAATCATACATACTGATGTATGCGGACCAATGAGTGTTGAAGCACGCGGCGGGTATCGTTATTTTCTGACCTTCACTGATGATTTGAGCAGATATGGGTATATCAACTTAATGAAACACAAGTCTGAAATATTTGAAAAGTTCAAAGAATTTCAGAGTGAAGTAGAGAATCATCGTAACAAGAAAATAAAGTTCCTACGATCTGATCGTGGAGGAGAATATTTGAGTTACGAGTTTGGTCTTCATTTGAAACAATGTGGAATAGTTTCACAGCTCACGCCACCTGGAACACCACAGCGTAATGGTGTGTCCAAACGTCGTAACCGTACTTTATTGGATATGGTGCGATCTATGATGTCTCTTACCGATTTACCACTATCGTTTTGGGTCATGCATTAGAGACAGCTGCATTCACATTAAATAAAGGGCTTCATCTGAATCCGTTGAAACAACGCCTTAAGAACTATGGTTTGGCAAGAAACCAAAGTTGTTGTTTCTTAAAGTTTGGGACTGCGATGCTTATGTGAAAAAGTTTTCACATGATAAACTCGAACCCAAACCGGAGAAGTAAATCTTCATAGGATACCCAAAAGAGACTGTTGGGTACACCTTCTATCACAGATCCGAAGGCAAAATATTCGTTGCTAAGAACGGATCCTTTCTAGAAAAAGAGTTTATCTCGAAAGAAGTGAGTGGGAGGAAAGCAGAGCTTGATGAGGTAATTGTACCTTCTCCCGGATTGGAAAGTAGTACATCACAGGAAATTATTCCAGTGATTCCTACACCAATTAGTGAGGAAGTTAATGATAATGATCATGAAACTTCGGATCAAGTTTCTACTGAACGTCGTAGATCAACCAGAGTACGTTCCGCACCAGAGTGGTACGGCAACCCAGTTCTGGAAATCATGTTACTGAACCATGATGAACCTACGAACTATGAGGAAGCGATGATGAGCCCAGATTCCGCAAAATGGCTTGAAGCCATGAAATCTGAGATGGGATCCATGTATAAGAACAAAGTGTGGACTTTGGTTGACTTGCCCGATGATCGGCAGGCCATCGAAAATAAATGGATCTTCAAGAGGAAGACCGACGCTGACGGTAATATTACTGTTTACTAAGCTCGACTTGTTGCGAAAGGTTTTTGACAAGTTCAAGGAGTTGACTACGATGAGACTTTCTCACCTGTAGCGATGCTTAAGCATGTCCGAATCATGTTAGCAATTGCCACATTTTATGAAATCTGGCAAATGGATAACAAAACTGCATTCTTTAATGAATTTATTAAAGAAAAATTGCATATGATGCAACCCGAAGGTTTTGTCAATCCTAAAGGTGCTAACAAAGTATGCAAGCTCCAGCGATCCATCTATGGACTGGTGCAAGCATCTCGGAGTTGGAATATACGCTTTGATGAGGTGATCAAAGCATATGGTTTTATACAGACTTTTGGAGAAGCCTGTATTTACAAGAAGTGAGTGGGAGCACTACAACCTTTCTGATAAGTATATGTGAATGACATATTGTCGATCGGAAATGATGTAGAATTTTCTGGAAAGCATAAAAGGATATTTGAATAAAAGTTTTTCAATGAAAGACCTCGGTGAAGCTGCTTACATATTGAGCATCAAGATCTATATAGATAGATCAAGACGCTTGATAAGACTTTCAATGAGTACATACCTTGATAAGATTTTGAAGAATTTCAAAATGGATCAGTCAAAGAAAAGGTTCTTGCCTGTACTACAAGGTATGAAGTTGAGTAAGACTCAATACCCGACCACTGCAGAAAAATATAGAGAAAATGAAAGTCATTCCCTATGCCTCAGCCATAGGTTCTATAAAGTATGCCATGCTGTGTACCAAACATGTTGTGTACCGTGCCATGAGTTTGTCAAGAGGGTACAATAATGATCCAGGAGTAGATCAATGTACAGCGGTCAAAATTATCCTTAGTAACTGGATGACTAAGGAAATATTTCTCGATTATGGAGGTGATAAAGAGTTCGTCGTAAAGGGTTACGCCGATGCAAGCTTTGACACCAAAATCCAGATGACTCTAAGTATCAATCTGGATGCGTATTGAAAGTGGGAGCAATTAGCTAGAGTAGCTCTATGCAGAGCATTGTAGACATAGAAATTTGCGAAATACATAGGGATCTGTATATGACAGACCCGTTGACTAAACTTCTCTCACAAGCAAAACATGATCACACCTTATTACTCTTGGGTATTAATCACATAGCAATGTGAACTAGATTATTGACTCTAGTAAACCCTTTGGGTGTTGGTCACATGGCGATGTGAACTATGGGTGTTAAATCACATAACGATGTGAACTATCGGTATTAAATCACATGGCGATGTGAGCTAGATTATTGACTCTAGTGCAAGTGGGAGACTGAAGGAAATATGCCCTAGAGGCAATAATAAAGTTATTATTTATTTCCTTATATCATGATAAATGTTTATTATTCATGCTAGAATTGTATTAACCGGAAACTTAATACATGTGTGAATACATAGACAAAACAGTATGTCCCTAGTATGCCTCTACTAGACTAGCTCATTGATCAAAGATGGTTATGTTTCCTAGCCATAGACATGAGTTGTCATTTGATCAACGGGATCACATCATTAGGAGAATGATGTGATGGACAAGACCCATCCGTTAGCATAGCACTATGATCGTTTAGTTTAACTGCTATTGCTTTCTTCATGACTTATACATGTTCCTATGACTATGAGATTATGCAACTCCCGAATACCGTAGGAACACCTTGTGTGCTATCAAACGTCACAACGTAACTGGGTGATCATAAAGATGCTCTACAGGTGTCTCCGAAAGTATTCGTGGTGTTGGCATAGATCAAGATTAGGATTTGTCACTCCGAGTGTCGGAGAGGTATCTCTGGGCCCTCTCGGTAACACACATCATAATAAGCCTTGCAAGCAAAAGACTAATGAGTTAGTCACGAGATGATGTGTTACGGAACGAGTAAAGAGACTTGCCGGCAACGAGATTGAACTAGGTATAAAGATACCGACGATCGAATCTCGGGCAAGTAACATACCGTTTGACAAAAGGAACAACGTATGTTGTTATGCGGTTCGACCGATAAAGATCTTGTAGAATATGTAGGAGCCAATATGGGCATCCAGGTTCCGCTATTGGTTATTGACCGGAGAGATGTCTCGGTCATGTCTACATAGTTCTCGAACCCGTAGGGTCCGCACGCTTAACGTTTCGTTGACGATATAGTATTTAATGAGTTATGAATGTTGGTGACCGAATGTTATTCGGAGTCCCTGATGTGATCACGGACATGACGAGGAACTCCGGAATGGTCTGGAGATAAAGATTAATATATGAGATAATAGTGTTTGACCTCCGGAAGGGTTCCGGAATTCACCGGAAGGGGTTCCGGATGTTTCCCGAAATGTTTGGGTACGAGAACACTTTATTTGGGCCAAAGGGGAAAGCCCACGAGGCTTTAGGAAAGTGCAAAAGGAAGTTTTGCGGAGACCAGAGGCTAGATGCCAGGAACCCTGGCGTCTAGGGGGTAGACGCCGGGAACCCTGGCGTCTAGCCCTGGAGTCCGAGTGGGACTCTTTCCTTTCGGGCAAAACCGACTTTGAGGAGGCTTTTGCTCCAAGTTTCGACCCCAGGGCTCAACATATAAATAGAGGGGTAGGGCTAGCACCCAAGACAGATCAAGATACACCAAGCCGTGTGCCGGCTACCCCGACCCTCTAGTTTCTGTAGCGCTTGGCGAAGCCCTGCAGAGATTGTTCTTCATCAACAACCGTCACCACGCCGTCGTGCTGCCGGAACTCATCTACTACTTCGCCCGTCTTGCTGGATCAAGAAGGCGAGGACGTCATTGAGCTGAACGTGTGCTGAACGCGGAGGTGCCGTACGTTCGGTACTAGATCGGGACGGATCGTGAAGGTGCACGACTACATCAACCGCGTTGATAAACGCTTCCGCTTTCGGTCTACAAGGGTACGTAGACACACTCTCCCCTCTCGTTGCTATGCATCTAGTAGATAGATCTTGCGTGATCGTAGGAAAATTTTGAAAATACTACGTTCCCCAACAGTAGGGCGCGACCTAGGAGGGTCAGCCGGCCTCCCCTTGCTCCTTTATATACGGGGGCAGGGGGCACCCCATAAACACACAAGTTGACAATTGTTTTAGCCGTGTGCGGTGCCCCCTCCACTGTTACACACCTCAGTCATATTGTCCTAGTGCTTAGGCGAAGCCCTGCGTCGGTAACTTCATCAACACCGTCACCACGCCGTCGTGCCGACGAAACTCTCCCTCGGCCTCAACTGGATAAAGAGTTTGTGGGACGTCACCGAGCTGAACGTGTGCAGATCGCGGATGTGCCTTGCGTTCGGTGCTTGATCGGTCGGATCGCGAAGATGTTCGACTACATCAACCGCGTTACTAAACGCTTCCGCTTTCGGTCTACGAGGGTACGTGGACACACTCTCCCCGCTCGTTGCTATGCTTCTCCTAGATAGATCTTGCGCGATCGTAGGATTTTTTTTTTGAAATACTACGTTCCCCAACAGTGGCATCATGAGTCAGGTCTATGCGTGCACGAGTAGAAAAACAATGAGTTGTGGGCAATAATAGTCATACTGCTTACCAGCATGTCATACTTTGATTCGGCGGTATTGTAAGATGAAGCCGTTGAGAAACGTAGTATTTCAAAAAAAACCTACAATCACGCAAGATCTATCTACTAGAAGCATAGCAACGAGAGGGGAGAGTGTGTCTACTTACCCTCGTAGACCGAAAGCAGAAGCGTCTAGTGAAGCGGTTGATGTAGTCGAACGTCTTCGTGATCCAACCGATCCAAGCACCGAACGTACGGCACCTCCGCGTTCAGCACACGTTCAGCTCGATGACGTCCCATGAGCTCTTGATCTAGTTGAGCTTCACGGGAGAGTTTCGTCAGCACGATGGCGTGGTGATGGAGATGATGAAGCTACCGGCGCAGGGCTTCGTCTAAGCGCTGCAACGATATGACCGAGGTGTGTTTCTGTGGAGGGGGGCACCGCACACGGCACTCCGGCACTCTGGTTTTCTCCGATAACACCCGGAACACTTCCGGTGTGCGAATATAGCCGTCCAATATATCAATCTTTATGTCTCGGACATTTCGAGACTCCTCGTCATGTCCATGATCTCATCCGAGACTCTGAACTACCTTCGGTACATCAAAACTCATAAACTCATAATACCAATCGCCATCGAACGTTAAGCGTGCGGACCCTACGTGTTCGAGAACTATGTAGACATGACCGAGACTCATCTCTGGCCAATAACCAATAGCGGAACATGGATGCTCATATTGGTTCCTACATATTCTATGAAGATCTTTATCGGTCAAACCGCATAACAACATACGTTGTTCCCTTTGTCATCGGTATGTTACTAGCCTGAGATTCAATCATCGGTATCATCATACCTAGTTCAATCTCGTTACCGGCAAGTCTATTTACTCGTTCCATAATATATCATCTCGTGACTAACTCATTAGTCGTTTGCTTGCAAGGATTATTATGATGCGTATTACCGAGAGGGCCCAGAGATACCTCTCCGACACTCGGAGTGACAAATCCTATTCTCGATCTATGCCAACACCACAAACACCTTTGGAGACACCTATAGAGCATCTTTATAATCACCCAGTTACGTTGTGATGTTTGATAGCACACAAGGTGTTCCTCCGGTATTCGGAAGTTGCATAATCTCATAGTCATAGGAACATGTATAAGTCATGAAGAAAGCAATAGCAGTAAAACTAAACGATCAAGTTGCTAAGCTAACAGATGGGTCTTGTCCATCACATCATTCTCCTAATGATGTGATCACGTTGATCTAATGACAACTCGTGTTTATGGCTAGGAAACATTACCATCTTTGATCAATGAGCTAGTCTAGTAGAGGCATACTAGGGACACTCTATTTTGTCTATGTATTCACACATGTACTAAGTTTCCGGTTAATACAATTCTAGCATGAATAATAAACATTTTTCATGATATAAGGAAATACAAATAACAACTTTATTATTGCCTCTAGGGCATATTTCCTTCAGTCTCCCACTTGAACTAGAGTCAATAATCTAGTTTACATAGTAATGATTCTAACACCCATAGAGTCTTGGTGCTGATCATGTTTTGCTCGTGGAAGAGGTTTAGTCAACGTGTCTGCGACATTCAGATCCGTATGTATCTTGCAAATTTCTATGTCTCCCTCCTTGACTTGATCTCGGATGGAATTGAAGCGTCTCTTGATGTGCTTGGTTCTCTTGTAAAACCTGGATTCCTTCGCTAAGGCTATTGCTCCAGTGTTGTCACAAAAGATTTTCATTGGACCCGATGCACTAGGTATTACACCTAGATCGGATATGAACTCCTTCATCCAGACTCCTTCATTTGTTGCTTCCAAATCAGCTATGTACTCCACTTCACACGTAGATCCCGCCACGACGCTCTGCTTGGAACTGCACCAACTGACACCTCCACCGTTCAATAAAAATACATATTCGGTTTGTGACTTAGAGTCATCCGGATCAGTGTCAAAGCTTGAATCGACGTAACCGTTTACGACGAGCTCTTTGTCACCTCCATAAACGAGAAACATATCCTTTGTCCTTTTTAGGTACTTCAGAATGTTTTTGACCGCTGTCCAGTGATCCACTCCTGGATTACTTTGGTACCTCCCTGCTAAACTTATAGCAAGGCACACATCAGGTTTGGTACACAACATTGCGTACATGATAGATCCTATGGCTGAGGCATAGGGAATGACTTTCATTTTCTCTATATCTTCTTTAGTGGTCGGACATTGAGTCTTACTCAACTTCACACCTTGTAACATATGCAAGAACCCTTTCTTTGTCTGATCCATTTTGAACTTCTTCAAAACTTAAGGTATGTGCTTTGTGAAAGTTTAATTAAGTGTCTTAATCTATCTCTATAGATCTTGATGCCTAATATATAAGAAGCTTCACCGAGGTCTTTCATTGAAAACTTCTTATTCAAGTATCCTTTTATGCCATCCAAAAATTCCATATCATTTCCAATCAACAATATGTCATCCACATATAATATCAGAAATGCTACAGAGCTCCCACTCACGTTCTTGTAAATACAGGCTTCTCCAAAAGTCTGTATAAAACCATATGCTTTGATCACCTCATTAAAGCGTATATTCCAACTCCGAGATGCTTGCACCAGTCCATAGATGGATCGCTGGAGCTTGCACACTTTGTTAGCATCTTTAGGATCGACAAAACCTTCTGGTTGCATCATATACAACTCTTCTTTGAGATATCCATTTAGGAATGCAGTTTTGACATCCATTTGCCAGATTTCATTATCATAAAATGCGGCAATCGCTAACATGATTCGGACAGACTTAAGCATCGCTACGGGTGAGAAAGTCTCATCGTAGTCAACTCCTTGAACTTGTCGAAAACCTTTTGCAATAAGTCAAGCTTTGTAGATAGTAACATTGCCGTCGGCGTCGGTCTTCCTCTTGAAGATCCATTTATTTTCAATGGCTTGCCGATCATCGGGCAAGTCAACCAAGGTCCACACTTTGTTCTCATACACGGATCCCATCTCAGATTTCATGGCCTCAAGCCATTTTGCCGAATCTGGGCTCATCATCGCTTCCTCATAGTTCATAGGTTCATCTGTTGGAGATATGCCCTAGAGGCAATAATAAAAGCATTATTATTATATCTCCTTGTTCATGATAATTGTCTGTTATTCATGCTTGAATTGTATTGTACGGAAACAGCGATACATGTGTGAATACATAGACCAAAATGAGTCCCTGGTAGGCCTCTAGTTACCAGCTCGTTGATCAACAGATGGTCATGGTTTCCTGACCATGGACATGAGATGTCAGTGATAACGGGATCACATCATTAGGAGAATGATGTGATGGACAAGACCCAAACTTGAGCATAACACGAGATCGTATAGTTCGTAATGCATAAGCTTTTCGGTGTCAAGTATTTATTCCTTAGACCATGAGGTTGTACAACTCCCGGACACTGTAGGAGTACTTTGGGTGTGCCAAACGTCACAATGTACCTGGGTGGCTATAAAGGTACGCATCGGGTATCTCCGAAAGTGTCTGTTGAGTTGGTACGAACCGAGACTGGGATGTTGTCACTTCGTATGACGGAGAGGTACCTCTGGGCCCACTCGGTAAGACATCATCATAATGAGCTCAATGTGACTAAGTAGTTAGTCACGGGATGATGGATTACGGATCGAGTAAAGAGACTTGCCATAACGAGATTGAACAAGGTATCGGGAATACCGACGATAGAATCTCGGGCAAGTACCGTACCGATAGACAAAGGGAATAACATACGGGATTGAGTGAATCCTTGACACGGTGGTTCATCCGATGAAGATCATCGAGGAACACGTGGGAACCAACATGGGTATCCAGATCCCGCTGTTGGTTATTGACCGGAGAGTCGTCTCGGTCATGTCTACGTGTCTTCCGAACCCGTAGGGTCTACACACTTAAGGTTCGGTAACGCTAGGGTCGTAGAGATAAATGCACGTGGAAACCCGAAAGTTGTTCGGAGTCCCGGATGAGATCCCGGACGTCACGAGGAGTTCCGGAATAGTCCGGAGGTAAAGATTGATATATGGGAAGTCCAGTTTCGGCCAACGGGTGATCTCCGGGGGTCACCGGGAGCGTCCCGGGACCACCGGAGGGGCCCCGGGGGTCCACCGGGTGGGGCCACCCATCCCGGTGGGGCCCCTAGGCCGCGAGGGGATGTGTGCAGCCCTCTGGGATGGCGCACCACAAGGTGGCCCACCTCCCCATGCGCCTAGGGTTAAAACCCTAAGGGGGAGGGGGGGTCACCACTTGCCTTGGGGGAGGGGGACTCCTCCCTGGCCGCCGCCCCCCCTTGCAGATTGGATCTGCAGGGGGCTGGCGCCCCCCTGGCCCCCTATATATATGTGGGGGGGGGAGAGGGCAGCCGCACCCAAGCCCTGGCACCTCTCCCCCTCCCGTCACACCTCCCAACTCCCACGCAGGGCGCCCGGCGAAGCCCTGCTGCGATCTCCACTGCATCCGTCATCACGCCGTCGTGCTGCCGGATCTCTGACGACTTCTCCTCCCCCCTTGCTGGATCAAGAAGGAGGTGACGTTGCTGCACCGTACGTGTGTTGAACGCGGAGGTGCCGTCCGTTCGGCGCTAGATCATCGGTGACGAAGAACGTGAAGAGTACGACTACTTCATCCACGCTTCGTTGAAAGCTTCCGCTCGCAATCTCCATAACGGTATGTAGATGCACTCTTACTCGCTCGTTGCTAGATGTCTCCATAGTTGGATCTTGGTGAAGGCGTAGAAATTTTTTGAATTATGCTACGTTCCCCAACAGTGGCATCTGAGCCTAGGTTTTATGCGTAGAATCTTGCACGAGTAGAACACAAAGCAGTTGTGGGCGTATGATCTTGTTCAACTTTCTTACCGTTACTAGTCAATCTTGATTCGGCGGTATTGTGGGATGAAGCGGCCCGGACCGACCTTACACGTACGCTTACGTGAGACTGGTTCCACCGACAGACATGCACTAGATGCATAAGGTGGCTGGCGGGTGTCTGTCTCTCCTACTTTAGTCGGATTGGATTCGATGAAAAGGGTCCTTATGAAGGGTAAATAGAAGTTGACAAATCACGTTGTGGTTTTGGCGTAGGTAAGAAACGTTCTTGCTAGAAATCCTATAGAAGCCACGTAAAACTTGCAACAACAATTAGAGGACGTCTAACTTGTTTTTGCAGCATGTGTTTTGTGACGTGGTATGGCCAAGAACGAAGATGTGATGAATGATATATGTGATGTATGAGATTGATCATGTTTTTGTAATAGGAAATCACGACTTGCATGTCGATGAACTTGACAACCGGCAGGAGCCATAGGAGTTGTCTTTATTATTGTATGACATGCGTGTCACTGAATAACGCCATGTAATTACTTTACTTCATTGCTAAACGTTAGCTATAGTAGTAGAAGTAATAGTTGGCGTGACAACTTCTTCAAGACACGATGATGGAGATCATGATGATGAAGATCATGGTGTCGAGCCGGTGACAAGATGATCATGGTGCCCCGAAGATGGAGATCCAAGGAGCAAGATGATATTGGCCATATCATGTCACTATAATTGATTGCATGTGATGTTTATCATGTTTTTGCATCTTGTTTACTTAGAACGACGGTAGTAAATAAGATGATCTCTCACTAAAATTTCAAGTAATGTGTTTCCCCTAACTGTGCACCGTTGCTAAAGCTCGTTGCTCCGAAGCACCACGTGATGATCGGGTGTGATAGGTTCTAACGTTCGCATACAACGGGTGTAAGACAGATTTACACGCGCAATACACTTAGGGTTCACTTGACGAGCCTAGCATGTACAGACATGGCCTCGGAACATGGAAGACCGAAAGGTCGAACACGAGTCGTATAGAAGATACGATCAACATGAAGATGTTCACCGTTTTTGACTAGTCCGTCTCACGTGATGATCAGACACGGACTACTCGATTCGGATCGTGTATCACTTAAGATGACTAGAGAGATGTCATTCTGAGTGGGAGTTCATTAAAATTTGATTAAGATGAACTTAATTATCATGAACTTAGTCTAAATTCTTTACAATATCTCTTATAGATCAAATGGCCCACGCTCCAGTTTCCCTCAACTTCAACGCGTTCCTAGAGAAAACCAAGCTGAAAGACGATGGTAGCAACTATACGGATTGGGTCCGTAACCTGAGGATTATCCTCATAGCTGCCAAGAGATCATATGTCCTAGAAGCATCGCTAGGTGATGCACCTGCTCCCGATGCGGACCAAGACGTTTTGAACGTCTGGCAGTCGCGTAGTGATGATTACTCCCTGGTTCAGTGCGGCATGCTTTACAGTTTAGAATCGGGGCTCCAAAAACGTTTTGAGCACCATGGAGCATATGAGATGTTCGAAGAGCTGAAAATGGTTTTCCAAGCTCATGCCCGAGTCGAGAGATATGATGTCTCCGACGCATTCTACAGCTGTAAGATGGAGGAAAACAGTTCTGTCAGTGAGCACATCCTCAAGATTTCAGGATTGCACAACCGCTTGTCTCAGCTGGGAATGAATCTCCCAGATGAAGCGGTCGTTGACAGAATCCTCCAGTCGCTCCCACCAAGCTTCAAGAGCTTCGTGTTGAACTTCAATATGCAGGGGATGGAGAAGTCCATTCCCGAGGTGTATTCAATGCTGAAATCAGCGGAGGTTGACATCAAGAAAGAACATCAAGTGTTGATGGTCAATAAAACCACTAAGTTCAAGAAAGGCAAGGGTAAGAAGAACTTCAAGAAGGACGGCAAGCAAGTTGCCGCGCCTGGCAAGCCTGTTGCCGGGAAGAAGCCAAAGTATGGACCCAAGCCGGAGACAGAGTGCTTTTATTGCAAGGGAACGGGTCACTGGAAGCGGAACTGCCCCAATTACTTAGCAAACAAGAAGGCCGGCAACGTCAAAGGTATATATGATATACATGTTATTAATGTGTACCTTACCAGCACTCGTAGTAGCTCCTGGGTATTCGATACCGGTGCAGTTGCTCACATTTGTAACTCAAAACAGGAGCTGCGGAATAAACGGAGACTGGCGAAGGATGAGGTGACGATGCGCGTCGGGAATGGTTCCAAGGTCGGTGTGATCGCCGTCGGCACGCTGCCTCTACATCTACCCTCGGGATCAGTTTTAAACCTCAATAATTGTTATTTAGTACCAGCTTTGAGCATGAACATTGTTTCTGGATCTCGTCTTATGCGAGATGGATATTCTTTCAAATCGGAGAATAATGGTTGTTCTATTTATTTGAGAGATATGTTTTATGGTCATGCCCCGTTGGTCAATGGTTTATTTTTGATGAATCTCGAACGTAGTGATACACATATTCATAGTGTAGATGCCAAAAGATGTAAAGTTGATAACGATAGTCCCACATACTTGTGGCATTGCCGCCTTGGTCATATTGGTGTCAAACGTATGAAGAAGCTCCATTCGGATGGACTTCTAGAGTCTCTTGATTATGAATCATTTGACACGTGCGAACCATGCCTCTTGGGCAAGATGACCAAGACTCCGTTCTCCGGAACAATGGAGCGAGCAACCAACTTGCTGGAAATCATACATACCGATGTGTGCGGTCCAATGAGTGTTGAGGCTCGCGGAGGCTACCGTTATGTTCTCACCCTCACAGATGACTTGAGTAGATATGGGTATATCTATTTGATGAAACACAAGTCTGAGACCTTTGAAAAGTTCAAGGAATTTCAGAATGAGGTTGAGAATCAACGTGACAGAAAAATAAAGTTCTTGCGATCGGATCGTGGGGGTGAGTATTTAAGTCATGAATTTGGCACACACCTTAGGAGCTGTGGAATTGTTTCACAATTGACACCGCCCGGAACACCTCAACGTAACGGTGTGTCCGAACGTCGAAATCGTACTCTGTTGGACATGGTGCGATCTATGATGTCCCTTACCGATTTACCGCTATCTTTTTGGGGTTATGCTTTAGAGACTGCCGCATTCACTTTAAATAGGGCTCCGTCGAAATCCGTTGAGACGACTCCGTATGAACTTTGGTTTGGCAAGAAACCGAAGTTGTCGTTTCTAAAAGTTTGGGGTTGCGATGCTTATGTCAAGAAACTTCAACCTGAAAAGCTCGAACCCAAATCGGAAAAATGCGTCTTCATAGGATACCCAAAGGAAACAATTGGGTACACCTTCTACCACAGATCCGAAGGCAAAGTCTTTGTTGCCAAGAATGGATGCTTTCTGGAGAAAGAGTTTCTCTCGAAAGAAGTGAGTGGGAGGAAAGTAGAACTTGATGAGGTGACAGTCACCCCTCCTGGAATGGAAAGTAGCGCAGCACAGGAAACTGTTCCTGAGGTGCTTGCACCGACAAGGGAGGAAGATAATGATAATGATTATGAAGAAACAGATCAAGTTACTACTGAACTTCGAAGGTCCACAAGGGCACGTTCCGCACCAGAGTGGTACGGCAACCCTGTACTGGAAATCATGTTGTTAGACAACGGTGAACCTTCGAACTATGAAGAATCGATGGCGGGCCCAGATTCCAATAAATGGCTTGGAGCCATGAAATCCGAGATTGAATCCATGTATGAAAACAAAGTATGGACTTTGGTGGACTTGCCTGATGATAGGCACGCCATAGAAAACAAATGGATATTTAAGAAGAAGACAGACGCGGATGGTAATGTGACCATCTATAAGGCTCGGCTTGTCGCTAAGGGTTATCGACAAGTTCAAGGGATTGACTACGACGAGACTTTCTCTCCCGTAGCGATGCTGAAGTCAGTCAGAATCATGTTAGCTATTGCCGCATTCTATGATTATGAGATATGGCAAATGGACGTCAAAACAACATTCCTTAACGGCTTCCTCAAGGAAGAGTTGTATATGATGCAACCGGAAGGTTTTGTCGATCCAGAGAACGCTAACAAGGTATGCAAGCTCCAGCGCTCGATTTACGGGCTGGTGCAAGCATCTCGGAGTTGGAATATTCGCTTTGATGAGGTGATCAAAGCGTTTGGCTTTATACAGACTTATGGAGAAGCCTGTATTTACAAGAAAGTGAGTGGGAGCTCTGTGGCATTTCTCATATTATATGTGGATGACATATTGCTGATGGGAAATGATATAGAATTCTTGGAAAATGTAAATGCCTACTTGAATAAAAGTTTTTCAATGAAGGACCTTGGAGAAGCTGCTTACATATTAGGCATCAAAATCTATAGAGATAGATCGAGACGCCTCATTGGTCTTTCACAAAGTACATACCTTGACAAAATATTGAAGAAGTTCAATATGGATCAGTCAAAGAAGGGATTCTTGCCTGTTTTGCAAGGAATGAGATTGAGTAAGACTCAGTCGCCGACCACGGCAGAAGATAGAGAAAAGATGAGTGTCATTCCCTATGCCTCGGCAATAGGTTCTATCATGTATGCCATGCTGTGTACCAGACCTAATGTGAACCTTGCCATAAGTTTGGTAGGGAGGTACCAAAGTGATCCCGGTACGGAACACTGGACAGCGGTCAAGAACATCCTGAAGTACCTGAAAAGGACTAAGGATATGTTTCTCGTTTATGGAGGTGACGAAGAGCTCGTCGTAAAGGGTTACGTCGATGCTAGCTTCGACACAGATCTGGATGACTCTAAGTCACAAACCGGATACGTGTATATTTTGAACGGAGGGGCAGTCAGCTGGTACAGTTGCAAGCAAAGCGTGGTGGCAGCATCTACATGTGAAGCGGAGTACATAGCTGCTTCTGAAGCAGCGCAGGAAGGAGTCTGGATGAAGGAGTTCATCACCGACTTAGGAGTCATTCCAAGAGCGTCAAGCCCGATGACTCTCTTCTGTGACAACACTGGTGCTATTGCTATTACCAAGGAGCCCAGGTTTCACAAGAAGACCAAGCACATCAAGCGCCGTTTCAACTCCATCCGGAATTATGTTCAGGATGGAGACATAGATATTTGTAAAGTGCATACGGATCTGAATGTTGCAGACCCGTTGACTAAACCTCTTTCACGAGCAAAACATGATCTCCAGTGTTCCGAGGCCATGTCTGTACATGCTAGGCTCGTCAAGTTAAACCTGAATATTCTGCATGTGCAGAACTGTCTTACACCCATTGTATTTGAACGTAGAGCTTATCACACCCGATCATCACGTGGTATCTCGGCACGACGAACTTTCGCAACGGTGCATACTCAGGGAGAACACTTGTACCTTGAAATTTTGTAAGGGATCATCTTATAATGCTACCGCTGTACTAAGCAAAATAAGAAGCATAATAAGATAAACATCACATGCAATGAAAATATGTGACATGATATGGCCATCATCATCTTGTGCCTCTGATCTCCATCTCCAAAGCACCGTCATGATCTCCATTGTCACCGGCTTGACACCATGATCTTCATCGTAGTGTCGTGGTTGTCTCGCCAACTATTGCTATTACTACTATCGCTAACTCATAGTGATAAAGTAAAGCAATTACATGGCCTTCGCAATTCATACAATAAAGAGACAACCATAAGGCTCCTGCCGGTTGCCGATAACTTTACAAAACATGATCATCTCATACAATAACGTATAACTCATCACGTCTTGACAATATCACATCACAACATGCCCTGCAAAAACAAGTTAGACGTCCTCTACTTTGTTGTTGCAAGTTTTACGTGGTTGCTACGGGCTTAGAAAGAACCATTCTTACCTACGCATACAAAACCACAATGATTTTTCATCAGGTATGTGTTGTTTTAACCTTCACAAGGACCGGGCGTAGCCACACTCGATTCAACTAAAGTGAGAGAGACAGACACCCACCGGTCACCTTTGAGCAACGAGTGCTCGTAACGGTGAAACCAGTCTCGCGTAAGCGTACGCGTAATGTCGGTCCGGGTCGCTTCATCTCACAATACCGCCGAAAGTATGACATGTTGGTAAGCAGTATGACTATTATCGCCCACAACTCATTGTGTTCTACTCGTGCATATCATCTACGCATAGACCTGGCTCATGATGCCACTGTTGGGGAAAATTTCAAAAATTTCCTACGATCACGTAAGATCTATCTACTAGAAGCATAGCAACAAGAGGGGAGAGTGTGTTTACTTACCCTCGTAGACCGAAAGCGGAAGTGTCTTGTGACGCGGTTGATGTAGTCGAACCGCTTCGCGATCCAACCAATCCAAGCACCGAACGTACGGCACATCCGCGTTCAGCACACGTTCAGCTCGATGATGTCCCACGAGCTCTTGCTCCAGCTGAGCTTCACGGGAGAGTTTCGTCAACACGACGGCGTGGTGACGGCGATGATGAAGCTACCAGCGCAGGGCTTCGCCTAAGCACTGCAACGATATGACCGAGGTGTGTTTCTGTGGAGGGGGCACCGCACACGGCGAAAACAATGTTGCTTGTGTGTTCTAGGGTGCCCCCTGCCCCTGTATATAAAGGAGCAAGGGGGAGGGCCGGCCGGCCCTAGGGCGCGCCAAGGAGAGGAGGAATCCTCCTCCTAGTAGGACTAGGACTCCCCTTTTCCTAGTCCTGCTAGGAGGGGGAAAGGAAGGAAGGGAGAGAGGGAGGAAAGAGGGGGCGCCGCCCCCTCCTTCTCCAATTCGGACTCCCAAGGGGGGAGGCGCGCGACCAGCCCTAGGCCCTCTCCTCTCTCTCCCACAAGGCCCATGTTGTCCCATTATTCCCCCGAGGGGTTCCGGTAACCCCTCCGGCACTCCGGTTTTCTTCGATAACACCCGGAACACTTCCGGTGTCCAAATATAGTCGTCCAATATATCAATGTTTATGTCTCGGACATTCCGAGACTCCTCGTCATCTTTGTGATCTCGCCTGGTACTCCGAACTACCTTCGGTACATCAAAACTCATAATACCAATCGTCATCGAACGTTAAGCGTGCGGACCCTACGGGTTCGAGAACTATGTAGACATGACCGAGACTCATCTCCGGCCAATAACCGATAGCGGAACCTGGATGCTCATATTGGTTCCTACATATTCTGCGAAGATCTTTATCGGTCAAACCGCATAACAACATACGTTGTTCCCTTTGTCATCGGTATGTTACTAGCCCGAGATTCGATCATCGGTATCATCATACCTAGTTCAATCTCGTTACTGACAAGTCTCTTTACTCGTTACGTAATATATCATCTCGTGACTAACTCATTAGTCGTTTGCTTGCAAGGCTTATTATGATGTGTATTACCGAGAGGGCCCAGAGATACCTCTCTGACACTTGGAGTGACAAATCCTATTATCGATCTATGCCAACACCACAAACACCTTTGGAGACACATGTAGAGCATCTTTATAATCACCCAGTTACATTGTGACGTTTGATAGCACACAAGGTGTTCCTCCGGTATTCGGGAGTTGCATAATCTCAGAGTCATTGGAACATGTATAAGTCATGAAGAAAGCAATAGCAGTAAAACTAAACGATCAAGTTGCTAAGCTAACGGATGGGTCTTGTCCATCACATCATTCTCCTAATGATGTCACCCCGTTGATCAAATGACATGTGACACCCCGAGACTGATGCGCCAGGTGTCAGCTAGTTATTCGTCGCCGTTGCCATGTCATTTGCTTGCATGTTGCATTTGGCCATGTCATCGTGTGCATTGCATCAACATGTTTTCAAAACTTGCATCCGTTCGCAGTTGCCCCATCCTTTCCGTTGTCCGTTCTGAGCCCAGACACACTCGCACGCGCCGGCGACACCTCTGAATATTTATTTTATGAGTGACCGGAAAATGTTCTCGGAATGGGATGAAACTTGGCGTGTGGTCTTATTATAGCATAGGTAGACCGCGTGTCAAATTTCATCGCATTCGGAGCTCGTTTGATAGCCCAACGGTTAACCATGTTAACCGCTGAAGCCCCTTCTCTTTTGGCCCAGCACCCCTTCACAACAGCCCGCTAGCCCATCACAACACCCTCCATGCTATCGGTCGTTGGATCGTGATCGCGTGGCCGAAAACCACACCTCATTTGGACTCTCCTAGCTCCCTCTACCTATTTAAACACCCCCCCCCCCGAAATTCACGGATGAAA
>LR738709.1:562199192-562258496 GCA_902687465.1 Secale cereale
CCGCCCCCCTGAGCGTCCGCGGCTTTTTGGGCCGGCCCATATAGGGATTCCTCCCCACCGGTTTGTTTATTTTGTATTTCCCTTTTTCTTTTTACCTTTTCTGATTAATTTTTTTATTTTTCTCTTTTCTTTAATGTTCTGTTTCTCTTTTTTCTGAAATCGTGAACATTTTTTGAAATCGTGAACATTTTTCTGAAATCATGAATATTTTCTTTTTCTCTTTTCTTTAATGTTCTGTTTCTCTTTTTTTGGAATCATGAACATTTATCTGAAATCGTGAACCTTTTAAAATCCGCCAATTTTATTTTAAAATCATGTTTTTTTTAAATTCACGAACATTCCTTGAAATTGTGTACATTTTTCTGAAAACAGTGAACATTTTTTGGATTTTCTGAACAATTTTTGAAATTCAGGAACATTTGTTATTTTTGGCAAACATTTTTTAGTTCCTTAATAGTTCTTGAAATAGCAAACATTTTTTGAATATTGTGAACATTTATTTAAATTTCTGAACATTTTTAAAAATTCCTGAACATTTTTTGAATATTATGAACATTTTTGTAGAAATTCGTGAACATTTTCTGAATTTTTTTAATAGACGAACATTATTTTTGAAATTGCGAACAATTTTTGAATCCTTGAGAATTTATCATTTCCTGAAAAAAATTCAAATCGTGAACAATTTTTGAATTCACGAATAATTGGACAAATTGTAACTTTTTCTGAAATACTCCCTCTGTCCCAAAATTTTTGTCTTCGATTTGTCTAAATATAGATGTATCTAGTCACGTTTTAGTGTTAGATACTTTCTTATCTAGACAAATCTAAGACACGAATTTTGGGACAGAGGGAGTACTAATTATGTTTGAAAAGAAAATAAAGCTGAAAACAAAAAAAGGCTAAAAAAACAAGGGGCTCCCCGCCCCGCACATGGGCCGGCCCATGAGGGCGCACGGGGGAGCAGGGAGGGTACGCGCTCCCGTGACTGCGGGCACGTACCGCGCTGTATAGGCGCTCCCGGACGACAGCTTTTTTTTGAGGGGTGAGATAAACCTTTATTCATCACCAAAATCCACATGCTGTGGGATACATCGAGGGTCACAACCAGACGTGGCGACCCGTACCCTGAGAAAGAGAAAATCGAGCTAATCTATGTGTTTCATAATTAACAGCACGTCCCTCGAAAATGAAAACAAAATTAAATAAAGTAGCTTTTGCCCTAATCTCGGTGATGATTGCCCCATGAGCTCCTAGCGTTCCTTTAGAGATGTCGGACACCACTTGCTTGCAGTCGCTGGAGATCACACAGTTTGTCAAATTTAGATCCTCCGCAAGAGCTAGCGCCTCCCTGCATGCTATAGCCTCCAGCGTGGTTGGGTTGCACACACCAAAAACGACCAGCGCCGAGCTTCCCAGATAATTTCCTCTATCATCCCTACAGACCGTTGCTGCTGCTCCCCCACGCTCATGCCTAACAACAGGATCCACATGGATCCGCTCCCAGACGACAGCTGACAAGCGCGCACGTCCCTCACTCATGTTTGGGCTGGCCCATGTCTGGTCATATGACCCCGTTTTTATCTTCGTAGTTATCGAATAAAAATACCAATAAATTCTATAATTTTATTTTTTAATATCCTATAGTTAAGCATATCAAGCTAACATTATCTTTAAGAAGTTTTAGTATTTTATTTATTTTTATAAGTAGAACTTCAAATTTAGAACTAGTTAATAGCTAAGATTAATAACTAATACTCCCTCCGTAAACTAATATAAGAGCGTTTAGAATACTAAAATAGTGATCTAAACACTCTTATATTAGTTTACAGAGGGAGTATATGAGATTTTACGGATTTCCTTTATTTTTTCACTTCAAAAAATGACCAGGATTTGAAAATTAACCGTTCTCATGGTTTTAAAAGTATTTATCAATTTTTAAAAGTTCAATATTTGAAATTGTTCTAGGTTTAAAAAAAATCTTATTTTAGAAAATGATTATGCTTTTTTAAGATTAATGTATTATTATTCACAAATTTAAAAATATTTCATGAATGTAAAAAAGGTTAAAAAATATATAAACGTGGGAGTTCGAATTTTTTTGACGAATTTCAAAAAATGTTTGCGAATTCAAAAAATGATCATGAACTTGAAAATAACATTGTGAGTTCTAAAAAGTACACTAAGTTTTAGAAAAAATCCTGAGTTTGAAAATATTTATGACTTTGGAAAAGTAAATTTGAAATAAAAAATGACTTTAAAAAAACGTTCATGATTTTGAAAAAAATGATGAAAAATTCAAAAATTGTTCTTAAATTCATGATTCTGAAAAAACTCACAAATGGGAATCAATGTTCATGAATTAATAAACTGCTTACGGTTTCAAATTGTTTTCACGGATTTTGAAAATATCCACGCAATAAGAAAGAAAAAAATAAAAAATAAAAACCAGAAAAAAAGAAAAAAAATTGAATAACACATAAAACCCGTCCTATTCTAGAACATTCCCAAAAACCAGAAAATCTACCGTAGAAGGTTAGAAGCATATTTGTGTTGGCCTAATATGAAACGTAGCGATCGCAGGTGGTATGCGATTGGTCGCTACGCTGCAACCCGCGCGATAAACTGTAAGCGTCTAAAAAATCACCATTGCTGTTGTGAATTGTATTTTTTCCACGTAGTATTAGATACCAGTATTTTCTATGCCATTGTATTTCTTTCAGTTTTTTACCCCTAAAAAAAAATTCTTTCTGTTTTTTCTTTTATATATAAATTGATGCAGTGCACCGGGTGCACACGAAGACCCGGTCCACCAGATAACAACAGCTGAGATACCCACCAATGCTGCAGCATGCCCCTAGACTCATTATGGCTCCTTTGGTCCACATGATTCTAAAACGCAGGAATAGGAAAAACACAGTGACGTTGCTATTCAGTAGTAGTACGACTACGTCTCTGAACTGTTACTAGCAGCAGGCATCACTGAGTGCTGACACGACTGAGCACCATCTACGCCTTTACATCATTGTGTTCTCTAAACTTTTCTTCGCACCTTTCCTGGCAATAATTGGGTCCATTGATAGAGTGGTCAGGGACTGACAGTCCTTCTCAGGCTCAGACCAGATGCATGACATGCCATCGTATCACCACGAGCTGTTTGCTGGCTGCGAGATGCCCATCAGGGATTCAGAGTTGGACAAGAGTCAGAGAGATGGTGCCCAACACTCACCCAATCCTGTGTGCCCTCGCAATCAACATCAACTCTGTGCCAGAGTCACCATTCAAGATGTGTTTGCGCACCTTAATCATGCAGCATTTGGACTTGTATGTGTTTGTGAACTGTTCATGATCATGTTGGCGGTAATAGCATTGTTCGGTTCAAGAATCGCCACGACAAAAGCGCATCGGCGGAAATTCTTCAGATAACCACAAGGAGCAAAAAAAAAAAAAAAAACTGAATAAAACACAAGTAAAATAAGCTAGATTTGAACATAAACATGGTGGGTTCATATATCTGTCTGATCCAGTTACACAGATGATTCGACGAATTTCGAGCACTATGTATTACCAAAAACTCTTGTTTATTCCGCAAGCTCGCCAGGTCCAACGAAGGGGTGGGAAATGGAGAGGGGAGGAAGAGATTGCTTCTGGGAAGAACTCTATACATGTGCACTCAAAGCATTCTTATTCCGGGAAGCTGCCTTCAGTATGAACTTGCAGGACTTCAGTTGCTGGGCTTCTGCTCTGCACCCGACGATGCCTGAAAATGGCAAAAACTAACGCATTTCAGGTATGGTTGGTATGAACTTCAGGTAGCTCAACAGCAATGACAATTAAATGATGTGAACAAATCCAGAAAAAGAGCAAATGCTCTTGTCGCGTGCTAGGATTAACAGCTCTGATAATGAATACTTACCCCAACTGATGTGACGAAACTGCAGACTGCACATTTTACAGACCTCGCGCCATACTGGTACATGAGCAGCATTCGGCAACTCCCGCAGTTTACATGCGCAACCTGATTCGCTGCGGTCAAGCACAAGATATATAAAATTCGTCATTCAGAGTATTTGAGATCCGATGAGCACACATCAACTCTATGCACTCATCCTTGTGAGTTCTTAGAACCTGTGGAGCATCTTCAGAAGTCAGGACCCAATGCTAGTGGTATCTTTCAATCTTTGTGTTTGTGAATCGTTCAGTAACTGTAGGACATGTTTGTCAGACTTATAGTAAAACTAGGAGATATTCATCAAACTTTTGGTAGATCCGAGAGATCCTTGTCAAACCTTTTGTTTTCTGCATCACAACAAATGCATACATCCTACTGTCCAATTTTGATGAGTGCGACCTCGGGATAAGCCAATTTTACGATGTTAACGGTTATCGACTGATTGCTAGAGCTTTTCCAACCTCAGAATACATTCTGCTCAGGAGGGGGGTTTTGCATACACGAATCAATGTCAACATCGTTTACAAAAGGGAATCAAAACCAGCAGCATATACCACTTGCAACCTACCCAGGAAAAGAGAGAGGAAGAAAAGCTTTGGCTGATGTACCTTCCATTGCCAGGTTGACGGTGTGGCAGCAAGAACACTGCACACTAGTGGCGCCGCGTATGTACATGAGAAGAGTGTGGCATCCTCCGCAAACTAGCTGCGCCATCTCAGTCCCTACACCGAATCAGGGTGGAAAATATATTCAGAGAACTGAACTTCAGCATAGTTTCCAGCTAATGTAACTTGCCACAGTCGATTAGAATGCACACTACTGTCTGGAGTATACTAGTAATAATAATCTTGTAAATATGGAACTCAATGTTCAGCTGCCACATTACTTACAAATCTTTGATGAGCAAAATGAGATTGATGTGCATACCGGGAGCCGGAACAGCGGTCACGGTACTGCAAACTGCGCAGCACACCGACGTTGCGCCGGCAGGATACATGAGCAGATTCCGGCACCCAGAGCAGACAAGTTGGCTTTGAGCCCCTGAAATTGCACAAGCATGATGAAACCATAGTTATGAAATTTCAGCGGCTGAAGCTCACCTACCAATAACCAAAAGTTACATTTCAGAAAAGCATTGCAACCGCAAAATCAGCAGACAAACATCTATGGCTTAATTGATAGAGTATCTCGGGCTTAATCTGTTCTATCAGAACTTCGGAGAACAAAAATTGCAGAAGGAACCGCAACATGAAAATTCAGTTCCTATAAACTTTTAGTCAAAAAACAATCATGAAGAAGCCAGAACGTTATGCCGTTAACATCTTGGTTTTCTGGGTAGCTAAGAAACATCAATCAAATAATAGTTTCTCAAAAACCACAAAAGGGGAACATCAAAGGATTGCCAAAGCCGTCTCCGTTCTTGCAGCACCCAGCCGGCGACCATACCTGCATTGGGAGCGGGTGGTGTGAAGGGCGCAGGAGGAGTTGGGTAAGGGGCAAGGGGAACCGGCATTGCCGTGCCCGCGGCTGCCTGAGCCGGCGTCGTCGTTGCTGCCGACTGGGCTTCGCACGCTCCGGTGAAAATCGAGGGCTGGGAACAAGTTGCCCTCCCCTACATGAAACCCTGCAGAAAGCATAGGAGATTCCGGTGAGAACACTTCAATTTTACAGGGAAAAGGTGCACTGGGAACCATCAAGATCGTAGCAAAGGCAGAGCACAGTCGAGGCGCGTATGTATGCCTGGTGCAAATCGAGCGTGAAGCAAGCAACCAGACAGACGGAGTGTCGCCTTCAGGCGCTCGTCGCGGCAGCAACCGAATCACCTGCTCGTTAGCTGGACTGTGCTACGCCGCCACCGACGCTCGTCGCCGCCGTCGAGCACGGGGAGGAAGGCGGCTCGCGCTTGCCCGGTTCAGAGGAAGAGGCGGATCCGCATGGCGCCACCCCGGGCAGACGAACGCCTCCGGCTCGGCTCGGGCTGCTGAGCTCGATCTGGTGCGGATTTCGAGACGAATGAGTTTGCTCGGGTATAACAACACGAGTTGGAGGGAACGCGGCAGATAAGGTAAAGCGCGATGCCGCTGTGGTCGAGAACGTGGGCTCTCTCTCTCCTATCCGCCTATGCCATGTGGGGCCCGTCTGAACTCATTGTGCTATCCTGTTTTGTGTAATTTCTTCTTCTTAGAAATCACCGTGAACAATTATTTACGTAGTAAATGTGGTTTTAGAACAAAAATAAGCAAGAAATTCGAGAGTTTTCCTCAATTGAGAGTTTTTCTCATTTCCCGGGTTACAAACGGCTCGCTGTGAAAATTTATGTGTTTTTCATGTGAACTTCTTTCGTATTTCTATGATTTTTGTTGTTCCCTACCCCGTGTTTCCAAACTCGCCTAAGAGGAGAAGCATCATCGGGCACGGATGCTTATGGCCCAATCCTATGATTAGTTGGTGCATGCATAAAAGCAAGGGACTCATGAGTTGGCACATTTTCTCCCTCTATATCTCTCTCTTTCTATCATTTTCTCCCTCACACGGTGTGGTAGTTGAGGTTGACATATTTAAGGGAGAAGAAGAAAGAGAGCCGAGGATAGGCGGCCAAAAAGGTATATCCAAAAGTTGTTCACGATTTACAATGACTTTTCTTTTTGTGAATTCAAAGACAATTTTGTGCTTTAATATTTTCCCATGGTTATCACCATATTTCTAGGAAAAGGACCACCCAAATTGATAGTTTTTCCACATAATTCCATGACGCTAAACTAAGAATAGATTTGTTCTATATCATTGATCCATTCGTACACACAAGGTACCTCAAGATCTTTGAAATGATACCTTGTTTGTATGGCATAGAAGTAGTCCCCAATTTGCACTTCCCAGCATCCTAGTCATACATGATGCAATCATCTCCCCCAAATTTATAGGATGCATCTCTAAGTAGATATCAAGCACATGAGAATGATACCGACCAATTCATCATGTGCTATGTCCATGGTTTTTCAATCTTTGACATGACAAACGAAATGATGACTAAAGAAAGATAAGCACGCCAAAGTTGACACGCTGATTTATGTTCACATTAGTTCTCGTTTGCAGCGCAAAGATTTAACCAAGTCTAGGCCAATATATGGGATAAGCGAACGTGAAATTCCTTTGAACGGACGAGGCATGTAAACTTACATGTGGTCAAAATATTTAACTTAGACAATTGGACTTCCGTTCCCTACACAAACAAGGATGGACATAGTGGTACATAAGGTACACCGAAGCAGTTACTCACATAGTCGCATTATATTTCGCCACGTCATATACACGTAAAAACCAGAGTTTGTGGTCCCATCACCAAAGCTACAAATGAGCAAAGATATGTGCGGCCACTGCCCAGTGAGATAAGATGACAATCAATCAGTGAATGCATTATTTCACGTTCTAGATTGAGGAAACAGTTAACTGCGAAGATGTCCAGAAGGGACCGGACTCGTACACACAATCCTGCTCCATGCACGTTGTCACACAGTAAAAGCAATGGACTATTTGTTGAAGAGTGCCGCATCATAGACTCGGTGACCTCTTGTATAGCTAATGCATGTGTCATAACTAATGGAGTAGACAAACAATTTCGCCAAAAAAAAATGAAGTAGGCAGACTGAAAAACATAGATAGCTGACTCTATTTGTCATCAATATATCGTGGAGCATCATTATGGACATATATATATTTCTTAGTATTTCCTAATAAAATAAAATTGAGTTTGAAGCACTTTGTTTGCACACAACATGTATTGCAAAATTACATGTATTTCAAAAGAACAGAAACAATCTGGAATTGTTTATGACCAATTCTAGTTTTCAAGCTACATCACAAGATCAACGTGCGCTACAGGATTTCGCTACGCTCTATCAGCAAACTTGCTTCTTTTCGAGCACAAAACCTTGTAGACATGCAACAACTGCGCCAGAACTTACACAAATTACAGTGCCGGATCATGCATGCACACGCGACAATGATTTGGCAACACTGGCCTTCTAATTGTTTTCCTTAGAAACGACTAGGAACACAAAGTACTTAACTAGATTCAACACATGCAACCTACAAATATTAGGTACAAGAAAACACACCCCAGGGATTGTGCCAAGAATAGGCAAGTTGGCCCAGCTAGCTACGGTTGGTTCAACATTGTGGCTGGGACCAAGTTGACGTATGTTGCAGGGTAGAGGTCGACTAGTGCCTCTCATGTCCTTTTGCTGCGGTGACTGACAAATAATGGATGAGTGGCTGACAATAGGCACGTCCCCACTTGGTAGATCCCCATGATCTCTTGGACTCCCACATACAGACAATTCATCTGTGTTTATCATATACTTACATCATTTCTACATCGTGAAATCTTAATCTTATCCTTTGCCCCACCAGGAAATAAAGAGCAAAAAGACCACACACATCAAAGGAAACCATAGACACCATTGATGAGTTTTGTACTGTGTGTCCTATTAATATCTAAATGTATGCAAATACATTAATTCATCTTGTAAAAGATGGCAATCCTTAGTTAGAAATAGAATGCGTACATATCGGTTGTGGACTCTACCGCACACATATTGACTATTGTCTCCCGCTTCTTTAGGGTCATGTGAAGATTAAAAGCAATTTAAGCTAGAATTGGTAGTTCAGTAAAAGTAGGGGTTAGGCAGATTGATATACCTCAGCCAACCACTTCCAGTGTGAATAGTAGGATAGGGCAGCCCAACCCATAGCTTTCCCATCAAGCACCCAAGAAGAGATGCTTGCATGATGTCAACACGCAATAGCCAGCCAGGAAAATTTTGTATTGGGTTCATCACAGTAAAAGTATGAGGTTAAACTAACTAGTGACACATGGTGCTAAGTACCAACTACTAGCAATTTAGCCAGTTCAAGAAAAAATCATCGGGTTCACGTTCACTTGAACCCAACACTTACATGCCAGATTAGCCCCTGATGTACTACCGGAGTCATATGCATGGACGATACAGCCTGTAGACTTGAATTGCACTAAAAGCCCAGATCTGGACCTGCCTCACCAACCTCCAGCCACCAGCCAGAAATGGAGCACCACAAGCTCGCCTGAGAAAACAGTGGGCGAAGGACGGCAGGCATCAAGCACACACACATAGAGTCATCATGCTCATGAGCATCGTCCGGCAATTATGATGAATGAGATAAGAACGGTCGCCCGTCAATTATGATCAATCGAGTTCAGAGTGCTCAATTTTGGGGTACTAATCTGCTGCTACTGGCTGCTTAAGTTGCTGCCATGTTGTCTCAGGCCTCATTCGGGAGAGAGGAGCTTGGGGAGAGTGACATACCGATTAGTCTTCGCTCCACCATCTCATAGCGGTGAGAAATATCCTAACACGGCTGTCAGCCGTCACCATCTCGGGGATAGAAGCGGCGGATTAGGATCACGGATCACCTCATCTACCTGCTAACCCTCCTCACTTTTCATATTATAGCATAACATCTGGAGGGTTAATGAGAAGTAATAAATCAATTTGCACAACTGCGATAGAAATATATGATTGTTGAGATACTTACATAAGCATAACTGCATAAGCAAGAGACCACTTTCTGCCTTCCCGAGGGTTCTAGTATCCTATCTTCGTCTTTATGATAACCTGTTCCAGGCAATTCTGGCAATCCATTCAGTTTAAAGAAAATATATGGTGAAATGATGTAACTACCATGTAATAAGGAAATCTTCAAGTTACCTTAGAATGGTTCAATTGCCACACTGATAAGGTCAGACACAATATATTGCAGATGCCAGTTTAACCCATTTTTTTTTTATTGAGACATCAAACCCGTTCTGAAATAAAATCTGAATCCTTACAAAGAATATCGTCATTGCTCTCTTTTTCCATGAATGAAACTAGAATTTCCATCATTTGTCGCATATTTGTTGATTGTTGGAGCAAAATATCATTGGAGACAAATGTCTGAACCTTTCCACCTATTTCTATCCAGCTACAACCAGGCACCTTGTTGCCGCACACGTTTCTCATAAGACTTCTTACCTTTGCAAGCTCACTCCAAGCTCCTGCAGCAGCATAAGCATTAGATATAAGCAGGTAATTTATTGGCTCGTTTGGCTCCAGAACGAGTAGCCTATCAGCAGCCCACTTTGCCAACTCAATGTTGCCTCGTGTCTTGCAGGCAGCAAGGAAAGCTCCAATTACATCAGTGTTTGTTTGGCAGGAGATGTTGAGTAAAATGTTGTAGGCGTCCTGAACCCTGCCAGCTCTCCCTAGGAGATCAACCAGACAAGCAAGATGCTGTGGACATGGATCAATTTGGTAATCCGTCATCATTAGAAGAAAATACTTTAGGCCATGTTGAATGAGTCCAGCATGACTGCAGGCAGAAAGAACTCCAAGAAATGCAATGCCGTCAGGCCGCACACCTTGTTGGAGCATTCTTTCGAACACATGGATTGCGCTCTTGGCACGCCCAAGGTAGGCGAAAGATGAAACCATGGATGACCATGAAACTATGTCTGGGCTATGGATGGTGGCAAATGTCTGTGTTGCTTGTTGAAGAAAACCATTCTTACCATAGGCCATGATCAGGGCGTTGGCTACTTGAAGAAATCCTTGTAAGCCCCTTTTGAGGGCATAAGCATGAAGCTGGGTAGCCTCATAAGCAGCTGCCATGTTGGCACAGGAACTAAGCAAACTGGCAAGCGTGAGCTCGTCAGGCCGACAACAGCAGCCATCATCATTCCTGAGCATGGACACGAAAATCTGCAGTGCTTCCTTGCCTCCATCATGGTGACCATAGCAGACAATGATGGCATTCCAGGATACAGAGTTCCTTAGCAGCATTGCATCGAACACCCGGCGAGCATCAGCCACCCGGCCGCACTTTGCATACATGTCGAGGAGCGCGGTGGCGACGACAAGGTCCAGCTGGAGGCCCAGCCTGAGAACAAGGCCGTGCGCCAGGAGCCCCAGGTGCTGGCTGCAGGAAGAAGGAGGGACGCGGGCGCTCAGCAAGGCACTGAAGGTGAAGCCGTCGCCGGAGAGGCCGGAGCTCCTCCGCATGGAGGCAAAGAGGGCCCATGAGTCGAGGAGCAGGCCATGGGAGGAGTAGCAGGAGATCATGACGTTCGAAAGCACGAGGTCCCTGTGCGGCGTTTCGTCGAACACCCTGCGCGCGTGTGTGACGAGGCCGGACTTGGCATAGCCGTCGGCGAGCGCGGTGGCGAGGCGAGTGTCGGAAGCGTGGCCGGACTTCACGAGGAGCGGGTGGATGCGCGCGCAGGCGTGGTGGGCAGTGGCGCCGGCGGTCACGCGGAGGAGAAGACGCAAGAGGGAGCCGCGCGGCCACATCAGACATGTTTCGCTGCCATTTCTCAGAGCATGGTTAAAAGTATCGGGTTTGCTATCTCCCGTCTAACTCCCTCACTTTGATGTTCAAAAACTCCCTCACCCTTAGAACTAGATGACGCCCCACGCGTTGCTGCGGAATTTGTTGTTGATTTTTGAAGTAACGCCCACGTATCAAAGAAGACAATAATGTAAATAAATAGTATGATATATCTTATATATGGCTGATAATTTAAAGATATTACTACACTACAGATTGCTACTGTAGAGCCTAAACTGCAGCTTTTATTTTTTCTCAGGTAACCAATAGATTATTGATGATGTATAGCATTATTTGGATTGCATGGAGACGAATATTGTATAACAAAGAAAATATTGACAATTTGTCTTAGAAGCATATGAGAAAAATCATTGAATTGAAGAACCACCTGTAGGCTATACACTCGTTCCTCTTCAATAGAAACCTGGATGAGCGGGGCAGAATAAACGGACGCCTCAAGAAAGACCGCAGCCTAGCACAGAGAGCAAACACGACTTCAAGGGCTGCAGATGTATCATGACCAACACTGGCGGAACCAGATTGAGATGGGTGTGAAATATCAATGTCGTTGACGATGGTAGATCACAACAATGAGCCCAGTTGCTCTACATAATTTCATACGGAAATTTTATCAACATTTGGTAAATCATGAGGAATTATTGTTGCTTGTAGTGACCCTGCGACCAGCAATGGAAAATAAAATAAGAACTTTTGGTACAAATGTGTGGTTCATAACTTCATATGCGATTCCAAACAGAATGAAAAGAAAAAATTCTCACGGATCCTTGTTAAAGATCAATGTCAAACAAACAACTGAAACAATAATGCGTTCAAAGTTCAAACGCTGAATCAATCAACTGATGAAGACTGAAACTTTGCTCTTCTATAAACATCTGATAAATCATCGGTTCAATTGTTAACTAAGGGAGATATACAACAGAAAAATCATGAAACGCTCTCTTGTAAACGAAAATTAGTGGAAGAAACAACTACAATCGGTGGAAAATAAACAACTAAGATCGGTGGTAAAAAAAATACTGAAACAATAGTACGTTCTGGCACTAAACCAATCAATTGATTAAGAACCTTTACTTATAAATCACGTGGAGCTTTGCAAGATACTACATAATTAGTGGTAGAAATAATGCAGAGTTAAGAAGTACAAAGCAGAGGAGCACCTTGAGGACCTTGGTGTTGGTCGGCCAGCAACTGGGAACCGATGAAAGAGTACGTAGAAGCTGGAGGACCTTCATGCTAGTTAGCACTCTGTTGGGGAACGGACAGAGAATAGTGTCCGTGAAGGGAACGAGACCGGGGGAGCGGCTAATGAATAGCTTGAACTGCTGCACAGTAAGCTTTCGCCCTGTACCAGCCTTGTGGAGCTCGAACTCCTACGTCACCATGAACTGGTGGACGCCTCCAGTCCGAGGCTTTGCCGTGGAGGCCGATGTGGCCCCGTCAGATCTGAACCGTGCAACGGGAGAACCTGACGGCCCCATCTCGAATCACACGGGAGAAGGGTCATCGGACGCCAAGCAGTTGGTGGCGCCGCTCCTGGATGGACGCCGGCTATGTGCCCTCCCCGTCAAACCTGGACCATGTGACGGGAGAAGGCGGCGGCCCCATCTGGAACCACACAAGGAAAGGATCACCGGGCACCCCTAAAGTTGGATCAGCCGGTGGCGCCGCTCCTGGATGTGCGCTCGCTGCCTGTCGTATCTCCGTCACGGCGTCTCTGCAGATTTTATGAGGAGGCGCAACGACGGATGGGGTGGCGATGACGGATGGTCTTCCGACTTCCATGGTTGCCGGTAGGTGTGATTCGGATGTTGCTTTCAAAAACGAAAATGAACAAACAGGCGACGCTTCATTTGTGGCTTCGTACAGCCCAGCCCGCTGAGTTAAGAGGGATTAGCGATGGAAAACCATGCGGGTGGAGGATTAGTGCTGACGTGGCCTCACGGGAATGGATGCTGACTTGGACAGTTTGCATGTTGAAAGAATTTGTAGTAGTGGGGAGCAACTTCTAAGAATGTAAGATTCATTGAAGACTTAAAAAAAATCAAGGATGAGTGAGTTAGATGAGATAATATCTCACATCTAGATGTGACATGGACAGAAATCGGCTATATGAAGTTGTCACATCATCTATAACCAATCTAATAGTCAACATGTATAATAATTATTTATAAAGTAGTTTTTTATAAAAAAATTATTTATAAAGTAGTACTACTTCACTAATAGATGGCTCACCTTACAATCTCACATTGTTTTTTGGAGCACGTGCTGCAGCCGGCTCTTAATCTACATACTGCTTCCCTTCTCTCTCCTATTCTCTCTTATCCAACTCATCAAACATGTAATATTTTAATCCTTACAACCTGCTGATTGTACCTTATTATACTTACTCTTGCAATTCCTTACTCGGTAGGACTTTCGAAATGCGAAGAGCGGGCGGAGCTGGAACACGACGCGATACTTCTAAAGGAAAATGTTAAGGACGCGTTCGGTTGCGCAAGTCAGCGTATACTATTGGTCTTGCATCGCGTGAAATTTAAAGTATCTCTGGGCCTATCTCGCAAGGCACGCTCAAATCGGCGGTTTCTCGCGAGCCAGGCCCGCGCGACGCATGTGGGCGGCGGCGGCTGCACATGAGGAGCCACCCTCGAGAAGCCGCGTTTCTTCCCAAAGCGCTCGCAATTATTACCCTCACCTTCCCTCACCGCTCTCTCTCCCCTCTCCCCACTCTCGACGACGACGACGACGACGTAGGTCGGACAACAACAAGGGGACCTTCGGCCACCTTCACCGGCATCCGCAACAGCACTTCCGCAATGGCGGTAAGAAATTCTCTCCCTCCTCACCTACTACTTCACATTTGATTAGAGTTTAGATTCGATCCGCGTTATGGGAACGTGGAATCAGGGTAAACACCATAGGAGTGATCATAACATCATCATGACTACCTATAGATATGAGTTTTCGGATCTAGATTGAGTACAATAGAAACGGGGATTAGGCTTCACCTTACATAGTACGCACAGATTTTAGCCTCGAGTACCCTGGAGGCGATTGGAGCGACATATGGCCTTGGTCGTCTCCTCGACCTGCACCACCATCTCTTCTTCGTCGCCGGAGTCCAACTCAATTGGCATGCTTCGGTGTCATGGCTCTGTCGCCCTCACAATCATTGCCACCGTATGTTCTTCCTCCTCCATAAGCACTGCTTCTTGATCCTCCCGCGGCACCACCACAGTCTTTGTGCTCAAGTACTTGCACTACAAAAAAAAGACACATCCATGACATTTTGGCCCGAACGGTTTTTTTTCTGTCATACTTATGACACTTCTATGATGATAATTGTGACAAAAACACGTATCATCATAGATGTGGTGGGATCCTACTTCTATGACAAAAAATGGCTTTTCGTCCTGGGCGGGCCGGGGACGCACTGTAATGCCCAGGATGGGACTATATCTCCTACGTGTCGAGGCACGACTTAAAGATATAAGCCCATCCTAGAATGATCTCAAGTTTGGTATCTTTGCACGACTCATGTAAAAGAGGGGTTAAATTGCAAAAGGAGATAGTTGGCTTACACTCGCCACTTCACACAATACAATACATAAGCAATACATCATTCAAAACATCACAACCCGACTACGGGTGAAGATCCAAAAGAAAGATACCAAAACAACATAAAGCCACAGGTCAGGATCGAATCCTAGTAGAAACCACTACTGATCGTCGTAACGTCACAAGCAAACGGCCACACTCTTCATCGAACTCCGGGTGAAGAACTTGAACCAGCTTCTGCATCAATCTCGGCTGAACCTGCATCTGGTGTGGTGAAGTAACTATGAGACACAGAGGACTCAGCAATCCCGTTCCCGGGTAACATGACTATTTAAGCCTTGGGTGAGGACAAGGCTGAAGAAAGAACAAGAGATGAAGGAACAACAAAAGTCTGCAGCAGCAACTAGCACTAACTTACGTAAAAGAGAGCGAGAAGAGAAGTGCCTCGGTCGAGAGATGATCACGAAGTGATCCTAGCTAAAGCCGGTCAAACATAACCCCACCGTGTTCAACTCCCGAATCCCTATTCGGAAATTGACAGTCACGGTACACACGCTGGTAGTGTATTGTAACATTGTGTCAAGTTATCTACAACCGGATATTAACAAGCTCCCATCTGCCACATAACCGCGGGCACGGCTTTCGAAAGTTCAAACCCTGCAGGGGTGTTCCAACTTGACCCATTACAAGCCCACGATCCGCGGAGTCGCAACTCCATAGGTGGGAAGACCCGAGTATTCTCGGAATCCCGTGCTCAAGTTAAACCGAACTAAGGTAAGGCTAATCCAGTAAATCCTCCCAGCGTGTCGACACCCTGATAGGTAGCCGCGCGTATCTAGTCTCAGGACACGACCGGATGGGCGATGCTACAGGTTTTTACCAGACCTTGAGTTTCCTCGAGGTGGCCCTGCAGGACCCCCGTTTCGGACCAACACTCATGTGGAGCACTGGCCCGGGGTTGTTGAATTAAATAAAAGGGATAGCTAGTCCACATGCAAGTTTTATTAGTTATTAGGCAAATAATACCAATGTTGGGACTTGCTGGAAAAGACTTAGCACTTAGCGGTTTATCAAGGGGGTCCCATACACCCCAACCGTGTTAGGAACGCATAATCAAGGAACATAACACCGGTTTATACGGTTCCTAACGGCATGAGTGGAACAAATCACCAAGCAAAAGGCTTAGCCTTCCACCCTTGCCAATATATAGATGATTTCATTTTAAGCATTTATATAGTGTGATATAACCCAACCCAAACTTCAACATGAAGCAAGCATCTTCAATCTTCACCTGCAACTAGCAATGCTATAAGAGGGGGGGCTTAGCGAGCCTACGTATAGCCAATCAATGGTTTGCATAGGTAGGGTGGTTAGACAGGTTCATGGTTACAAATAGGAGGCTGACAGGAAAGACATGGGCATCGAGGCAAAACTATAGATCGAGAATTCTAGCAATAGGCAAAAATAGTAATGGTATCCGGGTTCGGTCATCTTGCCTGGGATTCCACAAGGGAGAAGAACGGATCCACGAAGTAGACGGAGAAACAGAGACGAGCGAATCCTCACAACTCCGGAACGAAACCGAAGCTACCAAGAGAAGCAAACCGGAAAGAAACAAACAACACAGTAAACACACAAGCATAAACATGGCATACGATGCACAAACAAGTATGATGCATGTCCGGTTTAAATATGCATGGCATGGCAAAGTGCACAAACAAGTACTACAAGTTAAGTGGAGCTCAATATGCACGAGTTGCATATTGACGAAACACCACATATTATTTAATGGACTCTCGTTATTTACAAGACAAGATTAAATGTTGGTTAACATGGCAAGAGGTGAAGCATAAAGAAACTACACTATTTAGGCATTTTAAATGAGGCCGGAGAATAACAACAACATATCCCGAAAATCCCCATGAGCATGTTTAGTAATTATAAGCAAACAACAATTAAACATTCTCATGTTGTTAACATGATGCGGATGACATGATCAAGTTTATGCAATTTTATTAAAAGGTTAACAAGAAGATGATATGAAGCATTTGTCACCGTGGTGGAATGGAAAGGTGCCACGGCAACGATTCGAAAATGATGCAACGCAACATCTCGGTTCCGGTAACTCGGTGAGAGACCGATGCAAAAGATGAAGGTGGCATGGGTGAGTCAAACGAGATGAAAGGTGGGGTGATCCCGTTGCCGGGTTCCCACGAGTCGGCGACGAGGCAACCGAGGAACATGACAAACGGACGAAACGGCACGGAGCACACACGGGAGACATTTCATACAACACAAGCAAGCATCCACGGTTCATCGTTTCGGGTTATACCTTCGAAACAAACGTTTCGGGGCAGTTCGAGATCGTAGTGGAAGTAGGCGTTCTCGCGGGTCGTAGGGGAAGTAGTGGTTCACGTTTCCGAAGAGGAAGTAGTCGTTTCGACGACGGTAGTTGTTCACGTATGTAGTGGTACTTGGTGCGTCTCCGAGACGGTAGTTGTTCACGGAGCTCGTAGACGTTCTCGTCATCGTAGCCGTTCGTAGATGTGCTCATAACCGTAGAGGTACTTGGGGTCTTCAAAACAGTGGCCGTCGAGGTACTTGTCGCGGTAGACGTTCGTCCGTAGTTGTACTTGCCACGTGTCGTGGAACTTGCCGAAAAACTGTTGGACCAAAACAACATAACAAGGCCGACAAGAAGCACAGCAGCAGCAGCGGTAACGGTCGCGGTCACGGCGAGGAGGAGAGGCAGCACGCCGACGACGTCGAGGCCATGGCAGCAACAACTTGGCGAAAAACATGAAGACGCAGCAACTAGGTGGTCTTGGGGCGTCGAGCGAGGAGCTGCGGCGTCCGGTGCGGCTGGTGGCTGCTCCTGGCCGACCCGCGAGCGAGGAGGCGGGGCCTGGCCACTGGCGTCGAGGACGGAGGGAGGCGGCTGCTGGCTCGGGCCAGACGAGGAAGAGGCCGAGGCAGGGGCCTGGAGAAGAGGAGGGGCGCTGGAGGCGAGGCGGGCGTCGCGCCTGGAGCTTGGCGAGGCAGGGCGCAGAGGAACGGGCGGCGACTGGAGGAGCTGAGGGAGGGAGGATGCAGCGGCGCGCGCGGCCTTGGTGCACGGCGCGCGGTGGCTGCAGAGGCGCTGCTCCTGGAGAGGAGGACCGGAGGGAGGGCGCGTGATGCGGTTGGGGAGAGGGACAGAGAGGTGAGCGAGGTAGCGAGGGGGAGACGAAGGGGACTGGGTGCGGTGCCATGGCGCGGTAGGAGGAGGAGTCGGGGCGAAGGGAAGAGAGCGAGCGGTCAAGGGGGTGGCGGCGGAGGAATCGGGAGGGAGCGAGGGGGGTGCGAAGGCTAGGGTTCGATGCGGTCGAGCTAGGAGGCTGGCTGGGTTGGGCCAATGGGCCAAGAGGGATGGGCTAGGGAGGAGAAGAAGGCTGGCTGGGAGGAAGGAGGAGGCCCGTTGCGGCTGCCCTCTTCTATTAATCTCTAAAGCAGAAAAAAAACAATAGAGAGAAGAAAAAGAAAGAAGAGGGAGGTTAGGGAAAAAAATAGCACAAGGGACTATTTTTCTCGGGCATCATAAAAAGATCAAAGTCCGAGAAAATAGCAAAGGCGTGAACGAAAATAATTCAAACATATTTGAATTTAATTCAAATAGGTTTGAACTAAGACGTGATTATTGAAGTGTCCAAAAATGTTCAAATTTTTGGAGGAACCTCGAAACAACGGAAAGAATTATTGGCAAGGTTTTTGAAGGAGAAACTCGAAGTGAAAAGACATGGGGGAAATATTGCAAGTGTGTTGGGTTATTCCAAAGCAATGGAATATTTATTAATATAGCTCCATAATAATATTGAGAGGCTTTTATATGTTTTAAAGAGAAGACAATATTCCCTCGATTTAAATGGACCGAAGGTCCACACAATTTATTTAGGTAGAGATGCAAAATAAATTAATGACATGATGGCATGATGACATGATGCAATGCAAAAAATAAATAACACAAGCACAATAAAACACACGGGAGATCCCGGAACATCTGGAATCTTCTGGAATCTTCTGGGACGTCGGTCTCGGGCGTCACAACTCTCCCACACTAACAGAGGATCTCGACCCGAGATCCTAGAGATATCACCGGGTAAAAACGAAAGAGGAAGAGGTAAAACAAAGTTGCTTCTTTGGCAGACGAGTGAAACCAAGAACCTTGAGAGGTTAAGCAAGTTGAAAGAAAGAATGCAACAGAGATGAACGAAGTTAAGAGCACTCCGTTAGAAAAAGTAACAAGGAACATTACGAGAACCTTGAAGGTTGAAAGACATGAAACAAGAGCTCACGGATGACGAAAGAATTTCAAAACCACTCTGGTTAACCAAGATTGAGAAGGAATAAGAATGAAATAATTTGGACAGCACTCCGTCTGAAAATGGAAGGAATTGAACAAGAACTTGAGGAGAAGGGAAGATACTTGATGAAAACAACAACACACAGCCTTTGAAACATTGAAGAATGGCACAAGGGTAAAAAAGATTTCAGACAGCACTCCGGTTGAAAAGAGAGGCAAAACTAGATAAGATGACGGAACTTGAATGAAGAATACAACACTCCGGTTAAATGATAAGCAAGGGAAAAAACATGATCTCGATAAAACGAGATGATGGTTAAAGAGAGAGCAATATCACAATGCCTCCGGAATGAAAGAATAGCATATGAATCAACGAAAGAAATGAATTGAGAAGAAAATGACAACTTCTCCCAAAATGAATTAGGAAAACCTCCTTACAAAGAAGGGTTGAATGGAGTTGTTGGAAAAATCAACAGCAAAAGAATAAGCTTGAAGTGGGCTTATGGAATTCATCTCAAAATTATGAGGTGACAACCAGCCACTAACGGAAACGATTGATTGCATTGAGATCAACAAGGAGATGAAAAACTTATCTCACCGAGAGGATAAATGAAGAACTTGGGTCATTTATAAGCACCACAATAGCAACAATCCTTAGGGAAAGCTTTTAGGTGAAATACAACCCAAGATAACTCCAACAAATAAATTGAATGGTTGGAAAGATCTCTTGAACAAAGAAAATGATGGGTTTAAGTATCTCATTCTTGATAACTCGTGAATCGTAATTCATGAAGGATTTGTCAAGAATGACATAACACCATCTGAAAAATAAGGTAGAAAGGATTGCAATTGGAAAGCATGATGAAGAAAGCTTGAGCTCCAACAAGAATCTTGATGAAAACTTCGAGGATGAATTAAATCTTGATGAACCACCATGAAAACTCCGGTAATGAAAGCATGAGAAGCGAAAGATGAAAAGAATAAGATTCAAGGCCTGCGATGAATAGATTGAGCTTTGAAATGATATAATTGAAATAACTTGGAGCTCCGGAAAATAAGATGAAAAACTTAGAACCAAGGATATGATATGATGAACAAGCTCCAGACAAAAGAATTAAATCACCTAGAAGGAATAAGAATAAGAATTATGTTATGCATCTCCTTCACCAATTTAAATTGATGACAACCAAAGGATTTGGCATACTACTTATTCTCGTTGGAAAGAATTAAAGATAGATATAGCACAAGCTTGGATAAATCTTCAACGAATCACCGATAGGATTATGAAAAGAACAAATGAATTAAAACGAAAACAACGGAAGGGTAATCTTGAAAGAACCACCGTAAGTATTGAAATTGAGTGAATATAAAAGAATGAATCACCGGGAAGAATAGGGAGGCGAACGAAGAGACATCAATGAAGAATATTTGGAGGACGAAGTTGCAAACAGAGAACGAAGAAATATTCTGAAATGATGGCCTTCGGAGGATCACAAAGAAAAGAATTCATGAAATGCTTCGGACAGGTATAAAAGAATTCCTCACAATCGGAACAATAATGAGGATGGCATGAAGCTAGAATCACAACTCATCAAGAGAACGGGTCAAAATTTAAAAGAAACTCTTCTCTGGTCTTGAAATGTTGAGAATGAAGGCGAGAAATGCCAAGAAGAATTGTTGAACACTCCGGAATGAAGAATTAAAAGGTTGAAACAATGATGAAAAGAATTTGAAAACGATCTTGGAGAAGGCATGTGACTGATGGGAATCATTCTTACGTCACACTTTAAAAGAATTTGAGTATAACTCCAGAAAAATTAGAAGAGTCAGGTAAGATCCTGGAAAAAGACCTATGGGTTAGGGCCCACTCAAAGAAATCACCGTTGGAAAAAGATTGCTTACGAGATATTGCACCGGTTGAATTTAATGGCTTGAATAAGATGACAATCCTCAAAATACTTTGAACGGATTAAGAATGGAATTATGAATCTTCAGCACTCCGGATATGAATAGCAAGAGGAGAATGATTAATTGGTGCACCGGAATAAGAAAGCATTGTGAAATGAGGAAAAGGATAAGATCAACATCGAAATCTTGAATTACATCCACCGGCAGAAGAATATAAGAATGGAACAACGATAAACTTGAATCTCCTGAGCATCTTCACGATAAATCACCGGATAAGAACATTGAAGGAAAAGAATGAGGAAACATCACAAGAATAAAATGGATATTTCATCTGAGAATTTCTGGCTCCAAGAAAAAGAAGGGTGGGAGGGTGGGGAAAACAAAGACAATTTGAGATGATTGAAACAGACAATCGTCAGATTTCTCAACGACGTCCGTATGGAATAACTTGAAGAGAAAGCACACCGGTTGAAAAGGATTAACATGAAAATCTCGATGGTCAAGAAGAATTAGCACTCCCATAGAAATATGAGAACACCGATTAGGAAAGGTATGGAATCAACATTTGACATCGAAGCAACTCGAATACCAGAATCAAAACAAAAACAAAGGATAAATGTGTAGTAGCCTAATCTTCACAATATCATTCGAACAGAGACTTGAACGAATGAATTCCGCAGGTACATCAGCTTGTCGAGAAGCCACTTGGAGAACAAAAGGTAAATAAAAAGGAACAAGGAACAGATAGAACAAATACAAGATAGAAGCTTCGTCCGACATCTTCGTGCTGAAAGCTCATGGAACGTGTTACAAAAGGGTTTTGCAATCCCCGGATCAGCATAGCCAAGGACCCTTTAAGATGCAACTCCCGATCAGAACAAGTCCATAAAACCACTTCACTCAATGTAGAACCCCGAACTTCATATCGTGCATCCGTTGAAAGAATGCCTAGAACTACTAGATGAACCCACCTATAGATTTCCGAAAGTTTCCAGTTATGCAATCAGGTGTTGGGGATACACGGGAAGCACCGCGCAATCAACTCTAAACCTACATCCAGGTGTATCCATCCTTCAACACATAACCAGTCTTTCTCGGAAACTGTTTACCTCGGACCTTCGAAACGCATCCACTATACAAGCTATGGCAATACTCTCGAACTACCTCCCCAGTACTGGGTGATGTCGGGGTTATCTTGCCACTGGCCGTATAGGAGAGATTTTCGATGTCGGCCGTCTTAAGTATTTAGTACTGTCGCGATATGCTTGTGACAACAATACCCCGAAGCTCAACTCCCCGGGAACAGGAGGCATCGAGAACAATATCCTTGTCACAAGAACATCGAAACAATCCCAGAATACTCGCGGGATTCCTAAAAAGAAATTGTGCAATTTTTGAAGATAGGAGAGACAAGAGTAGTCGTCAGGAGTCCTCACCAGAGAGAAAAGGGATGAGAAGCAAAGAAATCCTACTCTCCGATATAATATAGGACTCAAAAAGTTTTTAGTGTCTGCCTAGACTCGACCGTCAACGATTCGATCAATCAGTGGGGGCTTCTAGGTTGGAGAAGGCTCTGAATACCAACTTGTAATGCCCAGGATGGGACTATATCTCCTACGTGTCGAGGCACGACTTAAAGATATAAGCCCATCCTAGAATGATCTCAAGTTTGGTATCTTTGCACGACTCATGTAAAAGAGGGGTTAAATTGCAAAAGGAGATAGTTGGCTTACACTCGCCACTTCACACAATACAATACATAAGCAATACATCATTCAAAACATCACAACCCGACTACGGGTGAAGATCCAAAAGAAAGATACCAAAACAACATAAAGCCACAGGTCAGGATCGAATCCTAGTAGAAACCACTACTGATCGTCGTAACATCACAAGCAAACGGCCACACTCTTCATCGAACTCCGGGTGAAGAACTTGAACCAGCTTCTGCATCAATCTCGGCTGAACCTGCATCTGGTGTGGTGAAGTAACTGTGAGCCACAGAGGACTCAGCAATCCCGTTCCCGGGTAACATGACTATTTAAGCCTTGGGTGAGGACAAGGCTGAAGAAAGAACAAGAGGTGAAGGAACAACAAGAGTCTGCAGCAGCAACTAGCACTAACTTACGTAAAAGAGAGCGAGAAGAGAAGTGCCTCGATCGAGAGATGATCATGAAGTGATCCTAGCTAAAGCCGGTCAAACATAACCCCACCGTGTTCAACTCCCGAATCCCTATTCGGAAATTGACAGTCACGGTACACACGCTGGTAGTGTATTGTAACATTTTGTCAAGTTATCTACAACCGGATATTAACAAGCTCCCATCTGCCACATAACCGCGGGCACGGCTTTCGAAAGTTCAAACCCTGCAGGGGTGTTCCAACTTGACCCATTACAAGCCCACGATCCGCGGAGTCGCAACTCCATAGGTGGGAAGACCCGAGTATTCTCGGAATCCCGTGCTCAAGTTAAACCGAACTAAGGTAAGGCTAATCCAGCAAATCCTCCCGGCGTGTCGACACCCTGATAGGTAGCCGCGCGTATCTAGTCTCAGGACACGACCGGATGGGCGATGCTACAGGTTTTTACCAGACCTCGAGTTTCCTCGAGGTGGCCCTGCAGGACCCCCGTTTCGGACCAACACTCATGTGGAGCACTGGCCCGGGGTTGTTGAATTAAATAAAATGGATAGCTAGTCCACATGCAAGTTTTATTAGTTATTAGGCAAATAGTACCAATGTTGGGACTTGCTGGAAAAGACTTAGCACTTAGCGGTTTATCAAGGGGGTCCCATACACCCCAACCGTGTTAGGAACGCATAATCAAGGAACATAACAACGGTTTATACGGTTCCTAACGGCATGAGTGGAACAAATCACCAAGCAAAAGGCTTAGCCTTCCACCCTTGCCAATATATAGATGATTTCATTTTAAGCATTTATATAGTGTGATATAACCCAACCCAAACTTCAACATGAAGCAAGCATCTTCAATCTTCACCTGCAACTAGCAATGCTATAAGAGGGGGGGGGGGCTTAGCGAGTCTACGTATAGCCAATCAATGGTTTGCATAGGTAGGGTGGTTAGACAGGTTCATGGTTACAAATAGGAGGCTGACTGGAAAGACATGGGCATCGAGGCAAAACTATAGATCGAGACTTCTAGCAATAGGCAAAAATAGTAATGGTATCCGGGTTCGGTCATCTTGCCTGGGATTCCACAAGGGAGAAGAACGGATCCACGAAGTAGATGGAGAAACAGAGACGAGCGAATCCTCACAACTCCGGAACGAAACCGAAGCTATCAAGAGAAGCAAACCGGAAAGAAACAAGCAACACAGTAAACACACAAGCATAAACATGGCATACGATGCACAAACAAGTATGATGCATGTCCGGTTTAAATATGCATGGCATGGCAAAGTGCACAAACAAGTACTACAAGTTAAGTGGAGCTCAATATGCACGAGTTGCATATTGATGAAACACCACATATTATTTAATGGACTCTCGTTATTTACAAGACAAGATTAAATGTTGGTTAACATGGCAAGAGGTGAAGCATAAAGAAACTACACTATTTAGGCATTTTAAATGAGGCCGGAGAATAACAACAACATATCTGGAAAATCTCCATGAGCATGTTTAGTAATTATAAGCAAACAACAATTAAAGATTCTCATGTTGTTAACATGATGCGGATGACATGATCAAGTTTATGCAATTTTATTAAAAGGTTAACAAGAAGATGATATGAAGCATTTGTCACCGTGGTGGAATGGAAAGGTGCCACGGCAACGATCCAAAAATGATGCAACGCAACATCTCGGTTCCGGTAACTCGGTGAGAGACCGATGCAAAAGATGAAGGTGGTGTGGGTGAGTCAAACGAGATGAAAGGTGGGGTGATCCCGTTGCCGGGTTCCCACGAGTCGGCGACGAGGCAACCGAGGAACATGACAAACGGACGAAACGGCACAGAGCACACACGGGAGACATTTCATACAACACAAGCAAGCATCCACAGTTCATCGTTTCGGGTTATACCTTCGAAACAAACGTTTCGGGGCGGTTCGAGATCGTAGTGGAAGTAGGCGTTCTCGCGGGTCGTAGGGGAAGTAGTGGTTCACGTTTCCGAAGAGGAAGTAGTCGTTCCGACGACGGTAGTTGTTCACGTATGTAGTGGTACTTGGTGCGTCTCCGAGACGGTAGTTGTTCACGGAGCTCGTAGACGTTCTCGTCATCGTAGCCGTTCGTAGATGTGCTCATAACCGTAGAGGTACTTGGGGTCTTCAAAACAGTGGCCGTCGAGGTACTTGTCGCGGTAGACGTTCGTCCATAGTTGTACTTGCCACGTGTCGTGGAACTTATCGAAAAACTGTTGGACCAAAACAACATAACGAGGCCGACAAGAAGCACAGCAGCAGCAGCGGTAACGGTCGCGGTCACGACAAGGAGGAGAGGCAGCACGCCGACGACGTCGAGGCCATGGCAGCAACAACTTGGCGAAAAACATGAAGATGCAGCAACTAGGTGGTCTTGGGGCGCCGAGCCAGGAGCTGCGGCGTCCGGCGCGGCTGGTGGCTGCTCCTGGCCGACCCGCGGGCGAGGAGGCGGGGCCTGGCCGCTGGCGTCGAGGACGGAGGGAGGCGTCTGCTGGCTCGGGCCAGACGAGGAAGAGGCCGAGGCAGGGGCCTGGAGAAGAGGAGGGGCGCTGGAGGTGAGGCGGGCGTCGCGCCTGGAGCTTGGCGAGGCAGGGCGCAGAGGAACGGGCGGCGGCTGGAGGAGCTGAGGGAGGGAGGATGCAGCGGCGCGCGCGGCCTTGGTGCACGGCGCGCGATGGCTGCAGAGGCGCTGCTCCTAGAGAGGAGGACCGGAGGGAGGGCGCGTGATGCGGTCGGGGAGAGGGACAGAGAGGTGAGTGAGGTAGCGAGGGGGAGACGAAGGGGACTGGGTGCGGTGCCATGGCGCGGTAGGAGGAGGAGTCGGGGCAAAGGGAAGAGAGCGAGCGGACGAGGGGGTGGCGGTGGAGGAATCGGGAGGGAGCGAGGGGAGTGCGAAGGCTAGGGTTCGATGCGGTCGAGCTAGGAGGCTGGCTGGGTTGGGCCAATGGGCCAAGAGGGATGGGCCAGGGAGGAGAAGAAGGCTGGCTGGGAGGAAGGAGGAGGCCCGTTGCGGCTGCCCTCTTCTATTAATCTCTAAAGCAGAAAAAAAACAATAGAGAGAAGAAAAAGAAAGAAGAGGGAGGTTAGGGAAAAAAAATAGCACAAGGGACTATTTTTCTCGGGCATCATAAAAAGATCAAAGTCCGAGAAAATAGCAAAGGCGTGAACGAAAATAATTCAAACATATTTGAATTTAATTCAAATAGGTTTGAACTAAGACGTGATTATTGAAGTGTCCAAAAATGTTCAAATTTTTGGAGGAACCTCGAAACAACGGAAATAATTATTGGCAAGGTTTTTGAAGGAGAAACTCGAAGTGAAAAGACATGGGGGAAATATTGCAAGTGTGTTGGGTTATTCCGAAGCAATGGAATATTTATTAATATAGCTCCATAATAATATTGAGAGGCTTTTATATGTTTTAAAGAGAAGACAATCTTCCCTCGATTTAAATGGACCGAAGGTCCACACAATTTATTTAGGTAGAGATGCAAAATAAATTAATGACATGATGGCATGATGACATGATGCAATGCAAAAAATAAATAACACAAGCAAAATAAAACACACGAGAGATCCCGGAACATCTGGAATCTCTGGAATCTTCTGGGACGTCGGTCTCGGGCGTCACACGCACCTACATGACATTCTTTGGGCCGTCCATGACGGAAAAATCGTGGTAGAAGCGAGGGCGAGGAAAATTTCGGGGAGTTCCCGGTTACGGTGGGTGGTCGGGGCGGAGCGATGCACTGAAGTTTGCGCGTTTCTCTCATACACGTCGCATGTATGTGCGAGGCGTTGGGCTGTAACTAAACCCGAGCGAGGCGTTCGCTTACTGAACCCGAGCGATTGCACTAGCTACGTTACTGAACCCGAGCGATCGATCCCTAGCTGTTAACTAAACCGGAGCGATTCTTTCGCTACTGCTGCTAACTGAAGGCGATCGAACCTGATGTTGCTTCTTGATGAACAGTGACCGTTGTTGGGGTTGCACGAACAGTTCCCGGTAGGGGTTGGATGAACAGGACTCCGTGGTAGTAGAGGTCGTTGCCGCTAGATGAACAGGACCCCTATCGAGAGGAGGTCGCCACACACTCGAGCCGGTTGGGGTGGATGAATAGGACCCCGTGGAGGGCTGGTTGAACAGGACCCCCCATGTGGAGGCCTGGTTGAACAGGAGACGGTGGAGACTGGATGAACATGACCCCGTGGTGAATAGTAGCTGGTGGAGGCGGGAGGAAGTCGATGGTGGATGAACAGTAGCAGGTGGATGCTGGAGGGAGTCGGCGGTGGATGAACAGTAGCCCGTGGAGGCTGGAGCGAGGCGGTAGGCGGTGGATGACAGTAACCCGTGGAGTCCCGTTTTGCGGTGCGCCACACCCCCCCGATGATTAAGACCCTGTTTCGACCGTAGGCGCTCCAACACAAGTCTATTTCCTCCGTTTTGCGGTACACCACACCCCTCCCGATCAACAACACCCCGTTTCGACCGTTGGAGCTCGAACACAAGTTTGTTTCCTCCGTTCTGCGGTACACCAGACCCTTCCCGATGAACAGGACCCGTTTCGACCATACGCTATCAAACAGAAGGCTATTTTCCTCCGTTTTGCGGTACGCCAGACCCCGTTCTAGCTATTCCGTCCAAGCCAGTTGGCTCCCGATGAACAGGATGCATTCTGACCCAGTGGCTTCACTCCCGATGAACACGACGCGTTCTGACCCAGTCACTTGGCTCTCGGTGAAGACAACGTTGTTTCCTCCATTCCGACCCAGCCGGTTAGCTGCCGATGAATAGGACGATGCCGTTGCCGTTAGTTGCCTCTCCATGTACACGAGTCCTGGTCGTACAAATGCGCGAGTAGGCGTTTGAGAGCCTGCCCATATGTATGTATGTGGCCGTATTTTTTGGCATATGGTTGTACGTACATGTACATGGTTTTGACTGGACTGTCTGAACTGCTACGTCGGGGGCTCTAATACTACATGTGCCGCTGCTCGCTCGGCCACGGTTCATTGTTGCATAGAGACCGATCGACCAGTATGCATGCACACGTCTGCGAACAGAATGACATGCTACGTACGCTTCAACCAGGTGGGCCCGACTATCAGGGAGGATAAGGAGGCACTTCGTTGGTGCAAAGTTATTGACGATGGGTCCCAGCGGTCACGGGGGAGAATCATTTTTTTGCCCGTAATATGGACACACTTCTTTGCGTGCGAAGATATAGCTGGTAGGTCCCAGCTGTCAGGGGGCAAACATTTTTTTGCAAAATACAGAGTCCCTTCCGGTGGGTCCCCACTGTCAGGTGGATAAATAATTATTTTACGCGTAATAAGGAGGCACTTTCTTGTTGCGGCCGTGGACCCAGCTGTCAGCCTCTCCATGTACAGTCCTTTTCCGATGGAAGTCGTTCCTTGACCACGTTGACCACGCCGCGCCGAGAGCACCAAGGCGATGGACGACGACGAGGCCTAGGAAGAGGACGACGCGGAGCCGAGGAAGACACGGCAGTGGATGCCCACATGGAGAGGAGTATGAGGGTTGACTGGTTTAATTGCAGTGTGAGGCTACCGTCGCTGCAGAATAACACAGGTTGTGGGTGAGTAGAGGGATGGCCTGGCCAGCGGTGGGAGTAGGGTGGGGTGGTGAGGCCTGCGCGGCAGCACAACCGGCCACTGGAGGTAGGAGCAGGCGGTCTCGTCGGCGCTGGTTTGGGCGGCTAGTGCAAGAAGAGCAGCGATTGAAGAAGCAGCAGGACTGTTCCATTGAAATCCAACGGTCACTTCTGCTAGAATCGTTTGCTCACTATGTTGACAAAGCCCTACGTATGCGTCAACTTAGTAGGCCCACAGGTCAGCCTACGTAGCGGTGCATCCCATATGCCAGTGGGAGGAATCATTTTTTTCGCGTACTAAGGAGGTGGTTTCTTGTGTGCGGCCATGGACCATGGGGGTCCTTACCGTCAGCCTCTCCATGTACATCCCTATTCCGATTGCTGTCATTTGTTGAATTTTGAGCACGCCGCGTCTAGAGCACCAATGCGATGGACGACGGTGAGGCCTAGGAATGGAATGACCCGGAGCCGGCGAAGACATAGAAGTGGATGCCCACGCTGAGGAGAGTATGACGGTTGACTAGTTCGGCTGCGGCGTGAGGCTGCCGTCACCAGAGAATAATAGGAGGAGTGGGTGGGTAGAGGGATGGCTAGGCCAGAGAAGGGAGTAGGGTGGGCCAGTGAAGCCTGCGCGGCATCACAGACAGCCACAAGAGGAGGGAGCGCAGTCCCGCCGGCGCTGGTTTAGGTGGCTGGAGCAGGAAGATCAGAGATTGAAGAAGCACATCGACCGTTGGATGGACATCCAACAGTCACTGCTGCTAGAATCATGTATTGACTGACAAAGCCTTGCATAAACAAGCCAACCTAGAAATCTGTGGCGTGTACAATCCATTTGCTATTATTTTTATAATTTACAGCCCATTTGTTAATTCATATGGAATTTTTTTGCAGCCCATTTTCCATATTTACAATTGCTGCCCATTTTCTGGTCAGTGCCAGGGTTAAAAAATTTGAACTAATATATGCGAAATCTTAAAAATTCGCATATTTTTGCTATGGAACACAATATTCTTAATCCAAAAATTAGTAGCCATACAAAAACAAATTAAAACATAAAGCAGTACTATGTCATGTTAAAATCCAATAAAATATAAAATATCAGTGAAGAACAAAAAAAAAGAAACTAATTGTCCATTTGCTATTTTTTTTGGAATTTGCAACCCCTTTCATATTACTATTAAGATATACTGCCCATACTCTTTGGTCAGGCCGGAATGCATCCCTCCTCGTCTTGAAAGATTTGTAGCACAGTAAGTCGGAGAAAACAAATAGGCCTAGCTTGGGTATTCTTCAAAAAAGGAATAGTGGGCTACCTATTTTCCCAAAGAAAAAACTACTGGGATGGTCATGTTGTTAGACAGGCCACAGAGACCAGACAACCCAGTTTATAGCCCGTTCCTCTGAACAAATCCTCAAAAAAAAAGTTGTGCAATTCTGTCGTTAATTGACTATGCGTTGACAATGGTGTGGGTCCCAGATATCAGCAGGGTGGATTAGAGTAAAAAACAAGGGGTGCATCTGAGTAGTAAAAGAGGCGCTTGCTTGTGTTCGGGAGTGGACCTGGTGGGTCCATACTGTCATACTGTGATGCCCCCGATTTGACCATACACTAATCATGCACGCAAATGTGTACGGTCAAGATGAGGGACTCACGGAAAGATATCACAACACAACTCTAGACACAAATTAAAATAATACAAGCTTCATATTACAAGCCAGGGGCCTCGAGGGCTCGAATATAGAAGCTCGAAAGCAACAGACCCAGCGAAAGCAACAATATCTTAGTACATACATAAGTTAAACAAGTTTTGCCTTAAGAAGGCTAGCACAAACATCAACGATCGAAGAGGCAAGGCCTCCTACCTGGGACCTCCTAACTACTCTTGGTCGCCAGCTGTCTCCATGTAGTAGTAGGCTACGTCGGGGTAGTAGTAGTAGTCGACTGGGGTGGCATCTGGCTCCTGGATCCACCATCTAGTTGCAACATACCAGAAATAAGAAAGAAGGGGGAAAAGGGGGAGCAAAGCATCCGTGAGTACTCATCCAAAGTACTCGCAAGCATCAGACCTATACTAAGTATGCATCAGTATCAAAGGAATAAGTTGTATCTGTGGACTGAACTGCAGAATGCCAGAAGAGAAGGGAAAAGGCCTATCGTATCGAAGACTAGCATCTTCAAGCATCTTCTGGAAACCACCATCTTGTAGCAGTAGAAGAGAGTACAGAATAGCGTTTTATAATTAACAAGCAAGTTGTAGTATTAACGGTCTAGAGATTCTTCCTCGACTCCCTGCAAGAAAGTAATCTCGTAGCCAACATATCTATCAGATATCTCAAGTATCCATTTCTAGTTATAATAGATTAGGATATAAGACTGAACGTCCGTTACCGTGGACACGGCTATTCGAATAGATAACTTCCCTGCATGAGTGCACCACGTTACCCTCACGCTCGGTCATCTTTGGCCGGACACACTTTTCTGCGTCAATGTCCGACCTTGGAAGATCAATACGTCACAGCCCTACCTAGGCTCAGCAGACAGGTCCCCGCCAGTCTACATCCTAAGCACTCCGGGGTCATGGGCCATTGCCCGTTGCACTCCGGGTCGTTACGTGCAAGGTGGATACCAGCACCACCCGTGTAGTGGATGGCACGATCCGATCGTGCCGCAATGTTGAACTGGACGTCAGACAAAGCTTCGGCTGATACCACGATGCTGAGGCCCATAACTATTCTCGTGTGTCGGTTAGTGCATAAAGGCCAGAGGCCAACTCAGAACAAATACCCAAACCTGTTAGTGCATTATTAAAAGAAAATGACGGCTGTCGGGACAAGTCTGGAGTTATCACCCCTCCTGGGTGATACTGCTAAACAGCCAGCCGCCACCGTAACAACTCCCGCGGGTGCTCACCGGGCCCGCCCGCCTTTTACAAAGGTCTCAAGTAAAGTCAAGGTAACCGTGTGTCCAAACATTAAGGGGGAAACCCCGAGGAATCACCCTCGATGGATTCCAGTCGATGTGACCGTCAAGGCGAACTAAGAGGAATCACCCTCGAGGTCCACACTTGAGAGGTTGCACGATAGAGTCGTATCGGGAGTGGTGCAGGAGGAATCACCCTCGATGACCAGAACCGAATAGCTACACTACAGAGTTATCATTAGGAGTGCGTTAAGGTATCACCCTCGGCACTCGATAGTATCTCTGTAGAGTCGAGCAACAAAGGGGGTGTGATGTGATCTGAGGTGTCGGGCTCTGGTCGTCGATCACGTTGCTCGAGTCATCGATGATGAAGCAGGGGCAACAAGGACAAGATGGGGGTCACTGATGGATCACTAACCAACCTATACTAAGCAGTTTAGGATAAGCAGGTAATATACAACAACAGGTACAAAAGGAGGCTATGCATCAGAATAGGAGCAATCAATTACAGTAGCAAAATCTAATGCAAGCATGAGAGAATGAAATGGGCGATATCGGGATGATCAAAAGGGGGCGCTTGCCTGGAAGCTCTGCTGAAACGGAAGAAGGGTCATCGTCGACGTAGTTAATCACAGTGGCATCAGCAGGAGTCTCGGGGTCTACCAGAGAGAAGAGGGGGGGGGGGCAGTAAATACAAAGCACACATATGCAATACAGATGCATGACATGATAATAAGCGATTCTAGGGGTGCTCTAACGCAGTACTACACGATGCCGGCGAAGAGGGAAAACAACCGGGAAAGCATTCTCGGTGTTAGGCATTTTTGAACAGGCAAACCGGAGGGGGAATGTTGCATGTTCGCTATGCTAGGGGCATGTGACAGATGAAAGGACCGCGCATCCGGATTCGTCTTGTTTTTCTGAGCAACTTTCATGTATAAAACTTTTTTATCCGAGTTACAGTTTATTTTATATGATTTTTCAAAGTTTTAACAATATTTTGAAACTATTATTAATTTGAAATTAAATGCAAAATTGCTAAGTGCACACAACACTGTGTACACAGAAGTGTACACACGCTGACATGTGGGTCCAGGGGTCCCAGTTGACTAGTCAATATTGACTGGTAAACAGAGGGTGAGGCCCCCTATCATACACTCACCTAACTAATTAGAGGTTTGGTAGCTAATTAACAGGTTAACTACTTTCAAGCTAATTAAGCAAATTTTAATTGATTTAATTAATTAATCATAATTATTATATATATATTATAACCTTTTTTGTTTTTGTTTTAACAGTGGGATGGGCCCCACTACTCAGTGGCCCATTAGGCCACTGAAGCGAGCGGTTAATGGGGCGGGCACGGGTGCTTGGGCGTGGGCGCCCGCACGAACGACCATCGAAGAGGGGACGCGCCAGGGCGCCGGTCGCCGGCGGTGGCTGCAGGGTAGAATGGCGGCAGACCCGGGGAGCCGTGGGTGCGCGAGTGCCGACGAGCGAGAGGGCAGCCGCGACGACGCGGTAGACGGCGGACGGCGCAGGCGAGCGAGGGATCTGCGGGAGGCGCGACGAGGAGAAGCAGAGCGAGCCACGAGCGCGTCGGAGTAGGTGCGGCGGAGGTCGGCCGTAAGCGCAATGGAGCCGTATGGCAGGCAGTAACTGTGGCGGTGGGGCGGATGGCAGCAGCGGCAGGCCACCGGAGCAGCAGCAGCGGGATGCATGCACGGCGGGCACAAGGGGTGGGTGCGGGGTGCCATCGGGTAGGCTGGCGCTGGCTAAGGCGGGCGTGGGCGTATCATTAACAACAGATGCGGGGCATAGGCACATGGGGAGTCGTGTACACGGAAGCAGCGGCGAACGACAGCTCGAACGATCTTCGGCCGTGGCGGCCACAAGCTCGAGAACGACGACGAGATCGAGAGGGGGAAGGAGGGGAACAGCGGAGGGGCTCACTGCCATTGCAGGGACGACCCGAGGACGACTCGAGGTGGCCGGAGCCGTCGACGGTGTGCGGCGGCCCGGGGAGGAAGACAGTGGCGTTCGGGGTTGAAGTAGAGGTGGCGAGCTCGAGCATGGGGCCGGGGAAGATGTAGCGGGGCACGATGGTGCTCGGGGACACGTTAAAGGGCCCCGAGGACGGCGGCCGCCGCAGTTACTCCAGCGACATGGCCACGCCCGTGGGCAGGCAGATCTGAGGGGAAGAGAGCACGGGCAAGGGGGGAAAGAGGAATGGAGCAGCTAGGGTTCGTCAAGGAGGCCCGGGGGTTCTTATCTGCCGCGAGGACTGCGGGATGGCCAGCAGCATAACATCCGCGTGCTAGACGGCGCACGGGCGTCCACGGGAGCAAGGTGAACAGGAGGAAGGAGGAGGCATGAATGGGTTGGGCCAGATGTGCACTATGGCCACTATGGCCCGGTGCACAATAGTTAGCTGGGCTCCTTTTGTTTTTTGTTTTATTTTCTGCTATTCTTTATTTCACCTCTGTTTTGCCTTATTTTGAGGTACAAAATGATTTTTTTATAGGTGCAACTTTGCACATAATTACTAGGTAGGATTTTGAAGCCGCATACAAGGCCTCAATTTATTTGGGAAAGTTTCACCATTTATTTAAATTGCAATTGATAAATTAAATGCTACTGGTCCAAGTTCAAATATGTTAATGGCATTTTAGACACTCAAACAATTTTGGTTCTCATAGGATAATTAGTTAGTGAATATTTTCAAGCTAACGGACATTTTTGTTTTACCATTTAAAGAAATATTATTTTGACTTGAAATTCCAATTTGAATTTGACTTAGACTTTTAAACAAACGGCAATTTGCATAGTAATCACGATGGCATGGCCATCATTAGGGGGGATTACTGTAGCTTGATTATCCGGGCACTACAAATCTCCTCCACTACAATAAATCTCGTCCCGAGATTTTAGGAGGTATTCGGAAACAAAATGGGGTATTTATCTCGAAGACGATCCTCGAGTCCCTTAGTGGCTTCATCTTCAGAATGACTTCACCACTGAATTTTTAGGAATTTGATAATCCTCAGACGGGTGCGACGTTCAGCTTGAACGAGAACGCGGTTCAGATGCTCTCTATAAGTGCGATCATCATGCAGGGGTTGTTGCAATAAGACTTGTGACTCAGGGCATCGGCCGTGACATTAGCCTTGCCAGGGGCATAAGAAATACCATAGTCATAGTCTGTGATTGTTTCCATACTTCGTTGCTGACGAAGATCCAGATTTAGCAGAGTAAACAATTACTTCAGACTTTGATGAGTAGTATATTCTAAAATAGTTATTACATACTTCAATGCCCAAGCGTGGAACGACTACGGACCGCCATCGGTGCTAACTCCAATCCCCAGCAAACATTCACTGGGAGACATGGCAGTTGCAAATGCCCGCGACGCGGTTATAGTACGTGTGTAAGGGTGGCGATTTTTTCAAATACTATGGCTTAAAAACAGGCCACCGTCAGATGGAAATCTGACGGTTATGTGGGATTCGCCAGGATTGGGCTCGTGGCGAACAATCGCCAGATATCATTACTAAAAAAAGGTTAGAACACCCGGGGCTATAACTTGCACCGACTGACCACTAACAATGATACTGACATAGTTGTAAATGGTCAAAGAACGTGTCTACGTGGTGTTTGGAATTATATGCAAACTAGCAAGATGCCCGTGCATTGCACAAAACATCAAGATGCATTTTTTTACAAAACACCTATTGTGATTGACCCATGCAGGAGTAATCCCATGTGTAAAAACTAATGATATGTTGATAATTTCATCGAAAAATGATATCTCGAGAAAGATGAGAGATAAGATGAAGAGGGTAGGGCGTGGCGGTGACTGGTGGCCGGACTTGGCGGAGGCATGGGGATGGACGGTGCCGGCAGCGGCCACCATGCTAGATTGTTCCAGAGACTTCCCTTTTTAATTGCTCAACAATGAGGTTGTAGGAGATAATGATGAACGAGGCAAGGCCTTATTTGCAAATGCGGAGAAGGGTGTGGGGGTATATTTTTGCAAAATTGCCCTATCTACAGAATGTGACCCGAAACATCAAGATGCATTTATATGAGTAGTTTATGTTGTGGGAGATAAGAAGGATGAACGGAGGGAGTACTAGTAAGAGCAAGTATAATAAGGTGACGTAAGCGGGCTCTAAGGATTTAAATACTATATCTTTGCTGACTTGGAAGAGAAAGAAGAGGAGTGAGAAGAGAAGCGGGTTGTAGACTTACAGCCGGCTGTAGCACGAACCCCAAGAAGCTATGTGAGAGTGTATGGTGGGCCATATGATAGAAAAGTTGTACTATCTTGTAGCCCACTACTATACGTGTTGGCTATTATATTGGCTATAGATAACATGGCAAGATGTTATACCCAGCAATGGGCTATATTATTAACCATGATCTAAGGACACCATGTACCGCTTCGTGTGCTACTCATGCGCTCCATTCAGCGGGCGCAACGTCCCCTACAGCCACTCCCTCCGGCGCTCCATTCAGCGGGCGCAACATCCCCTATAGCCACTCCCTTCGGCGCTCCATTCAGTGAGTGCAACGTCCCCTACAGCCACTCCCGTTTCATGGATGACCTGGCCGATGCCTGCAAGGTGCCCTACGTCTGCAAGAGTTTCAGCTGCGAGAGGTATGTCGACCAGCACTCGCTGGTGGAGCATAGTTCCAGATGCGCGCACGTGCCCTGCTACTGCTATGAGTGCACACCATCGTTTGAGGGCTCGCCGACGAGCCTCGTGCATCACCTCATGGCACCGTCTGTCAATCACTACTAGCCCGCGGCGGTGAACATCAGGTACGAGACGTGCTACCCATTCACCGTGCCGGAGTCGCTGGAGGATCACCGCCGCCTGCTAGTCGCGGAGGAGGACGACATCGTCTTCCTCTTGGCCGTGGACACCGGCAAGGCCCGCACAGGCCGCCGCCCCGTCTCTATAGTGTGCATCAGGGGCAACCGACACTAACACTGACACGACCGCTTTATGGGTGCGTGCTCACTGTTACCGCCCCTGCTCCGAAGTATGAGGGCGCCCACGCCGCCTCCGTCACGCTGACTGGGACTGTGCCAAGCTGCTCCGTTCTCGGCAATGTGGACATGGAAGACGCATGGTATGATTTTCACCCCAAGATGATGCATGGGGACTCCAAGGAGGTTCACCTAGTCATATGCATTACCAAGTTAACTGTTCATCATTAGTCTTCGCTCAATGTAAGTCACTGTCTAAGCATTTGGAGACTTTTTATTTATATAGTATAGAACCTTCCATGCATGCTCTTGCTCTATTAGAGTATCACACTTGAATAAAAGTGTATCCATTTATGGTTTAGTCTAGAATCTTCCATGTATGCTCTTGCTCCATTAAAGTTCTCGCTTGCCATTTATGAGATTAATTGAGAATTTTTACTACACTAATGGTGAAAGACTTATGATGAACGATTTCTTACATCTCCTCTGCCCCCTTCCAAGTCATCCTGATTTACATTCATGGTGGTCTAGAAAAAAATAAACAAAATCAATACTCAAAAACTAATTCTTAAAGATCATTTCTTACAAAGCACAAGTGTTATTTCTTCACAAATTTTGGGTGCAGGTTGAACAGTTGAACGCTTTTGTTTGCAAAAGATACTTTTTTTTATCTATTTAGCCTACATTTACTATTCACCAGGATGTTTATGAGCTATAGAGAAGAAATAATATTTGAAGAAACCTATCGATAGTCGTTACACATGAGATGACCCCCCACATACTTTGTCGAAATAAACAACTCCCCAATCAATGCATTTCACTATTTCGTGCAACACACGGGTACATTACTATATATAGTACGATGATACGTCTCCAACGTATCTATAATTTTTTATTGTTACATGCTATTATATTATCTATTTTGGATGTTTTATATGCATTAATATGCTATTTTATATTATTTTTGGGACTAACTTATTAACCTAGAGCCCAGTGACAGTTTCTGTTTTCCCCTTGTTTTTAGTTTCGTAGAAAAGAAATACCAAACGGAGTCCAAATGGAATAAAACCTCCGCGATGATTTTTCTTGGATCCGAAGACACCCGAGAGACTTGGAGATCAAGTCGGAGGAGCCACGAGGCAGCCACAAGGGGGGAGGGCGTGCCTTCACCCTCGTGGGCCCCTCGCAGCTCCCCTGACCTAATTCTTCGGCCGATATATTCTCATATATTCCATAAACATCAGAGGAAGCCACGAAACCACTTTTCCACCGCCGTAACCTTCTGTACCCGTGAGATCCCATCTGGAGGCTTTTTCGGTACTCTGCCGGAGGGGGATTCAACCACGGAGGGTTTCTACATCAACATCATTGCCCTTCCGATGAAGCATGAGTAGTTTACCACAAACCTATGGGTCCATAGCTAGTAGCTAGATGGCTTCTTCTCTCTCTTTGATTCTCAATACCATGTTCTCCTCGATGTTCTTGGAGATCTATCCGATGTAATCTTCTTTTGAGGTGTGTTTGTCGAGATCCGATGAATTGTGGATTTATGATTAGTTTATCTATGAATATTATTTGAATCTTCTCTGATTTCTTATATGCATGATTGATACGTCTCAAACGTATCTACTTTTCCAAACACTTTTGCTATTGTTTTTCCCTCATTCTTGCATGATTTGAACTAAACTAACCCGGAATGACGCAGTTTTCAGCAGAGCTGCCTGTATGGTTTTATTGTGTGCAGGAAAATGGATTTTTAGGTGTCTCAGAAAATTCCAAGAAAAATCATAGAAAATCCACGCACCCGAAGGGCCATTGTGCCAGAAGTGGGGCCAGAGGGCAGCCAGGGGGGCCCCAGGCGCCCTGCTGGCGCGGCCCCACCCCTGGCCGCGCCAGGAGGCCGCCTGGGAGGGTCCTCCCCCCTCCGGTGCCCTACCTTGGCTCCTATTTATTCCCGTGGCGAGGAAACCCCAGAACAGAAATCGTTTTTCCAGTTTCCGTCGCGGAGCCGCCGCCACCCTCTGTTCTTCTTCGGGAGGGCTAATCTGGAGGCTGATTTGGCCTCGGAGAGGGGAGATCGTCGCCATCGTCATCATCATCACCACTCCATCCTCCCTCCATGACTTCTCCTTCCATGTGTGAGTAATTCCTTGCTTTAGGCAAAGGGGATGGTAGGGATTGGATGAGTTAGATCATGTAATAGTTTATCAGATTGTTGGGGGCATGTTGCCTATCATCTACTTTGGTGTTTATCATCTTTGCTTCAACTTGTTGCTCTTAATGCTTGTCACTTTGGGCCCAAGTGCCATGTTTTCAGATATGAACCCTATGTTTTTGCAAGAATATATTTGTGTTCTTGATCCTATCTATGAGTTGTTTGCACCTATTATGGTCCAGAACCGGCGATCCCAAAGGTGACAGCTTGGGACACCAAAGGGGATTGTCCATAATTTGAGGATTCCATGTATCCATTGAGTTTATTGCTTTGTTCCGGTGCTCTTTGACAGGAGCAGCTTAATCTCCATAAGTTCCTTTTGGCCCCGTTCGTAGCGGGATGGTAGGACAAAAGATGTTGTGCAAGTTCTTATTGCAAGCACGTACAACTACCTGTGGGATACATGCCTAATGTTTGATATTTGCCTAGATGATCATTACTTTTTTGTGTGCCTTGCCCCAAGTTAGATTCATGATGTATCTCATCCATGCAGCGCCCAACCATCCATCTCCCTAGCCTACAGTGTTTCAATCCTGCTGGTTATTAGTTGTTACTTTTGCTGTTCACTTTTGCTGTCACCACCATAACTATCATATCACCGTTACCACTTATCTTTTGTTGCAAGTAAGTATATTTCAGGTGCGGTTGAATTGACAACTCAACTGTCAAAGCTTATAAATACTCTTTGGCTCCCCGTGTGTCGAATCTATAAATTGGGTTATTCTTACCCGCGAAGACTATCTCGATCCCTTACGGTTGAGGGTTATCAAGTACCGTTTTCTGGCGCCGTTGCCGGGGAGCATAGCAATATTTACAAGTCTACTTGAAGTATCCTACCTGCTGCACTTCATCCGCTATAGGTAAGAAAGGAGACCCCAAGGTTCCGATCTTACTATCCACTACAAGAAGAGGTGCTGTTCTGAACACTAGTGCTACACTTGATTCACCTTCTGTTATGAGTAAGTTTGCCTCACCACCACAACATGATGCTTCTACTGAATCTGTTACTATGTCCGATACTTTTGATGATGCTTCTACTACTCTTGATGATATTGGTTCACTTGGTTATGCTCTTGAGAAACAGATCGCTGCTGCTGCAAAAAAATCTGGAATTGAAAGTCCTGTTACTCGCTACCCTATTGGTGGAACTTATGATTATCCTGATTTGAGTAAACTCAAGGAGAGACTCCTTGATGATGATTACATTATGCTTGATGATGATTTATGCAGGGAACTGACGGAGTTTGCCGACTCTGACCCTGAAGCTATTAAGAAGCTGCTTGAAAAACACTCCTTGAAGAACAAGACTGTTCCTGATCCTGAATTTGCTACATCTCCTATATGCATCAATGATCCTGATTATGATTTCTCTGTTGATCTTTCACTTATATCTATGGTTTAAGCTGACCCCTTTTATGGCAGAGAAAACGATGATGCTATTGCACACCTGACCAAACTCACTGAGTTGAGTGGCTTGTTTACCACGAATGAAAAGATACGAAACTTTTATGTGACTAAGCTTCTTCCTTTCTCTTTGAAGGAAGGTGCTAAAACATGGTATGATGCACTACCATGTGGTTCCATTAAGAGTCCTCAAGACTTAGCTCACTCTTTTGTTGATAAGTACTTTCCTGCTCATATGCAACATGCTGCTTTACAAAGAATTTATAACTTTAAACAGTTGCAGGATGAGCACCTCCCTAAAGCTTGGGGGAGGTACTATAGTCTGATCCAGGCTAGACCAGGACATGGAGTCCCTAAGAATGAATTAATCGATATATTTTATGCTGGTCTAACTGATGAATCCAGGTCCTATTTGGATAGTTGTGCTGGTTGCGTTTTCAGGAAAAGAACACCGGACGATCCAGAAGAATTGATGGGCAGGATTGCCCAAAACCCTGAAGATTGGTCCGTCCCTGAACCACCTCCACCACCAAAGAAGAGGGGCATGCTTGTTCTAAGCCCCGAAGATATGCAAGAAGCAAAGAAGTCTATTAAAGAGAAGGGTATTAAAACTGAAGACGTGAAGAATCTACCCCCTATTGAGAAGTTGTGTGAGCCTACCACTCACCCTCCTATGGTAGAGGTACATTCTCTTTTAGATTTCAACGCAAGTGACATCCCTAATGGTAAGCCTCCTGATCAATGTTTAGATGAGCTTGATAATTTTATTATGAAGCAAAGTCATTTTAATGAGAGGATACAAAGTCAATTGCATGATAATTCCCTTGCTATCAAAAGTTTTCTTGATGTTCTAGGTAGAACAGTTAATGATGTTAAATGTCTCGTGAAGCATTTTCATATGGTTCAAACTCAGCTTGAACAAATTTCTAATGTGCAAAAAGATTTGCTTGCTAACAATACCAAACAAGATGATTTACAGGCCTTCGGGATTAAGACCCGAGGAGGAACTAGCACTCAAGATCCTCTCTATCTAGAGGGGCATCCGAGGAGAATCGAGCAAGATTCTCAAATGCAGGAAGAAGAAATTCTTGGCTCTCCAAAGAAGAAGAAGAAGAAACACAAGGAGGCTGACAATTCCAATGATCCTATTACAAGTGAAGAGCCAGCTGTTGATCCCAACAGTATATCTACCTCCGATGCTGAGACTGAAGACGGTGCCGAACCTGAAGATAAGGATAAGGAGAAGAATGATCCGCCTGAAGTTCGAGAAGAAGAAGCACCTGACAAACGCAAGCAGTACACTAGAGAAGACTTCGTCGCAAGAAGACATGGGAAGGAAAGAGAACCATGGATACAGAAACCCATGCCCTTTCTAGGTAAGTCTCTCAAATCTAAAGAAGAAGAGCATTACAATAAGTTTTGTGAGTGGATGAAACCTCTTTTTCTTCAAATCCCTTTGACTGATGCTATTAAGTTACCTCCCTATTCAAAATATATGAAAGATATTGTTACTAATAAAAGAAAAGTTCCTAATGAAGCAATATCTACTATGCTTGCTAACTACTCTTTCAGTGGCAAGATTCCTGAGAAGCTTGGTGATCCAGGTATACCCACCATTCCTTGCTCCATAAAGAATAATTATGTCAAAACTGCTTTATGTGATCTTGGAGCAGGAGTGAGTGTTATGCCTTTCTCTCTTTACAAGAGGCTTTGTTTAGAGAAACTAATTCCTACAGATATCTCTCTTCAGATGGCTGACAAGTCAACAGCCATCCCGATAGGTATTTGTGAGGATGTTCCCGTAGAAGTTGCTAATTGTTTGATCCTTACTGATTTTGTCGTGCTTGACATGCCCGAGGATGGGAGCATGTCTATTATTCTTGGTAGACCTTTTCTTAACACCGCAGGTGCTATTATTGATTGCAATAAAGGAAAGGTTACCTTCAATGTGAATGATAAAGAACACACGGTGTATTTTCCAAAGAAGACCGACAAGAGGCATGGCCTCAACTCTATAGAAAATATCGAGACCGTGAAGATTGGAGAATGGGACTGTCCACTACATGTGCACCACAAATACAAAACTATTATGGTGGGGACAATGTCCATTAAAGTAAAGGTGCAATGATCACTTCGTAAGAGGTGGGACTTTTTGCTCTATATATCGCCGGTTTGTTGGTAAGACTTGATCAACCTTACTAGTGAGCATGTTTTATATAGGTAAAAAGTTGAGCTTGTTATGTTTTCATTTGTTTTAGCTTTTGTTCTCCTTGCTGTACCAAGTGTTTGTGTTTTTGAAGCTTCACAATACTAATCACTGCTTTAAGTTTTCAGAAAGTTTTGCAGCTTTCTGAACTTCGAAAAATTTTCAACAGTGAAGTTTTCAGAAAAATTCCAGAAAAATAAAAATAAAAATTTCCATGCCGGGAGTGACCCAGAGGCACCTGGGGCTGACCAGGGGGGCCACCAGTGGCCCAGGCGGCCAACTGGCGCGGCCTGCCCCCTGGCCGCGCCCATAGGGCGCCTGGGGCCCACAGGTCCCGCCTCGAGGTGAGTCTTCTTCCTCTCTCTCTCTCTTTCTCTCCGAAAACACGAGTTTTGCACCTGTTCTTGCGTTCTTGCTGTTCTTGGAGGCAATTTTTGATCTCTCTCTACAGCCTATCATTCGAGCTGAGATTTTGAACAAATACTCCCTGGTATGTAACTCCTCCACCCCTCCAATTAGATTTTTGGTTGGTGGCTTCATTTGTGAGTATTTAGTAGTTCTTGGTGCTGTGTAGATGAGCTTGCATGCATGTGTAGAAATTTATTTTCCAAGTCTTGATGCAAGTTTATGCCTTAGGTAAGTGAGTTGAGTAGTTTGCCTTAACCCACTTTGTTTAAATCCTTGTTTTTGTAATTTGCCAAAAATTTCTGAAATGAGTTTGTTAGGAAGGGCAAAGGGGTGGCTTGAGAAGAAGAAGCCCGCACGCTCCGATCGAGTTACTAGAGCCGTAGCTTCACCCTCGACTGCTAGGGTGAGCTACAATGAAGATCATGTGCCCCTAGAGTTGTTTGAAGACACAAATCCAGCACGTGTGATGATGTTCCCATGTGATGAATTCCTTGAAGCTGCAGGAATTAAGGATGAGTTTTATAATCTTTGTGCTAATGCAGGTCTGACACGGCTCGTCACGTGCCGTGTTGCTCAGTATCAAAAACTCACCTCCGGTTTCATTAACAGTTTTAGATATAACCTTGATACTGGTTCTATTGAGTTTCAAATTTACAATAATCTTTTGACCATGCCCTTGGAAAAGTTTTGTGAAATAATAGGTGTGCCAAACGTTGGGCGGACGGCGAGGATGACCTCTCAGCCCTCCGAGCTGAGAACCGTCTTCAACTCTCTCTGCAGCATGGATACGAGGGATATTCATCGGTCAAAAATCTCCAGCATCTTATTCCCTCACCTCAGGTATTTTGCGTATTATGTTGCTAGAGGGGTGTTAGCTCGTGACAACACGAGCAGCATTTCTGCGTCGGATATTGCTATCCTGGCAACAGCCCTCTCAGGGAGGTTTGATTATAATGTCGGTGCCTTAATTGCTCGACGCCTTGCTATGAACGGTAACAAGGGAGATTTATTTGGTGGCGTTTATGCCACACTTATCTTAGAGTATCTTAAAGGCACCCCACACCCTGATGATAAGCCTTTTACTTATTTAAGTTTTGATCTTGCTGCTATGAAAAGGCATAAGTTTGTTACCATGACTTTTGAGTTTGGTAACCTTGTTTATATCTTGCGTTTCGGAACTACCGCGGAACGCAAGATCCGTCTACCTGCACCTCTTTTGTTTGATTTTTCTCGCAGGAACGGATGGTCCTTTGATGTTATCCAGTTCGATGAGTTCATGGTCCAGCATCAGTTTCATAACCCCATGGAGGGGGTTGTGCCCGACGAGGAGGAGCATGGTGAGTTATCACCTTTTCAGGGGGAGACCGTCACCCAGTTTGGTGAAGGGTCTTCCTCTGCTTGGAGTGCAGACCCTTCTTCATGGGAGGATCCGAGGACTTCGGTGTACGCGCCGGAATCCTTATACGACCCTTGGACTCACCAGTACCACCCCGGAGCAGGAGGCTCCTGGGGGCAGTAGCTACTACCAACTTAGGCCAAAAGCCTAAGCTTGGGGGAGTACGTGCCCTTCTCACTTTTCCATTGTATTATCCGTTTTATTTTTGTTCGCTTTGATCTTTTCGAAGTTTTTGCCCGTTCTTCTTTGTTTCTTTCTTTGCAAAAACAACAAAAAGATTTTCTCTTTCTTTTGCTTTCGTTCAACCTTTGAAGAAACCCAAAAAGATTTCCTTTCTCTCTTTAGTTTGCTTTGTTTTCAGAGTTCAGCTCGAGTCCGTGATGGCATTTAATTATATTTCCTACGTTCGATCGTGCAAGTGACAAGGCAGTAATGACGAAGATCGACGGAAGGGAAGCAACAAGGAAAACCGGTATGAACTCTTCTTGTTTCTACTTTTGTACATATGCCTGTACTTATGATCTAGAGACCAGCTTGTAGCGACACAGTGCTATGTTTACAATGCTTTCCCAGTGGTTCATGCTTTCCTTGTGGCTAATCTCAAATAGCTAGAGTATATAATGTGTTATTGAAATGATTTACATGCATTGCATTGTTCATAGTTTGGTATACTAAGGTGGTATTTCCCTTTGGAGAATTCTTGGATTGACTTGGCACATGTTTACAGATGTTTAAGACTAAAAAGTCTGCTTTGCCTTGATGATCTTTGAGTTTCAGAATAGTTATATCACTTTCATGCCCAATTCAATGTTGCTTTGTCGCTCTGCATGATTATGACCGTTATTGCTCTCTAGTTGGTCGCTTCCCAGTCTCTTGCTAGCCTTCGCTCGCACTAAGCGGAATTCTGCTTGTGCATCCAAATCCTTTCAAACCAGTTATTCCATATGAGTCCACCATACCTTCCTATGTGGTATTTACCGGCCATCCTAACGAAGACTTTCTTGTACCATCTCAAAATTATTCAAATTTACTCCTGTTTTGTGCCTCTGTTTTAGCTCATGAGGAAGTAGTAGTTAATTCATGATCTTTTTAAGTTGGACAAGTTTTATCCCGGGATTGCATGTCTAATCTGCAAACCCCTAATACGAGGAGGGACTGGCATGAGTGCGCCCAGCTCACAAAAGATAATCACAACCAACAAACCCTCCTTCACGCTTTGTTTATGAGAAATCAGAAAACTTTGGTAGTGATAAACAAAGGAGATTAAGGGGATGTGATCGTCCCCATCTTGGGAGCCGTTCCTTGAAACATGTCTAGCATAAGAAGTGATTGGGTTGTCTACTAGCATTCGTTGACGAAATATGCACCTCCCAAAATCATTTTTACCTCTGTTTTCAAAACCAAGAGCTCTGGTACATGTTTAGTCTTTGCTTCCAACCACGGGTTTTCAACCTCGCCATCAAATTCCACGGTTCGAGAGTCTCCACCTTCTTTCTTCAAAGCACCAACTAGGAGAGCATAATTGTAATTCTGAGTGTAATGTGCATTGTCCCAAAGTATTACATTGTCTTCTGCATGCTTGTGGTATTATTTATTCTGAAATTCTTAGTTCTAGTCTCCTTTAAAACTCTGGAGGAGTTTCTGCATTTATGTTTTGCTTCACTCATGGAGGCTAGCGAGATACCACTCTAGTATGTTCAAGCTATGTGCAATGTAATCTTGTCTTGATTTTCAGTAGCATATTATTTACTTTTAGTTATTTGTGATTGGTCACTTGAAAGAAGGATTGCTTCGTGCATTGTCCTCATAGCACTGTTTCAATACTTGCTAGACTCTTTTCGTAGTACATGCTTATATACATCTAATGAAGCAAAAGAGTTTGTCAAAGTTTTCTTTGTCGCGTCCAGTTCGTTGAACTGAATTGCTTGAGGACAAGCAATATGCTAAGCTTGGGGGAGTTGATACGTCTCAAACGTATCTACTTTTCCAAACACTTTTGCTATTGTTTTGCCCTCATTCTTGCATGATTTGAACTAAACTAACCTGGACTGACGGTGTTTTCAGCAGAGCTGCCTGTATGGTTTTATTGTGTGCATGAAAATGGATTTTTAGGTGTCTTAGAAAATTCCAAGAAAAATCACAGAAAATCCACGCACCCGAAGGGCCATTGTGCCAGAAAGTGGGGCCAGAGGGCAGCCAGGGGGCCCCAGGCGCCCTGCTGGCGCGGCCCCACCCCTGGCCGCGCCAGGAGGCCGCCTGGGAGGGTCCTCCCCCCTCTGGTGCCCTACCTTGGCTCCTATTTATTCCCGTGGCAAGGAAACCCCAGAACAGAAGTCGTTTTTCCAGTTTCCGTCGCGGAGCCGCCGCCACCCTCTGTTCTTCTTCGGGAGGGCTAATGTGGAGGCTGATTTGGCCTCCGGAGAGGGGAGATCGTCGCCATCGTCATCATCATCACCACTCCATCCTCCCTCCATGACTTCTCCTTCCATGTGTGAGTAATTCCCTGCTGTAGGCAAAGGGGATGGTAGGGATTGGATGAGATAGATCATGTAATAGTTTATCAGATTGTTGGGGGCATGTTGCCTATCATCTACTTTGGTGTTTATCATCTTTGCTTCAACTTGTTGCTCTTAATGCTTGTCACTTTGGGCCCGAGTGTCATGTTTTCAGATCTGAACCCTATGTGTTTGCATGAATATATTTGTGTTCTTGATCCTATCTATGAGTTGTTTGCACCTATTATGGTCCGGAACCGGCGATCCCAAAGGTGACAGCTTGGGACACCAAAGGGGATGGTCCATAATTTGAGGATTCCATGTATCCATTGAGTTTATTGCTTTGTTCCGGTGCTCTTTGACAGGAGCACCTTAATCTCCATAAGTTCCTTTTGGCCCTGTTCGTAGCGGGATGGTAGGACAAAAGATGTTGTGCAAGTTCTTATTGCAAGCACGTACAACTACCTGTGGGATACATGCCTAATGTTTGATATTTGCCTAGATGATCATTATTTTTCTGTGTGCCTTGCCCCAAGTTAGATTCATGATGTATCTCATCCATGCAGCACCCAACCATCCATCTCCCTAGCCTACAGTGTTTCAATCCTGCTGGTTATTAGTTGTTACTTTTGCTGTTCACTTTTGCTGTCACCACCATCACTATCATATCACCTTTACCACTTATCTTTTGTTGCAAGTAAGTATATTTCAGGTGCGGTTGAATTGACAACTCAACTGTCAAAGCTTATAAATACTCTTTGGCTCCCCGTGTGTCGAATCTATAAATTGGGTTATTCTTACCCGCGAAGACTATCTCGATCCCTTATGGTTGAGGGTTATCAATGATTTGATATCTTAGTAATTCTCTTCGAACTATCGGTTTGGTTTGGTCAACTAGATTGGTTTTTCTTGCAATGGGAGAAGTGCTTTTCTTTGGGTTCAATCTTGTGGTGTCCTCACCCAGTGACAGAAGGGGTAGCTAGGCATATATTGTATTGTCGCTGAAAGACCGTGGATGTCTCCTAGAGGGGGGGGGGGTGAATAGGCACGTTAAAATAATTATAGTTTAGGCTTAAACAAATGCGGAATAAACCTAGCTGTTAATTTGTCAAGCACAAAACCTACAACAAATAGGCTCACCTATGTGCACCAACAACTTATGCTAAGCAAGATAAACAACTAGGTGATAGCAAGATACATGACAAGAAACAATATGGCTATCATAATGTAAAGTGTATAAGTAAAGGGCTCGGGTAAGAGATAATCGAGGCACGCGGAGACGACGATGTATCCCGAAGTTCACACCCTTGCGGATGCTAATCTCGTTTGGAGCGGTGTGGAGGCACAATGCTCCCCAAGAAGCCACCAGGGCCACCGTAATCTCCTCACGCCCTCGCACAATGCAAGATGCTGTGATTCCACTAAGGGACCCTTGAGGGCGGTCACCGAACCCGTAGAAATGGCAACCCTTGGGGGCGGTCACCAAAACCCGTACACTTTGGCAACCCTTGGGTGCGGTCACCGGAACCCGTCAAATTGCTTGGGGCGATCTCCACAACCTAATTGGAGAGCCCGACGCTTGCCCAGAGCTTTACACCACAATGATTGAGCTCTGAACACCAGAAAGGTTGGGGCTATCTTCCCAGCGACACCATGAAGCTTCACCACAATGGAATATGGCTCCGAGGTGACCACAACCGTCTAGGGCACCCAAGCACCCAAGAGGAACAAGCTCAAGGGTACCAAGCACCCAAGAGTAATAAGCTTCTCAACTTCACTTCCATGTATCACCGTGGAGAACTCAAACCAATGCACCAAATGCAATGGCAAGGGCACACGAAGTGCCCAAGTCCTTTTCTCTCCCAAATCCCACCAAAGCAACTAATGCTAGGGAAGGAAATGAGAGGAAGAACGGAGAAGAGAACACGAAGAACTGCAAGATCTAGATCCAAAGGGTTCCCGTCACCTAGAGGAGAAAGTGCTTGGTGGAAATGTGGATCGAGATCTCCTCTCTCTTTTCCCCAAAAAACTAGCAAGAATCCATGGAGGGATTGAGAGATAGCAAGCTCGAAGAAGGTCAACAATGGGGGGAGAACACAAGCTCAAAGGATAAGGTTCATTGGGTAAGAAGACCCCCTTTTATAGGGCCTCCCGAATCCAACTATTATGTGCTCAGCCTGCACACGAGCGGTAGAAGCAGGAAAAAGGAGCAACAACATGAACCTTTGGGTGGTAGTGGCGCTTATAAGCGGTACTACCGCTCACCCAGCGGTTTTACCGCCGGGGAAGCAGAACACGGGACCAAAGGAGGCAGGACAGAGCAGAGTACGACGACAGTAAGGTTGTAGCGGTACTACCGCCCGACCGGGGCGGTACTACCGCGCTTTACTGCCGTGCAACTACTGCTGAACCCGTCACGAAAAGTGCAAGACCCAAAATCAAGGCGGTAGTAGAGCGGTGATGGCTTCTCGCCCCTCGTTGGTTACCCCAAGTGGAAGGTTTGAGATGTAGCGTAACGGCAAGTTTCCCTTGGCAAAGATACCAAGGATCGAATCCCGTGAGACTCCGAGGGTCGACAAGAAGGTGTCAACGGCTAACGGCGCCAGATACTTAGCGGTTGACAGGACCTGCACACAGATACAAATAACTTTGCTCCCAACGAGTACAGAGAGGTTGTCAATCCCTCCGGCCTTGCTGTTTACAAAGGATCAAACACAAGAGATAATAATGATAGATATGATTGCAACTAGGAAATAGAAACAGGAAGTAAATATAGGGTGTGATCAGTGGTGGTGATATGGACCGGGGTCCCATGATGTTCACTAGTGATGTCTCTCTCCCAAAAGACGATAAAACAGCTAAGCGAGGTAAACAAATTACAGCTGGGCAATTGACAGGATTATGTGCGCAAACCAATGCTAACTATGCTGTAAAGAAGGGTAGAGGCTCTAAGCATGGGCGGTACGCCAAGGCAAGTAGACCAAAATCCATCTGCATCTACTACTAATCATCCACCTTGAGATATCTATCCAGAACATCTCGCTGGTATTAAGTTGCGAGTCCCACCCAAAGTGTAAACTCAAAGCAACAGACAACTGCATTAAAAGAACTTTGCGTAAAGTAAACAATCCTTGCACCCGCAAGTACAAGCACCGTTGTTTTCCCCCTTGTGGCAACAACACATCCCCTATACTCATGTTTCTGTCACTCAAGCTAGTCATCAGGGGGCATGAACCCACAATCAAGCATAACGTTCCCTCTTGGAGTTACTACCTACTACTTGGCCAAAGCAATAAACAGCAACGGAGAACATGCAAGAATTACTCAAGAACTAAAATATAAAAGAAGTGAATCAAATATATTACTCACACACAATCTGAACATAATCTCATAATCCATCGGATCCCAGCAAACTCACCAGAGCAACAGCATAAAGATTACATATGTGCCTCGATCATGTAGGGCAGCTCACGAGGTCTAATCCATGAAGAACAAAGAGGGGAGGAGAACATCACATAGCTACTGGTCATGGACCCATGGTCCAAGGGGGACTACTCACAACTCATCCGGGAAGCGTCCATGGTGGTGGAGAAGCTCCCGGTGGTGGTTCTCCCCTCAGGCAGGGTGCCGGGAAGAGTTCTCCTGATGTTCCCGATCTTGGAAGCGTTGCGGCGGCGGAACAGAGATGAGATCGCGAAAAAGGGTTCCGTCCTCGAGGGTTTCGGGACGCGAGGAGTATATATGCCAAAGGGGGTCACCAGAAGCGGAGAGGGGGGCCCAGGCGCCCCCCTAGGGCGGCTAGGGGTGGGGCCGCCTGGGCTGCCCCTGGCTCCCCTCTGGCCCCACTTTGGTTTTTCTCGAAGCTTCGTGTATGCTGATTTTTTCTGTATTTTTCCCGGAATTTTTGGAGCACTTTTAATATGGGGGAAATCTGAAATAGAAAAATAGCAGAAAACAGGAACTGGCACTGTGGTGCACTGAGTTAATAGGTTAGTCCAAATATGATCAAAAGTGTATGAGAGTGCATAAATATCCTAGCAATATCACACAAAAGAAGCATGGAGCAAGCAGAAATTATAGATACGTTTTGGACGTATCAACATCCCCAAGCTTAATTCCTGCTCGTCCCCGAGTAGGTAAATGATAACAAGCATAATTTCTATGGTGACATGCTACCAACCATATAAGAACTTTTTAAGTAAAGCAATCAAGGCATGTAATTCAATTCAAGTCATAACAAGCAAGAGTCTATATTAGTATTGTAACAAGTAACATAAGAACATAAAGGTGCAAGAGCTCTCGCTGTCCGTGACTCGAATGTCTCCAAATGGTGTTTGCGTGCAAGAAAGGGGATAGGGATATACAAGAGAGTAAAACATAGTTTTTATATTGTTGAGAACTTAATCTACTAAAGTTTCACACTTGGTCTTCTTTGGAATCTTATCTTGACTCATCCCCAGACCAACAACCAGGTACAAGTCAAAATGATCCACTCCCTTTCGATATTTTGAGCACTCATGCAATGGATGAGCGTAAGCAAGAAATTCGACACTTAGGATGGCAAAGAGAGAAAAATGATGGAGGGGGAAGACAAAAAAGGTGTGAAGGGGTCACATCAATGAGGACAATCATCGGCGAGAGAAAGCCAAATGATAGATATGATGTGAGGAATAGGGATTGCCATGCAACGGATGCACATATGAGCTAAGGTAAGCTCTCCAATGGAACTAGTGGGGGTGCATCCAACTTGCTTGCTCAAGAAGACCTAGAGCTCTTTTGAGGAGGCTCATCATTGAAATATACAAGCCAAGTTCTATAGTGTGAAGGTCCCCACATAGCTATATACATGAATGATAATCTCTATGGAGTACAAGGTATAAGATGGAGTACGAGTGTGGATCTCTCAAAAGAAATAGTAGTGTGCCCCCTTCTCTCTTTTTATTTCTTTTTCTATTTTTTTCTCTATTTTTTTGTGGCCTCAATGGCTCTTTCTATTTAACTCTCATTTGTCCTCTTTGGGATCTTTTGATTTTGTCCTCTTTGGGATCTTTTCCTCACTTTAGGGGCAACACTCTATGTATTACAAGAAGTATAGAAGATCTTTCACACTTTACAAAAGTACTCAACATAAAGAGAATGAAACTATCATGATGTATGCAAATGTATGCCTCTGCCAGTGTAGCAGGAAATGCAATGATACTAGCGCGTCATGTAGCAATGATTAGGGCAAGGCCCAACTAGCATGCGGCTCATCGATCAAGCAAAAAGCATGTATGACATGAAGATCAAGTCATGAGAAGATGGATGTTGCATGGCAATGTATCTCGGAAAGGCTATGGAAATGCCTTGATAGGTAGGTATGGTGGCTGTTTTGAGGAAGGATATAATGAGGCTTATGACGACAGAGCGTATCGTGCCAAGGATTTGGATGCACCGGCGAAGTATGCGCCAACTCTCGAGGTGAGAAAGGGCAATGCACGGTACCGAAGAGGCTAGAAAAATATGGATAGGTGGAAGTGTCAACTTTCGAATACTCACATTAGTCCGAAGAACTCATGCACTTATTATCGGTAACTCTCAATCTAATTAGGAGGTTCACAAAGAGACAAGTACCCCGAGGAGGTGTGTATGGGGGTTTGGTTACCCTTGCGCATCCTCGACCCATGGTACGTGAGTGTACTCTAATATTCGATCCCTCCAAAGATTAGTGATCCATTTAGTAGCTAAAGTTCTCAACTATTTTGTAGGTTTTCGAAAATAAACACGGATTGCCCAAAATACGACATCTATCACTAATAGGCTAAAGCTCTTGACACCAAAAGTTCAGACATTACTCATGGCAATACCTCAAAACTATTGCAAGTTACTACTAAAATTAAATAGCAACCTCAATTACCTACTTTAAGTTAAGACACACAACTCAGTGCAACAGGCAAACTCTCTTAACAGGATAAACATGAAAACTCAAGAGAGTTCAACAACCAACTAAACAAAAGCTCTTTAAAAAGAAAAGCATGAAAACTAAGATCTAAACATGACAGTAGCTATGGAAAGACAAAGAACACACACAGCAAAGATAAGCATGAAAATAATATGTTGTGTTTTAGGTTGAAGTGGAGCGTGTTTCTCTCCCACACAAAGAAAGCTGGGTTCTAACTTGTTATGAACAGCAAGCAAAGCTAAAGAAAACTAAAAAGGAAACTAAGAGCAAGACGCTCCAAGCATAGCACATAACACATGAAGTGATTAAAATATAGTGGAACGAAAGACGAACTGATAATTGTTGATGGAGAAGGGGATGCACGGGGGCATCCCCAAGCTTAGACGCTTGAGTCTTCTTGAATATTTATTGGGGGTGCACGGGGGCATCCCCAAGCTTGAGCGTTTGACCCTCCGGAATTTTCTTTTATCATCTTCCCTCGCACACTTGAAAACTCCCTTCATACATAACTCATCATAATCTGATTAGCGAGGTTAGTACCCACAATAAAATAATTTTTCCCTATTGGAAATAAGGATAATCTTGAAGAGCTACTGTTTCTCAAGATTTCCAAAAGGTTTTTGCAAAGAAAAAGCAAGCTCAAGGTTTGCAAAACGAAGAAAAGGCAAAACAAGACAGAATCTGTGAAAAACAGACCAGCAGGTAGTAAACAATTTTTTCGGGGCACTTCAGCAACTCAAATCAAAAAACTCAGAACAGACGCTCGAAAGCCAATTGTATAGAGCACGCTGTCAAAACAATTCAGACCAAAAAGATGATCTGGTGATTTTATACGAATTTGTCTGTCCAAGGATAGAATCTGTTTTCTGGACAGCACGTCACAACTTTTGAACTTTCTTGCAATCAGAGGCTAAACTTGGCACAAAGCTGAAAAGAAAAGATACAATGATGATGCTACTGTAGTAACAAACATCAAGACACAACAAAAGCAAAATAAAACCTAATTCGTTGTGGGCTGCCTCCCAAAAGCGCTTTCTTTTATGCCTTTAAGCTAGGCATGATGCAAAGAGAGAAGATCAAGTTTTATCAAGAGTAAGAGAATAGCTAGCTCGTGTAACGGACTCAAAAGGCAACTTAATCTTCTTTCTAGGGAAGTGTTCCATCCCTTTCTTGAGAGGAAATTGAAATTTTATATTCCCCTCTTTCATGTCAATGATAGCACCAACGGTGCGAAGAAAAGGGCGTCCCAAAATAATTGGACAAGAAGGTTCACATTCAATATCCATAATAGTAAAATCAACGGGAACATAATTGTCATTGACAATGATAAGAACATCGTCGATCTTCCCCAAAGGTTTCTTTACGGAAGAATCAACAAGATGAACACCAAAAGAACAAGGATCAAAAGATTTCAATTTAAACATATCATACGTTCTTTTGGTCATAACGGAGGTACTAGCTCCAACATCACATAAAGCATAGCAAGAGAAGTTATTCAACTTAATTTTAATCATAGGATCCCAACCATCTTCTAGCTTTCTAGGTATGGAGGCTTCTACCCTAAGCTTCTCCTCCCTAGCTTTGAAGAGAGCATTAGTGATATGCTCCGTGAAGGCAAGATTAAGTGTGCTAGTGTGGGGATCTCTAGACATCTTGTGAAGAAAACTAATAACTTCAGAAAGGGTGCAATTATCAAAATCAAGGTCACCACTATCAAGTAAAGTGGTAGTGGTGTCCTTTAGGATCACTTGTTTGGTAGCTTCTATGGTCATAGGAGTTTCTTCTACGGTTGAGGTCATAGCATCACCATTAATAGGTCCAATGGGACTAGGAGTGCATTGGGTGCTAAGAGTTTGGATATCCTCAACAACTTGGATAGTAGCAACAGTGTGGTGGGTAGGAAGGCTCTTAATTCTATCTTCTTCCTCCTTTTCTCTAGCCCATCTCTCTTTAAGTTTAGCCATCATCCTAATGTTTTCATTAATTTGCACTTGAATAGCATTCATAGGAGTGGTCTTCCTTTCCTCAAGAGGAGAAGTTCTAATTTTAAGCAACTCTACCTCATGGGCTAAATTTTCTACCTTCGAAGAGAGATTATCTAGTTTGGCTACTTTTTCTTCTACACTCTTATTGAAGGCTTTTTGGGTAGTGATGAAGTCTTTAAGCATAATCTCTAGTTCAGAAGTGGAGTTCTTGGTGCTAGGATAAGCATTGTTGTTCCCATAGGAATTAGAGGGGAACGGTCTAGGGTTGCTACCAAAATTACTCCTATAAGCATTGTTATTGAAATTGTTTCTAGAGATAAAGTTCACATCTACTTGATCTTGAGCAATCAAATAATTTAAAGGAACATCATGAGGATCAATAGGAGATTGCTTGGAAAGTAGAGACATGATCAAGTCAACTTTTTCATTTAGGGAGGAAATCTCCTCAACAGAGTTTACCTTCCTACATGTTGGAGCGCGTTCGGTGTGCCATTGGGAATAATTGGTCATCATCTCATCGAGAAGCTTCGTGGCAGCACCAAGTGTAGTTGACATAAAGGTTCCTCCCGCGGCCGAATCTAACAAGTTCCGCGAGGTAAAGTTCAAGCCTGCATAAAAAGTTTGGATAACCATCCAAGTAGTCAAACCATGAGTAGGGCAGTTCTTGACAAGAGATTTCATGCGTTCCCAAGCTTGGGCAACGTGTTCATTATCCAATTGTTTAAAATTCATTAAGTTACTCCTTAATTGGATAATTTTAGCAGGGGGATAGTACTTTCCAATAAAGGCATCCTTGCACTTGTCCCAAGAATCTATACTATTCCTAGGCAAGGATTGAAACCAGATTTTAGCTCCTCCTCTCAAGTTGAAAGGAAAAAGCTTAAGCTTAACAATATCTGTAATGCCCAGGATGGGACTATACCTCCTACGTGTCGAGGCACGACTTAAAGGTATAAGCCCATCCTAGAATGATCTCAAGTTTGGTATCTTTGCACATCTCATGTAAAAGAGGGATTAAATTGCAAAAGAAGATAGTTGGCTTACACTCGCAAGTTCACACAATACATTACATAAGCAAACATCATTCAAAACATCACAACCCAACTACGGGCGAAGATCCAAAAGAAAGATACCAAAACCACATAAAGCCACAGGCCAAGATCGAATCCTAGTAGAAACCACTACTGATCGTCAAAAATGTCACAAGCAAACGGCAACTCTCTTCATCGAGCTCCCAGAGAAGTACTTGAACCAGCTCCTGCTTCATACTCGGCTGAACCTGCATCTGGTGTGGTGAAGTAACTGTGAGCCACAGAGGACTCAGCAATCCCATAACCATGGGTAACAAGACTAGCAAAGCTTTGTGGGTAGGAAGAGGTAAGTGGTGAGGTTGCAGCAGCGGCTTAGCATAATATGGTGGCTAACTTACGAGTACCAGAATAAGATGAGCATCTACGCAAACGGTCGCAAAAGTAGTGATCGCTAAAGATCCTGAACTACATACGAATCAAACATAACCCCACCGTGTTCTCTTCTCAAAGTGAAAAGAGACGGTCACGGTTACTCACACAGTTGTGTGTTTTACTTCGGATCATCTGTCAAGTTTTCTACAACCGGACATTAACAAATTCCAATCTGCCACGTAACCGCGGGCACGGCTTTCAAAAGATCACAACCCTGCAGGGGTGTTCCAACTTAGCCCATCACAAGCTCTCACGATTAGCTGAAGCGATAAATATAATATCATCACTCCTTATCTTAGGGAAATCCGATCAGGCTCGGCATCCCGGTAGCACAAGACATTTCGACAATGGTAAAACAAGTCCAGCAAAACCTCCCGGCGTGCCGACACCCTGATAGTAGCCGCGCGTATCTCGTCTCAGGCCACGACCGGATGGGACATCCTACAGGACCCAATCCTTGAGTTTCCCCGTGGTGGTTCCCGCAGTCCGCCCGTTTGGGACCAACACCATCAGCACTGGCCCCCCTGTTATGTAGAATTAAGAACCCGGGGACATGACCCCCTATGCAATTAATTAATTATTTAAGTTGTTATTATGAGCAAATTAAAACCAATGTTGGGCCTTGCTCGAGGAGTTTTATTCAAAGTCGAACTATCAAGGGGTCCCCATCCACCCATCGTGTAAGGAACGCAAAATCAAGGAACATAATGCCGGTTTATCGGCGCCTAAGGTGGCATGAGTGGAACAAAACACCGAGCAAAAGGCCAAGCCTTCCACCCATGCCCAGTATATAGGTGTGTTAATAATAGTTATAGATATTGTGATATTCCAACAACAAGTTCCCTCCTGGAACGAACTTCATCTTCACCTGCAACTAACAACGCTATAAGAGGGGCTGAGCAAGCGGGTAACATAGCCAAACAGTGGTTTTGCTAGGAAGGTGTCAAGGTTAGAGGTTTCATGGCAACAAGGAGAGGGCTGACATAAAAAATGGGTAGCGCGACATGTAACGATAGCATCGAGACAACTAAGCATGGCAATGGTAGTAAAGGTATCCAAGGGTATGATCATCTTGCCTGGGATTCCACAAGGAAGAAGAACGGATCCATGAAGTAGACGGAGCAACATAGTCGAGCGAATCCTCACAACTCCGGAACGAAACCGAAGCTAACAAGAGAAGCAACCGGAAAGAAAGAAACAACACGGTAAACACACAAGCATAAACATGGCATACGATGCACAAGCAAGCATGATGCATGTCCGGTTTAAATATGCATGGCATGGCAAAGTGCACAAACAAAACTAAAAGTTAAGTGGAGCTCAATATGCAACGAGTTGCATATTGACGAAACACCACATTTTAATTATTTAATTGACTCTCGTTTATTTACAAGACAATATTAAATGTTTGTTAACATGGCAAGAGGTGAAGCATAATAAAACTACACTATTTAGACATTTTAAATGAGGCCGGACGAACAACAACAATTGCGGAAAATCCCCATGAGCATGTTTAGTAATTATAAGCAAACAACAATTAAACATTTTAGTGTTGTTAATATGATGCGAATGACATGATCAAGTTTATGCAAGTTTTATTAAATGGTTGACAAGAGAGATATGAAGCACTTGTCACCGTGGTGGAAGGAAAGGGTGCCACGGCAACGATCCGAAAATGATGCAACGGCAACATCTCGGTTCCGGTAACTCGTTGAGAGAACCGGTGCAAAAGATGACGGAGAGCATGAGCGAGTCGAACAAGATGAAAAGGTGGGGTGATCCCGTCACCGGGTTCCCACGAGTCGGCGACGAGGCAACCGAGGAACATGACAAAAGGACGAAACGGGCACGGTGCTCACTAGGGAAGAAACATCTCATACAACACATGCATGTCACGGGTCATCGTCTCGGGGTTATACCTTCAGAGCGTTCTCTCTCGAAGCGGTTCGAGATCGTAGGGGAAGTAGTGGAAGAAGTCGTTCACGTTAGTGTAGTGGTACTCGCGGTCGTCGAGCGATGGTAGTTGAAGTAGTGGTACATGTTCGTTTCGGAGAGGGACTTGATGAACCCAACATCTTCGGGGCGACGGTAGTCGTTCACGTTCGTAGCGGTCTTGGCGGTCTCGGGTCGTAGTTGTACATGTCGTTGAGGTACTTGTCACAAGGTCGTCGTGGTACTTGCCGTAGGGGTACATGAGGGTCGTCGTGGTACACATTTTGTAGATGTTCATCCGTCATGTCGTGGTACTTGGCAATTCCGAAGATCGCGGTCATCGGAGTACTTGGTCTTGCGGCTGCGGTCTTCACAACAAAGGGAAAAAAACAATAGCAAGGTCTTGGCAAACAACAGCAGCAACAAAAGGGCGAGAAGGCTGCTGCCTTGACGAACAACATTCGCAGCAAAAGGAGGCAGCACGGCGACGAGGCCGTGGCAGCGGCAACTTGGTGAGGAGGCGATGGAGGCCGGAGCTGCGGGCACGGAGCTGGTCGAAAGGAGGCTGCAGCGGAGCCTTGGGGCGGCTGGCTCGCGGGCCCGCTGGCGGAAGGGGCGCGGCTTGCGGCCTGGCTGGAGACGAGGCAGGGTGGAGGCGGCCTTGGCGCGTGGAGGAGCTAGCGCAGGGTCGCGAGGCAGTAGGGTCGGGCTTGGCGCTCGGGGCCATGGCCTCTGGAGGCCGGAGGGAGCGAGGACGGGCGCGCTCGGTGCTGCGGCTGGAAGGGGAACGAAGGGAGGCCACGGCCTGGCCTGGCGACCAAGGTGCGGACGCGGGCCGCTCTTTGCCGGAGAGGCGGGGCCGGACGCGCATGACTGGAGGACGGGCGCTCGGGCGAAGCAGAGGGTGCGGTCGCGGGCCATGGCTGGAGCTCTGGAGGCGAAGGAGGGTGCCGGCCGCTGCGGGACGAGGGTGTGGCGGCGGGGCGCC
>LR738709.1:562258602-562364203 GCA_902687465.1 Secale cereale
CTTGGTGCGGGCGCTCGAGGGGAAGGCCGCAGGCTCGGGCGCACTAGAGGCGAAGGAAAGCGAGGCGATGGGGGACACGGGCGCGAGGGAATCGGGGCTCGAGGAGCGAGGATTTGCGGCGATGAGGAGTGAGGGGATCGAAGGGAAAGGCTGGCGGCGGACGAAGGAAAAACGGGGGAGCGAGGGGACGAGTGGGCGACCTGCCGGTCGGGCCTAGGGTTAGGATAGAGGGATGCTGGGCCTGATGGGCCGCGGGGAGGGAAGGCTGGCTTGGGCCTGGCGGCCTGGCTGGCCTAGAGGCCAGGGCCAAAAGGAGGAGATGGCTGCTCTTCTTCTATTAAATTGCTTTAACAGAAAAAGAAGAAAAAGGGAAAAGAAAAGAGAGGCTTAGGGAAAAAATACTGAACGAGGATAATTTTCCTGAACTCATAAAAATGAGTTTGATCCAAGAAAATTATAAGTGGCATGATCAAAAGAATATAAATTCAAACCCATTTGAATTTAATTCAAATGGATTGAACTATGACATGGTTTCGGAAGTGTCCAAAAATGATGAGGTTTTTGGAGGAACCTCGATACAACGGAAAAGAATTATTGGCAAGGTTTTTGAAGGAGAAACTCGAAGTAGGAAAAGCATGGGGAAAATTATGCACGTGTGTTGGTTAATTCCAAACAATGGAATATTTAATATAGCTCCCTAATAATATTGAGAGACTTTTATATGTTATAAAGAGAAGTCATTCTTCCCTCGATTTAAATGGACCGAAGGTCCACACAATTTATTTAGGTTGAGATGCAAGATTAATGACATGATGGCATGCTGACATGATGCAATGCAAAAATAAATAACACAAGCGCAAAGAACACACGGGAGAACCCGGAACATCTGGAATCTTCTGGAATCTTCTGGGACGTCGGTCTTCAGGCGTCACAACTCTCCCACACTAACAGAGGATCTCGACCCGAGATCCTAGAGATATCACCGGGTAAAAACGGAAGAGGAAGAGGTAAAACAAAGTTGCTTCTTTGACAAACGAGTGAAAACCAAAGAACCTTGAGAGGTTGAACAATCTTGAAGGAAAGAATACAACGGAGATGAACGAATATGAAAATACTCCGGTAAAAGGAAGAACAAGGAACACAATGAGAACCTTGTAGGTTGAAAGACATGAAACAAGAGCTCACGGACGGAAAGAATATGAAACCGCAATGGTATGGCCAAGGAATAAGAATGACAAAATTTGGACAGCACTCCGTCTGTAAATGGAAGGAATTAACATGAACTTGAGGAGATGGATGATACTTGATGAAAAACAACAACACACAGCCTCCGGAACAATTGAAGAATGGCACAAGTGGTAAGAAGGATTCGGACAGCACCCCGGTTTAAAAGATAGGCAAAACTAGATGAGATGAGAGAAATAGAGTGGAGAATACAACACTCCAGTTAAAAGACAAGCAAGGGAGAATATGATCTTGATAAAAACGAGATGATGGTCAAAGAGAGCAATATCACAAAGCCTCCGGAACGAAAGAATAGATGCAAGATCGTTGGGAAGAAGAACGGAGAAGAAAATGACAACTTCTCCCACGCATGAATTAGGAAATCCTCTTTACAAAGAAGGGTTGAACGGAGTTGTTGGAAAAAATCAACAACGAAAAGAATAAGCTCGAAGTGGGCTTATGGAATACATCTCAAAACTAAGAGGTGACAACCAGCCACTAACTTAAAAAATTGATTTGATTGAGATCAACAAGGAGACGAAAGAGTTATTTCCCCGGAATGATAAATGAAGAACTTGGGTCATTTATAAGCACCATAATAGCAACAATTCTTAGGGAAAGCTTTTAGGTGAAATACAACCCAAGATTACTCCAACAAATAAATTGAATGGTTGGAAAGATCTCCTGAACAAAGAAAATGATGGGTTTAAATATCTCATTCTAGATAACTCGTGAATCATGAAACATGAAGGAATTGTCAAGAATGACATAACACCATCTGAAAAGATAAGGTAGAAAGGATTGCAATTGGAAAGCATGATGAAGAATGCTTGAGCTCCAACAAGAATCTTGATGAAGACTTCGAGGATGAATTAAATGATGAAGAACCACCATGAAAACTCCGGCAATGAAAGCATGAGAAGTGAAAGATGAAAAGAATAAGATTAAGGCCTGCGATGAATTAGATTGAGCTTTGGAATGATATAATAGAAATGACTTGAAGCTCCGGAAAACAAGATGAACAACTTAGAACCGAGAATATGATATGATGAACAAGCTCCAGACAAAAGAATTAAATCACCTTGAAGGAATAAGAATAAGAATTATGTCATGCATCTCCCTCACCAATTTAAATTGATGACAACCAAAGGATTTGGCATACTACTTATTCTCGTTGCAAAGAATTAAGAGAGATCTCGCACGAGCTTGGATAATATACAACGAAGCACCGGTAAGATTGTGAAAAGAACAAATGAATTAAAACAATAACAACGGAAGGGTAACTTGAAAGAACCACCGTAAGAATATAGAGACGAACGAAGAGACATCAATGAAGAATATTTGGAGAACGAAGTTGAAAACTGAGAACGAAGAAATATTCTGAATTGATGGCCTTCGGAGAAACACAAGGAAAAGAATTCATGAAATGCTCCGGACGAGTATAAAAAGAATTCCTCATGATCGGAACAATAATGAGGATGGCATGAAGCTAGAACCACGAATCTTGAGAGAACGGGCCAAGATTTAAGAGAAACACTTCTCCGGTCTGCAAATGTTGAGAGTGAAGACGAGAAATGCCATGAAGAATTGTTGAGCACTCCGGAATGAAGAATTAAAAAGGTTGAACCAATGATGAAAAAGAATTTGAAAGCGATCTTGGAGAATGCATGTGACTGATGGGAATCATTCTTACGTCATGCTTTGACAAGAATTTGAGTATAACTCCGGAAAAAGAAGAGTCAGGTAAGATCCTGGGAAAAGACCTGTGGGTTAGGGCCCACTCAAAAGAAATCACCGTTGAAAAGATTGCTTGAGATATTGCATCGGTTGAATTAAATGGCTTGAATAAGATGATAATCCTCAAAATAATAATTTGAACGGATTAAGAATGGAATTATGCATCTTCAGCACTCCGGATATGAGTAGCAAGAGGAGAATGATTAATTGGTGCACCGGAATAAGAAAGCATTGTGAAATGAGGAAAAGGATAAGATCAACACCGAAATCTTGAATTACATCCACCGGCAGAATTGAGAACAAAAGAATGATGGGCTAGAAGCTCTTGAGCATCTTCACGATAAAGCACCGGATAAGAACATTGAAGGAAATGAATGAAGAAACCTCACATGAATAAAATGGATACTTCATCTGAGAATTGCTGGTTCCATAAAGAGAAGGGTGGGAGGGTGGGGAAAAACAAAGACAATTTGGGATGAAAGAATACAGACAAATCGTCAGATTTCTCAACGACGTCCGTATGGAATAACTTGAAGAGAAGGCACACCGATTGAAAAGGATTAACATGAAAATCTCTATGGTCAAGAAGAATTAGCACTCCCATAGAAATATGAGAACACCGATTAGGAAAGGTATGGAATCAACATTTGACATCGAAGCAACTCGAATACTAGAATCAAAACAAAACAAAGGATAGATATGTTTATGAAGAAGATTATGTTGCAACATATCTATCCGAACAGAGAATTGAACGAATGAATTCCGCAGGTACTTCAGCTAGATGAGAAGAGACTTGGGAGAACAAAAGATAAATAAAAGGAACAAGGAACAGATAGAACAAATACAAGATAGAAGCTTCATTCCACATATTCGTGCTGAAAGCTCATGGAACGTGTTACGAAAGGATTTTGCAATCCCCGGATCAGCATAGCCAAGGATCCTTTAAGATGCAACTCCCGATCGGAACAAGCCCATAAAACCACTTCACTCAATGTAGAACCCCGAACTTCATATCGTGCATCCGTTGGAAGAATGCCTAAAACTACTAGATGAACCCACCTATTAATTTCCGAAAGTTTCCAGTTATGCAATCAGGTGTTGGGGATACAGGGGAAGCATCGCGCACTCAACTCTAATCCTACATCCAGCTATATCCATCCTTCAACACATAACCAGTTGTTCTCGGAAACCATTTACCTCGGACCTTCGAAACACATCTACTATACAAGCTATGGCAATACTCCCGAACTACCTCCCCAGTACTGGGTGATGTCGGGGTTATCTTGCCACTAACCGCATAGGAGAGTTTTCGATGTCGGCCATCTTAAGTATTTTAGAACTGATGCGATGGATTTGTGACGACAACACCTCGGAGCTCAACTCCCCGGGACACAGCCACAACCCCTAATGACAGGAGGCATCGAGAGCAATGTTCTCGTCACAAAGATATCGAAACAATCCAAACAATACTCGCGAGATCCTAAAAAAATTGTGCATTTTTTGAAAGTAGAAGAGGCAAGAGTAATCGTCAGGAGTCCTCACCAGAGTGAAAAGAGATGAGGAGTAAAAGAAATCCTACTCTCCGATATATATATAGGACTCAAAACATTTTCAGTGTGTGCCTAGACTCAACCGTCAACGATTCGATCAATCAGTGGGGGCTTCTAGGTCGGAGAAGGCTCTGATACCAACTTGTAATGCCCAGGATGGAACTATACCTCCTACGTGTCGAGGCACGACTTAAAGGTATAAGCCCATCCTAGAATGATCTCAAGTTTGGTATCTTTGCACATCTCATGTAAAAGAGGGATTAAATTGCAAAAGAAGATAGTTGGCTTACACTCGCCACTTCACACAATACATTACATAAGCAAACATCATTCAAAACATCACAACCCGACTACGGGCGAAGATCCAAAAGAAAGATACCAAAACCACATAAAGCCACAGGTCAAGATCGAATCCTAGTAGAAACCACTACTGATCGTCAAAAACGTCACAAGCAAACGGCAACTCTCTTCATCGAGCTCCCAGAGAAGTACTTGAACCAGCTCCTGCTTCATACTCGGCTGAACCTGCATCTGGTGTGGTGAAGTAACTGTGAGCCACAGAGGACTCAGCAATCCCATAACCATGGGTAATAAGACTAGCAAAGCTTTGTGGGTAAGAAGAGGTAAGTGGTGAGGTTGCAGCAGCGGCTAAGCATAATATGGTGGCTAACTTACGAGTACCAGAATAAGATGAGCATCTACGCAAACAGTCGCAAAAGTAGTGATCTCTAAAGATCCTGAACTACATACGAATCAAACATAACCCCACCGTGTTCTCTTCTCAAAGTGGAAAGAGACGGTCACGGTTACTCACACAGTTGTGTGTTTTACTTCGGATCATCTGTCAAGGTTTCTACAACCGGACATTAACAAATTCCAATCTGCCACATAACCGCGGGCACGACTTTCGAAAGATCATAACCCTGCAGGGGTGTTCCAACTTAGCCCATCACAAGCTCTCACGATTAGCTGAAGCGATAAATATAATATCATCACTCCTTATCTTAGGGAAATCCGATCAGGCTCGGCATCCCGGTAGCACAAGACATTTCGACAATGGTAAAACAAGTCCAGCAAAACCTCCCGGCGTGCCGACACCCTGATAGTAGCCGCGCGTATCTCGTCTCAGGCCACGACCGGATGGGACATCCTACAGGACCCAATCCTCGAGTTTCCCCGTGGTGGTTCCCGCAGTCCGCCCGTTTGGGACCAACACCATCAGCACTGGCCCCCCTGTTATGTAGAATTAAGAACCCGGGAACATGACCCCCTATGCAATTAATTAATTATTTAAGTTGTTATTATGAGCAAATTAAAACCAATGTTGGGCCTTGCTGGAGGAGTTTTATTCAAAGTCGAACTGTCAAGGGGTCCCCATCCACCCATCGTGTAAGGAACGCAAAATCAAGGAACATAATGCCGGTTTATCGGCGCCTAAGGTGGCATGAGTGGAACAAAACACCGAGCAAAAGGCCAAGCCTTCCACCCATGCCCAGTATATAGGTGTGTTAATAATAGTTATAGATATTGTGATATTCCAACAACAAGTTCCCTCCTGGAACGAACTTCATCTTCACCTGCAACTAACAACACTAAAAGAGGGGCTGAGCAAGCGGGTAACATAGCCAAACAGTGGTTTTGCTAGGAAGGTGTCAAGGTTAGAGGTTTCATGGCAACAAGGAGAGGGCTGACATAAAAAATGGGTAGCGCGACATGTAACGATAGCATCGAGACAACTAAGCATGGCAATGGTAGTAAAGGTATCCAAGGGTATGATCATCTTGCCTGGGATTCCACAAGGAAGAAGAACGGATCCATGAAGTAGACGGAGCAACATAGTCGAGCGAATCCTCACAACTCCGGAACGAAACCGAAGCTAACAAGAGAAGCAACCGGAAAGAAAGAAACAACACGGTAAACACACAAGCATAAACATGGCATACGATGCACAAGCAAGCATGATGCATGTCCGGTTTAAATATGAATGGCATGGCAAAGTGCACAAACAAAACTACAAGTTAAGTGGAGCTCAATATGCAACGAGTTGCATATTGACGAAACACCACATCTAACATTCTTAAGAAGTTGCTCCCCACTTCTACCTATTCTCTCACCATGCACACCGTCCACATCAGCCTTGTGCCACATCATCAATCAGTTTGCAAAATCAACCAATCAGCCTTATTGATCCTATGGTCATGAAGTTGAAAAAAAACAGTTTTTCCTCTACCACACCAGCCGCTTGTCCGGGGGATTCCAACCCAATCTTTTCTCCAACCCGCACGGCCGGCCGCCCCCATCTCGTGGTCAGATCGGTTTCGCTTCCTTTCCCCCGGTTGATTACCCAACAAAGCGCCGGAATCACTTCCTTTCCCCGGTTGATTACCCAACAAAGCGACGGAAGCACTTCCTTCTCACTTCAGTTTCTCGCCCACCATAAATCTTTCCCCAATCCTCGTGGTGTCGCGGCTGGACGGCAATCTCCTCGTGAGGGCGCTACTCCGGCTCTGACCACTGGTCCGCTCGCGTCAAGTCCGCCGGTGTTACTCCCCTTCGACGCCTCCCTGCGCGATGTTGACGCGGGTGGAGCTGCGGTTCCATCGCCGCCCACCGAGAACATTGAGTTGCGCGGCCGAATCAGATTGTGTGAACTCCATCGCTCTGCTCATGGCCCTCCTCGCACCGGACGCAGTCATCCCCGCCGCGGCGCTCGGTCTGAAAAAGAGTTCGCGTTCCGGCAGGAGGAGCTCGGCAAGGAGAAGCTCCTGGAACGGTAGGCATCCACGAGCGCCGCCTGTTCCTCTTCTACAAGGGCCACAAGGAGAGGTCGTCCCACGTTCAGGCCGACTGCCTCCCCCGCCTCCTTGCTGCTGCCATCAAGGTCATAAGCCTAACACGAACAAGAGCGTGAGCATCTCCTCTCCTTCTCCCTCCCTCTCGATTTGCTTTATGAGTGCCTTGATTTGATGTAGTGATGTGACATCCGTAACCCCTTCCCCTTACTCTCCTCTCTGCAGGAGCGGCAAAGCTCAGCCAGCCGGTCGCTGCTAGGGGTTGACGTTTCTATCACTACTGTCTCAGTTCGTGGAGCAGTACATCTAGCATCATAGATTTTCTCTTTAGTGGTAGATGTGGCATCAGTCTCTCCACCCCACATCCTAAGCAAGTCCCAGGCCCGACGAGTCCTTTGTGCTTCCGGTAATTATGTGTTCCTCTTCAGTGTGTGTTCCTTCGCTATCCTTATATTCCATTAACAGGTTGAAGTTAAGCGACATGTATATTCTACGTGTTCCATGTGGTAGATGCATGTCCGCTAGCATCATCAGGTTTCATTGGTTGTTTAGTGGATTATAAGTTCCATCGTATAATAAAAGTCAATTTCGCTTGTATGATGAGCTGCTATTTTATCTCATTGTGTTTTGCCTCGCTGTCTAACCGGAACAACTTTGTCTAAGTACATTCTCTTCTTGACCTTACATATCTCTTGAGTACATTATTACTGGATCATTGACCACTGTTGTTGTACTATATATGAGCTTTAGGTACGCTGAAGGCATGCCCATTGAGCTGCCATGCCATTTTATTTTCAGTAACAATGGGTATTTCATGTACACATACTTTTCTGACTATCAAATAAAACAGAGATTGCGTTTTTGAGCTACATATCTGCGCCTCAAGCCCTCGCGCGCCCAGTTGACAGTTGGGTGGTAATTCTTCACATCTAATCATTTTTTATGGATTAGATTAAACTAAAATGGATTTCATTATTTTGATTGGAATATGTTTGCTTGTAGAATTACCACATTAGACAATTGGTCCAGTTCTATGTGGTTCAGCTAAGATTATCCGTTTGATAATTCTTTTGCACTACTATTCCTGTTAGATGTTACTGTCGTTTTAGTTTTGTTTTATTTACATGCATGGCCGTTCTAAACTTCTAATAGGCATTCATTGTTCAGGTTTTGACCTTTCTTGATTAATGCGACTCCGTTATATTTTAGCACCTCTGCTTTCACATTTATTGCAAATATGGAGGGTTGTTGATTATTTCTTCAGGTATATATGTTTCGCGAGATTTCAATCGAGATCGAGTATAGCAGTTTCTCTGTCAATGATTTCAAATATCAAAACCTTTGCACCCCGTTGGCACCACATTTCTTTATAACATTATCCATTCATGAAGTCCATTTTACATATAAACATGGAATGTTCTCCAAGATAATCTCAACGCTACACATACGATCATATAGTTCTTGACTCAATCAAATGAAGCAATTTCATTAGAGTAGATATTTTACTAAATGGCATTCAGGTTAATCCTTTCATGCACGTCAGCAAATATTTTACCACCACCAGATAGCCAATATTTTTTCTTTCCTTAATGTGCACCTCCCAGTTAGTTGATTGGCAAGTTTTAGTTCTTATACTATTAATTCAACTATTCACATTTCGTATAACTAAATCTCATTGAACTATGTTACAAGCAATTCCCGCAGCAACGCGCGGGGTATCTTCTAGTTTTAATTATTTAGTTGACTCTCGTTTATTTACAAGACAATATTAAATGTTTGTTAGCATGGCAAGAGGTGAAGCATAATAAAACTACACTATTTAGACATTTTAAATGAGGCCGGACGAACAACAACAATTCCGGAAAATCCCCATGAGCATGTTTAGTAATTATAAGCAAACAACAATTAAACATTTTAGTGTTGTTAATATGATGCGGATGACATGATCAAGTTTATGCAAGTTTTATTAAAAGGTTGACAAGAGAGATATGAAGCACTTGTCACCGTGGTGGAAGGAAAGGGTGCCACGGCAACGATCCGGAAATGATGCAACGGCAACATCTCGGTTCCGGTAACTCGTTGAGAGAACCGGTGCAAAAGATGACGGAGAGCATGAGCGAGTCGAACAAGATGAAAAGGTGGGGTGATCCCGTCACCGGGTTCCCACGAGTCGGCGACGAGGCAACCGAGGAACATGACAAAAGGACGAAACGGGCACGGTGCTCACTAGGGAAGAAACATCTCATACAACACATGCATGTCACGGGTCATCGTCTCGGGGTTATACCTTCGGAGTGTTCTCTCTCGAAGTGGTTCGAGATCGTAGGGTAAGTAGTGGAAGAAGTCGTTCACGTTAGTGTAGTGGTACTCGCGGTCGTCGAGCGACGGTAGTTGAAGTAGTGGTACATGTTCGTTTTGGAGAGGGACTTGATGAACCCAACATCTTCGGGGCGACGGTAGTGGAACTTGGCGACGGTAGTCGTTCATGTTCATAGCGGTCTTGCCGGTCTCGGGTCGTAGTTGTACATGTCGTCGAGGTACTTGTCACAAGGTCGTCGAGGTACTTGTCACAAGGTCGTCGTGGTACTTGCCGTAGGGGTACAAGAGGGTCGTCGTGGTACACATTTTGTAGATGTTCATCCGTCATGTCGTGGTACTTGGCAATTCCGAAGATCGCGGTCGTCGGAGTACTTGGTCTTGCGGCTGCGGTCTTCACAACAAAGGGAAAAAAACAATAGCAAGGTCTTGGCAAACAACAGCAGCAACAAAAGGGCGAGAAGGCTGCTGCCTTGACAAACAACATTCGTAGCAAAAGGAGGCAGCACGGCGATGAGGCCGTGGCAGCAGCAACTTGGCGAGGAGGCGATGGAGGCCGGAGCTGCGGGCACGGCGCTGGTCGAAAGGAGGCTGCAGCGGAGCCTTGGGGCGGCCGGCTCGCGGGCCCGCTGGCGGAAGGGGCGCGGCTTGCGGCCTGGCTGGAGACGAGGCAGGGTGGAGGCGGCCTTGGCGCGTGGAGGAGCCAGCGCAGGGTCGCGAGGCAGTAGGGTCGGGCTTGGCGCTCGGGGCCATGGCCTCTGGAGGCCGGAGGGAGCGAGGACGGGCGCGCTCGGTGCTGCGGCTGGAAGAGGAACGAATGGAGGCCACGGCCTGGCCTGGCGACCAAGGTGCGGACACGGGCCGCTTTTTGCTGGAGAGGCGGGGCTGGACGCGCAGGACTGGAGGACGGGCGCTCGGGCGAAGTAGAGGGTGCGGTCGCGGGCCATGGCTGGAGCTCTGGAGGCGAAGGAGGGCACCGGCCGCTGCGGGACGAGGGTGTGGCGGCGGGGCGCCGGGCCTGGCCGGCCGGGCTTCGCGGCGCTGGGAGGGCGGCTTGGTGCGGGCGCTTGAGGGGAAGGCCGCAGGCTCGGGCGCACTGGAGGCGAAGGAAAGCGAGGCGATGGGGGACACGGGCGCGAGGGAATCGGGGCTCGAGGAGCGAGGGTTTGCGGCGATGAGGAGTGAGGGGATCGAAGGGAAAGGCTGGCGGCGGACGAAGGAAAAACGGGGGAGCGAGGGGACGAGTGGGCGACCTACCGGTCGGGCCTAGGGTTAGGATAGAGGGATGCTGGGCCTGATGGGCCGCGGGGAGGGAAGGCTGGCTTGGGCCTGGCGGCCTGGCTGGCCTAGAGGCCTGGGCCAAAAGGATGAGATGGCTGCTCTTCTTCTATTAAATTGCTTTAACAGAAAAAGAAGAAAAAGGGAAAAGAAAAGAGAGGCTTAGGGAAAAAATACTGAACGGGGATAATTTTCCCGAACTCATAAAAATGAGTTTGATCCAAGAAAATTATAGGTGGCATGATCAAAAGAATATAAATTCAAACCCATTTGAATTTAATTCAAATGGATTGAACTATGACATGGTTTCGGAAGTGTCCAAAAATGATGAGGTTTTTGGAGGAACCTCGATACAACGGAAAAGAATTATTGGCAAGGTTTTTGAAGGAGAAACTCGAAGTAGGAAAAGCATGGGGAAAATTATGCACGTGTGTTGGTTAATTCCAAACAATGGAATATTTAATATAGCTGCCTAATAATATTGAGAGACTTTTATATGTTATAAAGAGAAGTCATTCTTCCCTCGATTTAAATGGACCGAAGGTCCACACAATTTATTTAGGTTGAGATGCAAGATTAATGACATGATGGCATGATGACATGATGCAATGCAAAAATAAATAACACAAGCGCAAAGAACACACGCGAGAACCCGAAACATCTGGAATCTTCTGGAATCTTCTGGGACGTCGGTCTTCGGGCGTCACAATATCACCATCTACTTCTTTGTACTTTTGCATATCACAGAGCTCAACAAAATTATTTAAGTGAAAAGCAGCATCATCTCCAGCACTGGAGAATTGATCTTTCATAACTAGGTTCAGTAAAGCAGATTTAATCTCATAAGAAGGTGCTGAAGTGGCAGGTGTAGCAATAGGCGTGCAGATAAAGTCATTGTTGTTATGACTAGTGAAGTCACACCACTTGGTTTTCTCGGTGGAACCCATAGCAGCAGCAAGCAAGATAACTATTTTTGTGATTTTTGATAAAGGACACTAAAGCAAAAACTGAAAGGTAAACTAACAAGACTAGAAAGCAAAGATAAAAGATAGCGTGCAACTCCCCTATCTTGAAGAGTGGAGTCCCCGGCAACGGCGCCAGAAACTTTGCTTGATGGCTTCTCACCCCTCGTTGGTTACCCCAAGTGGAAGGTTTGAGATGTAGCGTAACGGCAAGTTTCCCTTGGCAAAGATACCAAGGATCGAATCATGTGAGACTCCGAGGGTCGACAAGAAGGTGTCAACGGCTAACGGCGCCAGATACTTAGCGGTTGAGAGGACCTGCACATAGATACAAATAACTTTGCTCCCAACGAGTACAGAGAGGTTGTCAATCCCTCCGGCCTTGCTGTTTACAAAGGATCAAACACAAGAGATAATAATGATAGCTATGATTGCAACTAGGAAATAGAAACAGGAAGTAAATATAGGGTGTGATCAGTGGTGGTGATATGGACCGGGGTCCCATGATGTTCACTAGTGATGTCTCTCTCCCAAAAGACGATAAAACAGCTAAGCGAGGTAAACAAATTACCGCTGGGCAATTGACATGATTATGTGCGCAAACCAATGCTAACTATGCTGTAAAGAAGGGTAGAGGCTCTAAGCATGGGCGGTACGCCAAGGCAAGTAGACCGAAATCCATCTGCATCTACTACTAATCATCCACCTTGAGATATCTATCCAGAACATCTCGCTGGTATTAAGTTGCGAGTCCCACCCAAAGTGTAAACTCAAAGCAACATACAACTGCATTAAAAGAACTTTGCGTAAAGTAAACAATCCTTGCACCCGCAAGTACAAGCACCGTTGTTTTCCCCCTTGTGGCAACAACACATCCCCTAGACTCATGTTTCTGTCACTCAAGCTAGTCATCAGGGGGCATGAACCCACAATCAAGCATAACGTTCCCTCTTGGAGTTACTACCTACTACTTGGCCAAAGCAATAAACAGCAACGGAGAACATGCAAGAATTACTCAAGAACTAAAATATAAAAGAGGTGAATCAAATATATTACTCACACACAATCTGAACATAATCTCATAATCCATCGGATTCCAGCAAACTCAGCAGAGCAACAGCATAAAGATTACATATGTGCCTCGATCATGTAGGGCAACTCACGAGGTCTAATCCATGAAGAACAAAGAGGGGAGGAGAACATCACATAGCTACTGGTCATGGACCCATGGTCCAAGGGGGACTACTCACAACTCATCCGGGAAGCGTCCATGGTGGTGGAGAAGCTCCCGGTGGTGGTTCTCCCCTCCGGCAGGGTGCCGGGAAGAGTTCTCCTGATGCTCCCGATCTTGGAAGCGTTGCGGCGGCGGAACAGAGATGAGATCGCGAAAAAGGGTTCCGTCCTCGAGGGTTTCGGGACGCGAGGAGTATATATGCCAAAGGGGGTCACCAGAAGCGGAGAGGGGGGCCCAGGCGCCCCCCTAGGGCGGCCAGGGGTGGGGCCGCCTGGGCTGCCCCTGGCTCCCCTCTGGCCCCACTTTGGTTTTTCTCGAAGCTTCCTGTATGCTGATTTTTTCTGTATTTATCCCGGAATTTTTGGAGCACTTTTAATATGGGGGAAATCTGAAATAGAAAAATAGCAAAAAACAGGAACTGGCACTGTGGTGCACTGAGTTAATAGGTTAGTCCAAATATGATCAAAAGTGTATGGAAGTGCATAAATATCATAGCAATATCACACAAAATAAGCATGGAGCAAGCAGAAATTATAGATACGTTTTGGACGTATCAAGCGGTACTACCGCTTGACGCTACAAGTGGTACTACCACTGCCGACCGCGATACTACCGCAGGGAGGAAACCATAACTGCCGTAACTTCTTCATATGAGCTCCGAATTGAGCAAACTCAAGCTTGATGGATAGAGGAAGACGAGTAGCATCAAAACATCAACTGGTTATAGTAAGAAGAGGGAGGGAGGTATGCCTAGGATATAGAGGAGTGAACCCTCCATCAGAGAAGAACCGGCATAACCTCCAACATCGAAAACATCATAGAAGATGAATGAGTGAACTCCGTTTTCGATGAACACGAGCTTGTCATCAAGATGACCATAAGCTCCAAATATCACAAGGAGAAAAACCAAACAAGAACCAATAAAGATGATGCAAGGATGCAATGGTTTGAGCTCTCTATGAATGATACGATCAAGCAACTCATCGAGAGCCCCCCCTTGATAGTACGACAATCGATCCTATAACCCGGTCTCCAAACTACCACCATGAGACCGGTAAAATAGAAAACCTATCAAGGGCAAACCTTTGCCTTGCACATAGTCCACTCGAGCTAGATGATAACGATCTTGACTCCCTCAAGTTGGACCACCTTTCTTGATTGTGTTGGCTCGGTGAACACTAGTAGATTGCTCCCCCATACTCCACTATGGGTGAGCCACTCTTCGACACATCTTCACAAGTCCATTGTCACCACGATGTACGGCAAGCTTCAAGAACTTGATCTCTTCATGATGCTCCACTTGAACTTGCACACCGCAACCTAACCCCACAAAGAACTCTCACGAAGACCATGGGTTAGTACACAAAGCATAATTGACAATGCTTACCATACCATGGGACCACTTGATCCCTCTCGGTACATCTTCTATGCTTTGTGTGTTGATAAACTTGATTCACTCTTTGACTTAGTCTTGATCAACCTTGAATCTTTCCAACTCTTTTCTTTTGGATGATGTCTTGAAGGTAAACATGAATGATCACCCACTCTTATTCTTCAAGACATGCTTGCAATAAGCTCAATACTCACATGACCAAACTTTGGATAATTCCTTAATAGCACCTTTGTCATCACAAACTCTCCTTGAAACCAATAAGTGGACTCCAAGAAAAGCCTATGGACAAACCCTTAAAATATAACTCAAGGCAACCATTAGTCCATAGAGATTGTCATCAATTACCAAAACCAAATATGGGGGCACCACATGTTCTTTCAATCTCCCCCACTTTGGTAATTGATGACAATCACTTTCAAAAGAGTTTATATAAGGAATTATGCATCACCATACCATGCAACAATAATGTATGCGCATGAGATGCAAAAGCTTCGGAACAAAACCAAAGCAAGAAGATATGACTCTCTAAACTTCTCCACAAAACCCTCTGAAACTTCTCCCCCATTGGCATCGATTGCCAAAATGAGCGAAAGGCTTAGAAGGCCAATATAACCCGTGTTCCTCCATAAATTGTGTATTTTTAAACTAGAGAGTGGAATGCAATACACATATCCAACGATAAATACTTGGAGGAAGACAAACTATATTGAGGCCCAAAGATTACAAAAGAATGATATGCCACAAAGACATAACAAAGAGAGAAACAAGCAATCAAGCAATTAAAGGATACCAATTGAAGCAAGCTATCAAAAGATACCAATTGAACCAACTAGACCAATGATCCTACATGCCACATGAATAAAGGATATTATGATATGAGCATCAGAGTGTTCAAAAGAACATAGAGAAGTTCCCCATGATTTGTGCATTATTTAATTTCATATTAGGATACAACATGCACAAAATAGGATCATCACTCCCCCAAAATCAATAGAAACTCACAACAAGCACAAGTGGGCAAGTAGTAACAAAGCCTAGCACAAGAAACAAGCAAATGGTTGAGCAACATATAAAAGAGGCAAAGAGTAGGCTCAACCAAAATGATGTGTGTGAGTCATGGCAAAGCACTTGAGAAGACTAATGTAAGGGTGAGCATTAAGCATCAACATAGTCTTGAATAGTGGAGATACAAGGTGCATGACATGTCCTTCCCACACACACCAAGCAAAGGGTTTCACAAGCACACTCACTATGCAAAAACAATAACCAACACTTGTAACAACCCATGGTGAAGAAAGAAGGTGAAAGTTTTGTCAAGAGGAGGGATACCAATCGAGATGGCAAAAGCCTCATCAAGGCAAGAAAGAGACAAAAATATCTTCACCACACAAGAGTGCATCTAGATGCAACAAGATAAGATCCGCACTCAAGGCAAAAGCTTTCACGGAGCCACCAAAGAAATAAAACAAGAAGGAAAGTGTGGACGTAAAAGAAGGGGATATCAACTAGATATGCAACTTCTCTCAAGTGTATAAGATTCTAGGTAGATGAAGATCATGATGATGTCAATCCACAAAGAAGGATGTGCACGTGAAATAGTTACAAAAAGAAAGAATAAGATATCCACAAGGAAGTCATAAATATACCAATAAGAAATTTGCATGAGAGCATAGCACATGGCTAGATATGGTCTTATTGTATATACATGAATTATGTCGGATTACGGGCTCCGCAAAACCAAAGAAGTTCGAACACATGGGCGTGAACGAAGATCTCTCCCACTCACGTCTACCTAGCGCCACGCCCTCGCCTGGTGGTGAGATTCAAGCAAGCAACAAGTAAAAGCACACACGAGTTTACCCAGGTTCAGGCCACCTTGCGGTGTAAACCCCTACGTCCTGCTTGGGTGGATTAGCCTCAGGAGGGCTGGAGTATGAACAAGTACAGTGGTTCTTGAACTCAGGAGGAGAGCTCAAGAGGGTCAGGAGGCAAGTGTTCTTGCTCCTTGGTGTGAAGGCGGGGGTCAATCAGCCCTACTCCATGGTGGAGACCCTAGCTACTTATATAGGTGGCTAGGGTCCTCTTCCCCCAAAATGTTTAGGCGGGAAGGGATCCCACAACGACCATTTTGAACGGGAACACAAGGACGTTCCTATCCTGACAAAAGAGGTCTCTGCCTGCAAAGAGATCAGATGGTGACGCGGTGGTGGGATCGATGGTGACATCCTCCCTATCGTCCTTGCGGTCTTCGGTCTTATTGCACCAAAGGGGAAACCTTTGTCTCGACCCTCGGGAACTTGCGCCTGCGCTGTCTCCTTTGCACCAAAACGGCAACTGCGCCGCTGGCACGCGCTGGCACGCGCTGGCACGATGCGTCACTGCTCGCGTCACTGCCTCCTCTTGAGGCAGGCTTGGCCTTGGGTTCTCCGCCCCTCCGGAGCAGCCTAGATGAGGCCGCTCCTGAGAGGGTCTTGGTGTCGTTCTCCCCGTGAGGCCTAGCCCCCTCGCGAGGGTCTTGAGCAGCTGGTAGATCAGATGGGCCGTACCAGGCCGTAGTAGGAGCGCGTCGCGGCCCGTAGGTAGGAAAGTCTGGGTACCCTGGTTCCCAGGACACCGACAGTAGCCCCTGGGCCCAAGGCGCGCGCGGAGTTGGCTTCGGGGCGAAGCCTTAGTCTAGGACGAAGCGCCGCTGGCCCCAAAAGACTGCGGGCTAGGCTGGCGCGCGACGGTTGGATGGGACGTGGGCGACTCCGCTTCCCATGCAGCCTTGGCAATCGTGCGACTTGACAACTCCCTGGCGCGGACGACATGGTCATCATGGTTGTGCGCGAGTGGCTGGCGATTTATCTTCTCAGCCTATAAACAGGGGGTGAAGCGCCACCCCCGTTCACTTGACTGTTGCAGATCAAACCCCAGCTCCTCTTTTTTCGTCGAGGGTTTTTCCATGGCGCCCATACTGTCACATCCTGATTTTCATGCCACAACACTTAAGCTAGTAATCATGCTAAAATGTGGTTTGACAAAAACTTTTGAGTGTTTTTGACCTTGCTTGATTGGTTTTCTGTTTGCTGTTTGCAAGTGCTCTAAAAATCAAATAAATCATCCAACTCTTATGCTTCATCTCCTTGATCCAAAACCTTTTCCCAATGATCATGCCATGTGTATAGAATAGTATAGTATTTTCTTATAAAAATAATTTGGCCAAATAGTATTTTCTAAAATTACTTTTCCAAAAACCCCTGAATTGAGGTTGTTACTGCAAGTACTTAATTCAGGGTGTGAAAAATCTTTCAAAAAGTATATTTGAATCCTATTAGGTATAGGACTCCCATAAACCACAAAATTATAATTTTAAAAGTTATTTTTGTATTTTATTTAAAGGCTTTTTCTTTAGGCCAGAAATGGTCTTTAATATGTTAAAATTATTTAACTATTTCAAAAATATTTTTCAAAATTCATGGAAACTCATAGGACATATATTGTCCATATAAAAGAGTTTCAACACATGGTCATGTCCAAAATATTGGATAAATCCTTCAAAAACCCTTTCTGGATATTTCAAGCTTTTGAAATATTTACAAAGGAAATATTCTCTAAAAATTCCAAGGAAATTCTATCATGTCAAATATGACATATTTGATGATCTTGCCAAGCCTCATGCTTTGGGGAGCAAGGAAACATCATCAGAACCCCTCAAAACTATTTCTGTCCATCTTGAAGTTTGAGCAACTTTACATTGCCAAACTTGTCCAAATGCTCTCAAACTTGGTACACATGCTAAAACGGTCTAATTATGCATCTAGACCAAATGGCACAAGTTTTGGAGAAGGGTAACTTGATCAGAGTGCCCCAAAATCATTTTTGTTCAGATTCAAATTTGAACAACTTTACATTACCAACTTTTTACTTGTGGCCTCAAATTTTGAGGATATGATCACAACCCCAAATGATGACACTACACCAAGTGGTGCATCAAGGAGGGATGATTTGCATGGCTATATCTTGGAAAAGCCATTTCTGCTGATTTCTAGGGTTTACCAAAGTTACATTGGCAAGTTTCTTCAAATGAGCTCAAACTTGGTGGAACACCCTATTTCTATATACCATTTGATCCTGTTAAGTCTCATGTCAATTGGAAGTCATTTGCTTGCCCAAAACCACATCAAACACCTTCTGCCATTTTACCAAAACCACTGTTTTGACCCCTTCCACTACTCCCCCTTGCCTCAAGTTTTTACTACAACTGCTCCTAGTCACCCTCTATCTCCAGGAACTCCTTCTCCTCCTCAGATCAACGATTGAGGGGGGTAAATCCCCATTTTACTCTGCTGGACAGCCCAATTCCCACTCTTCCTCAACCTCCCTCCTCTTCCATTGGGTCACCAGGGCATCCAAGGCCATGCCCACCTTGTTTACTACCCCCTAGGCATGTTGGACACTAGGGGACACGGCCAGGGCACACCGACACGCCCATGCCGGCCAAAGTCACGCTCTGGAGCGTGCTACAGTGCGCCAGGGCACTGTAGCTCGGCCCTCACGAGGCACCCAGGCAGCATTGGGCAGAGCGAGCGTGTCCGTAGAGGTCGCCTCGACGTCCACGACACGCTATGCGGTCTGCCCCCTCCTTCTTCTCCCTCCTATCGCCTCCCTCGCACGCGCATCGGCCGATCGCGAGCTCCAGTGAGCGAGCTCACAAGCGTGGAGCTTCTGGCACGCCCCGCTCCCCCTTTCCTTTCCCCTCAACTTGGAAGACCCTCACGAACACCCTAGACATGATCTAGAGCGCCGATTCGGCTTCTGCCATCGCCTAGGGCATGGCCACGGACGCCGTCCACGGTGCACCAACGCCCCGTCGTATAAGGCTCTCCCCGGGCCTCTCTATCGTCTCCATTCACCCTCTCTTACCCCCAGCTATCTCACGAACCACTCGCTCCTCCCCAGAGCTGCTCCATTGCCCCCCCCATGGCCGGAGCCGACCCGACGGACTCAGCCCAAATTCGTGCCAACCTGAGCCCCTCCTCTCCACAAATTAGCTCTAGAGAATCACCAGAACCACCGCCAACACTCCCCACACACCAGCCCTTCCTCCCCGTGCCTGCCTCGCCGTGCCCATCCTCGCTGTCGCCGGTCTTCGCCATGGCCGTGGCTCCGCTTGCCTCCGTCCTCCCCTGGACGTGCTGGCACGCGGGGCGGGTGCGGCGCCGTCCCCCGAGCACGCCCATGCCCCCGGCGCGTCCAACGGTGGCCGGTAGCACCGACGGTCGCCATAGAGCATCACCTCTGTCCCCCGTCGCGTCGCGTGGGAGGAAGAGGATGAACCCGCCAGCTAGGCCCCGCCTGTGGGCTGTCCAGTGGGGCAAGGGCCACTGGCGGGTGGGCCTCGCCTCGCCGTGGATAAGTGGAGGCGGGTCGGGCGGTTGCCGTGTCCCTGCGGCGAAAGCGCATTCCGCGGTTTACGCCTTCGACATCGCCTCTGCGCTCGCGTGGCCGTGCAGCTGGGCCGGCCCAGTGCGCTACAGCGCAATACTGCACCTTGTGCGCAGTATAAGGGTAAAAACCCTTTCCCTATTTATTTTTATTTTTCTGTAACTTGTAAAACCCATAAATAATTCAAATGAACTCCAAATTTGATGATTTAAATTTCTAGGGGTTCATAAAATCATTCTCTATCACATGGTGCTATTTGCACATTTTTCTGAAACATTTTCTTCACGGATATTTATCAAAATGCTATTTTTCCATTTCTGCGATGAAGTTTAGAAAATCACAGAGAGATCATAGATGATCCAAATCCATTGATTCAAATTTCTAGGCACTTCTAAGACCCTAACTTAGTTTTGGAACATTTTTTCCAATACTTTCTGTACCACATCAAATATTGGTCTATTTATCCATGTATAGCCAACTTTGCAAAATCATAGGAAATTAGTTTGAACTCCAAATCAAGTGAAACCAACTCCTAGCTGCTTCTAAAATCGTTCCTTGTTAAATTGATGCCTCTGCTCATTTTTCAAAATAATTCTTCTGTACACTTCTCACAGATCCATTAAACCCCTTGATTCCATCATATTGAAATGTTCGAAACTATCCATTGATCCAATGCCTATGAAACCACCTTGGTCATTTTTCATATGACCAGAGGTATCCTAGAAAAGTCCAACTCCTATTTTTAGAGCACTTTTATTTTTGCCTTGTTGTGTTGCTTACTATGATTTGTTTCCGGCGTTAGTTGACGAAGTAGATAGAGTACTTGGAGAAGGACCAGAGGATTTGAAGACCCCAAGGACTTGGTTAAGACAGGCAAGCAGCCCTTTTGACCATGACACCCCTCTTGTTCATCGGTACCCTTTTCCGATTGCATGATGATGAAATATGACGGTGGCAAACTTGTTGGGAACCACCACATGGTGCATACCCCTACTCATAACTTTACCTTGTGCATAGATGCAATGTCAAAAGATTAGTTGTTGATGCATGATATTGCATATGTGCCATGAACCCTTCGTGGTTGCATTCTTTCGAAAACCCCATCGGGTGCCCCTAATGCCCGAGGGTGATGTTGAATCAAGGCCACCACTTGAGGAAGAAGTGGTGTACCAAAGAGAGTTCTCGTGTGTGGGTAAAATAATGGATTAAATTTATGTGTGATTCCCGTCCCAACCAAACATGTGCAACCACTCTACTTATGGGACGGGGCATTATTGACTACTTAGGCTGATACTAGCATGGTGCCCACATCACTAGTGACGGGGGAGACTTGAGGTCACTCCCGGGACGGGGTCGTGCTTGGATAGGCGACCATGACTGTTTTTACAGGGCACCGGACACACCGTTGGACCCTTCGTGTATGCGTGACAATTTAAACAGGGCAAGTCCCATGATCTTTTGTTTGTACACAAGGGCTGTGCACCAACGAGTGGACCCTATGTTAGTGTCGTCTAGGTAAAGGTAATGACCGGGTGCTTCCCCCGAGTACTTGAGGTACTGCGGGATCGTGGATGACACAAAAGCTTCCCGGATCTTGTGGGTAAAGTGCGCAACCTCTATAGAGTGTAAAACTATTCGAATAGCCGTGTCCACGGTCATGGACAGTTGGGAGGTGCTACTTAAACTATGTCCAGAATTTTACAATCTTGGTGATTATGTGTGTGTGTGTATTGAGTCAAGGTGGTGTCTTAACTCGTTGAAAGATCAAGAAATGATTTGAACTCTATTTATGTTGATATCTGTAACCTGTCCTCGAGGTTACCCGAGTACATTGATGCATGTCTCACAAATGGTAGAATATCTAGCTTGTAGCTAGGTTGCTTATTTGTTGTACAACTTGCATTGTTACCTTGAACCAAATCATGGGTTGATTGCGAGTACATTCAAAGTACTCATTGGCTTGCCACTGGTTATTTTATTGGCCAGGCATGAAAGAACAGGATATGATGAAGATTTCTTGGTGACGAACATGCGAGCTAGGACGCTTCCCAGTCATAATGCCTATAGGGTTAAGGAAGATGGCATGGGTCCAAGTTGTTATTGAAGATTTCCGCTGCAATGATATATTCAAGACTTGACCATAATGGTCACAATTTGTGTAATACGGTATGTACGGATGTAAGACTCTTGTTATTCATCTTCTGTGTGTTCAGTGAGCATTGATCTCTGGGATCACTGTACACGTGCATTCGGTGATCACGACTTATGAGTCAGGGTCCCCACACATACGTAGGTTCTTGGCTGCACAGAAAGGGAAGGCTCCGATGGTGGAGCCCGAGCAGCTCCCGCCGAAGAAGAGGCGCCACGACTCTCCAAGGGTGCCCCTGAAGATGGCGGACGCCCGTACGTGGTGCACGCGGGCGTCGTCGGGATTCCCGCCTTGCCTGGGTGCCCCCGCGACAGGCGTGCGATGTGCGGGCGGCGGCGACGAGGGCGGTTCGGTCAGCCGCCCGGAGAGGCAAGTTATTTCATGTCTCCCGTCATCGTCCGACACTGAAGACAACGTCCGCGAGTTTATCGTGTGGGCGGGAGCCCCTCCGCACTCTTGGATCCTCTTTCCCCCATTCTTGAAGGAGGTGGTCCCGACTCGCGGACGGGTAACAATGCAGCTGCGGCATGAGGGGTGCCATCTTCCCCCTTCATACGCCGACATGGAGGTGATCTCCTCCGGCAAGGTCTACATGAACTGGGGTTGGGGCGTGGTGCGCCGCGCCTGCGCCCCCACCGGGAGGCACATTCTTCATTTCACGCTAGACGGTCTGGCCATGTTGACCTTCAAGGTCTTCGGGGCGGACGGCCGACGGCTGGCGTGCAGCATGGAGGATGGGCCCGCCGGCGACCATCTCCCATGCTGCCAAGGCGATGAGGCTCGGGGCGAAGCGTTCGCCGTCGTCTTTGCCTCCGACTCCTCCAGCAGCAGCTATGCTTCTCCTGAGACGGCCTCGAGCTCTGACGAGAGCTACGAGCTGCCGAGTCACCGTTCTTGCCGCCGGAGGGGAGTAGCGTCCTCCATCCGCCGTCACCGCTGAAGGAGCCCGGGCCGTGCCCCTCCAGAAGCGGCCCTCTTTTGCTTGGTCCCTGCGAGGCAACCATGGATGGCCCCATGAGGGCATGTAAATCTTTTGCGACACTCTTGCTGTTATCCAATGTCAAGAACTTATGTTCCTCATGAGATCCTTTGCTAGAGAAAGATTTTCCCTTTCCTCCGTCCCCGCGGCAGCTTAGGGCCCTACACCTGCGAGACCCAGTCCCTAGGCAGGCTTCAGCCGTCGCTGTCATGCCAGGTCGCGATGCCGTGGTCAAGGCCAGGAGGTGAGTGACCCAGGGTCCGGTAAGGGCCCCCGAGGCGCGATGCTCGGGAGGTCCCCCTTGGCGTGTAGGTAGCGACCACGAGAGCCGGTGAGAGGGGCCTTCGTGCTCCAGCGAATTCACAATTACGGTGGGCGGAGGCGTAGGTACGCGAGTGCATGTGGGCATTGAATACTTATCTTAGTGATCCTTTGCGATCGGGCGGCAGTGGTGCTTGATCGCGCCCTGTCCCGCCAACTGCTGATGGCCGCGGGGCCATGCCTGTCGCGTTCCCCATGAGGTGAGACTCTGCGCTCTCGGGACCCGCCCCCTGAGGTGCCTAGGCCGCCACTGGTATGCCGGGTCGCGATGCCACGCGAAAGGCCAGGGGACCTTCAGCGGCCGCCACTAAGGGTCAGGAGGAGGCGCGACAGCCGCGCGGGCACACGACGCCACGCGAGCTGACGCAGCATCCTCTGAGAAGCGCTGCCATGAGGTGGAGAGCAAGCTGAAGGCCCTTCGCGAGGAAGGCACCAGGCGCTGATGGGCCTCGAACCCCTCATTGGTTACCCCAAGTGGAAGGTGTAAGATGCAGTGTTGTGGAAGTTTTTCCCTTAGCAAAGATGCCAAGGATCGAATCCCGAGAGACTCCTAGGTTCAACAAGTAGGTGTCAACTGCTACGGCGCCAGATATTAGCAATCAACGTGGACCTACACACAGATACAAATAACTTTGCTCCCAACGAGTACAAAGAGGTTGTCAATCCCTCCGGCCTTGTAGTTCACAAAGGATTAAAAGCAATGATAGTAGTGATAGATAATGTTTTGCAATAGTAAATAAAAGCGAAAAGTAAATAGCGGATGTGATCAATGATGGTAATATGGACCGGAGTCTCATGATGTTCACTAGTGATGTCTCTCTCCCAAAAGACGATAAAACAGCTATGTGAGGTAAACAAATTACAGCTGGGCAATTGACAGGACCACGAACGCAAACCAATGCTGACTACATTGCAAGAAAGGTTGAGGTTCAAAGCATGGGCGGTACGCCAAAGTAAGTAGACCGAAATCCATCAATATCTACTACTAATCATCCACCTTGAGATATCTATCCAGAACATCTCGCTGATATTAAGTTGCGAGTCCCACCCATAGTGTAAACTCAATGCAACAGACAACTGCATTAAAAGAACTTTGCGTAAAGTAAACAATCCTTGCACCCGCGGGCACAAGCACCGTTGTTTTCCTCCTTGTGGCAACAACACATCCCCTAGACTCATATTTCTGTCACTCAAGCTAGTCATCGAGGGGCATGAACGCACAATCGAGCATAACGTTCCCTCTTGGAGTCACTACCTATTACTTGGCCAAAGCAATAAATAACAACGGAGAACATGCAAGAATTACTTATGAACATAAATATAAAAGAGGTAAATCAAATATATTACTCAAGATCAATCTGAACATAATCTCATAATCCATCGGATCCCAGCAAACTCAACATAGCAACAGCATAAGGATTACATATGTGCCTCGATTCTGTAGGGCAGCTCACGAGGACTAATTAGTGAAGCACAAGAACGAGAGGAGAACATCACATAGCTACTGGTCATGGACTCATGGTCCAAGGGAGACTACTCACGAGTCATCCGGGAGGCGTCCATGGTGGTGGAGAAGCTCCCGGTGGTGATCCTCCCCTCCGACAGGGTGCCGAGAAGAGTTCTCCTGGTGCTCCCGATCTTGGAAGCGGTGGCGGCGGCGGAACAGAGATGGGATCGCGAAAAGAGTTCCTGTTCTGAGGGTTTCGGAGGACGCTTTAAATATATGCCAAAGGAGGGCATCGGGGAAGCTTCGGGGGGCCCAGGTGCCCCCCCGGCGCGGCCCAGGGGGGGGGGGGGGCACCGCCAGGGCGCCTGGAGCCCTGGTGGCCTCCCCGGCTGTCCTTCGGACGCAGGGTTGTTTCCGAAACGCTGATTTTTTATATAATTTTTCTGGATTTTTCCTGGCAGTTCTCGTAACGTGAAAACCTGAAATACAAAAACAGCCGAAAACAGAAACTGGCACTGGGGTGCACTGGATTAGTAAGTTAGTCCAAATATGATCAAAAGTGTATGGAAGTGTATGAATATCATAGCAATATCACCCAAAAGTGGCATGGAGCAAGCAGAAATTATAGATATGTTTTGGACGTATCAACATCCCCAAGCTTAATTCCTGCTCGTCCTCGAGTAGGTAAATGATAACAAGAATAATTTTTGTGGTGACATGCTATTAACCATATAGGACTTATTCATAGTCATATGACAAAAGCTTACCGAGACAATGATTCTATAGTAATTAAGTTGCCTCATGAGAAAATCACAAATGACTGAAAGTTTTACAACATGAAACTGAAACATCAAAAAGATTTGCAATGAACATGATGTGCAAATATGATAAAGTGATATCTAGCTTGCCCCCTTTAGTGAAGCAAAACATAAATGCAGGGGCACCTTCAAGGTTTAAGTGATAACTAGATACAATGATTTCAAAATAAACGATATCACAATCATGCAAAAGACAATGCTACTTTGGGACAATGCACATTACACTCAGAATGACAACCATGCTCTCAGTAGTTGGTGTTTGAAGTGCTAGAGTTTTTTATTTTGAAAACATAGAAGCAATTTTGTCAACGGTAGTAGTACTTCATATGTGTCATGCATAAGACATCCTATAAGTTGCAAGCCTCATGCATCGAATACCAATAGTGCTCGCACCTTGTCCTAATTAGCTCGGATTTCCATGGGTTATCATTGCATTACATATGTTTCAACCAAGTGTCACAAAGGGGTACCTCTATGCCACCTGTACAAAGGTCCAAGGAGATAAATCGCATTTGATTTCTCGTTTTTTGATAGATCTCAACTTGAGGACATCCATACCGGGACAACATAGAAAATAGATGATGGACCCTCTTTAATGCATAAGCATGTTCTCATAAGAGATTGAGGATTAATGTCCAAGCTAAAACTTCCACCATGATACATGGCTTTGGTTGGCGGCCCAATGTTCTTCTCTAACAATATGCATATTCATTCAACCCACGGTAAATCTCCCTTACTTCAGACAAGACGAACATGCATAGCAACTCACATGATATTCAACAAAAGTGTGACAGTTGATGGCGTCCCCAGAAACATGGTTACCACTCAGCAAGCAACTTATAAGAAATAAGATACATAGGCAACATATTCTTTACCACAATAGTTTTTAAGCTACTTTCCCATGAGCTATGTATTGCAAAGTTAGTTCGCTTAGTACATGTGGAGGTTAGCAAAAGACAGGGAGCGACCAACTAAGAGAGCAATGACGGTCATAATCATGCAGAGCGACAAAGCAATATTGAATCAGGCATGGAAGTTATATCGCTACTCAGAAATAAAAGATCTTCAAGGCTTGACAGACTTTCTTTACAGTCTTAAATATGCGTGAGCATACGCCAAGTCAATCAAAATAAATTCTTGAAGGAAGATATTACTAAACCATACCACATCATAGGCAAACAAATCAAGTTGGTACTCCAATAACACATTGGGAACCCCCCAGCTATTTGAGATTAACCATAAGAAAACCTGAACTACTAAGCACCATTATGCACGTAGCATCTTTATCATAAACATATTAACCAATGCAATGGAGGCAAACTCTCTTAATAAGGTGAGTATGATAATTAAAGAGAGTTCAAGCAACCAACTAAACAAAAGCTCTTTGAAAAGATAAGCATGAATACTAAGAGCAGAGCATGATAGTAGCTATTAAGAGACAAAGAACACACACAACAAAGATAGACATGAAAATTCTATGTTATGTTCGAGGTAGAAGTGGAGCGTGTTTCTCTCCCACATAAAGAATGCTGAGTTCCGACTCGTTATGAAAAACTAAAAAGAAAACTAAAAGCAAGACGCTCCAATCATAGCACATAACACATGAAGTGATAAAAATATAGTGGAACGAAAGACGAACTGATAATGTTGATGGAGAAGGGGATGCACGGGGGCATCCCCAAGCTTATACGCTTGAGTCTCCTTGAATATTTCTTGGGGGTGCACAGGGGCATCCCCAAGCTTGAGCGCTTGACACTCCTGAATCTTTTTATCATCTTCCCTCGCACACTTGAAAACTCCCTTCATACATAACTCATTGTAATCTGATTAGCGAGGTTAGTACCCTTAATAAAATAATTATACCTTGCTGGAAATAAAGATATTCTTGAAGTTCTACTGTTTCTCAAGATTGCCAAAAGGTTTTTGCAAAGAAAAAGCAAGCTCTTGATTTGCAAAGTGAAGGAAAGGCAAAACAGGACAGAATCTGTGAAAAACAGAACAGCAGGTAGTAATTGATCTGTTTGGGATACTTCTGCAACTCAAATCAAAAAACTCAGAACAGACGCACGAAAGAAAATTATATAGATAACGCTGTCGAAAAAATTCAGACCAAAAAGATGATCTGGTGATTTTATACGAATTTTTCTATCCAAGGACAGAATCTGTTTCCTGGACAGCACCTCACAACTTTTGAACTTTCTAGCAATCAGAGGCTATACTTGGCACAAATATGAAAAGCAAAGATACAATGATGATGCTACAGCAGTAAACAACATCAAGACACAACAAAAGCAAAAAAATTATTCATCTGGGCTGCCGCCCAAAAGCGCTTTCTTTTATGCCTTTAAGCTAGGCATAATGCATAGAGATCAAGTTTTATCAAGAGAAAAAGAATAGCTAGCCCGTATAACGGACTCATAAGGTAACTTGATCTTCTTTCGAGGGAAGTGTTCCATCCCTTTCTTGAGAGGAAACTGAAATTTTATATTACCCTCTTTCATGTCAATGATAGCACCAACGGTGCGTAAAAAGGGACGTCCCAAAATAATTGGACAAGAAGGATCACATTCAATATCCATAATAGTAAAATCAACGGGAACATAATTATCATTGACAACAATAAGAACATCGTCGATCCTCCCCAAAGGTTTCTTTATGGAAGAATCAACGAGACGAACACCAAAAGAACAAGAATCACAAGGTTTCAATTTAAGCATATCATATAGTCTTTTGGGCATAATAGAGGTACTAGCTACAATATCACATAAAGCATAGCAAGAGAAGTTGTTTATCTTAATTTTAATCATACGATCCCAACCACCTTCTAGCTTTCTAGGTATGGAGGCTTCTACTCTAAGTTTCTCCTCCCTAGCTTTGATAAGAGCATTAGTGACATGCTCTGTGAAGGCAAGATTAAGCGTGCTAGTGTGGGGATCTTTGGCCATTCCTTGTAGAAAGGTGACAACTTCTGAAATACTACAATTATCAAAATCAATTTTATCATTAGTGGGCAGAATTGTAGTGTCATCCTCTTTGTTTTATTCGCTCTCTATTATAAGAGTTTGAACATCTTCCCAAGTTTGGGGAAGCTTAGGAGCAATTTTAAACTGAGGCTCATACTCTTTTCCTGGAAGACCATGCCATGGGCATAACCCTCCGTCAAGACTAATATAATCACAAGGTTTATTACTTTTGTAGATCCCGACAGTGGTAATTGGGGCAATGGAGGAAGGGGTGTACTCCTCCCATTTAGTGTTTTTGGTAGAACCCATAATAGCGAGCAAGCAAGATAACTATTTTTGTGATTTTCGATAAAAGGATAATAAAGAAAAAACTGAAAGGTAAACTAACAAGACTAAAAAGCAAAGGTAAAAGATAGCGTGCAACTCCCCTATCCTGAAGAGTGGAGTCCCCGGCAACGGCACCAGAAAAACTCCTTGATGGGCCTCGAACCCCTCGTTGGTTACCCCAAGTGGAAGGTGTAAGATGCAGTGTTGTGGAAGTTTTTCCCTTAGCAAAGATGCCAAGGATCGAATCCCCAGAGACTCCTAGGTTCAACAAGTAGGTGTCAACTGCTACGGCGCCAGATATTAGCAATCAACGTGGACCTGCACACAGATACAAATAACTTTGCTCCCAACGAGTACAGAGAGGTTGTCAATCCCTCCGGCCTTGTAGTTCACAAAGGATTAAAAGCAATGATAGTAGTGATAGATAATGTTTTGCAATAGTAAATAAAAGCGAAAAGTAAATAGCGGATGTGATCAATGATGGCAATATGGACCGGAGTCTCATGATGTTCACTAGTGATGTCTCTCTCCCAAAAGACGATAAAACAGCTATGTGAGGTAAACAAATTACAGCTGGGCAATTGACAGGACCACGAACGCAAACCAATGCTGACTGCATTGCAAGAAAGGTTGAGGTTCAAAGCATGGGCGGTACGCCAAAGTAAGTAGACCGAAATCCATCAATATCTACTACTAATCATCCACCTTGAGATATCTATCCAGAACATCTCGCTGGTATTAAGTTGCGAGTCCCACCCATAGTGTAAACTCAATGCAACAGACAACTGCATTAAAAGAACTTTGCGTAAAGTAAACAATCCTTGCACCCGCGGGCACAAGAACCGTTGTTTTCCCCCTTGTGGCAACAGCAGATCCCCTAGACTCATGTTTCTGTCACTCAAGCTAGTCATCGAGGGGCATGAACTCACAATCGAGCATAACGTTCCCTCTTGGAGTCACTACCTATTACTTGGCCAAAGCAATAAATAACAACGGAGAACATGCAAGAATTACTTATGAACATAAACATAAAAGAGGTAAATCAAATATATTATTCAAAATCAATCTGAACATAATCTCATAATCCATCGGATCCCAGCAAACTCAACATAGCAACAGCATAAGGATTACATATGTGCCTCGATCATGTAGGGCAGCTCACGAGGACTAATTAGTGAAGCACAAGAACGGGAGGAGAACATCACATAGCTACTGGTCATGGACTCATGGTCCAAGGGAGACTACTCACGAGTCATCCGGGAGGCGTCCATGGTGGTGGAGAAGCTCCCGGTGGTGATCCTCCCCTCCGGCAGGGTGCCGGGAAGAGTTCTCCTGGTGCTCCCGATCTTGGAAGCGGCGGCGGCGGCGGAACAGAGATGGGATCGCGAAAAGAGTTCCTGTTCTGAGGGTTTCGGAGGACGCTTCGAATATATGCCAAAGGGGGGCATCGGGGAAGCTTCGGGGGGCCCAGGCGCCCCCCCCGGCGCGGCCCAGGGGGGGGGGCGCCGCCAGGGCGCCTGGAGCCCTGGTGCCCCCCCGGCTGTCCTTCGGACGTAGGGTTGTTTCCGAAATGCTGATTTTTTATATAATTTTTCTGGATTTTTCCTGGCAGTTCTCGTAACGTGAAAACCTGAAATACAAAAACAGCCGAAAACAGAAACTGGCACTGGGGTGCACTGGATTAGTAAGTTAGTCCAAATATGATCAAAAGTGTATGGAACTGTATGAATATCATAGCAATATCACCCAAAAGTGGCATGGAGCAAGCAGAAATTATAGATACGTTTTGGACGTATCAGGCGCGCCCTGGAGCTCGAAAGGTTGAAGAAGGAGCTCGAGGCACAGAAGGCTGAGACGTCTCGGCTGCATCAGGAGCAGCTCGTCGATCGCGTGAGCCTGGAGAAGCTGAAGGCTGAGGCGGTGCAGGCTAAGGCGACCCAAGCTACGCGCGACAAGGAGGACGCCCTCGCGGCCTCGGCAGCAGTGGGTCGCGAGGCCCTCGTCGCCTTCGAGCTCAAGGCCCGAACGTCATTGCAAATTGCCTACGGGGAAGGGTTCGAGAAGCCGCTAGCCACCCCGGAGGATGGCTCCGCCGGGCTCCTTGCCGCGCTCGTGAAGGCCCTGCGTGAGGTTACGGCCGCAATTGGCCAGTTAGTAGAAGTCGAGAGCCGCACGCTCCTTACCTTGGCCCTGACGCGGGTGTGCGGCCACCTCTGTCTCCACGACCCCACCCTTGACCTGGCCTCGCTGTCTGAGCCCATGATCGCGAGCATAGTGGGCGCGACTGCCGATGCCCTGGAGGAGAAGGTCAAGGGGCTGGTGGAGGCGTTCCTCCGGGTTGCTGCTGCCGTGGCCGAGGAGGCGGAGGCTGGTGATGGCGCGCTCGGCGATGCCTGACCTGTTCCCTGTCAGGATGAGAGAAATGCAAGTGCCTCGGGGAGGCGTAAGGACTCGCTTGAATTTGGAGAACTTGATGTTATTGTAATAACTAGACTTGAACTTGGTGATTTCGTGCTTGCTTCCTTTCATGTTTTCTTAGGTGCACTGCATCGGCTGGGCCCAACCCCGCGCATACCTTGATCCCCTTTGAGCCCTCCGGGTTACGGGGGTTATCGTAATAACTAGACTTAAGGAATGAGGGGCTACGTGGCTAGTGAGGCCCCTAGGTCGCGATGCCCAGGGGCCCCCCATAACTCTCAAGTGATCCCGTTTGCATTCTGCGTCGGCAGGGCCTAGCCCCGTGCATAGCCTCGACCGCCGTGGAGCACCGGGCTCAAGGAGTGAGGGGCTACGTGACTAGTGAGGCCCCTGGGTCGCGATGCCCAGGGGTCCCCCTTGACGTGCGAACGGCTCTCATGAGGGAGAACGAGCACCATACCTTGCTCACGAGCCTTCACCTAGGATGGGGGCGCGAGAAAGCCACGTGTCTGGGCGCCTGGTAGGGTGGCGTCTGCCAGGCGTGACCTGAGCATAGCCCCCGTGCCTAGCCCCGCTCGCGACACCCATCCAAGGAGAAGCTGTGAGCGTCGTGAGCTGAAAAGCTCCCTGAGGTTGGTGCGACCGCTGGGGGTCGCCCTCAGTTGTTTATAACTAGCGCGGAGCATAGAGCTACCAGACTTGCGTAGAGTGTGGGCATAACCACGCCTCGGTCGTAGCGGCCAGCGCGGAGCTTGGTGCTTCCACTGGTTCGTGGGCAAAACCGCTCCTCGGTTGGTTCTGCCAGCGCGGAGCATGGTACTTCGATTTGGACTGTGGGAGGGAGCCTCCCATCGGGAGAGACTCCGGGGCGTGTACAGCCCCGTCCTGACAAATGGCTTGCACGGCAGGACCGCCAAGGTGTATACGGTCCCTCCTCAGGATGAGCTGAACGACTCTGAGGAAGTTCTCGTGAGCTTACGCATCACCCACGAGACCCTACCCTAAGTCGGGTTGCGCCTGAGTCTACTTCTGCAAAATGTGAAAAGAGATGCGTTGTGTCGACCTGTGCCGAGTGCATCTCTAGAGGGCATTGCATGACAAGGCCGCAGCACCAACGACCCCAGGAGGTGATGTTAGCGGGACCGGCCCGTAAGACAGAGCTTAGCTGCTAGATCTATCGACGCTACAGGGACGGACCCGAGCACAGAAGCCGTGCCCAGTCTTCTCATGCAACAGTCCAAAAGAAAGACAATCGGCGCGCGGTTCCCGCGTGAGCGAGGCACCTACCACGGGCCCCCACTTACCCATCCACGATTAGCCCATGCGAGAACAAGTCACCAAGGACCACGGGAGGTGACGTCACGGGAATGGCTCACGAGACAGAGCTCATCCCTTGGATTTAGCGACGCTGCAGGGACAGACCGTAGCACAGACGCTGTCGGAGTTAGGGCTCCGCAAAACCCAAGAAGTTCGAACACAGGGGCGTGAACGAAGATCTCTCCCACTCGCGTCTACCTAGCGCCTCGCCCTCGTCGGTGAAGAGATTCAAGCAAACAACAGATAGAACATGCAAGAGTTTATCCAGGTTCGGGCCACCGCGTGGTGTAAGACCCTACTTCCTGCTTTGGTGGATTAGCCTCGGGAGGGCTGGAATATGAGCTACTACAGTGTTCCTGAGCTCGAGAGGTAAGCTCAGGAGGGTCAGGAGGCAAGTGTTCTTGCTTCTTACATGGTGGCAGAGTGTATGGATCTCTCTCCCCTTTCATAGTGGGGATCCCAGCTACTTATATAGGCGGCCACGGTCCTCTTTCCCCGAAATGTTTAGGCGGGAAGGGATCCCACAACGGCCATTTTTGAGCAGGAACACAAGGACGTTCCTACCCTGACAAAAGCAGTCTTCGCCTGCAAAAGGACCAGGCGGTGACGCGGTGGTGGGCTCGACGGTGACATCCTCCTTGTCGTCCTTGCGGTCTTCGGTCTTGTTGCACCAATGGGGAAACCTTTGCCCCGCTCCTCGGGAACCTGCGGCTGCGCTGTCCCCCTTGCACCGAAATGGCAACTGCACCGCTGTCAAGCACTAGCACCCGCTGGCGTAGTGCGTCACTGCTGACATCACTGCCTCCTCATGAGGCAAGCTTGGCCTTGGGTTCTCCGCCCGTTGATACGTCTCAAACGTATCTACTTTTCCAAACACTTTTGATATTGTTTTGACCTCATTCTTGCATGATTTGGACTAAACTAACCCAGACTGACGCTGTTTTCAGCAGAGCTGCCTGTATGGTTTATTTGTGTGCAGGAAAATGAATTTTTAAGCATCTCAGAAAAATCCACGAAAAATCACGAAAAATCCACGCACCCGAGGAAACCAAATGCCAGAAGTGGGGCCAGAGGGGGGCCAGGGGATGCCCAGGCGCCCTGTGGGCGCGCCCCCCCTGGGCAGCGCCGGGGGGCGCCTGAGTGGGGCCCACACCCCCTGGTGCCCTACTTTAGCCCGTATTTTTCCTCCCGACACAAAACCCCAGATCGGAAGTCCTTTCGCTGTTTTTCATCGCGGAGCCGCCGCCACCCTTTGTTCTTCTTCGGGAGGGCTAATCTGGAGGCTGATTTGGCCTCCGGAGAGGGGAGATCGTCGCCATCGTCATCATCATCACCACTCCATCATCCCTCCATGACTTCCCCCTTCATGTGTGAGTAATTCCCTTGCTGTAGGCGAAGGGGATGGTAGGGATTGGATGAGTTAGATCATGTAATAGTTCGTCAGATTGTTGGGGGCATGTTGCCTATCATCTAGTATGGTGTTTATCATCTTTGCTACAACTTGTTATTCTTAATGCTTGACACTTAGGGCCCGAGTGCCATGATTTCAGATCTGAACCATATGTGTTTGCATGAATATATTTGAGTTCTTGATCCTATCTATGAGTTGTATGCACCTGTTACGGTTCGGAACCGGCGATCCCAAAAGTGACAGCTTGGGACACCAAAGGGGATGGTCCGTAGTTTGAGGATTACATGTATCCATTGAGTTCATTGCTTTGTTTCGGTGCTCTTTGACAGGAGCACCTTAATATCCATTAGTTCCTTTTGGCCCCGTTCGTAGCGGGATGGTAGGACAAAAGATGTTGTGCAAGTTCTTATTGCAAGCACGTACAACTACATACGGGATACATGCCTAATGTTTGATATTTGCCTAGATGATCATTACTTTTCCGTGTGCCGTGCCCCAAGTTAGAATCTATCTCATCCATGCAACGCCCAACCATCCATCTCCCTAGCCTACAGTATTTTAAACCTTGCTTGTTACTAGTCGCTACTTTTGCTATTTACTACTGCTATCTACTTTTACTGTTTACTTTTACTATCACTATCGTCACTATCATATCACTGTTACCACTTATCTTTTGTTGCAAGTTAGTATATTTCAGGTGCTGTTGAATTGACAACTCAACTGTTAAAGCTTATCAATACTCTTTGGCTCCCCGTGTGTCGAATCAATAAATTGGGTTATTCTTACCCGCGAAGACTATCTCGATCCCTTACGGTTGAGGGTTATCAAGTACCGTTTTCTGGCGCCGTTGCCGGGGAGCATAGTAATATTTACAAGTCTACTTGAGGTATCCTACCTGCTGCACTTTATTCGCTATGGGTAAGAAAGGAGACCCCAAGGTTCCGATCTTACGATCCACTACAAGAAGAGGTACTGCTCTGAGCACTAGTGCTACTCTTGATTCACCTTCTGTTATGAGTAAGTTTGCCTCACCACCACCACATGATGCTCCTACTGAATCTGTTACTATGTCTGATACTCTTGATGATGCTTCTACTACTTTTGATGATGATATTAGTTTGCTTGGTTATGCTCTTGAGAAACAAATTACTGCTGCTGCTGAAAAATATGGAATTGAACTTCCTGTTACTCGCTACCCTATTGGTGAAACTTATGATTATCCTGATTTGAGTAAACTCTAGGAGAGGCTCCTTGATGATGATTACTATATCCTTGATGAAGATTTATGCAGGGAACTGACAGAGTTTGCCGGCTCTGACCCTGAAACTATTAAGAAAATATTTGAAAAACACTCTTTGAAGAACAAAACCGTTCCTAATCCTGAGTTTGCTACATCTCCTATATGCATTGATGATCCTGATTTTGATTTCTCTGTTGATCTTTCACTTATACCTATGGTTGACGCTGACCCCTTTTATGGCAGAGAAAATGATGATGCTATTGCACACCTAACTAAACTTGGTGAGCTAGGTAGCCTGTTTACCACAGATGAGAAGATACGCTACTTTTATGTGACCAAGCTTCTTCCTTTCTCCTTGAAGGAAGGTGCTAAAGCATGGTATGATTCACTCCCATGCGGTTCTATTAAGAGTCCTCAGGACTTAGCTCACTCTTTCGTTGATAAGTACTTTCCTGCTCATATGTAACATGCTGCTTTACAAAGAATTTATAATTTTAAACAGTTGCAGGATGAGTCCCTCCCTAAGGCTTGGGGGAGGTACTGCGGTTTGATTCAGGCCAGACCAGGACATGGAGTTCCTAAGAATGAATTAATTGATATATTCTATGCTGGTCTAACTGATGAATCTAGGTCCTATTTGGACAGTTGTGCTGGTTGTGTTTTCAGGAAAAGAACACCGGACGATGCGGAAGATCTAATGGGCAGGATTGCCAAAAACCATGAAGATTGGTCCGTCCCTGAACCACCTCCACCAACAAAGAAGAGGGGCATGTTTGTTCTAAGCCCCGAGGATATGCGAGAAGCAAAGAAGTCTATTAAAGAGAAAGGTATTAGAGCTGAAGATGTGAAGAATCTACCCCCTATTGAGAAGCTGTGTGAGCCTACCACTCACCCTCCTATGGTAGGGGAACGTATCTGGTGCACCAACGTAATTGGTGCTACCGGTGCACCGAACCCCGTTGCACATTCAAAAATGTTCAAAAAAATCCGGCAAAAATTTAATGTATCAATACAACATCAATGTATGTTGTCACAAAAATTCAAAAAAATAAATCAAAATAATGGTCAAGATACAAAAAGGACAAATTTGACGCCAATGTGCTAATGGGCCAAAACTGAAGCCCAACTTGTGTTATGTACTATTCAGTGTCAAATTTGTTATTTTTGTATCTCGAGCAATGTTTCGAATATTGATCTAATTTTTTGTGACAACATACATTCATGTTGTGTCAATGCGCTAATTTTTTTCCAGAATTTTTCGAACATTTTTGAATGTGCAACGGACGACCGGTGCACCGGTAGCACCAATTGCCATGGTGCACCAGATATATCCCCCCTATGGTAGAGGTACACTCTCTTTTAGATTTCAACGCAAGTGACATCTCATGGTAAGCCTCCTGATCAATGTTTAGATGAGTTTTATAATTTTATTATGAAACAGAATCATTTTAATGAGAGGATAGAAAGTCAGTTGCACGATAATTCCCTTGCTATCAAAAAGTTGCTTGGTGTTTTAGATAGAACAGTTAATGATGTTCAGTGTCTTGTGAAGCATTTTCATATGGTTCAAACTCAACTTGAGCAAATTTCTATTGTGCAAAGAGATTTGCTTGCTAACAATGCCAAACAAGATAAATTGCAGGCTTTTGGGATTAAGACCCGAGGGGGGACTAGTACTCAAGATCCTCTTTACCCAGAGGGACATCCGAAGAGAATCGAGCAAGATTCTCAAATGCAGGAAGAAGAAATTGTTGTCTCTCCAAATAAGAAGAAGAAACATAAAGAGACTGACAATTCTAATGATCCTATTGCAGATGAAGAGCCAGCTATTGATCCCAACAGTGTATCTATCTCCGATGCTGAGACTGAAGACGGTGTTGAACCTGAAGGTAATGATAATGAGAAGAATGATCCGCCTGAAGTTCGAGAAGAAGAAGCACCTGACAAACGTAAGACGTACACTAAAGAAGAGTTCATCGCAAGAAAACATGGGAAGGAGAAAGAAACATGGGTACAGAAACCCATGCCCTTTCCAGGTAAGTCCATCAAATCTAAAGAAGAAGAGCATTACAATAAGTTTTGTGAATGGATTAAACCTCTTTTTCTTCAAATTCCTTTGACTGATGCTATTAAGTTGCTTCCTTATTCAAAATATATGAAAGATATTGTCACTAACAAAAGAAAAGTTCCTAATGATGCAATATCTACTATGCTTGCTAACTATTCTTTCAGTGGAAAGATTCCTGAGAAGCTCGGTGATCCAGGTATACCCACCATCCCTTGCTCCATAAAGAATAATTATGTCAAAACTGCTTTATGTGATCTTGGAGCGGGAGTGAGTGTTATGCCTCTCTCTCTTTACGAGAGGCTTTGTTTAGAGAAACTAATTCCTACAGATATCTCCCTTCAGATGGCTGACAAGTCAACCGCTGTTCCGATAGGTATTTGTGAGGATGTTCCAGTTAAAGTTGCTAATTGTTTAATTCTTACTGATTTTGTTGTGCTTGGCATGCCCGAGGATGGGAGCATGTCCATCATTCTTGGTAGACCTTTCCTTAACACCGCAGGTGCTATTATTGATTGCAACAAAGGGAAGGTTACCTTTCATGTGAATGATAAAGAACACACGGTATATTTTCGGAAGAAGACCGACAGGAGGCATGCCCTCAACTCTATAGAGAATATCGAGACCGTGAAAATTGGAGAATGGGACTATCCACTACATGTGCCTCACAAATACAGAACTATCATGGTAGGGACAATGTCCATCAAGGTAAAAGTTCAGTGATTACTTCGTAGGAGGTGAGACTTTTTGCTCTATATATCGCTTGTTTGTTGGTAAGACTTGATCAACCTTACTAGTGAACGTGTTTTATATGGATAAAAAGTTGAGCTTGCTATGTTTTCATTTGTTTTTAGTGTTGTCCTACTTGCTGTACCAAGTATCTACGTTTTTGAAGCTTCACAATACTACTAACTGCTTCAAGTTTTCAGAGAGTTTCGCAGCTTTTTGAACTTCGAAAAATTTTCAACAGTGAAGTTTTCATAAAAATTCCAGAAAAATTATATTAAAAATTTCCACAACGGGAGAGACCCGAAAAGTCCTGGGGCCAGCCAGGGGGGGCCACCAGTGGCCCAGGCGGCCAGCTGGCGCGGCCCAGCCCCTGGCCGCGCCCACAGGGCGCCTGGGGCCCACGGGACACCCCTCCAGGTACTTCTTCTTCCCCTCTCTCTCTCTTTTTCCAGAAACCCAAGTTCTGGTCTTGTTCTTGCTGTTCTTGCTGTTCTCGGGGGCGATTCTTCAATCTCTCTCTACAGCCCATCATTTGAGCTGAAATTTTGAGCAAATACTCCCTGGTATGTGACTCCTCCACCCCTCCAATTAGATTTTTGATTGGTGGCCTCATTTGTGAGTATTTAGTAGTTCTTGGTGCTGTAGAGATGAGCTTGCATGCATGTGTAGATAGTTGTTTTCCAAGTTTTGATGCAAGTTTATGCCTTGGGCAAGTGAGTTGAGTAGTTTGCCTTAGCTCACTTTGTTTTAATCCTCGTTTTTGTAAATTGTAAAAAATTTCAGAAATGAGTTTGTTAGGAAGGGCAAAAGGATGGCTTGAGAAGAGGAGGCCCGCACTCTCCGATCGAGTCACTAGAGCCGCAGCTTCACCATCGACTGCTAGGGTGAGCTATAATGAAGATCATGTGCCCCTGGAGTTGTTGGAAGACACAAGTCCAGCACGTGCGATGACATTTCCATGTGATGAATTCATGGAAGCTGCGGGAATCAAGGATGAGTTTTATAATCTTTGTGCTAATGCAGGTTTGACACGACTCATCACGAGTCGTGTTACTCAGTATCAGAAACTCACCTCCGGTTTCATTAACAGTTTTAGATATAATCCTGATTCAGGTGCTATTGAGTTTAAAATTTATAATGATCTTATCACCATGACTCTCGGAAATTTTTGTGAAGTAATAGGTGTGCCGAACTTTGGGAGGACGGCAAGGATGGCCACTCAGCCCTCCGAGCTGAAAACCGTCATCAACTCTCTCTGCAGCATGGGTACGAGGGATATTCATCGGTCGAAGATCTCCAGTATCTTGTTTCCTCACCTCAGGTATTTTGCATATTATATTGCTAGAGGGGTGTTAGCTCGTGACAACACGAGCAGCATTTCTGCTCCGGATATTGCTATCCTGGCAGCAGCCCTCTCAGGGAGGTCTGATTATAATATTGGTACCTTAATTGCTCGACGCCTTGCTATGAACGGTAACAAGGGGGACTTATATGGTGGCATTTATGCCACACTTATCTTAGAGCATCTTGGAGGCACCCCGCACCCTGATGATACTCCTTTTACTTATTTAAGCTTTGATCTTGCTGCTATGAAAAGGCATAAGTTTGTTACCATGGGTTCTGAACTTGATAACCTTGTTTATATCTTGTGTTTCGGAACTACCGCGGAACGCGAGATCCGTCTGCCTGCACCTCTTTTGTTTGATTTTTCTCGCAGGAATGGATGGTCCTTTGATGTTGTCCAGTTCGATGAGTTCATGGTCCAGCATCAGTTCCATAACCCCATGGAGGGGGTTGTGTCCGACGAGGAGAGGCACGTTGAGATACCACATTTTCAGGATGAGACCGCCACCGAGTTTGGTGAAGGGTCTTCCTCTGTTTGGTGCTCGGAACCTTCCTCGTGGGAGACTCCGAGGAGTTCAGTGTACGCGCCATCATCCTTCTACGACCCTTGGTCTCACCACCATACCCCTGGAGCAGGAGGCTCCTAGGGGCAGTAGCTGCTACCAACTTAGGCCAAAAGCCTAAGCTTGGGGGAGTACGTGCCCTTCTCACTTTTTCATTGTATTATCCGTTTTATTAGCTTTGATCTTTTCGAAGTTTTTACCCGTTCTTCTTTATTCCTCTATTTACAAAAACAACAAAAAGATTTTCTCTTTCTTTTGTTTTTTATTCAACTTTTGAAAAAACTCAAAAAGATTTCCTTTCTCTCTTTAGTTTGCTTTGTTTTCAGAGATCAGCACGAGTCCGTGATGGCATTTGATTATATTTCCTACGTTCGATCGTGCAAGTGACAAGCAGTAATGACGAAGATCGACTGAAAGGAAGCAACAAGGAAGACCGGTATGAACTCTTATTGTTTCTACTTTTGTACATATGCCTGTACTTATGATCTAGAGACCAGCTTGTAGCGACATAGTGCTATGTTTACAATGCTCTTCCAGTGGTTCATGCTTTCCTTGTGGCTAGTCTCCAATAACTAGAGTATATAATGTGTTATTGAAATGATCTACCTGCATTGCACTGTTCATAGTCTGGCATACTAGGATGGTATTTCCCTTTAGAGAATTTTTGGATTGACTTGGCACATGCTTACACATGTTTAAGACTAAAAAGTCTACTTTGCCTTGATGATCTTTGAGTTTTAGAATAGTTATATCACTTTCATGCCCGATTCAATGTTGCTTTGTCGCTCTGCATGATTATGACCGTTATTGCACTCTAGTTGGTCGCTTCCCAGTCTTTTGCTAAACCTCCACCCGTACTAAGCGGAATGACTGCTTGTGCATCCAAAACCTTTAAACCTGTTATGCCATATGAGTCCACTATACCTTCCTATATATGGTATTTACCTGCCATTCCTAACAAAGACTTTCGTGTACCATCTCGAAATTAATCAAAAGCATTTTTCTTTTTGTGCCTATGTTTTAGCTCATGAGGAAGTAGTAGTTAATTCATGATCTCTTTAAGTTGGACAAGTTTCACCCCTGGATTGCATGTATAATGTGCGAACCCCTAATATGAAAAGGAACTGGCATTGAGTGCGCCCGGCTCGAAAAGATAATATAACAAACAAACCCTCCTTCACGCTTTGTTCATGAGAAATCAGAAAACTTTGGCAGTGATAAACAAAGGAGATTAAGAGGATGTGATCGTCCTCATGCGGGAGCCGTTCCTCGGGACTTGTCTAGCTTAAAAAGTGATTGAGTTATCTGCTAGCATTTGTTGACGAAATATGCACCTCTCAAAAACATATTTACTTTTGTTTTTAAAACCAAGAGCTCTGGTACATGTTTAGTTTTTGTTTCCGATCACGGGTTTTCAACTTTGCCAATAAAAGCCACGGTTTGAGAGTCTCATCTTCTTTCTTCAAAGCACTGACTAGGAGAGCATAATTGTCATTCTGAGTGTAATGTGCATTGTCCCAAAGTATTACATTGTCTTCTGCATACTTGTGATATGATTTATTCTGAAATTCTTAGTTCTAGTCTCCTTTAATACTCTGGAGGAGTCTCTGCATTTATGTTTTGCTTCACTCATGGAGGCTAGCGAGATGCCACCTTAATATGCTCAAGCTATGTGCAATGTGATCTTGTCTTGATTTTCGGTAATATATTGTTTACTCTTAATTATTTGTGACTGGTCACTTGAAAGAAGGATTGCTCCTTGCATTGTTCTCATAAGTACTGTTTTAATACTTGCTGAACTCTTTTCGTAGTACATGCTTATATACATCTAATGAAGCAAAAGAGTTTGTCAAAGTTTTCTTTGTCGCGTCCAGTTCGTTGAACTGAATTGCTTGAGGACAAGCAATATGCTAAGCTTGGGGGAGTTGATACGTCTCAAACGTATCTACTTTTCCAAACACTTTTGATATTGTTTTGACCTCATTCTTGCATGATTTGGACTAAACTAACCCGGACTGACGCTGTTTTCAGCAGAGCTGCCTGTATGGTTTATTTGTGTGCAGGAAAATAGATTTTTAAGCATCTCAGAAAAATCCACGAAAAATCACGAAAAATCCACGCACCCGAGGAAACCAAATGCCAGAAGTGGGGCCAGAGGGGGGCCAGGGGGTGCCCAGGCGCCCTGTGGGCGCGCCCCCCCTGGGCCACGCCGGGGGGGCGCCTGGGTGGGGCCCACACCCCCTGGTGCCCTACTTTAGCCCGTATTTTTCCTCCCGACGCAAAAACCCCAGATCGGAAGTCCTTTCGCTGTTTTTCGTCGCGGAGCCGCCGCCACCCTCTGTTCTTCTTCGGGAGGGCTAATCTGGAGGCTGATTTGGCCTCCGGAGAGGGGAGATCGTCGCCATCGTCATCATCATCACCACTCCATCATCCCTCCATGACTTCCCCCTTCATGTGTGAGTAATTCCCTTGCTGTAGGCGAAGGGGATGGTAGGGATTGGATGAGTTAGATCATGTAATAGTTCGTCAGATTGTTGGGGGCATGTTGCCTATCATCTAGTATGGTGTTTATCATCTTTGCTACAACTTGTTATTCTTAATGCTTGACACTTAGGGCCCGAGTGCCATGATTTCAGATCTGAACCATATGTGTTTGCATGAATATATTTGAGTTCTTGATCCTATCTATGAGTTGTATGCACCTGTTACGGTTCAGAACGGGCGATCCCAAAAGTGACAGCTTGGGACACCAAAGGGGATGGTCCGTAGTTTGAGGATTACATGTATCCATTGAGTTCATTGCTTTGTTCCGGTGCTCTTTGACAGGAGCACCTTAATATCCATTAGTTCCTTTTGGCCCAGTTCGTAGCGGGATGGTAGGACAAAAGATGTTGTGCAAGTTCTTATTGCAAGCACGTACAACTACATACGGGATACATGCCTAATGTTTGATATTTGCCTAGATGATCATTACTTTTCCGTGTGCCGTGCCCCAAGTTAGAATCTATCTCATCCATGCAACGCCCAACCATCCATCTCCCTAGCCTACAGTATTTTAAACCTTGCTTGTTACTAGTCGCTACTTTTGCTATTTACTACTGCTATCTACTTTTACTGTTTACTTTTACTATCACTATCGTCACTATCATATCACTGTTACCACTTATCTTTTGTTGCAAGTTAGTATATTTCAGGTGCTGTTGAATTGACAACTCAACTGTTAAAGCTTATAAATACTCTTTGGCTCCCCGTGTGTCGAATCAATAAATTGGGTTATTCTTACCCGCGAAGACTATCTCGATCCCTTACGGTTGAGGGTTATCACCCGTCCAGAGCACCTTGCTGAGGCCGCTCCTGATGAGGTCTTGACGTCGTTCTCCTCGCGAGGCTTAGCTCCCTCGCGAGGGTCTCGGGCAACTGGTTGATCAGCTGGGCCGTACCAGGCCGCTGTAGGAGTGCGTCGCGGCCCGCAGACAGGCAAGTCTAGGTACCCTGGTTCCCAGTACGCCGACAGTAGCCCCCGAGCCCAAGGCACGCGCGGAGTTGGCTTCGGGGCGAAGCCTTAGTCGAGGACGAAGTGCCGCGGGCCCTAAAAGGCTGCGGGCCAGGCCGGCGTGTGACGGTTGGATGGGACATGGCGGCTCCGCTCCCCATGCAGTCTTGGGGATCGTGCGACTTGACAACTCCTTGGCACAGACGACAGGGGTGTTATGGCTGCGACGCCAGTGGCTGGTGGTTGGGCTCCTCCGCCCTATAGATGGGACTAGGGGGAGCCCCCAAGCCGTTTTCAAGCCAGCGCCGTCTTCCCCTTGCTTGTTCTTCGCTCTCTATTTTGTCGCGAGATCTCCATGGCGCCGTCGAGGAAGCCGTCTGCCGTGGAGAAGGGGAAGGCCCCGAAGGATCCGACCCTGCTGCCACTGAAGAGGGGCCGCGGTCATCCCCGCAAGCATGCCGCTGCGCCCGCAGTGACTCTTCGGGGAGGCGGGCGCGGCCTTCTAAGTTCTGTCGCGGCCGCTGTGAGAGGCACGGGACATCCTCCCATGGTGAAGGTGGTCGTGGCCGTGGAGGGGGAGGAGGTGCGCAACGGTGCCTGTCGGTCACGCATCCTCAGCGCCCGCAGCTCCATTCCTTCGACGTGTCGTCGGAGTTCATGGTGTGGGCGGAGAAGCCTGGTGGCCCGTGGCTCCTACTTCCCCGCTCGTTCGGCGACGTGTTACCAACCGGAGGCCTCAGCGGCATCTGGATGCAAGCTGACGGTTGCTGCAGTGGTGCGTCCTGGGTGGAGGTTGATGTAGCTCCCTCGGGCGATGTGTTCCTGGAGCGCGGCTGGCAATCGTTTGCTCGTGCACGCCGGCTACAGGGGAGGTGTGCGCTCCACTTCAGGTACGATGGCGTCTCCACACTGTTCGTCAGGGTCTTCTCGGAGGAAGGGAGGCGCCTTGGGAGCTGTCCCTAGGTCGATGACAAAGACGACGACGGGAATGGCGTCTGGAGGAGCAGCTCCTCCTCCGAAGACAATCTCAGTCCTGGGGGTGCCGTGGGTTCCCCCTCTATGGCAGCAACAGCTCCTCCAACATTGGCGGTCGCGACGAACCTCCACGCTGCCGAGCTCGGCCTGGCGAGGGGAGGGGGTTGCCGCGCCGCTGTGGCTCGGTGAAGCCGGAGGAACTGGAAGACTCCGATTGAGCGGGAGCGGCCTCCGCTTCTTCTCCTTTCCTTTCCTTCATGTCCTTTCTTCATCAAAATTTCAAGTTGCCTCGAGGAGGCATGTAATGGACTGTGATATATGTAGGAAGCGAGAGCTTGCTGTCATGTGTTTTTGTTGCCTTAGTGAAATTACTTAGCTTTTATGCGTCGCGACGTCTTGAGGCGGAGTCCTCCTAACTCTGGCGTCATGATCCCCATCGGGTCGTGACGGGGTGGCCGAATCTGAAGGGCTCGTGCAGCCCTCGAGCGGGGGTGAGCCGCTGAAATCTGCTGAGAGCACAGAGCGCGGGTTAGAGCACCAAAGCCTGAGCCGGCTCGGTAGGATAGGTTGCGCGGACTGAGAAGCCCGGCGCTAGAGCCTGAGCAGGCTTGGCTAAGCGAGGTCACGGGGCCGCGGCAGACGAGGGCCGGTGACCGACCGTGCCCCAGCCCCCACACGCGAGGCGCGTGAAGAAGAGTGAGTGGCGCAACCCTGCTCGACAAACTGAACTTAAAACCAATGAGAAATATCCCAAACAAGACTTTCAACCAAATGCAGGAAGCGCAAGAAACACGAGAACTTCATAGCACGGGGTAGATTAAGGGTTGATAGCCAAGGAAGTAGAAAAGGCTGACAGCCAAACACCAAGCCAAAAAAGGAAAAAGGTCGCGTCCGACCCCTACACTACGTCTTCTTCCCAGCGCGGAGCTAAGGACTGCCACTGGGGCGTGGGTGGGAGCCCCGTCTGAGGGCCCATAGGCAACGCACAGGAGACTCCGAGGCGTGTACAGTCCCAACTCATTATTACGTGAGAGTGTCACGGGCGGAGACCTTCACGGGCACGGAGCCTTGATTACGGATAGAACCTCCTGAGGTGTTCGATGTTCCAGGAATTCTGGATAGGTATCCCATCCCGCGTCTCCAGGCGCACAGCACCAGGCCAAGAGACACGGGCGATTCTGAACGGGCCCTCCCACATGGGCGAGAGCTTGTGCAACCCCTCACGGGAGAGGACCCGCCTCAGGACCAAGTCACCAACTTCAAGTGTTCTTGCGCGGACGCCGCAACAGTGATACTGCCGCAGCGTCTGCTAATAACGTGCCGCCCTGAGGGCAGCTCAACGGCGGCCCTCCTCGCCGAGCACGAGTTCCATCCGCCAGGCGGCATTCTGGCATTCCTCATTGAAGGCCAAGACCCGTGGGGAGTGATGCTTGACCTCGTGAGGGAGGACCGCCTCCGCCCCATAGACGAGAAAGAAAGGAGTCCCCCCCATAGGTTTGGTGGCAGTGGTTTGGATTGACCACATCACGGACTGGACTTCGTCGATCCAGCCCCTGCCGCAAGCCTCAAGCTTCTTCTTAAAGCTGCGCGTCTTGAGGCCACACAAGACTTCCACGTTGGCGTGCTCGGCCTGGCCGTTGCTCCTGGGGTGAGCTACCGAAGCATAGCAGATCTGTGTTCCAAGGCTAGCACAATATGACCTGACGAGATTGCTTGTGAACTACGAACCATTATCCGTGATGATGCGGCTGGGGACTCCAAATCGCCTCACGAGGCCCTGGATGAACTTGACAGCCGACCCGGCTGGGATCACACGAACAGGCTCCACCTCCGCCCACTTGGTGAATTTGTCGATGGCGACGTACAGGAAGCGGTAGCCCCCTGCTGCCCGAGGAAATGGACCCAGGATGTCCAATCCCCAGACCGCGAAGGGCCAGGAGAGCGGAATCGTCTGGAGGCCCTGCGCCGGCTGGTGGATCTGCTTGGCATGAAACTGGCACGTCTCGCAAGCTCACACGAGCTCCATGGCGTCGTTGAGCATCGTGGGCCAGTAGAAGCTGCTGTGGAAGGCCTTGCCCACGAGGGTGCGGGACGACGAGTGATGACCGCAGTCTCCACCGTGGATATCAGCCAGCAGCTCACGCCCTTGCTTCCTCGAGATGCATTTTTGCGAGACGTCGTTGGGGCGCCTCCTGTAGAGTTCACCATCTTGGATGCAGTAAGTTGAGGCCTGTCGGACCACGCGCTCTGCGTCCTCTTCCTTGTCCGGCAGGGTATTGTGTTGCAGGTACGTCTTGAGTTCTTGGGTCCAGCAACCCTCCTCGGGCTCCGCGGCGAGCAGCAGGCGGGCTCTGGAGGGTGGTCCGCAGGGTGGGGCGCCATTCGGAGGCACCGCTGGTAACCCCTGCTGAGGGGAGGCCGGCTCAGGGGCTAGCGGTGCCGCCGACGGCTTGTGTAGCCGCTCCTCGAAGACGCCCGGCCTCTGAGGCTCTCGTCTGGAGGTTCATTTGGCGATATCGTCCGCTTCTTTGTTAGTGCCTCTTGCTACGTGCTGCACCTCCAGCCCTTGGAATCGCTTCTCCACCTTGCGCACCTCCTCCAGATATGCCTCCATGTGCTTGTCCTTGGGCTTGTATTTCTTGTTGGAGAAGTCGACGAGGAGTTGCAAATCGCCCCTGATGGTGAGACGCTTGACCCCCAGCGCAGCGGCGGCCTTGAGCCCAGCAATTAGGTCCTTGTACTCTGCGATGTTGTTGGAGACCTTCTTGCCTTGCTGGAAGCAGAGCTGCACAACGTAGTACAACTTATCCTGAGTGGGAGATACTAACACGGCGCCAGCCCCCGCACCGAGGCACGAGAAGGCGCCGTCGAAGTATACCACCCATCCGTTTGGGGCTTCATCGCCGGGGGCCAGTGAGCGGTCTTCGCTGGCCCCCCGCCCCGGCGCGTCAGTCCACTCCGCCACAAAGTCTGCCAGAGCTGCTCCCTTGATCACCCGCGTGGTGCTGAACTCCAACGGGAATGCTTGAAGCTCGATGTTCCACTCGGCGACCCTCCCGACGACATTCGGGCCCCGCAATACCTTCTCGAGAGGACATGACGGAACAACTTTGATGGGATGGCCTTGGAAGTAGTGGCACAGCTTCCTGGAGGCGACGAGGAGCGCCAGGAGCAACTTCTGGGGCATCGGGTAGCGTGAGCGCGTGTCGGGCAGTACTGTGCTGACGAAGTACATCGGGTGCTCCACAAGGGTCGGCGCAGCAGGGTCCATGGGTGCCTCAGGAACCTTAGGTGCCTCTTGCTGAGTGGCAGGGCCGTCAGTGCCTGTGGTCGAATCTTCCCTCGGGGCCGCGTCAGGGGGCGGCGCGGGCCCTGAAGGAGCCGAGCCGCCCGGTGGCCTTGAGCTGCGGGGCCTTTCCTCACGCTCCACGACTAGTGTTGCGCTGGCGGAATGAGGCGTTGCGGCGAGGTAGAGAGTCATGGGCTCCAGGGGTCATGGCGCTACCATAACCGGCGAGCTGGTGAGGTATTCCTTGAGGTCCCGGAAGGAGGCATCAGCCTCCGGAGTCCACTCAAAGGGCCCCTTCTTCTTCATGAGCTTGAAGAACGGAAGGGCGCATTCCCCAAGCTTAGAGATGAAGCGCCCCAGGGACGTTACACACCCGGCGAGCTTCTGCATCTCCTTCAAGTTCGTGGGCGGCCTCATTCTCTCGATGTCCTTGATCCTCTCCGGATTAGCTTCGATGCCCCGGTGCGAAACCAGGAACCCTAGAAACTTGCCAGAGGGTACACCGAACACACACTTCTCTGGGTTGAGGCACAGCTTCACCTTGCGCAGGTTGGCGAATGTTTCTTCTAGGTCCTGGATGAGGGTCTTGGCATCCCTAGTTTTAACCAGGATGTCGTTGACATTGGCCTCCGCATTTCTCCCGAGCTGAGGGCCGAGGGTGATGTGCATCAGGCGCTGGAAGGTGGCGCCCGCGTTCCTCAGCCCAAAAGGCATGCAAGTGTAGCAGTAGACACCACATGGGGTCAGGAACGCCGTTTTTTCCACGTCTTCTACCGCCATCTTGATTTGGTGGTAGCCCGAGAAAGCGTCGAGGAAGCAGAGTAAGTCGCACTCAGCCGTTGAATCCACGATTTGGTCGATGCGCGGAAGAGGGAAAGGGTCCTGAGGGCAGAACTTGTTGAGGCTCGTGAAGTTGACGCACATGCGTTCCTTGCCTCCTTTCTTCGGGACTATGACAGGGTTGGCCAGCCACTCCAGGTGTCGTACTTCCCATACGATGCCTGCTTCCTCCTGCTTCCTAACCTCCTGGACGATAAAGGCCTGCTTCTCTGGGGCTTGTATGCGCGCCTTCTACTTGATAGGGCGCGCATTGGGGCACACCGTGAGGTGATGCTCGATGACATGCCTAGGCACCCCGACCAAATCCGCGGCCTTCTAGGCGAACACGTCCTTGTTGGCCTTGAGAAAGCTGACCAGCGCCGCCTCTTGCTCTGGATCCATGCCCGTACCGATGGTGAAGGTGGTTCCTGAGCCTTCTTCATCGGCGGGCACCTGCTTCGTCTCGGCGGGGTCCTGAGAGAAGAGCTGCTTCTTCTTGGCAGGCGCGGCCTCCGGAGCCTCCGGAGCCCCCTTTGCTCCTGGGTGAGCTGCGGCGGCAGCCCTATAAGCGCGCCTGAGGACCTGAAGGGCAGCCTTGGGGTCCCCTTTGACGGTGATGACGCCGCTGCTCCCGGGTATCTTGACGGTGTTGTAGCCCGGGTGAGTCGCCGCCATGAACTTTGCCAAGGCTGGGAAACCAAGGACGGCGTTGTAGGGCAGGCGGATGGGCGCGACATAAAAGTCGATGACCTCAGTCCGGTAATTAGCCGGTGTGCCGAAGGTGACCGGGAGGCGGATTTGGCCGAGCGGAGCGGCCGAGCCCGCGACCCCAGAGAAGTGCTTGGTGGGGAGGAGCTGCCTGTAGGACACAAGCAGATGACCGAAGGCCTCGGGGGAGAGGATGTTGAGGCCGGCGCTGCCGTCGATGAGGGTCCTCGTCACGGCCACCCCACAGATGGTGGGCGTGCACACCGTGGGGAGAACGCTAGTGCCGGCCGCTTCTGAGGCGAGGTCGCCGGTGCCGAAGGTGATGGTGGGCCCCGGCTCGCTCTGTGCCCGCAAGGCCTACTGCGGCTGGGCGACAGCCCCAACCTGCCGAAAGTGCGACTTGACGTGTCGGGTAGACGCGGGCGCTTGGGATCCACCGAGGATGCAGGCGACCCCGCGGCAAGGCCGCTCCCTGCTGGCGACGCCCCGCAGCTCGCAGTTGCAGGCCGCTCGCGTGCCGTGATTTCCGGCGGACGACCGGTGCTGGGGCAGACGTCGCGCCATCAAGAGCGTGACTGGCGAGGCCACAGGAGGCGGGAGTGGCGGTGCAGGCCGCCCTCCGGTGGCCTGGCCGGCGAGAGCGTCGCTGAGGAAGGAGGAGGAGCGCCCATGGGTGACGTGGTCCGCCGGTACCGCTCGATGACGGGGAGGGAGTCAGCCCCCATGCGGATGTGGCAGGCCGCAGTCATCGTAGTGGCGCTGAACAGGAGAGGGGAGGCGAGGTCATCGGAGAGGCGAGATTTCGACACGCCCCCTACCTGGCGCGCCAAACGTCGGATTTAGGGCTCCGCAAAACCCAAGAAGTTCGAACACAGGGGTGTGAATGAAGATCTCTCCCACTCGCGTCTACCTAGCGCCCCGCCCTCGTCGGTGATGAAATTGAAGCAAACAACATATAGAACATGCAAGAGTTTATCCAAGTTCGGGCCACCATGTGGTGTAAGACCCTACTTCCTGCTTTGGTAGATTAGCCTCGGGAGGGCTGGAATATGAGCTAGTACAGTGTTCCTGAGCTCGAGAGCTAAGCTCAGGAGGGTCAGGAGCAAGTGTTCTTGCTTCTTGCGTGGTGGCAGAGTGTATGGATCTCTCTCCCCTTTCATTGTGGGGATCCCACCTACTTACATAGGCGACCACGTTCCTCTTCCCCCAAAATGTTTAGGCGGGAAGGGATCCCACAACGGCCATTTTTGAGTAGGAACACAAGGACGTTCCTACCCCGACAAAAGCAGTCTTCGCCCGCAAAAGGACCAGGCGCTGACGCGCTGGTGGGCTAGACGGTGACATCCTCCTTGTCATCCTTGCGGTCTTCGGTCTTGTTGCACCAATGGGGAAACCTTTACCCCGCTCCTCGGGAACCTGCGGCTGCGCTGTCCCCCTTGCACCGAAATGGCAACTACGCCGCTGGCGAGCGCTGGCACCCGCTGGCGCAGTGCGTCACTGCTGACATCACTGCCTCCTCATGAGGCAGGCTTGGCCTTGGATTCTCCGCCCCTCCGGAGCACCTTGGTGAGGCCGCTCCTGAGGAGGTCTTGACGTTGTTCTCCTCGCGAGGCTTAGCTCCATCGCGAGGGTCTTGGGCAGCTAGTTGATCAGCTGGGCCGTACCAGGCCATTGTAGGAGCGCGTCGCGGCCCGCAGACAGGCAAGTCTAGGTACCCTGGTTCCCAGTATGCCGACTGACGTCGTGCCAGTCCTTAATCATGGGGCGGTCGCGAGTGGGCTCGCAAGGGCTCATGACCTTAGTGGCAGTGAGGACGCCAATCATATAGATAATGCAAGTAGGGAGAAACAACTAGCCTTGATTTATGTACAAAAGAGACAGCTGTGGGGGTGAGCCCCCAGCAGCTCGAGGATGATGTAGCCCGGGGGGGCGCCCTCAATTGAATACTTGAGACATCACCTGATACTTGTCGTCGAAGAAGAGTTGGGGTAGCTGAAGACGCGAGTCGTGCGAATCGCTCCTGGGGATCGCCGGGCTCCTGAGGCCCAGGGCCTCCGGAGGCCCTCAGTGGTCACGGGGGTCCAACTCCTGCTCCGTCAGGACCGCCTACCATTGAGCCTCCTGAGCCCCCAAAGCCTGCCGCGTGAGGTACTGGAACATGGCAGCTGCGTTGCGGAAGCCGAAGAGCGTGCGAATGTAACTACAGGGGAGAGTCCTCCTCCAGCCGATAGCCGTCGGCCAAAAGGGCTCCAAAGAAGCGGCTCGGTCGAGGCCTGGTCGATGAAGTCCTAAGCCCCCAGCGCTGTATGGCTCACGCTGGGCTCACAAAAACACGCGTCGAGACACGCCTGCAGGTGGTGCCCGAACACCTCCCTCATGACGCTGGCCGGACCTGAGGCACTCCAGAGGAGAGCCCCCGAGCCCGTCCTGAGAGGGGCGTGGGCGAGCCTCCCTATGCGAGGGTGGAGGGTGCCTCCTCGGCAGGCGCGGGTCCTGAGGCGGTGCCATTAGGAGCCCTTGTGTCCTGAGGTCCATCTGCGGGCAGGTGCTTCTTCTTCTTGGGGGTGGTCTACAGGGCAAAGACGGCTCCATCTTCGTCGGAGCTCTCGACCGCTGCAGTCTGGTAGGCGCGCTCCAGGGAACGCACTGCTTCCTTCTCGTCGCAGGCGATCGTGATGACCCCGCCACTCCCGGGCATCTTGAGGATGTTGTAGCCGTGATGTGTCGCTGACATGAACTTGGCGAGGGCCGGATACCCTAGGATGGCGTTGTATGGGAGGTGAATGTTGGCGATGTCGAAGTCGATGAGCTCGGTGTGATAGTTGTCGCGATCGCCGAAGGTGACGGGGAGGCAGACCTGCCCCATTGGGAGCGTGGAGCCATCTGTGACTCCGTAGAATGGCTTGGTCGGGTGCAGCTGATCGTAGGAGACCTGGAGCGTCTCGAAGGTCTGGACGGAGAGGACGTTGAGCCCTGCTCCACCGTCGATGAGGATCTTGGTCACGAGGACGTTGCTGATGGTCGGGGTGCAGAGCATCGGGAGAGTGCCTGGGGCTGCGGTGCACTTGAGCTGGTCCTTGGGGTCGAAGGCAATGACCTGCTTGGTCCACCTGAGGTTGCGCGCGGCGTCAGGCCTGGGGAGCGCCACGTTCACCTCACGAGCGAACTGCTTGAAGATGCGGTGGGAATCCGGAGCATGGGCTCCTCCCAAGATGCACGCAACCGCGCGTGGCTCCTGAAAGCCCCCTGCTTCGTCTCCCTGGCGGTCGTCGTTGTTCCTTCTTGGCAGTGGTGGTAGGCCCGCATTGCCCTGAGGGCGACCCTCACGAGGCCGGTCGCGCCAGGGGGCGTCACAAGGCTACTCCTACTGGCGCTCTTCACGAGGTTGGTCACGCCATCCTTGGCGCGAGTTCCTGCCGTCCCAGCGTCCTCTACCACGTCCCCCTCCGCGGCCGTAGCCGCGGTTGTCGCGCTCAGGGCGCCGCCCGACGCGCCTGCCGTGCATCGCCCTGAGCTCTTGGCAGTCGTTGGTGTTGTGGCTGTGGACATCGTGGAAGACATAGTACGGACAGTTGACTCTGGGGGGGTCGTTGTAGCCGTAGCCACGCTTCACTTCTGGCTCCGCAGCCAGCACAGTGGGTCCCTTGCACTTTGCTTCCTTGGCATTGTCCTTCTTGTCGTTAGCCTCCGCTTCAAGCAGCTCGAGGAGAGAGAGGCGACCTTCCTCTGCCATGGCGCACTTCGCCGCGAGGTTGAACATCTCGAGGGCCGTGCACATGTCCTCATGGATGGAGAGCTCCTCCTTCATCCTGACGTCGCGGACACCGTCGGAGAACGTCGAGATAATGGCCTCGTTTGAGACCCTGGGGATCCTGAGGCGCACGGTTTTGAAATGCTTGATGTACTTCTGCAGGGTCTCCCCAGGTTGCTGCTTCACACGGTGCAGATCCGAGGCCACCGGGGCTCGGTCGCGGGTACCTTGGAAGTTGGCGACGAAACGATCACGAAGCTCCCCCAGGAGGAGATGGATCTTGCGGGGAGGTTCAGGAGCCAGGAGCGAGCGCCGTCCTTGAGGGCCATGGGGAACCAGTTCGCCATGACCTGCTCGGTGCCGTTGGACGCCTCGATGCTCAGCTCGTAGAGCTGAAGGAACTTCGCAGGGTCGGCGGCGCCATCGTAGCGCGGAGGCAGATCCGGCTTGAACTTGTCGGGCCAGATGAGGCGCAGCAGCTCTGGAGCTAGAGCGCGACATCCAACCACGCTCATGATTGCAGACGCCCCTTGCGCTTGCTGTACTGGTTCCTGGGGTATAGGCGCCACCACCTCCTGTGGTGCGCGGTTCTGGTGCTGCAGAACAGGGAGCCACGAGCTTCTGCCTGGGGATGCGGGACCACCTGGTAGCTCTCCTCGTCGCACGCGGGGGCCCTGCGGGGCTGCTCGCGCCATGGAGCTTCATGTCTGAGCCCCTGGCCGGTGCCGTGCAGTGGAGGTGGAGCCGGGACGCCGTGGTCCACGTTCCCCACCATGAGTGATGGAGGATGGGAGGAGTGAGTTGGTGCAGGTATCTCCCCGGCGGCGTTGACGAGCTCGATGATGTGGTGGAGCCACTCGTCATAGAGGTCGTCTGTCGGACGGTAGCGTAGGAGCTCCCGCACCATCAGTAGCGCATGCTGCTGGTAGACCGGCCCGTGGAGGATTAGCGACGATGACGCCACGACCGGTGAGGGTGATGGTGTCACCGTGTGGCCGTCGAGTCGCACAGACAGTGGCAGCGACGAGTCCTGCTGCTTGTGGATAGCCGGGTCGGTGGCGGCGTTGGCGACCGGCGAGTTGGGGCGAAGCGGTGCACCATTGCCTGCGGGCGCCGTCTGAGCGACGTTGGCGGCGCGACGGGTGGTGCGCACTCGGCATGTTTCCACCATGGCGGTGAAGCGAGGTCGACGAACGAGAGCGGGACGAGGTCGTCGGAGAGGCGAGATTTCGACACGCCCCCTACCTGGCGCACCTAATATCGGATTACGGGCTCCGCAAACCCAAAGAAGTTCGAACACAGGGGCGTGAACGAAGATCTCTCCCACTCACATCTACCTAGCGCCACGCCCTCGCCCGATGGTGAGATTCAAGCAAGTAGCAAGTAAAAGCACACACGAGTTTACCCAGATTCAGGCCACCTTGCGGTGTAAAACCCTACGTCCTGCTTGGGTGGATTAGCCTCAGGAGGGCTGGAGTATGAACAAGTATAGTGGTTCTTGAACTCAGGAGGAGAGCTCAAGAGGGTCAGGAGGCAAGTGTTCTTGCTCCTTGGTGTGAAGGCGGGGGTCAATCAGCCCTCCTCCACGGCGGAGACCCTAGCTACTTATATAGGCGGCCAGAGTCCTCTTCCCCCGAAATGTTTAGGCGGGAAGGGATCCCACAACGGCCATTTTGAGCGGGAACACAAGGACGGTCCTATCCTGACAAAAGCGGTCTCCGCCTGCAAAGAGATCAGACGGTGACGCGGTGGTGGGCTCGGTGGTGAGATCCTCCCTATCGTCCTTGCGGTCTTCGGTCTTGTTGCACCAAAGGGGAAACCTTTCTCTCGCCCCTCGGGAACCTGCGCCTGCGCTGTCTCCTTTGCACCAAAACGGGAACTGCGCCGCTGGCACGCACTGGCACCCACTGGCGCGGTGCGTCACTGCTTGCGTCACTGCCTCCTCCTGAGGCAGGCTTGGCCTTGGGTTCTCCGCCCCTCTGGAGCAGCCTAGCCGAGGCCGCTCCTGAGAGGGTCTTGGTGTCGTTCTCCTCACGAGGCCTAGCCCCCTCGCGAGGGTCTTGAGCAGCTGGTCAATCAGCTGGGCCGTACCAGGCCGTAGTAGGAGCGCGTCGCGGCCCGCAGGCATGCAAATCTGGGTACCCTTGTTCCCAGGACGCCGACAAATTCCAACCAATCCAACATCAAATACATCACAACTAGCAACAAGAGATCATTGTTGGGATGCTTTGAGAAAGTAAACAAGTATCACAAGGAAGAATGACTAACATGCCATGATACAACCTACACAAGGTTGATCCAAGAAATCTATGCATGAAGTAAATGATGATACTTGTTACCGAGATAGCATTGGAATGATGTAGAAGATACCAATTGAAGGTAGAAAGTAGTTCATTGATCATCCTAGCTTGACTCCAATAAGCACATGGTGATAACACCTTCCTCGTGAGTGAGCCGAGCATCCAATGCATCTCCAATTGTTCCTAGAACAACAACACAAACAAAATGGTACCCAAACTCATTGGGACCAAAGAGTTAGAAACACCAATACATAGGACAAACTCCACAAACCTATGTGCATCAAATCCCTCTGTCTTTTTTGCCGTAAAGCCCTCATATCACAAAACCCCACCACTCCCAGTAATAAGTGGCATGGTAAAATAAACGGACAAGCAACCATCACATTCCTTTGTCTTTTTTGCATTTCAATTCTCTGCATTTACTTTGTCCACTTCATCTCGCACACCTGATCCCTAGCTACTACTTCTAGTATCCCTAGCTACTAATTCTAGGGCTAGTTCTTTTGGCGGCTTAAAAAAATAAGTCGTCACTTCCCCAGCTTTTCCCATAAGACTAGTCACAGTGGAGAGTAACATAAGGCGCCTCACTCATTCATTTGGGCTTCTAAACTACTACCTCTTTCATGATTTATTAGTCACCATTGTAATTTATGTTAAATTTTGACCAAAGATTTAACTGATAAAATATTAGTGCATGTCAACAAAAGTTATATAATTTTTGGTGACATGCATAAACATTTCATTAGTTAAATTTATGGTCAAAATTTGACACAGATTACAATGGGGACCAATAAACCAATACGGAGGTGGTAGTAATGGAATTACTAATCTAGAAGCCTAAAAGAACTGGCCCCTAGTTCTCCTAGTAGTAGTACTCAAGTTGGAATTCCAATTGCACGGTACAACTTGTTAGGCCAAAAATTCGATATAGGGTGTACAAAGCGGTTTGGCAATTTGCATGCCTTCCCGACCAGTGAGATACTCTGTACAAAGTATGATAGAGAAACAACCACAAAGAAGGAAGCTAAAAGTAAACAACCAAACGAGCATTTTTGCATTTCTTTTGCATTGAATCGTTTCACAAGCTTGACTAGTGCTGTTTTTCTACTTTTACAAAAATCGCATAGTAATGTTAAAACGTGCATTTGCACGTACATAAGTAATAGTAGTAGCACAGCCTGCAAGCATATATAAAGAGAGACGTATAGTGCGATATATAGTTAAGTTTGTGCTATATGCACGTACTTAAAAAATGCGTACGGATACACAAGGTTTCCAAACTTTTCCTTTTACATATTTAATTAAGGACGCTAATAATTCTCGAACATTTGGGATTTATATTTGCGTCCCAAAACTAATGAGATCGCCTTACAAAACTAAATTATTCCTAATAAAAGACACGACGCTCGCAGAAGCGCTTGCAGCACGCCACTAGGGCCCTGGTGCGTGGCCGTTTCCCAATGCACTGACACGACGCCTCTTCCTCATCCTCGCAACTCGCAAGGTGCTTATTGGCGGCTTGCCGGCGGGCGAGTGCGGTCTCACCGGATCCGGCGCCAACATGTACTCCTCCTCGTTGGAAGCGTGCACCCGGTCAACGTATCGTCAAGCGTAGATGAGGCGCTTGGGCCCGACTGCACTCAAGGCTTTAGAATGAGCGTCCTCAGCCACCCTCACGGCCCTCACACGAGCCTTCTACAAAAGAGCCGATTGCTCGACTCTCTCGGACACCGTACTAGTACACGTAAACATTGGACTGAGGCAGCGCTTATACTACCACACTAGTTAGCACAGCATCGACACAGAATCCAGTGCAAGCGCGTGCACCGCGGCCGCGCGGTCGATCGAACGGTGCGTCTCTGTGTCGCGCTCAAAGGATATCCACCGAACCTTTTTGTGTGTGTGAAAACAATCCTCGAATATTACTCTACTTTTTTTCCTGGAAAAGTTCTTCACGCTACAATATGTCCATTCATTTGAATTTAGCATCAGTTCGTGCTTATTTGGATTTGGACGTTTTAGGTGCCCCCTTGAATTTTTTTAATACTGATTCTGTGTGTGTGTGCTGAGAGAGAACGCATGTATGTGTCTATATGTGTGTTGTGGCGGAAGGGCAATGTGGAGACGGTGTGCGTGTGATAGAAACATAGAGAGGTGTGAATGTGCAAATGATCAGGCATGAGTGAGACAAAGACATAGAGAGATGCCGAGATATTGTGTATACATGAGAGAATGGTCTTCTATTTGTACTTGTGTGTGTGCGGGAGAGAGAGAGAGAGAGAGGGGAGCATCTGTAACACAACACAACCATCTCTCTCGATTCGTCCGTCCCTCACACGATCGCATGTAACACATGCATCGACCCACACATTTTGACACCCTCACCCGGCCGTTGCCCACCTCAAGGCCCGCACATGGAACTCTATCTCGCACACAGAATCTCTTCGTGAAAACCCTATTTAGCATGTAGTTTTCCATCACATACACACACATTCTATCTATAGGTTTGATTTCTCTCAATATTTGACACACACACACACACACCCCTCCAAAGAGCACACAATCCATCCTCATCAAGGTTATATGGCGACCACTCTCGCTTGTGCTTCTTTGCACCCCAGCATGCACACCACCTCAATATTCAAAAACAACATCGAGAAGATTGAAGACGGCGACCAGACTGCACTAGAGAATGCGGGTACATTTGGAAGCAGGATGACGTGACGACTGCCAAGTGACTCCTCCCCCCTCTCTCTCCTACACAAAAGTATCAATCCCTCAACCCACGAGATGTTTCCCCTCTCTTACATGTTTTTTCCAGCTCTCTCATCAAACCCGTTGTCTCTTCTCCTTCCACATGTATAAAATCCGGATGAACACGCATCTCATGTATATTACATGTCTCCATCTTTCTCACAGACCTAACTTCCTCCTACTCCTCTCTATCTCTCTCTCGCTCTCTCTGTGTCGTGAGGTTTGTCTCCTACTCTCTTGCCCACATACATACAATCTTTCTCGCCCTATTTCTGTTTCTTAAATGGGGTGTATATCTTGTGTGTTCAGCGCACACATATCTCTCCCGCTATTTCTCCATCTCCACAAGCTCTCTCCACATGTTTCATTCACACATTGGGATGTGTTCAAAGGTGTTCAAAATGTTGCTTTAGAATGGATCATGTAGAGTTATGGTTGGTTTTGTTGCATCCTACAAAGTAATAACTATGAAATGCATTTATATTTTCATTTGATTGGGATTTTGTGAGTCTGAGCATATTGTGAAGTACTATAGACCTGGTATACATCTTGGAATTCAATAATGATTCTAACTATTGAATTGTATAAACCATTACATTCAAAGTTAGTAGCTTAATATATTTATTTCACGATTACAACAAATGACTAATTCCACTACAAACTAAGAAAACAAATATGTACTCCCTCCGTTTTTATTTAAGTCCGCTTATTAGCATTGGTGAAAGTCAAGTTTTGTAAACTCTCACAAAGTTTATAAACAAAAAATATTAACATATACACTAACAGATAAATACCATTAGATTCATTATTGAATGTACTTTCACATCATACATATTTTTTATGGTAAATGTTTCTATTTTTTCTATAAACTTGGTCAAACTTTAGGAAGTTTGACTTCGGTCAAACCTAATATGCAGAGTTAATAAAAACGGAGGGAGTACTAGTACTACCTCCGTCCTGGATTATTGGCCCCCATTGTATTCCGTGCCAAATTTTGACCGTAAATTTAGCTAACGAAATTTTCATGCATGTAAACAAAAAATATATCATTGGATATGTATTTGAATATAGTTTTTAATGATATATTTTTTGTTGGAAATATGCCCTAGAGGCAATAATAAAAGGATTATTATTATATTTCCTTGTTCATGATAATTGTCTGATATTCATGCTTGAATTGTATTATACGGAAACAGCGATACATGTGTGAATACATAGACCACAACGTGTCCCTGGTAAGCCTCTAGTTACTAGCTCGTTGATCAACAGATGGTCACAGTTTCCTGACCATGGACATAGGATGTCATTGATAACGGGATCACATCATTGGGAGAATGATGTGATGGACAAGACCCAATCCTAAGCCTAGCACGAGATCGTATAGTCGTAATGCTTAAGCTTTTCCAGTGTCAAGTATTTGTTCCTTAGACCATGAGGTTGTGCAACTCCCGGATACCGTAGGAATACTTTGGGTGTGCCAAACGTCACAACGTAACTGGGTGGCTATAAAGGTACGCAACGGGTATCTCCGAAAGTGTCTGTTGAGTTGGTACGAACCGAGACTGGGATATTGTCACTCCGTATGACGGAGAGGTATCTCTGGGCCCACTTAGTAAGACATCATCATACTGAGCTCAAAGTGACTAAGGAGTTAGTCACGGGATGATGGATTATGTAACGAGTAAAGAGACTTGCCATGACGAGATTGAACAAGGTATCGGGCATACCGACGATCGAATCTCGGGCAAGTACCGTACCGATAGACAAAGGGAATAACATACGGGATTGCGTGAATCCTTGACACAGTGGTTCATCCGATGAGATCATCGAGGAACACGTGGGAACTAACATGGGTATCCAGATCCCGCTGTTGGTTATTGACCGGAGAGTCGTCTCGGTCATGTCTGCGTGTCTCCCGAACCCGTAGGGTCTACACACTTAAGGTTCGGTGACGCTAGGGTTGTAGAGATATATGCACACAGAAACCCAAATGTTGTTCGGAGTCCCGGATGAGATCCCGGACGTCACGAGGAGTTCCGGAATGGTCCGGAGGTGAAGAATGATATATAGGAAGTCCAGTTTCGGCCATCGGGAGAGTTCCGGGGGTCACCGGGAGTGTCCTGGGACCACCGGAAGGGTCCCGGGGGTCCACCAGGTGGGGCCACCCATCCCGGAGGGCCCCGTGGGCCGTAGGGGCAAGGGGGCCAGCCCCTAGTGGGCTGGCGCACCCCACATGGGCCAACCCCCATGCGCCTAGGGTTGAAACCCTAGGGGTGGGGGCGCCTCCCTATGCCTTGGGGGGCAAGATACCCCCCCTGGCCGCCGCCCCCCTAGGAGATTGGATCTCCTAGGGCCGGTGCCCCCCTGGCCCCCTATATATAGTGGGGGGAGAGAGGGCAGCCGCAACCCAAGCCTCTGGCGCCTCTCCCCCCGTCACACCTCCAACTCTTCCCGCAGGGTCTCGGCGAAGCCCTGCAACTTTTCCCGTTGCATCCACCACCACGCCGTCGTGCTGCTGGATCTCCGTCAACCTCTCCTCCCCCCTTGCTGGATCAAGAAGGAGGAGACGTCGCTGTACCGTACGTGTGTTGAACGCGGAGGTGCCCTCCATTCGGCGCTGGGATCATCGGTGACGAGGATCACGATGAGTACGACTCCATCATCCACGTTCCTTCGAACGCTTCCGCACGTGATCTACAAAGGGTATGTAGATGCACTCTTTTATGCTTGTTGCTCGATGACTCCTTAGATTGATCTTGGTGAAGCGTAGGAAATCTTTTGAATTCTGCTACGTCCCCCAACATTTTTTTGGGACATGCATACACATTTTTGTACTAGTACTCGCTAGTTGCTTAGCCAAATCACCCAACACGCCAGACGGGGAGTACAGTGTTACAAATTTTCATGTCGGCGGGAAAATCTCCCGCGACACAGTTTCGAGCAGTGTGAAGTTACCATCAAACCCTTCATAACAAGACTACGGTTACTGGTGGGTAGGGGGCTGTTTTGGTAACTTCAGGTTCAACCTACCCAGCCAACCCCACCCCGACACCCAGAGTAGTACACCTGAATACTTCCCATTTTCTATCCCCAACGCAAAACAAACTTCTCCACACCACCGCATCCTTCGTGTTCCTCCCCTTCTTCAATGGCGCACTCGTCCACCGCAGCGCATCTGCCTCATCGATGATGTCGTAAGCCGCACTGGAGCCGATCCACTGCCATCGCCGTGCACGGAGCCTCTTCCCCGGCACCGTCTTCCACGACCTCGGATCTGCTTCCTGGAAGCCGACGCCAAGCACAGAAACACCACCGTCATGGACAATAAACTGACCACCATTGCCGACCATGATGCATAGACGCCGCCGCGACCATCGTACTCCTCCTCGATTAGTAATGTGTATATTGAATGTCTTAGCAGTACATGAGTAGTTCCGATTTTGTTCATACCTACCCTTCAAATTTCCTTGTTGCCATTGTTCCAGTAAAAGTAATTCGTTATAGCTTGCATTGTCCAACAAAATATCACCTTGTAATTGTGCGTCGCTCCTGTATTGCGCTATGCTTGGGTAGGTTATTCATCTGCAACCAGTAGTGTGGCAAGTGATGGAAAGTTTTTTTAGAATAGCAGGGACGCCGGGAAAGGATCGCGCGCGGGGGGGATAAAGCGGCCGGGCGCTCGCTAGTTTTGGCACGCGGAGTCCGGCGCGTGTTATAAAATCGAACGCCCTCCCGCGCCCTCCCATCGCTCCGTGCCTCGCGACCGCTCTCTCCCCGCTCTTTCCTGCCTCGTCGCCGCTCTCTCCCCGCTCTTTCTCGCCTCGCCGCCGCGCCGCCGGGAAACTTGGGGCTACCGCGGCATCCGCGCGCGCCCCTCCTGTGCCTTCTCCTCCGTGATCCGGTTCGACGAGATGCACCTCCGCCTCGGCACTTTCGGCACCGCCCACGAGGACGCTTGCGCGTATGACACGGTGGTGTGGCGCCTCCCGCGGCTTCGTAGGGACCTGAACTTCCCCAATGTGCAGACGCGGGAGCAGGCGCAGGAGCTCGCGCCTCCCCCAAGGCTTACCATCGACGAGGATCATCGCGACAAGCATAGGCGGGAGTACCGTCTCGGCATCGCCGAGATGGACGAGGAAGCCATGGCGCTGTGGCACCAACACTTCTGGCAGGATATCATCAACGAGCATGAGTTCTACGTGTAAAGGAGGGCGGTGTCAGGACCCCGATCCTAAGTCACACAGGTCTAGCCTGTAACACACCATATCACTTTGCGGCCTCACGGACGGTATTCCACGGGTGCCACCTTACCTGGCCCGGGACCGTTTGCGCAGTTTGGCACACGTATATGATAGTGTCGCTAGCATCCATATGACAGAGAACCCGGGCCGACATGACCAGTTATAAACCAAAAGTGGCACTAAATTACAGAGACAGGCATACATGACCCAGCAACGAACGTGTCGGTCATCAACGTATGAACCAAAGTCGTAGCAAGCTACAAGGACTTAAAGGAACAACGCGTGACATTTCCCCTAAGGGACAGACACATGAACGAAGAAGGACACATGCCGGCCAGCCTAAGTGTTCCGGAGCAGTAGCAAGCTACCAAGGCTCAGTGGAAGCACTAGGAGACATTTCCCTGTAAGATAGGCTACCAAAGGTAAACAACTAGGTGTCGGATCCCACACATAGCAATGCACATTACACGTACGCATAACATGCAAGTATGTTCTGTACAACATGGCATCACAACATAACTCAACAACTCATATAGATAAAGGCCCAGAAGAGCCATCATAGCATTTATTACAATCAGAGGTCACATGACCCAACATACAGAGCATACAGGCAACGGAAGCATTACATGTCTGAGTACAGACATCTACAAATGAAAAAGACTAAGAAGCCTGACTATCTACAAGACCCTCCCAAGGGCACAAGATCGTAGCTGAGGTAACAAGCTAAACGTCGAAGTCCACGCGAAACCACTAGCGAGACTGAGGTCTCTCTACAAAACATAAATTAAGCAAACGTGAGTACAAAGGTACTCAGCAAGACTTACATCAGAACTAGCTACATATGCATCGGTATCAACAAAGGGGTGGTGGAGTTTGACTGCAGCAAGCCAGCTTTGACTCGGTGGCTATCCTAAACTACGACTACAAGTAACTCTTTTGAGGTGGCGCACACGAGTCCACATATTCACCAATCAATACACCACTATGGATCCGCTCCCGTCTCCCTACGAGAAGGCCATCCATAGCACTCACGCTTATCTTGCGTGTTTTAGAGTATCCACTTTCACTTGTCTATGAACTGTAGAGGCAACCCAGAAGTCCATTACCGCAGACACGGCTATTCGAATAGATTATATTTAACCCTGCAGGGGTGTACTTCTTCACACACGCTCTCACCACTTACCGCCGTTTACACGACATGTACTCGGCAACCTTCAAGCGGAGGCCCGGCGAGGGTGTCGGCCACGACCTGACTAACCACACAAGTCTCTCGTCCAGGTTTATCGCCTATTTGGGTTCCATCCGTGGGGAGATCCGGCAGGGGTGTCGCTCACGGCCCCAAACGATGTGTACAGGGTTCCCGCATCACCAAACGGGCAATCGGTACACCGTGCCACGTACCTGCCGTGTCACAGCCCACCCCGAGGGTCAGCGCTGCGCACGACCTCCAGTAAACTACAAACACCAGAAACTAGTTGCAACTCCTGGACAGAGATCATGTTGATTAATAAGTCGAGAGAGTCAATTAAGGATCCCAATGTGTGGTAGTAGCTGTTTCATGGACCAACCAACACAGAACTCAGTTCCTGAGGACGGCTGCAATGAGACAACCCACCATGTACTCCTACATGGCCTCTCATCGCTACATTTACCAAATCGTGTTCACACACTTAGCTCTCAACAGTAGGACATGTTCACCACATTCCAATTCATCCCCGATGAATCAGACCTGACACAACTCTAAGCAATAGCAGGCATAACCAGAAAGCATGAATGAGTAGGCACAACATGGCTCAATCAACTCCTACTCATACTAGTGGGTTTCAACTATTTACTGTGGCAATGACGGGTCATGCAGTGGAAAGGGGTTCAACTACCGCAGCAGGTAACAGTTGAAGCGTTGTTGTCCTAATGCAGTAAAATAGAGCAAGAGCGAGAGAGTGGGATTGTATCGGAATGCTCAAAGAATTTTTGCTTGCCTGGCACTTCTGAAGATAACATTGAGTCTTCATCGGTGTCATCGAACTCATCGTCGGAACGTCGTCTACTGAGAGGGGACAAAACCGACAAACAGAGAAAGAACACAATCAATGCAATGCGACAATATGATGCATGATCATGACATGGCAATATGCTGTTTATTGAGCTAATGCAACTAGCAACACAATTAAATGAAGTTGGTTTGAACCAAAGGTTCAAATTCAAACTTCATATGTGATTATTTAAATGCCATTTAATTGATTTGACCTGATCAACAGGTTTAACTTGTTCAAACATGCATGAAAATGCCATAAACAGATTCTTTGGATTTTTCTGATCAATTTTCATATATAAATTATTTCCATCTGAGCTATAGATTATTTTCTATGATTTTTAGAAGTTTTGGCTATTTTCTGAAATAAATAAATCATTTCTGATTTATTTAGAATTCCAGAAAAGCATTTATGACATCATAGTGACATCATCACTACGTCAGCAGGTCAAAGGCGCCAGCCCAGGTCAAACCTGATGGCTGGGACCCACAAGTCAGTGTCTGAACTAATTAACTAAATTAGTTAGCACTAAGTTAAACCTAACTCTAATTAACTAGGGGCCTGGGCCCACACGTCAGTGAGCCAGGGCTAATCCTATTTTAATTAAACCTAACTAGGTAATTAGCAGGAACTGGCCCCACACGTCAGTGAGCTAGTGGTTGACTAAGGGCGTGGGGCCCATACGTCAGTGACCCAGGGTGGTCAACCCACCGGTCAAAGAGGTCAGAAACGCCGGCGGCTCGTCGCCGGCGAGACCAAATGCGGCGGAGGGTTCGGGTTTCGTCCCACGGTGACCAAAACGACCGCCGTTTGCTCCTACGCGTTGCTAGGGCTCTTCCGCATCCAAAGGACCAGACGGGAGGCCGCGGGGTGGCCGGAAAGTGACCGGCGACGAGGTTTGGCGGCGCCGGAGTTCGAGCGATGATCAAGACGGCGCTACGGGCCACTCTAGGAGCAACGGATGGCCCTGCCCGAAGCGCGGGAGTGCAAGGAGTGCGATGGTGAGCTCGGATGCGAGCTATGGTGGTTGTGGCCACGGCGGCGACAGGTTCAGCGGCGGCCGGAGTTGGCCACGACGAAGCTATGGCCTAGAGGTCATGCGCGGCTAGGGGAGAAGGGGGAAGCGACTCGGAGGCTCACCGCGGTTCGTTTGAAGAAGACGGCGAGCCCGGGGGCGGCCTGACGGCGGCGAATCGTCGACGGCGGTCACCGGACGCAGAGGAGGGGAACGACGGCGTTGCGGGTGAGGGGGAGCTCCTGGCGTCGCATGAGATGAAGGAGAGGAAGAGGGGGAACACAGCGGAGCTCGAGGGCTCATCGGAGGGGCGAGAGGTGGACAGTGGCCGTGGTGGTTCAGGACGGCGGCGACGACGGCGTTCGGGTGCTCGCGGGGGAGAGAGACAGAGGAGGGGAAGGAACACAGGGAGAGGCCGAGGGGGTTCCAGGGTGTCGTGGCGTCCTCTAGGGGCTTCGGGGCGGCGAGGAGGCAGACAGGCAAGGCGGAGGTGGCCGGCGCGTGGCTGCGGGCACCGGGCACACGCCCTCGTGCCTTCTGGCACGAGGTAGACGACAGAGGAGGGGGGGGGCAGGTGGGCTGGGCCTCTACAGAGGTAGCTGGGCCAACAGTGTTGGCTGCACAGGTAAGCCTTTTCCTTCTAAACTAATTCTGTTTCTGTTTTCTATTTTGTTATTTTGTTTTGGGCTTTGTTAAAAATAGTTAGGCACTTTAAAAATTCACCAAACTTCTCATGCCCACTGTTTAGCATATAACCAACATGGAACATTTCGGTTTGGGATTATTTGAGCATTTGAAATAATATATAAAATTTAAATGCCCAAATGCAAATAAGAAATAATTTAATTCAAAAATCCAGAATGGTCCTAGAAATATGAGCAACATTTTTGGCAGAGGTTTTTTAATCAATCCAAAAATGATGAACTTTTCCAAAGAGCATTTTGGGTTCATTGAGAAAGATTTGAACTTGAACCTAGTTGGTTTCATCTGGTGCTAGGGTTTAGTCATCCCCATTTCAAGTTTCCTTTGAAAATAAACATGATGCACACATGAGGTTAGCCTAGAGCATTACCAGAAGCTAGGGATGTGACAACTCACCCCTATTAAACAAGAATCTCGTCCCGAGATTCAAGCGTAGGGTAAGAAATCAGAGGGGACACTAACTAACACGATCTTCTCGATCCAGTTTCCTCCTCGAAATTGTTGATTCATAGCATCATGTTGATCCTGACATCCTTGGTTACCCGATCTTTGTCCAACACAGTGATAACAGAAGAAGCTCTACGGTAATGATTTATTTAACTTATGGAGTGAGACGTTGAAACAACTCTTGGGTTGAGACACGGAGTACACCTCCAGGGGAATGGAGTGAAACAAACGATGTAGGTTCACCTAATGGCAATAATTCCACACCTAAGAAGATGGTGACGATATCACCAGACGGGGCACCTTAGAGAAGGTGACTCGTGGAATTATTTCTTTAAGTGGCAAAACGAATTACTTTTGATATAGAGATCATTGAGATTCCCTATACCAGCCTAAGGCAAACACAATCGATCGTTTGACGGAGTCCAAAGGAATGACATTCTCCATCTAGAATGGATGATGTGGACTACCTCGTTGAAGACAACACAAGGGATGATTTTGCTTATCATCGGAAATGGATGGAACCTATGGTAGGACCACTTTTGAAGATAATCCTGAATAGTAGTGATTGAGAATGGTAACCCATGGAGAATTGGCACATTGGCGGTGCAAGTTGGGAACAAAATGCAAATGCTGGGAATGATTCTGGTAACTGGGAAGAATCCCAACAGTAGAGAGTAATTCTACTCTTGAGGGGTTATAGCATAACCAAGAGCACTGGGAGCAATCCCGGTTGGTGTCGAGGATAACACCTAGTGCTTGTGCGTGCTCTCAAGAACTTGAGCATTCCCATATTCATCAAGGTTTTACCAATATCTGTGTCAAGGATCCTGGCAACACCACATACTACCATGTTGAATAACGATGGACGATGCAGATGCAAAGGAAGATAACACTTTCCTAGATTTCACCTTAGCGGAGCAAAGGGGCAAAATCTGGGTGATCGACCGAGAGACATTTAGCACTCCGCTTCTAATGTTCTCCTTGATGTGCTAGCACAACCCATTTATCATAATGGTTTGGTACCTAGAACGTCAAATAAAAGGTCGGACTTCAGGAGCACAAAAATCCATAAGGAACAACTAGGGAGTAAATCCTACGAAATCCTTATGGGGAGGTGGCCAACTTCTTCAAACAAGATACTGCAACAATAGGTCTTCCGGCGGGGTGTGTTGGCCACGACATCCACTTTACCGGTTATCGAGAGACCAATATTATAGTTCTTGGAAAATGCTCCAACCATCATATCTGCCTGAGATTCAGTTCTGGTTGGTGTCAGGATATTCCAGACTCATCGTGTCTAGAAGGAATGAATGTTTGCAACACAATTCGACGAGACGGCGTTGCGAGATTCTCCGGAATGAACTACGATAGCAGCTCCAAAACATGAGCTGGTTCTGCTACAAAACCTGTGAACACGTTGTCCCAGACAAACGTGACCACATAGTAGTCTTATAATAAAATACTATCGAGTTCAGATTGGGAATCATCATTGGAGATAACGAAGTCTTGTGCATGTCCGTCCGGGCCCTTCGGGAATAGCATTTGAACTTCTTTTCTTTGAACAAATCAATCAGTGGCTTGGTGTGCTAGGGATACATACAGAATGAAGATGATTAGTCTATCAGACCATAGAATACTTCGCACGTATGCATGACTGACTTGGGATGACTCCAGAGGAGGTAGAAACATGCTTTCTCGAATTCACGGCGGCAACTTGCATCAAATGCTCATGAATTAGAGGAAGTCACTTCTTTCTTCCGTACATATGCTTCACGAACGGGTCATGAAGATAATGCTTATAAAAGTTTCCAATACTAACTGGATGTTCAACATAGATCATGGAGAAGATAACAATATTGCTGATGGGCTCAACAACAATTCATCCAGGTTTCCATGGAGATGGAATTCCATAATTATGTGAACAAGTGATAGTATTGGTCAGACCAATAGATGTAATGGTGTATGCTCGAGGGATCAATCACGAGTAAGACAACGTTACGAATATCGTTGGTTCTGATTTGATTCGAGGATAGCCCACACTCAAATCAAAGTTTTGGACAAGATAATAAGTCCACAAATGATCACGAGGATCAATTGGAGAAGATATCATCTATCTTCAATACACACACAAGATATCCCTTTGGAGTGAGCTATGTGGGTTAAGCTTTTATCTTCCAACTCTCCAAGTTGTTGTTTAGCTTAACCAACTAGTTCGGGGTACCCAACACAGATTCTTGGAGAAGTGGTGGTTTATAAGAAACCAACTTGATCACGAACTCAACATAGCGGTCAGGTGACAACCTGGTAATACTTCCGAGAAGATATTCAGAAAATCACGAATCACCGATATGTTACTAAGCTCGAGAACAATCTTGCTTTTCAGGGCAAGACGATATGATCAAATGGGCGAGGACTTAACAAAATCCTAACTCATCAATCAAGGAGTGCACCAAGAAAGTGGACTAGGTAGAACGATCAATCTTAGGATGATGATTCGGTAACCATCATGCTAAGAATGAGATTATCGACCATTAACTACCAAGCAACGAAGTTGCTAGGAGTATTGATTTCACACATCACAATTCACTTGTCGGTATTCCGGTTATAACAACGCGGAGACCGAGGAATGGCCGACGATGGTGAGAAGTATTACTGTATCAAGAGTTCATAGGATGATGTGCAATTCCCAGGATATTCTTGACATAAAGATGGTAATACTCCAGGGTAGAACAGATTATAAGCTGGATTAGCGTTCTTTATCTACGAAGTACAACTTCTTTGACCCAATCCTGGATATGGATAAGGTACGGGAGTTTGTTTCTCCTAGTCATTCCAGAATAGAATGACTTGACGGACCACAAGAGTAGAAGGCATCGATGAACACGAATGCACAACCACTCCTGACTATCAACCGATGGACGAGGGTCATAATACAACTACAAGGAGACAACTCAAGGAACATTTAATTCCTGAGTTGTGGATGCATAGATTAACATGTCGAACGAGTTCAACTTTTTTTTTCCGGATAACCCATGCAGAAAGGTAGAACTGGCAGAGTCACAATATGAATGGAGTACTACTCAAGAGCACTCGGGTTGTGATCTTTTGGTTCAGAAGAACTTCTGCCAAGGATGGTTCATGGTATTTGGAAGAAGGATATACCACGGACCTCGAGGACTATCACAAAGTTACTAATATCCTAAAGGGACGAGCAAATACTACCGACAGGATATAAGTGGAGTGAGTCTTGGGTTCAAGAGCCTAGGAATAGAATGCCTACTAACTAAATAGCATCAAGGGATGCTTTCAAGAATGATGGCCAAAATCACCACACTGGAATATAAAACATTGCTGGATTACTGGTTGATCCTCTAAGACAGCTAGGGTCATAATAATAACTCCAACATATATGTCGAGGTAACAGAGTACCTCAACACACTGACTAGTGTGATTAATCTGGCCTAAAAGGACATCGGAAATAGGGAGGAAAGGTTGGCAAATGCATCAGACTATTTAGAAACTGGGATGACTCGGACAGCATAACGGCTGCAAATGCTCGAAAATACTTTTGAGATCAGACAAAAGGATAGCATAACCACCCAACATCATAATGTCAAGGTTCTGAGATCAACAATTGAACACACAGAGGAAAAAATAAACTGAACTGAGAGTTGAATCCACAATAACGTGATCCTGATAAATAGAATGAGAATCCTAGTTCTTAATCCCCGTAGAAAGAAGAAGGTGACTCAGATCAGAAGGTCATAGGGTAAAGAAGTAAAAAGAGCCTTACGTTCCCTTCCACAAACAATTCCCTTAATATAACTAAAGAGTTTCTAGACACGACTTCGACCAGTTTGCCTTGCTAATCCTACAGGCAGTCAGGCTCTAATACCAAAGCTGTCAGGACCCCGATCCTAAGTCACACAGGTCTAGCCTGTAACACACCTTATCACTTTGCGGCCTCACGCACGGTATTCCACGGGTGCCACCTTACCTGGCCCGGGACCGTTTGCGCAATTTGGCACACGTATATGATAGTGTCGCTAGCATCCATATGACAGAGAACCCGGGCCGACATGACCAGTTATAAACCAAAAGTGGCACTAAATTACAGAGACAGGCATACATGACCCAGCAACGAACGTGTCGGTCATCAACGTATGAACCCAAGTCGTAGCAAGCTACAAGGACTTAAAGGAACAACGCGTGACATTTCCCCTAAGGGACAGACACAGGAACGAAGAAGGACACATGCCGGCCAGCCTAAGTGTTCCGGAGCAGTAGCAAGCTACCAAGGCTCAGTGGAAGCACTAGGAGACATTTCCCTGTAAGATAGGCTACCAAAGGTAAACAACTAGGTGTCGGATCCCACACATAGCAATACACATTACACGTACGCATAACATGCAAGTATGTGCTGTACAACATGGCATCACAACATAACTCAACAACTCATATAGATAAAGGCCCAGAAGAGCCATCATAGCATTTATTACAATCAGAGGTCACATGACCCAACATACAGAGCATACAGGCAATGGAAGCATTACATGTCTGAGTACAGACATCTACAAATGAAAAAGACTAAGAAGCCTGACTATCTACAAGACCCTCCCAAGGGCACAAGATCGTAGCTGAGGTAACAAGCTAAACGTCGAAGTCCACGCGGAACCACTAGCGAGACTGAGGTCTCTCTGCAAAACATAAATTAAGAAAACGTGAGTACAAAGGTACTCAGCAAGACTTACATCAGAACTAGCTACATATGCATCGGTATCAACAAAGGGGTGGTGGAGTTTGACTGCAGCAAGCCAGCTTTGACTCGGTGGCTATCCTAAACTACGACTACAAGTAACTCTTTTGACGTGGCGCACACGAGTCCACATATTCACCAATAAATACACCACTATGGATCCGCTCCCGTCTCCCTACGAGAAGGCCATCCATAGCACTCACGCTTATCTTGCGTGTTTTAGAGTATCCACTTTCACTTGTCTATGAACTGTAGAGGCAACCCAGAAGTCCATTACCGCGGACACGGCTATTCGAATAGATTATATTTAACCCTGCAGGGGTGTACTTCTTCACACACGCTCTCACCACTTACCGCCGTTTACACGACATGTACTCGGCAACCTTCAAGCGGAGGCCCAGCGAGGGTGTCGGGCACGACCTGACTAACCACACAAGTCTCTCGTCTAGGTTTATCGCCTATTTGGGTTCCATCCGTGGGGAGATCCGGCCGGGGTGTTGCTCACGGCCCCAAACGATGTGTACAGGGTTCCCGCATCACCAAACGGGCAATCGGTACACCGTGCCACGTACCTGCCGTGTCACAGCCCACCCCGAGGGTCAACGCTGCGCACGACCTCCAGTAAACTACAAACACCAGAAACTAGTTGCAACTCCTGGACAGAGATCATGTTGATTAATAAGTCGAGAGAGTCAATTAAGGATCCCAATGTGTGGTAGTAGCTGTTTCATGGACCAACCAACACAGAACTCAGTTCCTGAGGACGGCTGCAATGAGACAACCCACCATGTACTCCTACATGACCTCTCATTGCTACCTTTACCAAATCGTGTTCACACACTTAGCTCTCAACAGTAGGACATGTTCACCACATTCCAATTCATCCCCGATGAATCAGACCTGACACAACTCTAAGCAATAGCAGGCATAACCAGAAAGCATGAATGAGTAGGCACAACATGGCTCAATCAACTCCTACTCATACTAGTGGGTTTCAACTATTTACTGTGGCAATGACGGGTCATGCAGTGGAAAGGGGTTCAACTACCGCAGCAGGTAACAGTTGAAGCGTTGTTGTCCTAATGCAGTAAAAGAGAGCAAGAGCGAGAGAGTGGGATTGTATCGGAATGCTCAAAGGGGTTTTGCTTGCCTGGCACTTCTGAAGATAACATTGAGTCTTCATCGGTGTCATCGAACTCATCGTCGGAACGTCGTCTACTGAGAGGGGACAAAACCGACAAACAGAGAAAGAACACAATCAATGCAATGCGACAATATGATGCATGATCATGACATGGCAATATGCTGTTTATTGAGCTAATGCAACTAGCAACACAATTAAATGAAGTTGGTTTGAACCAAAGGTTCAAATTCAAACTTCATATGTGATTATTTAAATGCCATTTAATTGATTTGACCTGATCAATAGGTTTAACTTGTTCAAACATGCATGAAAATGCCATAAACAGATTCTTTGGATTTTTCTGATCAATTTTCATATATAAATTATTTCCATCTGAGCTATAGATTATTTTCTATGATTTTTAGAAGTTTTGGCTATTTTCTGAAATAAATAAATTATTTCTGATTTATTTAGAATTCCAGAAAAGCATTTATGACTTCATAGTGACATCATCACTACGTCAGCAGGTCAAAGGCGCCAGCCCAGGTCAAACCTGACGGCTGGGACCCACAAGTCAGTGTCTGAACTAATTAACTAAATTAGTTAGCACTAAGTTAAACCTAACTCTAATTAACTAGGGGCCTGGGCCCACACGTCAGTGAGCCAGGGCTAATCCTATTTTAATTAAACCTAACTAGGTAATTAGCAGGAACTGGCCCCACAAGTCAGTGAGCTAGTGGTTGACTAAGGGCGTGGGGCCCATACGTCAGTGACCCAGGGTGGTCAACCCACCGGTCAAAGAGGTCAGAAACGCCGGCGGCTCGTCGCCGGCGAGACCAAATGCGGCGGAGGGTTCGGGTTTCGTCCCACGGCGACCAAAACGACCGCCGTTTGGTCCTACGCGTTGCTGGGGCTCTTCCGCATCCAAAGGACCAGACGGGAGGCCGCGGGGTGGCCGGAAAGTGACCGGCGACGAGGTTTGGCGGCGCCGGAGTTCGGGCGATGATCAAGACGGCGCTACGGGCCACTCCAGGAGCAACGGATGGCCCTGCCCGAAGCGCGGGAGTGCAAGGAGTGCGATGGCGAGCTCGGATGCGAGCTATGGTGGTTGTGGCCACGGCGGCGACAGGTTCAGCGGCGGCCGGAGTTGGCCACGACGGAGCTATGGCCTAGAGGTCATGCGCGGCTAGGGGAGAAGGGGGAAGCAACTCGGAGGCTCACCGCGGTTCGTTTGAAGAAGACGGCGAGCCCGGGGACGGCCTGACGGCGGCGAATCGTCGACGGCGGTCACCGGACGCAGAGGAAGGGAACGACGGCGTTGCGGGTGAGGGGGAGCTCCTGGCGTCGCATGAGATGAAGGAGAGGAAGAGGGGGAACACGGCGGAGCTCGAGGGCTCATCGGAGGGGCGAGAGATGGACGGTGGTCGTGGTGGTTCAGGACGGCGGTGACGACGGCGTTCGGGTGCTCGCGGGGGAGAGAGACAGAGGAGGGGAAGGAACACAGGGAGAGGCCGAGGGGGTTCCAGGGTGTCGTGGCGTCCTCTAGGGGCGTCGGGGCGGCGAGGAGGCAGACAGGCAAGGCGGAGGTGGCCGGCGCGTGGCTGCGGGCGCCGGGCACACGCCCTCGTGCCTTCTGGCACGAGGTAGACGACAGAGGAGGGGGGGCCAGGTGGGCTGGGCCTCTACAGAGGTAGCTGGGCCAACAGTGCTGGCTGCACAGGTAAGCCTTTTCCTTCTAAACTAATTCTGTTTCTGTTTTCTATTTTGTTATTTTGTTCTGGGCTTTATTAAAAATACTTAGGCACTTTAAAAATTCACCAAACTGCTCATGCCCACTGTTTAGCATATAACCAACATGGAACATTTCGGTTTGGGATTATTTGAGCATTTAAAATAATATATAAAATTTAAATGCCCAAATGCAAATAAGATATAATTTAATTCAAAAATCCAGAATGGTCCTAGAAATATGAGCAACATTTTTGGCAGAGGTTTTTTAATCAATCCAAAAATGATGAACTTCTCCAAAGAGCATTTTGGGTTCATTGAGAAAGATTTGAACTTGAACCTAGTTGGTTTCATCTGGTGCTAGGGTTTAGTCATCCCCATTTCAAGTTTCCTTTGAAAATAAACATGATGCACACATGAGGCTAGCCTAGAGCATTACCAGAAGCTAGGGATGTGACAGGCGGAGAGGAAGAAGAGGAGGGCGGAGCGAGCCACTTATCGCGAGGACAAGCGTACGTGGAAGGCGGCCGCACAATTCAACATCAAGCTAGGAGCAGTGTCGCCTTGGGACTCCGACGACCATCGGTATCTTAACGCCTACATTGAGACGTCGGGGGAGGACATCACCGAGGCGGAGTCGGAGGACGACGAGGAGTAGTTAAACTATCTATATGCCAAGAACTATCTATGTATCTATCTATGCTAGTATCGAGTGGGAGTCGAATGTGTATCGAGTCAGAGTAGAAAGGAGAAAAAATATAGCACATCTGCTGGAGTGGTGCACGCGCAATTTTTTGCAGTGGCTGATGGAACCAACACTCCGCGACGCGCAAAAACTAGCTATTCCGATGATGTAAACTCTTTTTTAGCGCGCCGCACATTGCGCACCTGTTGGAGATGCTCTAAAATGGCAGATGAGTGCTTTAATGTTGCCCACAAGATGCGTGAGTAGTACTATATTTATCTTTCCATGTTGATATTTTAAAACCACGAATACGAACATGCAGAGGAGCAATGAAGACCAAACATGGGATAGTGGGGACATGTTCAAGGAACATCGCAAGTTAAACAGGATCTGCACCGAACCAGTAAAACGAGCTTTGGTAAGCAACAACCTTCAATTACTTTGACATTGAGAACCTGACTAAGGGCCTGCTCTGAAACTTCACAGCTTCTCTAAAACTTCCTAGATTCAGCTTCTCCAACAACTTCTCGCTTCAGGTGGGGACTTGAAAAGCATTCGGCAACGCAACTTCCAATTTCTATCGTATGGCACGGGGCTGCCAGCCCATTTGGCGGGATTGGCAGGCCAGGTCGGGGTCCAAACCAAATTCCCAATGCTTGCGAGAGAGAGATCGCAAAGAAAATCAAACCCGTACGCTAGAAGTCACTTAGCGGTGGCAACCCAGCGTAATTTAGCTCAACTCCAACTTCTTGTTTTCACGGATCTGGAAAGGAGCAGCTTCCCCGACTCCTTCTTTTTTACACTAAAACAGGTTGCCAACTTCTTGATTCCAGCTTCCTAGAGCCAAATCGCTCGCCTCAGCTTCATGCGCGGAGTTGCCGAAGCTGAAAGCTGGAGCTTTGCAGAACAGGCCCTAACAGGGGTGGATGTTTTGTGTGTCCTTGATGGTTTCGTTAATGTCAGGATGTAGTTCCGACGAGGAGGGAAGTATGGTCAACATGGACATCATGTTTCCAAAATGAGGCTGGATTACACACAAGGTGCCCGTTCCCTAATGATAATGAATTAGACACAAGGTGCAAATCCCCAGATGATGCTGGATTACTCACAAGCCAGGTGGAGTCGTCAAGTGTTCGTGTCCTCATTGCTCTAGTAAAGGCTGAAAGAAAGTGTGCTATAACCCTTGAGAATGTAGCTGAGTTCTTGAAGAAGCGAAAAGAGCAATCAAATGCTCTCTTCACCCAAGCCAAAGAAGAGATAGAAGAAGCAAGAAAGAAGCTAGCAGAGGCAGAGCAGGCTAGGCGTCCCCTGCTATCTAAAACCGTTGTCAATACAAATTTTCATTCATAATAGCTAGGTTCAAATGTTTATCTAGTCAGCATGCCTGTTGTGATGTCCGTGCATCTTCTGATGTGGCACAAAATATATATTTTCGGGTCATGTAATAACATCCATTACTTTTCGAACAATAACAAACGAACCAGCACACACAAGCCCAACATTCCAAGTTCAACTTCCACATCAAACTCATGGTACTGACGGTGTGGGGAGGGGAGGGAGGTGGGGCAGCGAGTTGCCTAGCTCGTCGAGGAACCGAGCCGGCTTTTATGCCAGAGAACGCGTCTTCCCGCTCACCGGATGCTATGTAGGGTGTGGAGAAAATGGTGCAAGGAGGATATGGGGAGCGGCGGTGTGGTGCGGTTCTTGCCAGGCGTCTAGCCTCATTTAAATAGTGGGGGAATGAGAGGAGCCAACCAGCCGGCTCGCGGAAGGACATGTTGCCGGCAGCCCGGGGCACACGCAGATTCAATGTAGGTAGGCGGGGAAGTCTGAAGCCGGTTGAATGCAGCGGGGAGTCGTGTTCAGCCTGGCGTGCAACGAGTGGGGCCCTCTTGGCCAGTGCGCCGGTTCAATGCCTGCTCTAGTGAGAGGTCGCGTCTATGTGAGAGCAATCACTCCCTCCGGTTTTTGTTTTGTTTGGGTACTAGCAAGATGCCCCGTTGCAGAAAACATCAAGATGCATTTATATGAGTAGTTTATCTTGTGGGAGCTAAAGATGAACGAGAGAAGGCCTTATCTACAAATGTAGGTAGGATTGCGGGTATGTTTTTGCAAAATTGTCGTAGTTTCCTTGCTATCCGTTAGATATAGATCGGACGACCTATATTGCAGGACGGCAGGCACACCATCATCACCAACTTAGTTTTTATAAGAGTAGAGAAGAGATAAGAGTAGAGATATATATTGCAAGATGGCAGGCACACCATCATCACCAACTCGGTTTTTATAAGAGTATATGCTAGCATTGTGCCCGTGCATTGCAACGGATCCAAAGTAGAATAGTACTTGTTCACAAACTTGAAAGAAAACACTATTGTTTTGATATACACATACCACTAAAAATATATTACGATTCACTCAAAATATATTTCTGAGGCTGTTTTGATGAGGTGAGGGAGGGATGTGGTGGCTTTCAAGATAATAAGGGGTTTTCTGCAAATTGTAGCAAAGAAGTGGGCTATTGTTGCAAAAATGCTAGAACTTACCTCACAGGTGTTAGATGCAGATCTAATGGTCAGAAATGACGGATGTCAGACACATCATCATCACCAAATGAGTCTTTTATAGGAGTAGAGATACTAGTCAATGTGTACGTGCAATGCACGTTAATTTGGAAGTATATTAAGTGCATGCGGATATTAAGTAGGATAATATTTTTGTGTTATTATGTGATTATCACTATATTTGGCATGACATTAACTGCATGCTAAACGTGTTGAGCGCTCGACATTGAAGCAGTTTAAGTCGTTGGAATGACATGATTTGATGGCCGAGATTAATTGGATCCGCACCTTTGGGTCTTTTTATATTGGTATAGAATTGGATATATATATATGTATGTATATATATAGGTATAGATAAAGTAGAGAAAATATTTTGATATACATATATCACTCAAAATATCTTATGTTTCACTCAAAATATATTCGTTTGGCTGTTTTGATGAGATAAGGGAGGAATGTGGTAGGTTTCAATATTCGAGAAGTGGGACATTGTTGCAAAAAGCCCATGTGTGTGTGAGAGAAAGATGGAGAGAGGAAGAGGAAAGAGAGTGTGTGTGTGTGTGTGACAAATACACGAAGTGCGAGATGTATTACCATAAAATGAGGCGATGTTGTGCATGTACACGATAGAGAGGGCATGTCTCAAGAAGGGACAAAATATCTACATAGACACAAGGAGCGAAAATGTGTGTTGGATAGATAAACCTATCTAGAGGCTGGTCAATCAATGTTTGTGAGAGAGATACGAGTCGGGCGTGCAAAAGCAAGAGTTTTGTGTGTGTGTGTGTGTGTGTGTGTGTGTCTGTGTCTGTGTGTGTGTGAGAGAGAGAGAGAGACGGTAGTCAGTAGGGGAATCCAAAGCAGGAGTTGTGTGTGAGAGAGAGAGAGGGAGAGAGAGAGGGGGGGTTTTTCTGGTCGATAAGCAAATGAATAATGTTAGTTTTGGAATGGAGATGAAGACGGAACGGAGATGAAGAGGAGTGCGGGTATCTTTTTGCAAAATTGTCATAGTTTCCTTCCTATCCGTCAAATACAGATCGGATGGCGTATATTCCAGGATGGCAGGCAAACCATCTTCACCAACTCTGTTTTTAGAAGAGTATAGATATATATATATATATATAGATAGGGTGCGTGAGAGAACCCTAGAGAGAAAGGCAAAGTGAAAGACGAGTGAGAGTGCGTGTGTGGCAGTGAAAAAGAAAGCTTAGGTGGCTATAGTGATACCATAGAACGATAGAGACGTGATAGATAATGAAAGCTGTGTAATCTATGAAGATAGATAGAGTGTCACACTTCTCGAGGGACACGGTGAGAGAATGTGTTTGCAAAAAAGGGAGAAACATGTACTGAGCGTGTGGGTGAGATGGAGAAAGGAGAGTGGTAGCTACATGAGGGATCACGCGAGAGAGACCTAGAGAGAGATGGGCACGAAACAAGATTCAAATATTTAGCCGTGTGTATAGAAGATGTCAACATGAAAGGGATTAAAAAAATGAATTCCAGATGATGGTACATGTAATTCACACTCGAAGCAAAATTTATCTATCAAACATGCATACTAATTTGAATTTGCTCGCCCTTATGTTATTTAATATATTGATATTACCGATCCATACATTTGAGCTCAACATAATTTGGTTTCAAAATTTTAAATTCAAAGTTGAACATAATTTTGTATAAAAAAACTTGAATTCAATCTTATGATTTTGAGATCATTGCATTTGTAAATCATATTTTATATATAAAGGAGCGAAATTCTTTGTTGTGCTTTTGAAAGTATATATAATAAAATGATGTATATAGATTTGTATTCGAATACAAACTGGATCATGCCCGAAAAAAATAAAATGGATTCGAAGTGAGTTGGCACGGTAAATGTGCACTCTTTTTCTGCAAAAAATTGAACGAAGCGGGGAAACTCACAGTAACCGCCTGAAACCAAAATCTGCGAGATGGAAATTACTGCCTATCCCTCACACGCAAAACCTATCGGCTCGATTTCTATAGGTTTCATATGGGCAGGCTTGTAATTTCACTCAAACGTGACCTAACCGCCTCCGCCTCTCACCTCCCCGGATTCATACACGGTGGGTGCCAAAACACTGTTTCTCCTCAGCCGAAATCGCCTCTCACCTCCCCGATTCATACACGGTGGGCACCAAAAAAAACTCTCCTCGGCCGAAATCTCCGGCGGCAAATATTCGGTGTATGCGAAATTACCGTCCTGTCCCCTGCAGCCCAATATTCCTGCCATGTCCGAAATTTTAAACGGGGGAAAAGTTGGTAACTTTCCCCACATTTGACACAAGTGCGTCCCAAAGACATGATTCCCCCTACCCCTCTCCCTCCATTTCCCAATTCGTACTCCGTGGGCGCCAAAACACCCTCTCCACCCTAGCCTCCTCCGTCCGCCACCCCATCCACCGCCATCCTCCTCCACCATGCCGGAGTTGATACCCCAACCCCGTCGTCCATTACAAGAGATCGACCTCTCTCATCCACGGCTTCGGACCAGCTAGATTCTTGCATCCCGCCATCTCGCTTCACCCCCGCCGTCGTCCACCTTGCCAACGCCGCTCCTACGATCGTCTCGTCCACGGTGCCGGGATATTTCCCCCGTTGCCACCGTCAACCCTCCCACATCTGCTTCCACACCGCCGACAACCATCGCTATCGTAGCACCGTCAAATTCTCAGCAGATGCCTACACGGTGCCGCACCAGAGATGGTACTCTTTCGTATATTCTTAGCTTATTTATCGCAACAAGAAAATAGATCACCACTGCTTTACTGTGATGTCTTGTCCACCACTTAGGATCTTGCTTGTTAGTCGCTTGGTTGCGAAGTTGCCTTTGTCCGGTTTGCACCTTCAGATCCGCCATGGCACGATCAACACTATACTCGCAATGCTTATGGTTTTTCCCTTTTATATTCCACACTAGCTAAATGAGAGTAGACTAAATTTCAAAATTGGGTCAGTCGATTTTTGAGAGCTCGCCGGAGTTCGCCGGAGGGAAGGAAGGTGCTTGGGTGGGGGCGGTGATGGGGCCTCGTCGGATGAAAAAACTCGACACGGATGGGAGCAGGGTGGGGGGGAGCGGGGCGGAGGAACACCAGCATAAGAGGCGGTTCAGGGGAGGGCGTAGGGTCGGGGCCGGTGGTTCGGTCGGCGGCCCATGCGGTGTTCCGTAAGGGAAGAATCAGATGGGAGGAAGAAGAAGGGTTAGGAGACATAGGATCTTCATCCAATCGCCTGAACTAGTCGACTGACCCAAATGACGAAAGTCATGCGACTTGCATGCAGACATTCCTTTATATTTAGTACCATCATTGTAGCTGCTTAGCACTGCTCCTCAATCCATCAAGCTAAACAACATGCCGCTAATAATTCCAAAGTTGTTGCTCAAAGCCTCAACTACGAATATGATTTTATGATGGTATTACTAAAATAGGTAACATTTAATTGGTCAGTTGATGTTCCCACTTTACTTTTGAAAAGCACGTGCGCCACATATAGAGAGACAACAGGGAGTTGCATTCTTACTGTGCTCTAGTTCATCATGTGCGGGCTTGCTCTTCTTTAGCATGCTCCTCTTCTATTCTTCTTTAATAAGTATTCTCTCCATTCCTAAATACAAGTCTTTGTATAGATTCCACCATGGACTACATATGGAGCAAAATGAGTGAATCTACACTCCAAAATGTATCTGTATACATCTGTATGTGATCCATAGTGGAAATCTCTACAAAGACTTATATTTTGGGACTAAGGGAGTATAATAGTACATTACATTATGTTCCTTGTTGTGAAGAGGAGCAGGTACATTTGCAGTGTACATGTCTATTCGGTCGGTTGTGATGGACACTTTCAACTCTTCAGGCCTCTTTGATTCGTAGGATTTTGTAAACATAGGAACGTGAATTGCAGTGGCCTGCCCACTTGAATCCTATAAGATTAGCAATGAAATGTGGGGAGCTGTGTCGCCTTTGAGAGTTACACTGATATTAACAGTACCACGCCTTCAGTTGAAGAGAGCTATTATCCGAAGCCTTTCTAGCCGTACCGGCAATAGTAGCCCATATTTTCCAGCAAGTTCCACTTTCCGGACTTTACTTGTGATGCTTACGGCCTTCCCATTATATCTACACTATGATTTGTGTTGGTGCTTTGTGTCGCACTAGCATCAATCCACTCTTGAAGCTAAACAACAAACAATCATAAGTCCAAAGCTTACTTCTTCAAATACAAATTGTGATATGGTACTGATATTAGTTAACGGACACACATTTAATTGGTCAGCTAATGCTCCCACTTTATTTTCCAAATGCATGTGGCCACATATAGAGAGACATCATGGAATTGCATTTCTTGGGTGATGTGATTCATCATGAGTGGGCAACCAACATTGTATAGAAAGAAGCAGAATCTCAATAATATACTTCCTCTTCTATTCTTTAGTATGTTCTTCTTTCGTTGTTCCTTATTTAGTAAGTACAGTACGTTCCTTGTGAGGAAGGGGAGCAGGGACATCTACAGTCAACAGCTGATAGAGCCGGCCTGTAGGTGATCGATAGGCTTTTAGTTAGTAGCGGCAATACAACAACGTATTTTCCAGCCAGTTCTACTTTCTCGATTTATTTATGTTGGGTATGCTCTATGGTGTACCTGTTTTATCTATAATATGATCTATCTAGTTGCTGTGTGCTCTTGTTATCATGGTTTGGCAATAAACTTTCTATACAATATATTATGAACCTATCATCTGCCGACTATCCTTACTTATGGAGCTCCCAACAGGGAGCCTATTTGTGTGTGTAGTTGTGACAGATTATATTAATGCACACACCACATTACACCACACATGGGCTCTCCCATCAAAATCCAGTGATAGCACACAAGGGTTTACAGGGAGGCCCTATTATATTAGACTATCCTCTGAATTACAAAGATAATCTCACTACTATTTATGTTTTCATGCTTCTCAGATATTGTACGTAATCACAATGAATATGAGAATGCGGGCATCAGAAGAATATTATGGAACAGTGCAATGCCTACAAACTTGGCACCAAGGCATTGAGTTCCATTCTGGATGCAATGAAATTCATGCGCTCCCCACCTGCAGATTCTTGTTTAGAATATGATCCTAATGACTATTCTGACCTCGAGGAGTCGAAGGCAGATGGCCTATCCTGTTCACCCAACAAGGTGCATGTTCTAATTTGGCAAGATTTTATTGATTGCATGTATCATGCATAAGGTGTCTTGCATTTCTGTTACTTCATTGCACCGCCATCTGCTTAGTTTACTCATCATATATGTCAAGATGCCATGCCCATCCATTATCAATACATATTCCATCTGTCATCATACTATGTTTTCCCACTCAAATGATGTTCTTGTGTATCAGACATCAAAAAGGAAGAGGGTGATTGCCGAACCTGAAGGAGCACCAGCAAAGTCCTTGAAAAATGTGGTGGTGCCGAAGAAATCAGATAGCACCCCACTTATATTGGCTCTCCAACCAGTGAAACAAAACGTATGAACGACTCCAGCAGACTGTACCCATACTTCACTGGCCACACAACTAGCCTCACCACACAGGACCTGCACTCCAGCAAAAGGTATGACGATTTCAATTGCCATAGCACCAGTCGTACCACAGAAAAATCCCACTCCAGCAAAAAGTACGGCAATTCCACCAACCAAAGACATATCCAACTGCAGATACGACCAATTTCTGTAGATTGGAACCCCATTCCAGTTATTCCCAGTTTAAAACATAATGCTTCCAATGTTGTTAGGAACTACGCGCATATATTCCCATCATGGGAAGATTATAGTGAAGATAAACACCATTATCACATCTTCCTGTCCCACCTACGTGTAAGTGCTATTATTCATGGTGATTATTTTCCTGTTTTTTGCTGATTGAACACATCAATGATTTACATTACATTGTTGTAAGTAGGCGAGGGTCAATCTGCATAGTCATGACAAGCAAAGCATGCTTGCGCTTTTCAAGGAAGCATTGCAGCAGTATCCGGGTTACTTGAGGAAAACACACTTTGATGGCAAGTATGTAAATGAATTTTCGGTGATGTATCCTGTGCTAAATTTAGAAGACATTGAATGGAAAAACCTTGTTATGCACTGGTCTCACTCCCAGGATGAGGTACTGTCTATCATATCACATGAGAATTCGAACTTCTACTTTTCCGCATGTGCCTTACGGATCTCTTTTGCAGGAAATCTGCTCGAAGAAGAATTTGTGACATCTTGGTTTTTGCCATTTTTCCTTTCTGGATTTATTTGCCTTTATTGAAATTTTTCGAATTTTGAATCACCTCATTTGGACTTATGGACTTGGGCATAACCTTGACTTTCACCCAAGTGTCTCACCTCTCTCTCATCCCAAAATGGCCATAGGAACATTTTTCATAAATGAAAAATATTCATTTTCACTCCAAAATCTCACTTCAGCAACATATGCTCCAAAGAAACCCTCATTTTTCTTGCCCAAAAAATCTGAGAAAATTCCCAAATATTCTTTGAACCTTGGCACACCGCCCTGAGCAAAAATATTGCATAGGTTTTTGGAATATTTTTGCCACGGAAAATCTTTTCTGTTCTGGACAGAAAATGCACTTTGTACATGAAGTGTGTTTTTCCTTGATACAATGGAGCTGAAATTTTTAGGGCATCATTACCCTCCTAAGAAACTGCTAACCACAAACGATCAGCTCTTAACTCTCTCTAGATCTCTCTCGGTAAACCTCACAAGTTTCTGTCCAGAAACTTGCCAGGAAGAAACCCACTCACACAGTCCACCTGTGATCAACTCAAGACCATGGAGCTACTCTTCTCATCAAGGACTACACACCAAACATGCTCTTATTGCACTACCGGCCACCATGCCAAAGTTCATGCGGTGACCGCGTTCGTCCAAGGGGGCTGGCATGCAGTCGACGTGCTCTGGACGCCGCCAAGGCTTCTGTTTCACGCGTACTCGCTTCCCAGCTCGCCATGCCTTGCCAAACCGCGCCACAATCACCGTCTTAATGCCCTTAACTCCGCCCTAGCACTCGCTGACGCTGGAGCTTGCCGCAATGGGCACGGGCACGACGCAACCAAGCCCACAGTGCGCCTGTGCCACTGTGCTCGTCGCTACCCTGCCTCCTGTGCTCATCCTCGCCCGTCCATAGTGGCCGCATGAGCCATGGATGTTTTTCCCCCTCTCACTAATGTCGTTCATCGCCGGGCGCCAACTCCAGAGGATTCCTATGGAGCCCCGAGCCCCCTCCTCGCTCGCCTACATATAGAGCCCCTCCCCAGCCTCTCCGAGCATCAACGCACACTCACACATTCACCACGACACCGTAGAGAGTAACAGCCCTGCCAGGCAGGCCTCTGGCCGCCGTTCCCGACCAGAGTTCGCCGGCGGATCTCCTCTTCTGCCTCCCACCTATCCAGCCCCTCTCGAGCTCGTGCCACTTCTCCGGCGACTCCCTGGTGCTTCGTTGGTGCCTATTGACCCGGTTTGAGCCCCTGGAACCGCCTCTATCTCTCTGTCATCTTCAACTCTGGCGAGAACCGATCGCATCCACCGCTTGGGAGCTTGATTCCGAGCTGCTCCGACCATCTCTCATCAAGCCACGGGAACAGGCATGTGCGCCTTGGCCCCCTCTCTCTTTCTATCCCTCTAGAACCAGCCAAGAACCCCTCCTCGCCGACGTGAGCTCCAACGAAGCACCGCCTCTGCTCTATCTCTCCCCCTCTCTCCACACCTGACCGGTGGGGCCCGGTGTCAGTCTCTCCACTCGCCCCAAAGCGGTATGAGCGGAGGCGTATTCTGTAAAGACGCGTTCGACGTCACCCCCTCTGTTTTCTGTTTATTTGATTTTAATTCAAATATTTGACCAGAAGCTTTGACCAGCCACTACTTTTAAACCATAAGTCCAAATGATTTGATTCTTTTTGCATTGTGTTTGTAGTGGAGTATTCTAGCAGCACACAAAAATGTAGATTTTTCTCTGCTGCCTAGAATTTCTGGTGAATTAAACAGTGTTATGTGACATTTTCTTTTTGCTATTTTAAATTTTTTTCAGAGGAGGAAACTTGTCTTGAGGATCACCAGAAGGAGTGTGACACTCCTCTGCACTAAGGCAAGCCACACAAATATTTGCATGATGTCATTTCAATGATGATGATTTTCCAACTTGAATATGGTTTATTTCATGCCTTTAATCATTAAATGAATATTGCTTAGAATGATTTACTTCTCATGGTTGAAGTGCTTAGTTGCTGTAGTGGTTTAGTACATGGACTAGTGTGAGGTAGTAGAAATATTTTTGATAGTATGGCTAAAGTTTGGGAAGGATCGGTAATATTTATTTACGAGGCATTGTTCTTATTATGGTTTTGGCATGACTAAAAATATTGAGAATAATATTTGTGAAAGATAAAACTAGTGAGCTAATGATGTTTAGTAGTGCAAACAGAATTATTTCACGAGTTTGATGTAGTTGCTTTCGTGTTATGTGAATACGATGCATGTTGGATAGATGCATGTTCATGGCATACTATGGCTCGAATATATTTTTATTCCAAGTTAAACCTGATAATAACTCAACTTGAATATAATGTTGATCGAGTCATGGTGCCACCGAATCGAGCTTCCCAGTGCAACCACATTTGCCTTTATGGGAAGGCCTTTATTCGGTTCGTTGTCATGCCTCTGATCGGTACCTCCAACGAGGGAAGGTTATGGATGTGCGGTACCCTAGCCCGGTAAGCAGACATAACCTTGTGTGCCCATTGTTGTTGTTATGGTACCTTGTCCCCATTTGGGACCGCTTAAGTTTTTGCCACGACGGTGGCCGTGGATGCCACGGGTTGACATCGGGGCCACCCATGACTTAGCCCAAGAGGGGACTTGGTCGGAGTGGCCGGGAGAGTGTCATGACAATGGGATTGGTTCTGTCAGAATGTCGTTGGTCCACCCGAATGGGAGTGCGAGGCCATGGGTTCCGTGTGGGTACAGTGTGCTAACCTCTGCATAGTGTGTGTAAAATCTATCGATAGCCACATCCTCGGTTATGGACAAAAGTTCGTAGTAGGTCACACCATTGATCAACATGAATAAGTTAATCTTGCACACTATGTTCTTATGAGAGGCACTGGTGATGTGGTGAAACCAAGGGTTGGTTTCTGCTGTGATCTGTGAATGATCACTGTTGAATTTTTGTGGTGATCCGTGAATGATCACCGTTGGTCTTCGTTGTGATCCGTGAATGATCATCGTGTAACGGAGATTGCTTACAAAGTAATCGTATGGTAAGAGAGTCCGAGGGACTCGATGCACAAGCATGTTCACTACATAAGTAGTATGGTGTAGTATTGCATTTAATCTGCTTAATAATCATGTTATTGTTTGCCATTGTGTTTTTATTTGCTGTGAGCTTGCAAGTACATTCAATGTATTGACCTGGCGTGTCATGCCAGATTTCAGGAAAGTCTTACTGGATCGGAGTGCTTCGCGTGTCTAGACTGTGTCCACGTCGGTGTCCCTGTGCTATGGAGTTCTGCTTCGTCATTGTTCCACTGCTGCGTAGTTGTCGTGATCGAGGCCCTCTTCATATTTACTAAATAATGTACATACTGTTCAGCCGCACCGTGTGTGCCGCTCGGGCTCATTGCTGATGCAATATTGAACCTATGTACCCGCTAGCATCAATAAAGCTGTTGTTTTCTGTACCAATTTGTTGTGTGTTGCCAGAAGACTTGATCTCTGGGCTGGCAATGCAAGGTAAACCGGTTGCTCTGAGCCGGGGTGCCACAACGATTGGTATCAAAGCCGCGCTGACTGTAGGACATGCTAGACCGTCGGCGCGTTAGTAGAACGGTAGTTAGTTTAAATTTTGAGTGATATTAGTGTTGCATTTGGTTGCTGCATTGCATGCACTTGATTTATTATTATTTCTAACCGACTAATGGTTGTGAGTGTAGATGGCTCCAGTGCCGTATGCATGCCAGGTGGAGCTGGCGCCGTACACGTCACCACATCTTCTTTGGCATGTATGGCGCCGTCTCTATCCTTACGGTGACGACCCAGTGTATCGGGTATATCGGGAGCGCCTAGAAGATTCAGTATACGAGTATCACGCAGTGGTTACCTTGCGCAGCAGTTCGCACTACAAAAAAAAAGACACATCCGTGACATTTTGGTCCGAACGAAACTTTTTCTGTCATACTTATGACACTTCTATGACAATAATTATGACAAAACATGGTATCATCATAGATGTGGTGGGGTCCTACTTCTATGACAAAACATCATGATAGAAAATGGGCTTTTCGTCCTGGGCGGGCCGGAGACGCAGCTGCATGACATTCTTTGGGCCGTCCATGACGGAAAAACCGTGGTAGAAGCGAGGGCGAGGAAAATATCGGGGTGTTCCCGGTTAGGGTGGGTGGTCGGGGCCGAGCGATGCGCATTTCTCTCGTACACGCACGCGCGTGGGTGCGAGGCGTCTAACTGAACCCGAGCGATTGCACTGCAGGCTACGCGTTACTGAACCCGAGCGATCGATCGATGGCTGTTAACTGAACCCGATTGGGCGATTCCTTCGCTACTGCTGCTAACTGAAGCCGATTGATGATGCCTCTGCATGAGCAGTGAGTGTTGCTGGAGGGTTTGGATGAACAATTCCCGGTGGGGGTGGCTGAACAGGACACCGTGGTGTTGCCTCTGCATGAACAGGACCCCGTTCGATCGAGTCGGTTGGGGCTGCATGAACAGGACCCCGTGGAGGGCTGCATGAACAGAACCACCCCGTGGATGGTTGTATGAACAGTAGACGGTGGAGGGCTGGATGAACAGTAGCCCGTGGAGGGGTGGTTGAATAGGAGCCCATGGAGAGGGCTGGTTAAACAGTAGCCGGTGGAGTAGCACGCGGTGGAGGCTGAACAGTCGCAGGTGGAGGCTGGAGGAGGTCGACGGTGGATGAATAGTAGCCCGTGGAGGATGGAGGGGGTCGACGGTGGTGATGAACAGTACCCCGTGGAGTCCCGTTTTGCGGTACGCCACACACCTCCCGATGAACAGGACCCCCGTTACGACCGTAGCGCTCCAACACAAGTCTGTTTCCTCCATTTTACGGTACGCCACACCCCTCCCGATCAACAGGACCCCCGTTTCGACCGTAGGAAGTCCGTTTCCTCCATTTTGCGGTACGCCAGACCCCTCCCGATGAATAGGATTCCGTTTCGAACGTGGCCGGTTGAACACAAGGTCGTTTCCTCTGTTCTACGGTACGCCAGGCCTCGTTTCCATCAGCTGTTCCGTCCAAGCCCTCCCGATGAACATGACGACGCATTGCGTTCCGACCCAGCCGATTGGCTCCCCATGAACACGACGATGACGCTGTGTCCCCGTTCCAACCCAGCCATGTACACGAGCCCTGGCCGTACGTACGCGCGAGTAGGCGTTCGAGACCCCGCCCGTATGTACGTACGTGGCCGTATTTTCTTTCTTGCACCCTGGCCGCTGTACGTACGTGTACATGCTACGTGCACGCCTCTGCTATGACACGTGCGCGCCTCTACATCGACTAGTATGTACGTACACATTCGCGACCAGAATGACAACGCTACATACGCTTCGACCAGGTGGGTCCCGACTGTCAGGCACTTCCTTGTGTGTGAAGATGTAGCTGGTGGGTCCCAGCAGTCAGGGAGGCGAATCATTTTTCCCCGAACGCACTTCCTTGCGTGCGAAGATGTAGCTGGTGGGTCCAAGCAGTCAAAGGGAAATGTTTTTTCGCGAAACACGGTGGCCATTCCGGTGGGTCCCCGATGTCAGGTGGAGGAATAATTATTTTGCACGTAATAAGGAGACACTTCCTTGTTGCGGCCGTGGACCCAGCTGTCAGCCTCTTCACGTACAGTACTCTTCCGATGGAAGTCGTTCCTTAACCACGTTGACGCCGCCGCACCGAGAGCACCAGGGCGGTGAACGACGGCAAGGCCAAGGAAGGGGACTACGCGGAGCCGGGGAAGACGCGACAGTGGAAGCCCGCGCGGAGAGGAGTACGAGGGTTCACTGGTTCGGCCGCGGTGTGAGGTTGCCATCGCCAAAGAATAACAGGGGGTGTGGGTGAGTGGAGGGATGGCCTGGCCAGCGGTGGGAGTAGTAGGGGGCGGTGAGACCTCCGCGACAGCACAGCCGGCCACGGGAGGCAGGAGCACGAGGCACGACCGGCACTAGTTTGCTAGCCGGTTTGGGCGGCTGGAGCAAGAAGACCAGAGGTTGAAGAAGCACTACGGCCGTTGGATGGACATCGTACGGTCATTGGAGCTAGAATCGTGCATATTGACTAAGTTGACAAAGCCCTCTGTCCCCGTCAACATAGTAGGCCCACAAGTCAGCCTGCCACTATACTAGGTCCCAGCTAACAGGGGGAGTATTCATTTTTTTTTTGAGTAATAAGGAGGCACTTCCTTACGTGCGAAGATATAGCTGGTGGGTCCGAGCTGTCAGCGGCGGTAACGTTTTTTTCGCGAAATACAGAGGCCCTTTCGGTGGGTCCCAGATGTCAGGTGGAGGAGTCATTATTTTTTGCTTAATAAGGAGGCATTTCCTTGCGTGCGGCTGTGGACCCAGCTGTCAGCCTCTCCATGTATAGTCCACTTCAGATGCATGTCGGTCGTTGACCAGGCCGCGCCGAGAGCACCAGGGCGGTGGACGACGACGAGGCCTAGGAAGGGAACGACACAGAGCCAGGGAAGACTCGGCAGTTGTTTACCACCCGGAGGAGTACAAGGGTTTACTGGTTCGTCTGCCGTCCCCGGAGAAAACAGCAGGTGTGGGTTAGTAGAGGGATGACTAGGCCAGCGATGGGAGTACAGTGGGGCGGTGAGGCCTACGCTGCAGCACAGCTGGCCGTGGAGAGGAGAGAGCAGGCAGTCCCGCTGGTGCTTGTTTGAGCGGCTGGAGCAGGAAGAGCAGAGATTGAAGAAGCACGACGGTCGTTGGATGGACATCCAACAGTCACTGCTTGTGCGTCAACCTTTTTTTTAGGAAAGCCTCAAATCTATGGAAAACATCATACATCCCATATGTCATTATTAATGATAATTTACAGCCCATTTTCTAATTCTTAAGCTTTTCTTGCAGCCCATATTCTTTTTGTTAGCATTACAGCCTATATTGTGGCCACGGTTAAAAAATTATACGAAATTTTGCATATTTCGGTGCGGTCCGAACTGTTTTTAATCCCGAAATTTTGAGTCACATTCAAACTGATTTTAAAAATAAATGTATATCAATATAAAATCCAACAAATTGTCCACGCATAAAAATCAATGCAATCTAAAATCTCGAAATGAAAAAAACAAATTGCCGGTTTGATGTGTTTTAAAAATGTACAGCCCATTTCTTATTACTAATAGGCCATTTTCTCGGCCAGCCCAATGAAGCTCTCCTCGTCTTGAAAGATTTGCAGCCCAAAAGGCCTGACAAAGCGACTTACTTGGCAAATCACAAAAAAAACTAGGCTGTGGCCGTGGACCTAGCTGCGGCCGTGGACCCAGCTGGCATCCTCTCCACTTACAGTACTCTTCCGATGGAAGTCGGTCATTGAGCACATTGACCATGCCGCACCGAGAGCACCAAGGCGGTGGACGACGGCGAGGCTTAGGATGGGGACGGCGCAGAGCCGGGGAAGACGCGGCAGTGGATGCCCACGCGAGAGGAGTACGAGGGTTCACTGGTTCGGCTGCGGCGTGAGGCTGCCGTCGCCGCAGAATAACAGGGGGTGTGGGTGAGTAGAGGGATGCCCTGGCAGCGGTGTGAAAGTGCAGTATATCGACTAGAGGGGGGTGAATAGGCGATTTTTATGAAGTGCTTCAAAACATGATAGTTTCGAAGACAAACGATAAGCTCAAGCCTATTAGTATGCAGCGGAAAGTGGACTACACTAGATAAGCTATAGTCATGTATTCAAAGAAGTGAAAGCATGAAGACTAATAGCTATTAGGTAGTAGTGATCATAAGGGAAGAAGGAATGAAGCCAATCACAACAAGTAGATACTCAGTGAAGACAATCAGATAAGGCAAGCATGCAATGTCTTCACAACACAGAGCAGTAAGTAAAGGGAAGGAAAGGATAGAACCAGTAGCTCGGGGAAGACAGTGATTTGTTAGACCAGTTCCAGTTGCTGTGACAACTGTACGTCTGGTTAGGGAGGCTGAGATTCAACTCAGAAGACCGCGTCTTCACCTTGTTCCCCTTGAGCTAAGGACACCTAGTCCTCGCCCAATCACTCTGGTAAGTCTTCAAGGTAGACTTCCAAACCTTCACAGACTTCATTCACCGGCAATCCACAATGACTCTTGGATGCTCAGAACGCGACGCCTAACCGGTTGGAGGAAACAGAGTCCTCAAGTGTAATAAGTCTTCAGGTCACACAGACAGAAAGACTTCAGTGATGCCTAACACTCTTTGGCTTTGGGTGTTTGGGCTTTGTCCTCGCAATGATTTCTCTCTCAAATGCTTCGGAGGTGGGTTGCTCTCAAACGACAAAAGCCGTGCAATAACTCTGAGCAGCCACCAATTTATGGTGTAGGGGGTGGGCTATTTATAGCCACTGGGCAACCCGACCTGATTTGTCCGAAGTGACCCTGGGTCACTAAGGAACTGACACGTGTTCCAACGGTCAGATTTCGAACACACACGGCAACTTTATTTGAGCTCCAAGTAAAGCTGACTCATCCGCCTGTGGATAAGATTTGCTCTCATAGTCTTCGCTCGAAGACATAGGATTTGGTTGAGCATCACTTCAGTCAATCTGACTTAGTTCACTTGGACCCCACTTAACAGTACGGTGGTTCCTATGACTCAACAAAGAAGAAGGGAAGCAACGAAACTTCTACGTCTTCGCTCTCCATAGTCTTCACACAATGTCTTCTCATGTCATAGTCTTCAATATGATTATCTTCATATACCACCACTGATAGCAATGTCTTCATACATTTTTAGGGGTCATCTCCGGTAGGTTAACCGAATCAATGAGGGACTACTACCTGTGTTATCCTGCAATTCTCACAAACACATTAGTCCCTCAACCAGGTTTATCGTCAATACTCCAAAACCACTACTGGTGGCACTAGATGCACTTACACGGTGGGAGTAGTAAGGGGCGGTGAGGCCTCCGCGGCATCACAGCCGCCACGGGAGGCAGGAGCACGCGGCACGACCGGCGCTGCTTTGGGCGGCTAGAGTAAGAACACCAGAGGTTGAAGAAGCACTATGGCCGTTGGATGGACATCGTACGGTCACTGGAGCCAGAATCGTTCGTATTGACTAAGTTGACAAAGCCCTCCGTCCCCATCAACTTAGTAGGCCCACAAGTCAGCCCCCACCTAGCAGGGGGTATTCATTTTTGTGTGTGTAATAAGGAGGCACTTCCTTGCGTGCGAAGATATAGCTGGTGGGTCCGACCTATCAGCGGGGGGAATGTTTTTTCGCGAAATACAGAAGCCCTTCCCACATACAGTCCACGTACAGTGCGTAATAAGGAGGAACTTCCCTTGCGTGCGACCATGGACCTCGTGGGTCCCAGCCATCGGGCTCTCCACGTACAGTCCTCTTCCGATGACTCTCATATGTTGACCACGCCGCGCCGAGCGCACCGAGGCGATGGACGACGGTGAGGCCATGTCAGCCAGTTCATTTGTTTTTTTAGTCCATTTGGTGGGCTGGGTGAAACAATGATGTAGCATCTATGCAGCCCGTTTATATATATGGTAGAATTTAAAGCCCATTTGCATATTTCTTGAAATCCGCGGACTTGCTGGGCTGGGTGAAAATATCATGTTGGGCTAGACGGAGAAATGTTATAAAAACATAAACACATGATTGCATGTCTATTACTGCATTGGTCAGTAAAATCTTTGCAAGCTTATGTACGCAATCACTAGGAGTTAACTTGCCAAGTTATATATAAACAAATTTTTTTTGTAAGAAACTTTCAACTTACGAAATAAAATAAAATCCCATGCAAAAAAACTTACAAAATAAAATATCATTTAAATTTGATGAGTTAATAGTATGTGGGGTATTTTTTTAGGCTAGACATGGGACAGTTGAGTTGGTTCTAGGGAAAAGTACTGGGAGAAAACTCAGTTTACATCGAAAAAGAAAGTGGGAGAAAATTCAGATATAGGATTAATGAAAACGAAAAATAGAACTGAGCTGTGCGTCGTCTTGAAAAAACAAACATAGCTTGGGCTGCTGATGTTATAGACAAGCTAGGTTGGGAGGCCCAGAGGCCGCTTGATACCTGCTGGATCCAAAAAATGTTGAAATATGTCGTGGGCTGCCCATGTTAAACAACAAAACCTAGGCCATGGACCTGGTGGGCCTGGGACTGTCAGCCTCTCGACGAACAGTTGTCTCCCGATTCCTCTTGTTTTGCTGACCATGTTGGGAATGACAGACGGCGGCGCCGCGGCTAGAGCACCAAGGCGGAGGACGACGTCGAGACCTCGGACCGAACGAACCGGAGCGGGGGAAGACGCAGGCGGAGGGGAGTACGAGGGTTGACTTGTTTGGGTGCAGGGTGGATTCAGAGGTACCTCCCATGCCCTCCTGGCCGCGTACGTTATGTAGGCTAGATTCAGAGGTACCTCCCACGTGTTCAGGTCATTGGTATCATTGTCTTTCATGTTGGCGTAACACGGGTCGATGATGGTCTCGGCGAGGTCAACCACGGAGTCCTTCTCCTGCCCGTTGCTGATGATCTTGTATTGCTTCTGGATGTCAACAAGCTTGTTGCACCAGATGGCCGAATCGTCGGGTTCTTCCTTCTCTCCACCGTAGCGAAGGTGCAGTCGGCGCTGCCGATGAAATGGGCGAATGCTCCAGAACCTCTGATGGCCCTACAGAAGTGGTAGATGAGAACCTCGTCCCGCACACATACCTTGGCCACGGTGATCTGCTAGTCCCTGTCAGGAGACGAATGGATGGGCACAAGGTCTAGTCCTGCAACCATGTGCTTTCTCGTCCTGTAGGTACTGCTTGAAATCGGCGAGGCAGAGCTTCACCGAGCCCGGATCGTTGGTGTACATCACATTCAACTTGGTGCAGCTATAGGACTGATTAACGAACTCAAAGGGGAACTCCTTGCTGAAGTCCATATCCAGCAGGCTCACCCCTCGGATCGCCATTGGAGTCTCTTCAAGTGAATGAGTGTGTAGGTGGCGGCAGCAGTTCGTTTTTCAGCTCTTGGGGAACTGGATTCAACAGTAAACTGAGTATGTACAGGCAACAACAGTTACTACCCCTCCCTCGTCCACTGCACGCCCGGCAGAAGATGCACCCTCGGCGCATTCAAACGCCTCCATTAAGAAACACCTACTCCGGCCACACGTCGGTTCATGAGCGGGTCTGTATTAGTATTGTAATAACAGGAGTTAGTGGTCACTTTACTTAAATTTAATTAGCTTTAATAGAAATTTGTACTTAAAACAAGCAATGCATTGGCTCGTTCTATCAGTGCCACAGGATCAACATGCACAACAATTAGAATTATTATTCTCAGGACGCACATGATCAGCACATTTGTCGCACTTTCACAAAGATAATACTACCAAGTTTGAACTGTTTGTTATGGTTGTTGTCCTCTGCATCATCATGCTGTGTTTCCCAGCTTGCAAGATTCAGAACCAACAAATAAGATTCAAATAATAAGTACAACAAAGATGCCTACACATCTCATTGATTCCCAGCTTGCAAGATTCAGAACCAACAAATAAGATCCAAATAATAAGTACAAATAAGATGCCTACACATCTCATTGAATCCCAGCTTGCAAGACTCATAACCAACCCATTAGAGCCTTTTGATAAAGTGAATATCGGGATTAAATCCATCTTGGCTAGCCGTGTCATACAACCCAAGAACTTGGCGAATGCTCTTGACCATGACAACATCTGTAATTGAGTATTCCTGTTTGCACAGATAAGAAAGAGCATGATTACTATAATAGTGGCACTAGTTGAAGCAAACTTTATTTCCAAAACGAGAAAAGATTGCGATAGAATAGCTTGAATTAAAAAATAGAACATTAGCACAGTATGACAAAGCACAATCATGTTGATAAAGGACAGTACTGACCGGTGTGAGGGGCCCTATGCCGCCACGACTCGATGTGGTGAACCTGCAAATCCACTCGGATTAGGCCAACCTGCATATCCATGATTCAATTCATGCGCCATTTTCTGCAGTTCACCTGAAATGAAGCAAAGATTGCATCATTGAGCTAGCAAGAAGTACTTGCTCTTGTGAGATGGCAGGTTCTTCTTTAGTAGTTACACAAAAATTGAGCAACATTAAGGTTGGTTGTCCTTTTGTGCAGTTCCACTAAAATAAAGTGCCATTGTGGTGACAGTGATCTTGCAAAGACTAATAAAATGTTACACGAGATTACCAGCAGAATTTGACGGAGATTTTGGAAACTCCAATCACCATTTTGTGCAGTTCCACCAAAATTGAGAGATGTTGCCCGCGTGACATTTTAGTTGAACTGCACAAGACACTCATTCCAAAAAAGTGTTTTGTGCAGTTCACCAAAAGGTCACAATAGCAACAAGGTGAAATGGATATCCCTATCTGCACAAAAAGATAGAAAGTAAATAGTTATTGGTCAATAAGAATATATGAAACATATACGAAATGAAAAGAAGTATCTTAATTATGTTCATGGCAATCACGCAAGGACAGTAGACATTTTAAAATGTCAGCAATGCTTCATGTTACCAGAAGCATTATGATCAACAATGAGATTCGTCAAATATGGGATTACTTTAATGGTGGCATTGCTTGTTTACCAGATACAGTAAATCAACAGTAGCTAAAGAGTTGGTGTAAGGGCATGGGGCCGTGGGGACACCAGGACACTCAGCAGCGTAAAGGAGCAACTTACTTATCATACTGGGGAAAACAGCAGGAGTTCCATTTGTAACACAGTTTAATTGCATCTTATCACTGGAGGCATTAGATTAACAATAACACTGGTTAGACATGTCCCTAAGGTAACAGTGTGATCGATTCATTTTACATGCGCCCTTACATTAACAACAGCAAAAGGTTGGTGTAAGGACATGCGACAATGGACGCATCAGCACAATGTACCTACAAGGAGGCATAAAGTGGTGATGCCGAGTTTGTTCATGCTATGTGAGGGCAACAAATCTAATCCTGGAGACCTTTTACTATGGGAGGGCAGCAAACCTAATCCTGGAGACCTTGTACTATGTGAGGGCAGCAAATCTAATCCTGCAGACCTTTTACTATGTGAGGGCAGCAAACCTAATCCTGGAGACCTTTTACTATGTGGGGGCAGCAAATCTAATACTGAGACCTTTTACTACGTGAGGGCAGCAATTCATCCTGGAGACCTTTTCCTATGTGAGGGCAGCAAATCTAATCCTGAGACCTTTTACTCTGTTGACTTGTCCACCAGCCGCCACTTTCTATCCTTTTTTCAACCAATAATAGATATGTTCCTTATCTAGTTTGTACTGCGTTTTCCCATTATTTCCCTTTTCAACCAAGAGACCGGTTGGGTATCCGGTCTCTACTACTTTCACCATATTATTTCCTCTTTGAATCAAGTCCTAGATTCATGCTACAACTTTCCCCCCTTTCTTCGTTGTTTGAACAATGCCCTAGATTCGAATGCATGAAGTAGCTTTACCTCCAATAATACTAAAAATTTAGGTGGCTTTGGAAGAGCTGATGGGAGTAGACAAAGATGCACATGCAGACACGTGGGGAGCTGGGGCAGTAGGGCAAGGCCGCTTTCGAAGAACTTATACCTGAGGGTCGTTGGGATGTCGGCGGCGACAGGTCGGATCTGCGGACAATACGGCAGGGAGGAAGAAGGGTCGGAGGACCTCCCGAGCCGGCGCTGTGTCGGAGATTACGGCACGGGCAGAGGATCGGGCCCCTCGGCAGCTGTGGGTTTCCTCCCTCGCCGGTGATGACCGCGTGAACGATGCACCTTTTAGTCCTCTACACACAACGACCGAAGGGATCTGGCCGGATCTGTGACCAGCGGTGAGCAGCGGTGAGCAGAGAGAAAATGTCGCTACCGCTGTCTTGTTTAGATCTGGAGAGGATGAGAGAATGAAGAGAGCAACGCTAGTAAAGCAAGCGCTCAGGCCCCTGCATACATATATAACAGAGAGATTATGTTTTTCTGTCCACAACAAGCGTTTCAATTTGTGTACGTGGCATTAAAGAAAAGAAACTCTATATTTAAGGTGACTACCTGTACGACTCCTACTTACTACTAGTAGTAGTATTGTTCACTTGTGCTCCCCGACCCTCCATTCATTGAACAACCCCACGGGTGAATAAACATACAGTACTGGTATTTATATAGAACGAACAAGCTCGAATTATTTTCGCATAGTTAAAAGTTGAGGGCGGGGCTTTTCCCGGGCAGTACGCGCGGCGGTTTTTGCGTAAGCTGTTTGACAAAGAGGCGTGGAGGGTGAGGGAGTAGCGGATTCAACTTACTTACTACTGGAAAGGTCGAACTATGCGATTTGACGGCGCGTTACTATTTGGATCCATGTGTTAGAGTTAGTTTGGGTTAGTTTGAACTCAACTAACCCAAAAATATCCAAACAGGAGGGTTAGTTTGGGTTACTGTTTGGATCCATGTGTTAGAGTTAGTTTGGGTTAGTTTGAACTCAACTAACCCAAAAAAATCTAACTCTAACCTTTAACTGAGTTAGAGTATCCAAACAAGGCCAGGAGGTACGACCGGGGTGATGCCCCCCTTCCGTTTCGCACTCTAATCTGGTGCATGACACGTATTACGTCGACCCGGATGTTGCTGGCTGTCCCACATGTCGGCGAAGTAGTACGTAGTAGTAAGAAGAAGCAAAGAATCATGCGGTATAAGTCTTTCTAGAGATTCCAACAAGTGACTACACCGCATGCAGTATCTCAAATCTCAAATCTCGAATCTCCCTTCCGGTTTATAGGGCTCAAATCTCAAATCTCATCAACCAAGGCATTTTGCGATTGGAGGAATGTATCTCGTACTTTACAAAACTACCCTAATTAAACTCATGCATTAATTATGTAGTTCTCTCGTTTTCCTCTCCGCCTTGGTCGCGGTGCACAATATTGACCACTCCTATATGACTAGCCGCTCTATCTACATGCGGGACATCAAAGCATCCGGGCCCGCGTGCCATCAACCAAATCACAGCGAGGTGCTACAGTCGAAACTCACCGGTCACCCCGGTGCAGCCGTCATGACCAGTCATATCACAAAACCCACACCTTTACCTGCAATGGTAAAGTGGCCTTGAAGTTGCACTGGACGAAGCAACCATCATTTCACTGGAACGCTCGTTGAAGCCCTTTCTCCCCTTTCTTGAAGAAAACCTCACTCCAGGCTACTCACTTCTGCCATTTTTCTTCTGTACCAACAAAGGAAAGGTGGACGAATCAGGGATGCTGCTATATTTTCATTCCAAGAATCTTCTTTTTGCGAAGCACCGACCGATTCTCACAGCCTATTCTTTTCCCATTTTCATTGCGATTGTGGTTTCCTTTCGATTGCTTTTTGTTTGTCAGTTCATTGATGGATCCTGGAGCACTAGACAAAGAGTTGTTGGCGGACAACCCACTGCAGACAGCGATCTCCAGGAAGCGAGCACCGACCAACGAGTTGACCATGTTGGCGGGCCAACCCATGGAGACGAAGAACTCCAAGAAACAAGCACTGGCCAAAGAGTTGACGACGTTGGCGGACGAACTCCTCAAAGAAAGTTGGAAGAACAGCAAAAGCCCCACCGTGCCTACCCCAGAAACTCTGATGGCCACCTATGAGAGGCTCAAGGCCGAGTTTGAGGAGATAGTCGCCGTTGAGAAGCAGTATTCCCCTGGCAAGGTGATGGCCCCCATCGAGGACAAGGAGATGGCCCCCGGAGGGATGGGATCCCCTAGTGAGCTGCACAAGGTAAAAAATAATGGCTTATTACCGAAAGTTGTGGTTTTTGATTATTTGCAATATGCTTGCTAATATGTTAGGGTTGTGCAGGTGCCGATGGACGTCCTTGATGATTCCGATGTCGCGGCCCGTCCTGTGGACACCGCCCCAAAGATCGTTTTCGATGTTGCGGTCCGTCCTGTTGGCATCGCCCTGGGGATCGATTCCGATGCCGATGTCCATCCTGTGGACATCGCCCCAGAAATAGATTCCGATGTCGTGGTCAGTCCTGTGGACATCGTCCCAGAGATCGATTCCCCTGCCGCTGTCTGTACTGTGGTCATTGCCCGAGAGATCGATGACAAGAAATAGTTGGTCGCGTTAATCCTTCAGGGTAGTTTGCATTGCCCTGTGTTTAATTACCAGAACGATGCGTGTTATCAAACCATCTTAGGGCTAGTGCACTGTCTTGTGTGGACGGTACTTGCTACTTTTGTTTGATAGTGAATCATGGTAACCCTCTCCGAGTTATGGAAACAGATGTATCCTCACCAGCTTTTGATGTAATATATGGCATGCTTAGATGTAAGTTTGAACTGTTTATCATATTAGCAGGGCTTATTTGATGATTCATGCTTTTAGTATGTGCCTTAGATTTGATCGGTTCATCTGCTATGCTAGTTAGCACGCTTAGTACAATCTATGTTACTGATGTCATGATTTATTTCCTGTTTATTCGGATTAACTATCATAGTAATTTGATCATATTTCCAACAGAACCATCATGACTTCGTTGAATTCTGCTTCTTCATGAAAACTGGTCGGCACTGTACCACGTCATATCACTAAAACCCACTAGGGCAAACTAGCCCGCCTAGGATTTGTACTCCCTTCGTTTCAAAGTTAGTAGTACAAAGTTGACTCATCTACTTGGAAGCGGTGCGGACTCCCGCATGGCCCACCACACATTATAACCACATATTTCTTGGAGTCCGTGCACGGTGGGCGGGTGATCTCTTCTCCCTCCCCTGTCTCTCTCCTCTCAGCCGACGCCCGCCGAGCGATTAGATTTCGGCTATCGACGGTTTATTGAATTGCAGTCACACATGTCAGTGAAAATGCAAGACAACACGTCTTCCCTCTGGTGAGCGGCGTGCGAGCCGGACTATCGGGGGTGGGACGTGAACGCGACGCGTACGAGTTGTAAGTGTGCCACCTTTTCCTTTTGAACATGCAAAGCGTCACATTTTCGTGCGATCGATTGATAGAAATCCAGAAAAATGACAAGGGTGGTGCTTTCCCACGCGTTAGGCGGGCTAGTTTGAGTGATATGACGTGCTACAGTGCCTTCCACTTGCTCCATTTTTATACAAGCAAGAGTCTACACTCTTACGTGGGAGGAGTGCGAAACACGACGGATCTGATTTTGATCGAGGGATAACTATTCCCTGTGAAATAAGGGAGCACTGTTAGCGATTATAGCATGATAGTTAGGGCATCTCCAGCGCTGGCCCTCAAATTTACACCGGCATCTGTCCGAGGACACTGATGGATGCTATCCAATGCTGCCCGCATACCTTTCGACAACTATATGAACTAACCGGACGAAATTCGTGCAAACAAAGCAAATTTCAAATTGACCGGATGAAATTCATTACATTTTGAGAACTTTTCCTAAATACTGGACGAAATTCATTACATATTTTGCACAAACCGTACTAAAACCTAATCTAAACGATTGTCGGGCCCCGACCACCATGCCCGGCCATGAACCCGAGAAAGCCGGTCATTGCCTTTGCCCCCTCCTTATCCGCCTCGATAACCTCCTCCTCCGAAGCACAAGGTTATGAAGATTTACGCCTCCACGTCGCCGTCAAGCGGCTAATCGGCCGCCGATTTTTATCCCACCAAGCTTGGCGTCGACTGAGTGGAGGAGCGGTGGCGACCTACCATGTACTACTCTTCCTCGCTGCCGGCTGCGCCCGCGCACGCGCGTCGGCTTCGTGGTCATGGCGGTGGAGGGCGGCCTGGGGGGGGAGCCGGTGATCTCCTTCGTCTGCTCCTGCGAGAGTACGTCCAAGAGAGCTTTGGAGCGCGCCCGGAGCAGAGCCACCGATGTCCTTCGTCTGCTCCTACGACAGTACGTCCAAGAGAGCTTTGGAGTGCCCGGAGGCCATGGTTAGAGTGGTGCCAACAGAAGGAAGGGACCGGAGGAGAATGAGTGTGGGTCATTGGCTATGGCTGGGAGCTGGGGCTCAAGTTAATATAGCGGGCCAATGGCAATGAGCCGCGGCAGACGGATGGACGACTGGCACCGGAGTAGGTTCGTCGGCAACCGTGGTGTCATTAACGCGGAGCAGTCGCTTGCACCGGGATGTCGCGCGGGTGGCGCTCTCTCGGCCGTCGCGCTACTGCAATGCCGGCGCCAGTGAGAGGTCGTGTCCGACGTGAATGCGGACGCTGCTTCAGTGACTTAACCGCAGGTGCGTTGTCTCACTGACATGTAGGCCCAACGGGCATCAAGCCCGCATGTCAGTGACACACCAACTGCACCTGTTGTTAAGGCCGGTGAATGCGGCATTGATGTTCTGGAGAGATGGTGATCGTTTCAGGCGGGAAGCGTGCACTAGCGATGGAAGGGGTTTCGGTAGGCCAGGGCGGTCAGACGCTGGCATGGTGGGAAAATGTGAACTCATAGATGACGAGCCTTTGAAGCGTATGCGGCACGTATTGACAACCAAGCGTCCATGCAACCGGTCTTGTCGCCATCTAGCATTTGACGACCACCACACAACCATACATAACTTACGAATAATGGACGAATCGATCAGACACACACTCGTGTGCAGTGGCACCATGATTGGTTGCTCACGATAGTACATGGAGTACTCCGCACCATAGTACCCACTCTAGCTAGGTTGTTTTATAGATTGTCATTGTGATGGACGATATACATGAGCAAGGCGCCGAGTCACGAGTATGACCGTTTGTGTTGAGCCAGGTGAATACATGCTCGGTGTTCGTGGAGGCCTCCAGCAAACGTCTAAACAGTAATGTCACATACGCATAATATTGGTTTTTATTTCTTTCTCCGCTGACAAGTAGGCCCGCATAGATAGACAGATAAAGAACACGAGCTGATGAGGCGCATGCGGACTGTTTGACTGGTCAACCAAACAAATACGGAGCTATACGCTGAGCCAGTGACCGTATAAGCACCATATCTCTTATACAATGATCAAAGTGAGCTATCAAGACAAGTTCAATGACCGCCAATGCATTTTACTTGGTAATAAATGACCAGGATTGAAGGGGAATCCAAATTTCCTTTGTCTTCTGTCCTTGAGCTCTTGACAAACCAATGCACTTGACGGTTGTCCGGACACTCCACCCCAGAGCTGTCACCAAGAGTCGTTCATGCCACCGCGCCGCACACTAATCAGTAAGGAAGCGATGGCATCCCGCCGCGTCGAGTTCCTCGCCGCCCACGATCGCACACAGAATGGTAGGCAAGCGGTGGCATCCCACCGTGCCGAGTTCATCGCCGCTCGCGACCTCACATCTATGTGGGCGGAATTTGAAGCTGCCAAGGCCAAATGGGCGGTAGAGCAAGAGGCGGCCAAAGCCACACAGAGGGAGCGGAAACGTCAGAAAAACCACAAGAAAAGAGAGGCCCGTCACCGCAAGAAAGAAGAGGACGCACGCGCTGCTGCGAAGAGGTCGGCGGAGATCCAAGCATGGTGGGGTGTCACGGACAAAACCGGAAAGGAGAACGACGTCGTCTGGCCAGCATGTGAGAAGTAGTAATACTAGTAGTTAGTGTGTGTGCCTGTGTCACCCGCATGTTTTTTTAATTAATTACAAGCATGTAACAGTACTACTAGTTACTACTGTAGTTTTTATAGCAAATTACCAGTACATTAGCCTAGACTAAATGGAAAAATCCTATCCTATGCATCAAATGGCATCTCTTTCTCTATAGGAATTGAGTTTGAGATGCATGTCATCTCACTTCCTATGATTTTCATATTCCTATAAAATTCCTATCATATATGAACCAAAGGAGGCCTCTGCTGGAGTAACTACTGTAGCTAGCAGTACTGCTGGTACAGTAGTTTTCTTCAAGAAGCGGAATTCAACGAAGTCATGATGGTTCCTTCGTCCGAGCAACTTCACAGTGGGTAAGGTTGGGCCTGTGATTTGACAACTCATTAATAATTACTGTGATGCGATGACCGGGGTGACTCTCCCTTGGAGTTCTGCGGGCATGGCAAGTGGACCAGGATGATCGACATCCCACATGTCGGCGAGCGAAAGTATTCTTTCCGATATCGAGTAGCAAGGAAACCGCGTGGTATAGTATCACTGGTGATTTATATTTATTTTTTATTTCTAATGAATGCTAGCATTTCAACTCTTACGACGAAGGAGTGAAAACACACGACACGTGTTGGATGTCGCACACGTCAGCGAAAGGAGTGGGACATGAACAACGTGGTAGAGCGTCTCCACTTCTGAGTCGGAGATCACACATAGTAGTACTACTGTACTAGTGGTATGAACGATAAAAAGTGCGACCCAGAGAGAAAGACACGTCTAGTTGAAAGCTCTCGGGGCATACATGTAAACAAATATAAAACCTAATATGTGCCTCCAATTAATATAGTAGTAGTAGAGTACTTAGTCACGTACTCCATAACAACACCGGGCATTGCACGTACAATATTTAGTGGTAGTAAGAGACAAATGCCTATATGCCAAGCGTGTTCATACTATTTGTGCCTTTCTACTTCACTTACTACGCTACATTACATAGGTTCGCACGTCCTGGGTACATGTCCGTCTCGTAGTTCCAGTCACACGTGTTCTTCATATAGATGGAACGATCCTTGCATGACACGTGCACCTTGATGCTAGATGTGTCGCATGTTGGCAAAAGGATGAACAAAGCTCACGTAAAAAAATAGAGTGCAAGAACATAGATTCCCGACGACCGAGAAGGAGCAAGGAACCTCGGGGTGGAGCGTCTGCACTCATAATGGTTTATATTATTCAGCGATATAAAATCAACCAATCATCTCCACAGTGGACTGGAAGAGTACGAAACACGGCAGCCCAGTGTAGTTACATCATACTAGTACATGGCTAACCCACGCTATCACCATATTTCTTGGCTTCCGTGCGAAGGCGACCAGAGAAGAGGCGACGGGAGGGGAATGAATGCAGCTACTATTTGGGTTCGCCATCCGGCTTAAATAAATGCGCAGCATCACGTGTACCCGCGGGTGCACAAATTAACATATGTGTCTGCTTAAGTGGGTGTCACGTAACTGGTGTGTGTGTGTGTGTGTGGAGATTCTGAGAGACAGAGTGCGTGTGTGCGACTCTACTCTTCGGACATGTACTCAACCTTTTGCATCGGGATATAAGTATAATGGTATTTACTTTAGCTAGTGATCTACGTGGCCATGTTTTTTTTGCGGGTGATTTACGTGGCCATGTTAACGTGGTTGTGTAAAAAAAATGTCACTTCCGGCTCGTGATTTGTGTTATATAATTACAAGCAAGATGCTCGTGCATTGCACGAAACATCAATATGCATTTTTTTACAAAACACATGTTGTGATTTACCCATGCAGGAGTAATCCCATGTGTAAAAACTAATGATATTTCGGTAATTTTATCAGAAAACTGGTATCTCGAGAATGCCATCGAAACAATGAAAGATGAGAGATAAGGTGAGGAGGAGTGGAGCGTGGTGGTGACTGGTGGTCGGAATGGGTGGAGGCATGGGGATGGACGGCGCCGGCAGGCGGCAGTGGCCACCATGCTAGATTGTTCCCGAGACTTTCTTTTTTAATTGCTCATCAATGATGTGTGGGAGATAAGGATGTGGAGAGAGGTGCGGATATCTTTTGTAAAATTATCATAGTTAGCTTTCTATCCGTCAGATATAGATCAGACGGTCTATATTACACCATCATCGCCAACTCGGTTTTTTATAAGGGCACAGATAATAAGTTTGCTAACTACTAAAGTAAAGTGGAATTTGTCCATGTTACACAACTAAATTAAGGTGATTGTTTATCATACGGGTAAGGGTGGATGAAGGGTGGTAGGAACAAATGCTCCGCCTAGAACATGTGTGTGTGAGATGGAGTCTCAGTGTGTGTGGGGGGGGGGAGAGATGGAGT
>LR738709.1:562364436-562435453 GCA_902687465.1 Secale cereale
GGGTCCTCGGTGGCGGATGTAATTTAAGTGTGCATGGCTTCATCATAGAGAGGTGATGTGTATGGCAAAGGCCACCAACAATGGGGTGCGAGAAAGAAAATGCCCGTAGAGAGGGAAGAGAAGGTGTGTGCGCGTGAGAGTAGTCGGCATCGAGAGAACGTGTTTGTTCGAGAGACACCAAGGAAGACTACTATATATCGATGGTTCATGTAGGAGGGAATTAAACGAAGGGATGGTCTTATTGGTTTCGGGGATATAGGGGAAGAGTGAGAGGGGGTAGCTACAAGGAGATTGTTAAGTGTGAGTGTGTGTTTCACCCATCCAGGCGGAAGTTATGTGCACACAAGAAGAGAACGATTCGATGTGGCGTTAGGGTTGAGGGTAATTAACTACGTATGGAGACATAGAGACCTTCAACGTGCATGTGTGAGAGGTATACATGTATACGTGGGATGTGTGTGTGTGTGCGCGCGCATGATCAAGATAAAAGAAAGAGGACATAAGTCATAAGCTAAGATCAACGACATGGGAGAGACGGATCGGTATGACAATATGCATGCATGCGAGAATGCAGGGAAGAAGGCCCGACAATTGAGCATGTGTTTTTGTCTTTAAGAGATAGTGGCGTGGGCTGGAGCATGCATCTATGGCGAGCTGAGTTATGGGTGTGGGTGTGAGAGAGATGAAGAAAGGGTGCGTCTGACTCACATACAAACAAATATCAGAGAGAAATGAGATCCCGAGAGACGGAGTTTTGTGTCTGCGAGAGAGAAAGATATTTCAAAACGAGAGTGATAGCTAGAGAAACATATGAGGGAACGCAAGATATCTCTAGGGAGAGAGAGAGAGTGTGTGTGAGCGACATACAAGAGAACAGTGGAGAAATATGAGACCCTGGGAGATAGATTTTGTGTTTGTGTGTGAGAAAGAGATATTTAAGAGGAAGAGTCGTATGTTCTCATACCTAAGGAGAGAAAGACGTATCTGTATGAGGGGTGTGCGAGTGGCACACAGGGGAATAGTAGAGAGAAATGAGACCCCGGAAGACAAAGTTTTGTGTTTGTGTGAGAGAAAGAGATTCCACATGGAGAATCATAGTTAGAGACACATAGCAGGGAGCGAGATATACTTAGAGAGAGATAGGATGATGAAGGTCGAGATATACTAATCGAAAATGGATCCCACCCAAAAAAAAGAATACTAACGGGATTCGAATTGAGTTGGCACGGTAAACGTGCACTCTGCAAAATTTGAACGAAGCGCGCCCGAAACCAAAATCTGCGAGATGGAAATTACTAGTGCATATCCCTGCCACGCAAAGCCTATCTACTCGATTTCTATAGGTTTCGATAGGGGTAGGTTTGTAATTTCACTCAAACGTGACATAACCGCCTCTCACCCGGATTCATACACGGTGGGCGCCAAAACACAGTGTGTCCTCGGCCGAAATTGACTTCCTCCCCAATTCATACATGGTGGGCGCCAAAAACAAACTCTCGTCAGCAAATATTCAGTTTATGCGAGATTACCGTCTTATCCCCAACCGACTAATATTGCTGTAATGTAGGAAATTTGAAACGGGGGCTAAGTTTGTAAATTTCCTCGCATTTGAGACAAGCGCGCCCTGCAGACATGGTTCCCCCTTCCTCTCCACCTCCATTTCCCCATTCGTACTCTGTGGGCGCCAAAACACCCTCTCCACCCCAGCCTCCTCCGTCCGCCACCCCATCCACCGACGTCCTCCTCCACCATGCCGGAGCTGATACCCCGACGCCGCCGTCCATTACAAGAGATCGACCTCTCTCATCCACGGCTTCGTACCGTCTCCGGCCAGGGCGCGGGCACCGGCGGGACCGGCGCGGGGCGGCGCGTCCGTCCAGGGGGTCGGCCGGCCCCGGGGGGAAGAGAAGGACACGGGGCGGAGGATGACCACGAGGACCCGGCGGTGGGACTCGCGGCTCCGGCCGTCTCTGGCCAAGCAGAGACCACCGGCGGCACCGCGGGGGCCTGACGCATCCGTTCAAAGGATCAGCCGACACTGGGGAGGAGTAGGGAGACGAGGAGGGGCGGCGCCAGAGGAGCTATAGAGGGCTCGGGCGGTGGTGGGGCTCGGCGATGCGGTCGCTCCGGCGAGGGGGGCAAGTGGGTGGGGCGGCTCGGTGGGACGAGTGAACACGATGGACGTGGAGAGGGGCGCGTGGAGGACTAGGCGCACCGGAACCATGCTGAGACCGAGGCGGCCACGGTGAACGGCGATGGACAGAAGCGAGGGAAAGGTGCTCTGGTGGTCAAATGAGGCGAGGGAGGAGCTGGTGAGCTGCGGGAGGGGTCGAGGGGTCCATATATAAGCGAGGTGAGGGTTTTGGAGCTCACAAGTGAGCTTGAGCAGTGCTCTAATGGAGGTCAGAGGCTGGGCATCGTAGGGGCACTATTCTGGCGGCACAATGCTAGCGAACCACGACGAGGCAGTGATGCAGAGCGATGCAGATGAGCACGGGCGAGCTCTAGGACATGGATGGGGGTCGAGACGAGGAGGGAGGCGACGGGAACAGTGGCTGGATCAATCCAGAGCACGCGATGTGCATGACGCAAGTGTGATCACCACTGGCACTGGCGCGAGCGGTGCTCTTTGGCGTGGCCAACCATATCCAGTAGATGGAGCGTCGTGCCCTTAGTATAGATGCAGAAAGAAATTGGTCCAGGGGCAAAGAAGAGATTTGCACTTAGCTCCAAAGTAAATCAACATGAAGGTGCTTGTAACTTCACGTGGTTAAACAAGCTTGGTAACGTGGTAAATAGTTTGTCTGATGATGATCACATACTAAGGTGATGCTGATCACCAAAAATCAGACTATGAGGAGGAGTTTAGATGACACTTGCAGTAGAAAGTGCAAAACTGGCCAGATTAGGGCACTATGATGTTGCTCTCACATACTTAAGTGTCATGAGCTGAAATTTGGTGGAGAGGGATTATTTGACCATATGGAGTTTCTGTAAAAATCTCATGCCATTTGGAATTACCAAAGTGGCACTTGCTTCACAAAGCTCCATTCTGGCCAATAACTAGGAAAATTTACTTATAGGGTAAATGGGTAAGTGGATTGAGCCAAAACTTGGTGGAGGGAGTAGATGTAGATGTAAGAATGTTCTGGTAAATTTTCAGCTCAAATGAAGCAAGGTAAAATAAGGTTGCTTTACAAAGTGAAAATCTTACTAGAAACCAAGATTTGAAGCTGAGGTCACATAGATGATCTCCATGAGCTCAAATTTGGTAGAGAGTCATGATTTGATCAAATAAAGGGTGTGACCAAGTTTCATCTCATTTGGACATGCCTAGAATATACTTCCTTCACAAAGTTTCTTTCTGGACAGAAACTTTGGAAAATTGCTGGCAAATAATTACTAGACAAATGAGTATGAAATTGGGCACTGGGCAACGATATGGACAGGAAAATATGTCCAAAAAGTTTGGAGGCAATTGGGCAAAGATAAATAACACTTGCTTCACAAAGTGCCATTTAGGGCAGAATATGAAAATGATTATTGGACGATTATTTTTGAACATGGCAATGAAATGTTTTGCCATATTTGAGCAAGATATGACCCAAACAATTTATGAGAATTATTTGGGAATTTTTAAAATGGCAGAGATATATGTTGCTTCACAACCTAGGGCAAAAAGAATTATTCCTTTAATAGAAAAGGAACATTTCCTAGAAAAAGGATTTTGGATTAGGTCAAGGATGGAAATGGCAGGGTCTTGGGATGATATGAAGATGGCAAGCCACTATAAAACCTAGGAAGGCATGATCTTCCCAAGTTTCAGAACCACACAGCCACTGAAAAGCAAATAAAATCAAGAAATCCAAGAAAATTAAAAGAAAAAGAAAAGGGCAAAATCCAGGCTGTCACAAACCTTCCCCCCTTACAGAAATCTCGTCCTCAAGATTTGTGTGCTTAGGGAACAAGTAAATATTTTGTCTTGAAGAATTCGTTTCCAACTCAGGTTTCTTCTATTCACTCTCACATTATGTTCCCATATAATATTTCCACTGAATTTGATCTCACTGACTGTCTTGATCTGGGGTGGTTTGCTGTACTGTACCTGACATTTTAACCGGGCTTGCCTCATATGTTCCTGTTCATACTGTCTCAATTTTTTTATTTTCATACTGATGACTTAGCTGAGGTTCGACAGATTATCGTTCTGACATATGTGTCCTTCTCTATATTGATCCTTGAGAGAGATATTAGTCTCTATCAAGTATCGAGAATATTCCACGGAGTTCGGAATACCGGCATCGTGTCGCTCGAATATATATATATGCATGCCTTCTGGGTTCAGAACTGTGATGTGAACCATACCTGTTCTATTGATGGACTCTGACGTCTTGCAGGAGTTTCTGACTTATATTGACTAGCTTCACGGTCTCGAGTATCCAGAGGGTTGATTGTTGCTTGATGTGTCTGAATAGAAAAATGCACCAGCTCACTGATTCTTTATTTTGCCGGTATATCCATGGGGATGACTGTCCGTGCGATGCTTCGCTGAGGTCAATATATTGAGCTATCCTGAGGTCGGACGTGATAGACTCGGGTATTCAATGCTTGTCAGTTCTGAGCATACTGTGGACTGAGCAAGTTGTCCTGATGTGAGATCCTTACTGTATTGTCGGTCTTGATCCTTCATTATTATTTTCTTTGTTTGGATTGTTAACTGAAAGACTGGGCATTATATATCCTTGATTATTTTTGCGACCCTTAGTGTTGCAATATTCTGCCATCATACCTTTGTTCCGACTGATTCTCATTTCTGACTTAACCGTTGCAGATCTGACACTTGAAATTCACTGCCATATGCTGACAATTTGTTATTTAATCTCTTGTACCAGTGTCGTATTGAAGAAGACTGGGCAGCTTGCACCGGAAACCACCGGGATATCTTGCTGAGGAATACTGGATCGCTTGTGCTCGAAGCTTTCAGTGGATTTCTTGCTGAGGAAGACTGGGTACCGTACCTCAGAAGCTTCCCTCCTTAAAGACTTACTAGGGAAGATTCCGCACCTTATGCCATAAGCTTGTGCAGTACCTTATCGAGGAAGACTGAATATCTTGCATGGGAAAATTATTCATACCTTACTGATGCAGACTGTGGAATCTTGCCTTGTACGCTTCGCTGATAAATTGTGAAGACGGACTAGACTAATTTTCTTTGGGAACCCAATAACATATCTATATTCTTTCCATTCCGACTATTGATTATTTGTATGACAAGAATTATCTGACTATCCTTTCTGAATTCATTGCATATGTAGACTGACTTCTGGGTGTCGCATGTTTCAAAACTGACCCATAGAAGAATAAATCATCGGGTACTGACCATACCTCTGACTTGAAATGCATAGTTGGACTTGGATCCAATTTTGTTCTCATGCTGCAATAATGGTGGATCTTTGACGGGTACTTGTGACTGAAAGACCGCGCAGAATATAATTTGTACCCAGACCAGATGTCTGCAATACAATGATGTCTGCTGAAAATCTCATTGCTTTTAGCTGAGTGCCTTGGTGTATATTTCTCACTGCTTCTTCTGATCCGGTGTCAGTTGATGAGCACTTTCCATAAGGGGGTAGCAGCGAAGATTCAAATAAAGAAGCACGAGAAAAATGAGCGATTGCAACCACACAACAAACAAGCTACAAAACTATTTCACACAGGCACAAACTAGCACACACACGCATAATACTACAGCAAATGCACATGCACTACAAGCGGGACTACACCCTACGCTTGAGAAAACGCTCGGGAGCTGACGAAGTAGCTAGCGGGAAGGCTGACTCCGAAACTCCGAATGGACGAGGCTGAGGGGTTGGACAAGCTGGCGGAGACTGAGGTAAGGTGGCACCAAGAAATCTCCTGGCTCGAATGGCATCTCGGACTAACTCGGAAATAAGAAGACACTCGGCATCATGTCACGAGACATGGCAAAGATAGCCGGGTCATCTTGAGGGTTGACAGAGGGAAACTGGATTCGCCTAGGATTCTCGATGATGGTGGGGTAATATTGATAAGCAGGGTTCTCTTGCACCATGCTCTCTTGATGGCGAAGACCGGTGATTCCTGCCATTGCTGAACGGCACACTCGGGAGTAGCGCCGCAACCACCGTGGAAACTATAGGTGCACTTACCAATAGGAATCGGGGCTGATAGATGAACATGAGCAACATATTCCAGAATTCTTCCTCCAGCAGAAAACTGGAATACTTGATACTGGGGTGGATCTCCGAGAGGACAAATATTATGCCACATATCTCCAAGGAGGGTGGCAAAGCTGAGAGGTGCAGGAGTGGGACTGAACTCAATAGGAATAGCACCGGGAGCTCTGGGGAGGGCACTGAAATCATGGAAGTTGACCGCCATCTACGCACTGAACAGGGGTTAGACGTAACCAAATAAGGCTATATGTAGCAAACAAATGCAACAACCAAATGCAACAAGCAAGGGCAACAACCAGACCCTATACTATCGTTTTCTAACATTCTAGTGGACTAGGACGCTCTACAGCCAGACTTGCTCTGATACCAAGCCTGTGGCACCCCGGCTCAGAGAAACCGGAACGCCCCGTATTCCAGCCCAGAGATCGAGGTGAAGTCTTCTGGAATATGGAACTGCTTAGCATAGAACAAACCAGCTTTCTATTACAACGCGAATATTAATACAAGGTCTCCAATATTACAATGAATAACACCGTCACGGTGACACTACGCCAACCACAGTTGCTCTATGCAAGCAGTATAACAACTCGAGGCAGCAGAACAACGAACGACGACGATGGACTCCAATCCGCAGGGACTCTGGCTGGAACGTTTATCCTAGCTCGTGAACACACCAAAACAAGCAAGCAATCCAGGCACGACCTACAAGCTGGCATCACACGCCAGGTCAGTACATTGAATGTACTCGCAAGCTCACAATAAACCAAAAGCAATCAAGATAAACAACAACATGGCATTAGCAGGTTAATTCAATCGTGAACATGATACTAACATGACAACATGGCATGCACAACTGAACATGATACAACTAGAACAAGCATAGCATGAACATGCGAACATGATGATACTACATGCAACATGATGATATTAACATGCACCAACTTACTCTGCCCGGGTTACCTCGTAACCATCACATGCACAAACTTACCAACACGGACATCACACGATCATCTCAGGATCAAATCAAGCTTGGTATGCTCTATACCATAGTAATCATTAAATGACCACAAGGAGCTTCACCTTTACCATTGACTCTCGCATAACATCCCAAATATCCAACAACTCGGTATCCTCGATACCACCGTGATCATCTCACGATCACATCCAACAACTCGGTATCCTTGATACCACCATGATCATCTCACGATCACATCCAACATCTTTCTCATCATCGAACCGGGGTTGTTATTAATCAAGTTATTATTATTACTGTTGACTCACAGTGTGACGGACACGAACTGGGCCCTTATCCGCGGGCACGGCTATGGATAGATTAAGACACACACTCTGCAGAGGTAGCGCACTGTACCCACACCACAGAACCCATGGCCTCGCACTCCCATTCGGGTGGACCAACGGCGTTCCGACAAATTCGATCTACTGCCATGACACTCTCCCAGCCACTCCGACTCACTCCCCACTGGGCTAGTCCTGGGTGGCCCCGGTGTCTACCAAAGACACCAGCGACCACCGTCGTGGCCAAAACATAACTGTCCCAAATGGGGACACAAGCTCAAAACAACAACAACGGGCACACAAGGTTATGTCCACCTACCTGATCAGGGTAGCGCGCGCCCATAACCTTCCCTCTTTGGAGGCACCGGCGAGAGGCACGACAATAGACCCAGTTAGGGCCTTCCCATAAAGGCAAGTGTGGCTGCACTGGTTAGCTCGGTATGGTGGCACCATGACTCAGCCAATAGTTGTTCAAGTTCATTTTAAGTCCGGTTAAACTTGAATGCAAATGATGCTGAGCCATAATAAAAGAACATGATGCAACTACAATGCATGAACATGATATCAACCTAAGCCTAGAGGTGCAACATAATCATCGAGCATGACCACAATAAAGCATATATCCAATTGAGCATGGCATCCCGACGAGCATGAATATCACAAGTATAACACTACTCATCGCATACATGACTACTAACATCATAAATAAATACCATGCAAGAACATAGCAAGAACACTACCAAGTAAACATGTAACTAACTAGTTGCAACGGAACATCAAAACTACTACTAGCATGTACTTCTACGACCAAGCATAACATGTGAACATGATACTAACAAGTAGTACAAGATAACAAGAAGCATCAGATCATAGTATGACAGTGAACATGAAACACCGAGCATAACCGAAACAATGACAGTAGTAGCAAACAAGCAGACTGATAACAACAAACTTTTATTAAATATTCAAGTTGAAAACCATGGCTACTGCATGGCTATCATGCAAGTGGTTGTTGTGGCTTGCCAGGGGTGACAGAGACTCCGGGAAGAAGTGCGGTGAAGCCACAGAACGAAACGCCGAAACGCTACTCTCTCGGAGGGGGCTGATTAGAGGCAAGAGCATAATGGTCATTTTCATAGTGTGAACACTTAGTGAAAATGGTACCAACAGAAAGGGCTCGACGAGACGAAGAAGTGAGCGCTGGTTTCACCTGATTCGGAGCTACGGTCGCGGAGATATGAGGGGTTGAACACCAGGGACCAATCTGTGAAAGTTTTCATCACCGACGGATCCTTGAGTGGATAAGAAAGAAGCACAAAATCAGAAATACGCTTTCTGGACTGGAAAACGTACTTTGGGCCGAAGAAGAATAGGAATACGCTTTTAGAGTTCTGAAAACGCATTTCAAGAAATCGTCTCCACTTAACTAAGTGGATAAGGTGGTGACTCACTTACGGGTGAGGTCCATTGGAGAGGGGGGGCCACCTGGCCAGCTGGCTGGGCGCACGGGGTGCTCGTCCCCTTCCTCCCGCTCGCCTCTGTTTCTCCCGTGAAACAGAGCAGGGCGGCAGGGGAGGAAGCGGCGATGGGGCCGGCCTGCTCTGGCCGTCTCCGGCTAGGGCGCGGGCACCGGCGGGACCGGAGCGGTGCGGCGCGTCCGTCCAGGGGGTCGGCCGGCCCCGGGGAGAAGAGGAGGACGCGGGGCGGAGGACGATCACGGGGAGGCAGAGGCGGGCGGCCGGCTGTGAGACTCGCGGCTCCGGCCATCTCTGGCCGAGCGGAGACCACCGGCGGCACCGCGAGGGCCTGGCGCATCCGTTCAGAGGGCTCGGGTGGTGGTGGGGCTCGGCGATGTGGTCGCTCCGGCGAGGGGGCAAGTGCGTGGGGCGGCTCAATGGGACGAGGGGAAAACGATGGACGTGGACTAGGCGCACCGGAACCATGCCGAGACCGAGGCGGCCACGGTGAACGGCGATAGGCAGAAGCGAGGGAGAGGTGCTCCGGTGGTCAAATGAGGCGAGGGAGGAGCTGGTGAGCCGCGGGAGGGGTTGAGGGGTCCTTATATAGGCGAGGGGAGGGTTCTGGAGCTCACAAGCGAGCTTGAGCAGTGCTCTAATGGAGGTCAGAGGCTGGGCATCGCAGGGGCACTGTTCTGGCGGCGCAATGCTGGCGAACCACGACGAGGCAGTGATGCAGGGCGATGCAGACGAGCACGGGCGAGCTCCAGGACATGGATGGAGGTCAAGACGAGGAGGGAGGCGACGGGAACAGTGGCCGGATCGATCCAGAGCGCGCGCTGTGCATGACGCAAGTGTGATCACCACTGGCACTGGCGCGAGCGGCGCTCTTTGGCGTGGCCAACCATGTCCAGTAGATGGACCGTCGTGCCCTTAGTATAGATGCAGAAAGAAATTGGTCTAGGGGCAAATAAGAGAATTGCACTTAGCTCCAAAGTAAATCAACAAGAAGGTGCTTGTAACTTCCTGTGGTTAAACCAGCTCGGTAACATGGTACATAGGTTGTCTGATGATGATGACATACTAAGGAGATGCTGATCACCAAAAATCAGACTAAGAGGAGGAGTTTAGATGACACTTGCAGTAGAAAGTGCAAAACTGGCCAGATTAGGGCACTATGATGTTGCACTCACATACTTAAGTGTCATGAGCTGAAATTTTGTGGAGAGGGATTATTTGACCATATGTAGCTTCTATAAAAATCTCATGCCATTTGGAATTACCAAAGTGGCACTTGCTTCACAAAGCTCCATTCTGACAAGTAACTAGGAAAATTTACTGAGGGTAAATGGGTAAGTGGATTGAGCCAAAACTTGGTGAAGGGAGTAGATGTAGATGTAAGAATGTTCTGGTAAATTTTCAGCTCAAATGAAGCAAGGTAAAATAAGGTTGCTTCACAAAGTGAAAATCCTGCTAGAAACCAAGATTTGAAGCTGAGCTCACATAGATGATCTCCATGAGCTCAAATTTGGTAGAGAGTCATGATTTGATCAAATGAAGGATGCGACCAAGTTTCATCTCATTTGGACATGCCTAGAATATACTTCCTTCACAAAGTTTCTTTCACGACAGAAACTTTGGAAAATTGCTGGAAAATAATTACTAGGCAAATGAGTATGAAATTGGGCACAGGGCAATGATATGGACAGGAAAATATGTCAAAAAAGTTTGGAGGCAATTGGGCAAAGATAAATAGCACTTGCTTCACAAAGTTCCATTTAGGGCAGAATAGGAAAATGATTATTGGAGGATTATTTTTGAACATGGCAATGAAATGTTTTGCCATATTTGAGCAATATATGACCCAAAAAATTTATGAAAATTATTTGGGAATTTTTAAAATGACAGAGATATAGGTTGCTTCACAACCTAGGGCAAAAAGAATTATTCCTTTAATAGAAAAGGAACATTTCCTAGAAAAAGGATTTTGGATTAGGTCAAGGATAGAAATGGCAGGGTCATGGGATGATATGAGGACGGCAAGCCACTATAAAACCTAGCAGGGCATGATCTTCCCAAGTTTCAGAACCACACAACCACAGAAAAGCAAATAAAATCAAGAAATCCAAGAAAATTAAAGGAAAAATAAAAGGGCAAAATCCAGGCTGTCACACTCGGGCACCTCGATAGTGATCCCCATAGTGCCCCTGCAGAATGGGTTTCACTTCTCACTACTCCCGCAGCTCCTATGATTCGTACTCGTCCCGCGCCTGCCCCTGAGGGAGAGCCCTCGAGGCAGCGTCGTCGCGTCACTTTTCACCCAGAGGTTTCTATTAATGTCGTCAGTTCAGGATCCGAGTCTGGTTCAGGAGAGGCCCCAGCCGAACCAGCAGAGCACTAGATCGTCAGAGTATCCACAGTCGTCATGACGATTGATGTAAGGGTGTAGTCGTACTAGTCATGGTGTTTCGTTTCATGTATGAGCATAGTCGAACCTGTTATCATGTTTCCTTTCATGTATGAGTCTACATATAATTATGTTGGGACTTATTTTTATTATCCGCCTTGGTTTTTATTGTTTTCTTTCGGGTTTGTCGCTTGCTTTTCTCCCCACTTTTGGATGTCGCTCATCTCGGTTGCCTTATATTGGGAAAAACAAACAATAGGATGACGCGTGGAAGTTGCAGCAGTCACGCTCGTGAGGATGTCCCTGTTCGTCGCTCAGCAAGACAGGCAGGACATTCCCCTAAACCATATCCACTACCACCCCACCACATCCACCATCCACCGAACAAATCATGCGCATGTTCGAAGAAAGAAGAAACAACGATCTGATTGAGCTGTTACAAAGTGTGCAAGCTATGGTTGGACAGAATGGAAATCAGAATGGCCATCACTCTAAGCTGTCAGATTTTCAAAGGACCAAGCCACTTAGTTTTAATCAAGTTGCTGACCCTCTGGAAGCCGACGACTAGTTGAGGACCATGGAAAAGAAACTGGATATCGCTCGCACTGAGGAAACGGATAATGTTCTGTTTGCAACCCATTATCTGGAAAGATCAGCAACTATTTGGTGGGACAACACTAAAGTTATGTGGCCCGCAGATGAAGAAATTACTTGGGACAAGTTCAAGGAGCAGTTCAGAAAGTATCACATTCCGACAGGGATAATGAAAGTCAAACAATGTGAGTTCCTAGCCCTCGCACAAGGTAACTTATCAGTCACCGAGTATTTGAACAAGTTCAACCATTTGGCTCACTATTCTTTGTATGATGTGGCCACGGAAGACAGAAAGATTGACAGGTTCCTTGGAGGACTGAATCATCAACTCAGATGCACTCTCAGCTAGTTGTTCATGTACAATCACTCTGCAGCTTATTTTCCTTTGCCCTCCATTTTCTACACATCGGATCTATATTTACTCTTACCATAAGGTTGGATAAAACTAATGGTACTGAAGAAGTTTAGCTCTGCATTGCTCTTGGCAGTACCTTTTGCCTATATCATTGTACTTAAATTTATAGCTAGTTGGTTATGTATCATCACACTTCATCTTATCTTAAATGTTCTTCATTTTTTCTTATATTATCACATCTATATTTACTCTTAACAAAATGTAGAATAAAGGCAATGCTTATGAAGAAGATTTTGTGGTAAACTTCTTGAATTGCCCCACCATCAGCATGGACAAGGGCTTTATAGAGCCGGCCTTCACCACTAATGTAAGTTTGTCCTTCTGAAGCCTTTAAACTTTATTGTGTGTATTTGGTTAGGCATATCTGCAACAATTGTTTATTTTTGGTGTTTGCATCGCATTGCATGTTTAAAGTTTATTATGAATTTCATAAACATAAGTTTGCCCTTCTCAATTCAAGTTTTCAGCTGTACAACCAAGTTCCTTCTTCATACCATGTAAACTAAATTATAAAGAGCAAGTGATCTTCTTTTGCACTGCATGTATGCTTCTGTTCTTGATCCGTAATCCAGTGATGTTGTGAAATTACCCACTACAACACAATGTCATATTCTGCAATGTCTTAACTATGAACAATGTCATATTATTCTACTATTATTTAAACCGTCTCTTTATTTGCCAATCTGAAATGGGATAAATTGACAGCACACTAACCATTGATACTTATGTGATCTTTAGCACCGCATGTATGCTTGAGTTCTTGATCTGTAATCCAATGGTGTCGTGAAGCTACCAACTCCTTCAGAATGTCATTTCATGCCATGTCTTAACTTGAACAATACCATATATTGTTAATGCTATTTTAAAATGTGTCTCTTTATTCGCTAATAAGAAATGTGATGAATTGTCAGCACTGATACTTATATGTGCAAAACCTCTCATCTGTCTGCTTGTTTCTCTTTCAGAGTGATACCTCTGACCCCATGAAGAACTGCCACAATGATTGTGAGATGAACCCATTGCATGTCCCTCTCACATATATTGCAGGGAAGAAGGCAACACATCTTGGAGAGAGCGATACAACTCCAAAGTCATGTCTGAAGTGACACAAGCTCGATGAAGTCACCACCTGAATCTGTAAAACTTCTTCAATCTCAAATTCCAGCATCAAGACATGGTTCAGCTGAACCCCTGCTTGAACTCCAATCTCTATGGAAGATCAACGAGAAGTCCAGTGCGTCCATTGATGCTATGCAACAAGAGTTGGAGGATATAAGTGTCAAACAAGCGTAGTCTCATCAGCTAGCTCAGTTGCTTGCGCTGCTCCCGAGAAGGGCTAACCTTTCTTGAACTCTATTGAAGTGATGTGCGATCGGTTCCACCTAGTTCGCAATGCAAACTCTCTGATGCATTTTTATAACGCTTTGGTCCCACCGAAACGAGCGAATCGGTCCCACCGAGTTTGCCCGACCAACCCTCTGTGTGCTTATTACCAAAATCGGTCCCATCGAGTTTGTGTAATCGGTCTCACCGAGATTACGTTATGCCCTAACCCTAATGAAATCAGTCCTACCGAGTTGATCATATCGGTCCCACCGAAATGCCTAACGGTCACATTATGAACTAAATCGGTCTGACTGAGTTCTCTGAATCGGTCCCACCGAGTTTGGTAAATTGTGTATAACGGTTAGATTTTGTGTGGAGGCTATATATACCCCTCCACCCACTCTTCACTTGTGGAGAGAGCCATCAGAACATACCTACACTTCCATCATACATGTCTGAGAGAGAACCACCTACTCAAGTGTTGAGATCAAGATATTCCATTCCTACCGTATGAATCTTGTTCTCTAGCCTTCCCCAAGTTGCTTTCCCCTCAAATCATTCTTCCACCATATCCAAATCTTTGAGGAGCTATTTGAGTGTTGGGGAGACTATCATTTGAAGCATTTGAGCAAGGAGCTCATCATCAACACACCGTCTATTACCTTTTGGAGAGTGGTGTCTCCTAGATTAGTTAGGTGTCACATGGGAGCCTCCGACAAGATTGTGGAGTTGAACCAAGGAGTTTGTAAGGGCAAGGAGATCGCCTACTTCGTGAAGATCTACCCTAGTGAGGCAAGTCCTTCGTGGGCGATGGCCATGGTGGGATAGACAAGGTTGCTTCTTCGTGGACCCTTCGTGGGTGGAGCCCTCCGTGGACTCGCGCAGCCATTACCCTTCGTGGGTTGAAGTCTCCATCAACTTGGATGTGCGATAGCACCACCTATCGGAACCAAGACAAAAACATCCGTGTCTTCACTTGTGTTTGCTCCTTCAAACTCCTCCCTTTACCTTCATATGCAATTGATTTACATTCCACTGCTATACTCTTAGAATTGCATGTGTAGGTTTATTGCTTGACTTGTGCTAAGTTGCTAAAATCTGCAAAGAACTAAAATTGGGAAAAGGCTAGATTTTGCTTTAGTCAAGTGTTCAAAGTTGCATTCTTTACTTCACAATACCTATATACTCTTGTTATGCATGCTTGTTGTGCATTGTGAAAGTTAAACATGTGCTAAATCTCCACTCCAACTTCAAGTATTTCAAAAGCTGCCACTTTTCTCGCTAGAATCTATTCACCCCCCCCCCCCTCTAGACACATACTCTTCTCTATCATTTCAATTGGTATCAGAGCATTGGTCTCCATTGCTTTGGTTTAATCACCATTGGAGGAAGATGGATGAGTCTACGTTGGGGAGTATTAGACGTAGAGTGCCTATGCTTGATGGAGAGTACTTTCATGAATGAAAAAATGAGATGCTTGAGATCTTCAATGAATATCATTTGAACAAGTACATTGACAATCCTTGTGTGCCCCCCATTGATGCTTCCAATCCTACTTTCAATGAGAAACTTGACATGGTTCGAAATCTTAGGACTGTTAATCTTATCACTAGAGGATTGCCTAGAAACTTGCTTGTATGTTTGCCAACTCTTGAATGTGCTTATACTATATGGAGATTTCTAGAGGAACGATTCCCAAATTATTCCTTGAAAAATCTGGATGAGATTCTCCATAAGTCTATTGCCTTAAATAAGATCAGTACTAGTGATCCTAAGTTTGGTGATTGTTTGTTTGAGCTTCGTGAACTCATGCATGCCAAAGGAGATGTTGGAATAATTAGCAATATCATTTCCGAAGTCATTAGAATTCATAGAGATGAACATTGTTACGGTCATAATTCTAATGAATCACTCTCTCTAGGTGTTGATCAATCACATGACGATGAGGAACATGGATACTATGATGAGGAAGATGATAGTGACCTTGATGAACAAATGAGACATTTCGGTCTTATGGAAAATCTTCGTGGTTACGCAGTCGGAGGAAATGAATGGGTGCTTGATAGTGGTTGCACGGATCACATGACCGGAGATAAGGACATGTTTGATGAGCTTGCTAGAAATGATGGTCCATGAAAGTATGTTACCTTTGGTGACAACTCTAAGGGTAAAGTTGTTGGCCTCGGTAAGGTGGCCATATCCAACGATAGCTCAATTAAGAATGTCATGCTTGTAGAATCTCTCGGATATAATCTTCTCTCCGTGTCTAGATTAGCTGATTTTGGTTTAAATGTGCTATTCACTCATGCTGATTGCCAAGTCTTTCGTAGAGATAATCATAATATGGTCTTTACCGGCATTCGTAGAGGTGACCTATACATTGTTGACTTCACTAAGAAAGCCCAACCCCGCACTTGTTTTATTGCTAAATCTTCTAAAGGTTGGTTGTGCCATAGAAGGTTAGGTCATGTCGGTATGCGAAATTTTGATAAGCTAATTAAAGCTGATCATATCCTTGGTGTTAAAGATGTTATATTTGACAAGGATAGACTTTGTAGTGCTTGTCAAGCAGGAAAACAAGTTGGAGGAAGTCATCTCGTGAAGAACATCATGACTACTAGAAGACCACTTGAGCTACTTCACATGGATCTTTTTGGTCCCAATTCTTACAAAAGCCTCGGTGGTAACTCTTTTGGATTAGTCATTGTTGATGATTTTTCAAGATTTACGTGGGTGTTCTTTCTTGATGATAAATCGCAGGTCCAAAAGATCTTCAAAAACTTTGCTAGGAAGGCCCAAAACCAATTTTAAGTGAAGATCAAGAAGGTTCGCAGCAAATGTGGATACCTTTCTTGATGAAGAAGGGATTTCACATGAGTTCTCGGCTACATACACATTTCAACAAAATGGAGTTGTTGAGAGGAAGAACCGGACACTCATTGAAATGGCAAGAACGATGCTTGACGAATACAAGACGCCAAGACACTTTTGGGAAAAAGCGGTTGAGACAGCCTGTTATGCAACAAATCACTTGTATCTTCACAAGCTTCTCGGCAAGACGGCCGGCATACGAGCTTCTCACCGGTAACAAACCCCAAGTTGGATACTTTTGAGTATTCAGCTCAAAGTGCTACATTCTTGATAAGCATCGTCGTTCTAAATTTGCTCCAAAATCTCATGAAGGTTTCCTACTTGGTTATGGCTCAAACTCTCACACTTACCGTGTCTACAACAATTTCACCTGAAAGGTTGAAGAGACGGTAGATGTGAAGTTTGATGAATCTAACGGCTCGCAAGTAGAGCAATTGCCAATTGATGTAGGAGATAAAGATCCTTCAGAAGCAATTCAAGACTTGTCTATTGGCAAGATCCGTCCAACGAAGGTGAAAGAGAGTACTTCATCCGTCCATGTGGAAGCTCCTACCTCACGACAAGGTGAACCACAAGTTGACTTGGAGGCATCCACAAGTGGGACACGCCATGATGAAGGAACGCGGATGTGCATCAAGATGAACTTCATCGACCTCCTTCTCCACCTCCACAAGGGGACAACAACACCAACAACAATGAAGAAGGAAAAGAAGAGGAAGAAGACGATGAAGAAGATGTTCCACCCCGACCCAAGCAAAAGCTTTCACGAGTTACAGCAAGAATTGCTAGAGATCATCCCGTAGAGCAAATCTACAATGATATCCAAACTGGGAGAATCACTCGCTCTAAATCTCGTTTAGCTAACTTATGTGAACATTACTCTTTCATATCTAACCTTGAACACACGAAGGTTGAAGATGCTCTTGATGATCCAGATTGGGTGAACGCTATGCACGAAGAGCTACACAACCTTGAGAGAAATCAAGTGTGGACATTGGTCGAGAAGCCCGACAACAACCACAACATCATTGGTATCAAATGGGTGTTTGGCAACAAGCAAGACGAAGATGGTCAAGTCGTCCGCAAAAGCACGTCTCGTCGCCCAAGGCTACACTCAAGTCGAAGGTATGGACTACGGTGAGACATACGCCCCCGTTGCTAGACTTGAGTCCATTCGCATCTTACTTGCTTATGCTAATCACCATGATATCACCTTGTACCAAATGGACATTAAAAGTGCTTTTCTCAACGGTGAAATTGAGGAGGGAGTTTATGTTAAACAACCTCCTGGCTTTGTCAATCCCAAGAAACCCGATCATGTTTACAAACTACACAAAGCTCTTTATGGTCTTAAACAAGCTCCTAGAGCATGGTATAAATGCTTGGCCAAGTTCCTAATTGAAAAAGGCTTTGAGATTGGAAAAATAGATTCAACTCCATTTACTAAAAGGGTTAATGGTGAATTATTTGTGTGCCAAATTTATGTTGATGATATCATATTTGGTTCTACTAACCCCCATTTTAGTGAAAGGTTTGGAAAGCTAATGTCGGAAAAGTTTGAGATGTCTATGATGAGTGAACTCAAGTTCTTTCTTGGTTTGCAAATCAAGAAAACTAAGGAGGGTACCTTTGTTTCTCAAACAAAGTATACCAAGGACTTGTTCAAGAAGTTCAACATGCAAGAATGCAAAGGTATGACTACACCCATGCCTACTAGTGGACATCTTGACTTGACTAAGGATGGCGAACCGGTTGATCAAAAGGTTTACCGCTCTATGATTGGTTCATTGTTATATCTATGTGCCTCCCGTCCTGATATTATGCTAAGTGTGTGCATGTGTGCACGATACCAAGCGGCTCCTAAAGAATGTCACCTTAAGGCTGTGAAAAGGATAGTGAGATACTTAATTCATACACCAAATTTTGGCATTTGGTATCCTAAGAGGTCTTCTTTCGATCTTGTTGGCTACTCCGATTCGGACTATGCCGTTGACAAGGTTGAAAGAAAGTCCACTTTGGGTACTTGTCAATTTCTTGGTAGATCTCTTGTGTCTTGGTCCTCCAAGAAACAAAACTCGGTATCCTTATCCACCGTCGAAGCGGAATACATTGCCGCTGGATCATGTTGTGCTCAATTGCTTTGGATGACCCAAACTATTAAAGATTATGGGATCTATGTGAAACATATTCCATTGCTTTGCGACAATTAAAGTGATATTAAGATCGCCCATAACCCCGTCCAACATTCTCGAACTAAGCATATTGAAGTTCATCATCATTTCATTCGAGATCATGTTGCTAAGGGTGATATCAATCTTAAACATGTTCGCACCGATAAGCAATTAGCGGATATATTTACTAAACCACTTGATGAGAAAGTGTTTTGCAGGTTGAGAGGTGAATTGAACATTATTGATACCTCAAACTTGGAGTAGGAACTCAATTTGGATACATGCAAGACTTGAGCCTTTGACTAATCCTTGACTTTTTCTCTTATGATCATATGTCTTGGATATATTTGTACCCTTGCATGCTATCTAACCCTTGTAGGCACTTGGATGAATCTAAATCCATGAGATTCCAACTCACTCATATCTTGAGCAATCTCTATATCACCAAGTCTCTACACCGTGGTGGTTGAAGACAAGGAAGCATGAAACCCGTCAACATATCCTTTGACAATTTATATATATCAAATTTCATTCGGTATCAAGTTTTCATGATTGTCATTTTGGATACACAAGTGCTCTTACTAGCAAGACTAACTCATGTAGGTAGATGAACTCAAACTACAAGTGGTGCTCCCAATTCTTGATGAGCTACGTCAACCTTGAGCAACCACACAAGTTCAACTACATGATCAAGATCAACAACACCACCCAAGGTATGTTATTCCATCTTAGAGAAGCTTTACCTCAAGTCATGGGTCAAAGCAGCTCAACAAGATGTGAATACATCAAAATGCTTAAACGAAAATGGCAACCCCATTTTCAGCTTAAACGATGAGTATGACCTATAATCAAGTGTCGTCACTTGACTCCTAAGTCAATATACTCTAACATAGGTGACTTTGTCGCCGACCAATTCTAGATAAAGTTCTCTAAGTGTTTCTATGTGCTCTTGCATTTGTTACTTACATTTTGTTCCCCTCTCTTAACAAAAAAACCTCATCTAGATTTTCTTTTCTCAGTTTTGTTCCTCATTTTCTGCATCCAATTCATTGCAAATCTTTCAGTTAATTCCTTGCAAATCTTTGTGAGATCTTATTTGCATAGTGAGCTGAGATGGAAAATTGTTCTCTCAATGTTGAACTCGGACCCACCGATTTGCCTCTTTCGGTCAAACCAAACCATCTCGGTGCCACCGAATGAAACAACTCGGTGCTACCACTTTCAATACCGAGGAGACAATTTGTCATTTGCATCCTACATATTTGTTCCAGCTCCACTCCATGATACTTGTCCTCTACTAGCATCACATTTTATATACTGCTCTGCTCTGTGACTCAAGGACCAAACCTATTTTGACTCTCACTCCAGAAGACCCCTTCTTGGAAATTGATGTCAAAGGGGGAGAGAGAGTTCACATCAAAGCTTAAGGGGGAGAGAGAGTTCAAAGATTAAGGGAGAGAGAGTTCACATCAATAAGAACATCTCTTCAAGAGGAGAAAGGAATCACACATGCCCCAGATGCTTGGTGTTCAAGAGGAGAGAAGTCACATGTCTTTAAGAGGGGAAAGACATGTCTATGTTATTGATCTGATCTGTTTTGCTCTAATTCTCTTTCCCTAATTTCTTCCATTATCCAATATGAGATTCAGGGGGAGAAAGACTGCTTGGGAAGAAAGTCTTTTGAATTCGTTGCATATCTTTTACCTTTGGGAACATGTCTGCATTCAAGAGTACCTAGTACTCACTCTCTACATGTTATCCAAATCTTGGTACTCTTGTGGCTCTTTTGTTGCTCTGTCTAGTAGATGTACCTGTGTTATCTAACCTTGTTTACTCAGGTTCATCCCTTCATAAGCAAGCTCAAGATCACAAGGTAAGTATATGCATCACACTCATGTGCATGAAGATTTCTTGCTAATGTACATATTGTTTGCAAGAAGGAATCATGAACATGAGGATACACTTCATATATTCATATCATTTGCTCTGATGCATATAGCCAAGATACATGTAACTCATTGCTTGCTTTTTCATGTCTATGCTTTCACATGTTCTTATATTCCATATTCACATGATTGCATACATGTAGGGGGAGCCTATGCATGTTACATGTCCTTCCAAAGCTTTACTTGCTATCCTTCATATCCTTATCTAAAGCTTTGATGTATGTTGTCATCAATTACCAAAAATGGGGAGATTGAAATCCTCGGTGATTTTGGTAATTAATGTCAACATATCACTTGTTGGACTAATGTTTTCATCTAGTATATTTCAGACTAGTTCAACAAATGGAGTGACATGGAGTAGAGGATGTGGAACCCCTTTAAGATGATAAGGACAAAAGGATTGGCTCAAGCTCAAAGCTCAGGACTCTACATTTTCTATTTCGGTGATCCAAGATCACATTGAGTCCATAGGAAAGCCAATACTATTAAAAGGGGATGAGGTGTTGCTTAATGGCTTGCTTGCTCAAAGTGCTTAGTGATATGCTCCAAAACCCTCAACCACTTTCTCACATCCACATATGTCCCAAAGCAAAAGTCAAACTCGGCCTCACCAAAAAATTCTATCCGGCGCCACCGAGTTCATTTGACATATCCACTGCCAGAAACCCTAATCACTTCGGTCTCACCAAAAGGGATCTCGGTCTCACCGAGATGGGATTGCAAACTCTCTGTTGCCTGTTGCAATATTTTCGATCTAACCGAGATGTGCGATCCGTTCCACCGTGTTCGCAATGCAAACTCTCTGTTGCCTTTTCGTAACGTTTTGGTCCCACCGAAACGAGCGAATCGGTCCCACCAATTTTGCCTGACCAACCCTTTGTGTGCTTATTACGAAAATCGGTCCCACCGAGTTTGTGTAATCGGTCTCACCGAGATTACGTTATGCCCTAACCCTAATGAAATTGGTCCTACCGAGTTGATCATATCGGTCCCACCAAAATGCCTAACGGTCACATTATGAACTAAATCGGTCTGACCGAGTTCTCTGAATCGGTCCCACCGAGTTTGGTAAATTGTGTGTAACGCTTAGATTTTGTGTGGAGGCTATATATACCCCTCCACCCACTCTTCACTCATGGAGAGAGCCATCCGAACATACCTACACTTCCATCATACATGTTCTGAGAGAGAACCACCTACTCAAGTGTTGAGATCAAGATATTCCATTCCTACCATATGAATCTTGTTCTCTAGCCTTCCCCAAGTTGCTTTCCACTCAAATCATTCTTCCACCATATCCAAATCTGTGAGGAGTTGTTTGTGTGTTGGGGAGACTATCATTTGAAGCACTTGAGAAAGGAGTTCATCATCAACACACCGTCTATTACCTTTTGGAGAGTGGTGTCTCCTAGATTGGTTAGGTGTCACTTGGGAGCCTCCAACAAGATTGCGGAGTTGAACCAAGGAGTTTGTAAGGGCAAGGAGATCGCCTACTTCATGAAGATCTACCCTAGTGAGGCAAGTTTTTCGTGGGCGATGGCCATGGTGGGATAGACAAGGTTGCTTCTTCGTGGATTCTTCGTGGGTGGAGCCCTCCGTGGACTCACGCAACCGTTACCCTTCGTGGGTTGAAGTCTCCATAAACTTGGATGTACGATAGCACCACCTATCGGAACCAAGACAAAAACATATGTGTCTTCACTTGTGTTTGCTCCTTCAAACTCCTCCCTTTACCTTCATATGCAATTGCTTTACGTTCCGCTGCTATACTCTTAGAATTGCATGTGTAGGTTGATTGCTTGACTTGTGCTAAGTTACTAAAATCTGCCAAGAACTAAAATTGGGAAAATGCTAGATTTTGCTTTAGTCAAGTGGTCAAAGTTGCATGCTTTACTTCACAATACCTATAGACTCTTGTTATGCATGCTTCTTATGCATTGTGAAAGTTAAACATGTGCTAAATCTCCACTCCAACTTCAAGTATTTCAAAAGCTGTAACTTTTCTCACTAGAATCTATTCACCCCCTCTAGACACATACTCTTCTCGATCCTTTCAATATCTCCATTGGTCATGGCTGTTAGCGGGTTATCGGATCCAAAACCGGACCCGATAGCTTAATGGCGACCCATTATGGTGGATGCCATGTGTTAGTTACCCTTGACGAAAGCACTTCCATGACGCGGCATTTATCGTCATGGAAGTGGACACTTCCATTGGCGACAAGACCCTCCTCCCCGTCTTCTTCGTCTTATTGGACGATGCCGACCTCGTCCGATGCGCGGCCGTCGGGGAGGTGACGACGCCATCCTGCGCTGTGGCGCCCTTCACGACTACAGCTTCTTCTAGCACAGCGGCCATACGCTGCACATGGGCAACGGGCACATCCTCCTCGTCTTCTTCGGCCGCTCAAGTTCCGCATTTGAAGATAGTCTTAGTGAACATGTTCAATTTTTTGTGTCACTAGCTCAGCACTGATGGTGATTCAATTTTTTAGCCCAGTCCATATGTCGCAATTTTGCGTGATTCATTTTCTCGGTCGTTCAGGAATTTGCAGAAACTGTTTACTTTTTGTTGTCATGCTAATTGATAAATATTGCATGACAAACTTTTTTAAAAATTATAGTTGATGGTATCTGAAAATCTGTTTTATGCCATGCAAACACAAAATATGTTGCCATGTCGCCTCAACTTCTGCAGGCATCCCAAATTAAATTATTTCTGACCATGGCAAAACATCATAATAAGTTGCCATGGAAACACAACGTATGTTGCTGTGTCAAAATCATGTTTTCATTGCCATGGCAAGAAAATATAATATGGTTTGCCATGTTTCTGAAGCTGTTAGTACTATTTCCATGGCAATTTATAGATGTTATTCTCAACAAACTGTTGCAATTCGTCTGTAAAAATTCCATGGCAAATTTTGTAAATTTCACATGGCAATTTTCTGAAATTTGTTTTAGCTAGAACATGGCAAATTAAGTAAAATTTGCCATGTGAATAAAAGTTTTTTTGCCATGGAAAAAGTAGATTAAATTTTCCATGTGAATAAAAGTATTTTTGCATGGCAAAACAGAGTAAATTTTGCCATGGCAAATTAAACAAAAATTTGCCATGTGAATAAAAGTTGGTTTGCCATGGAAAAATAGAGTAATTTTCCATGTGAATAAAAGTATTTTTGCATGGCAAAATACAGTAAATTTTGCCATGGCAAGTTAAACAAAAATTTGCCATGTGAATAAAAGTATTTTTGCCATGGCAAATTAAACTAAAATTTGCCATGTGAATAAAAGTACTTTTGCCATGGAAATTTTTCCATGGAAAAAATAGTGTAATTTTTTGCGATGGCAAATTAAACTAAAATTTGCCATGCGAATAAAAGTTTTTTGCCATGGAATAATAGAGTAAAATTTGCCATGGCAATAAAAGTATCCCATGTAATTTTTGCGATGGAAAAAATAGAGTAAATTTTTCCTTGGCAAATTAGATTAATTTTTTTGATGTGAATAGTATTTTTTTTGCCATAGAAAAATAGTGTAATTTTTGCCATAGCAATTTTTTTGTTTTTGAATTTTTTTTTTGAGAATCAACTGTTTTTGACTTTCTAGTCTGTGTGCAATTACCAGCTTTTTAATACCTGGGTGTTTTGTGTGCATACGCTGGGCCTTTTCTGGCCCACTTTCTTTAACCTGGACGTATCGACAGTGTTGCTCGTGAAGGAGGGGTTCGGGCTGGAGCGTTCCCAGATCGAACAATTCTGTTCGGTGGAGGGTGTTCCCAGATCGAATGTTTCTGTTTGGTCCAGCGCCTGCCCAGGCCGAATGTTCGGTTCTTATCGAGGTCCAATTTTTGTCAATTTCTACGATAAATAGTTTCGGATAGAGGGAGTTTTTTCTGTTAAAAGCAACTCGTATATCATCTCAAAAAGAATAGTTATTATTTGAGCTATATCCTGCCATAAGAAGAGCTATACTTGAAACTGTTTGCAACCTTGTCCCTCCCCCCTAGTACCAGCCAAGCAGCCAAGCCCAAAGGGATTAGCGAGCTTTATACATTCGGATCACGCGCGCGCACCCATACTCGCACTCGCGAGCAACTGCACCTAAATATTCAGAAGTAGGGATGAGGCACTTTGTAATTTTTCGTACAGCACATGGCTGTGCAAGTTGTAGCAATTTTGTCACTGATAGTAATTCTTTCAAACTTGCATCTACAATATTAGTTAGTGTTGTCCAATTTAATCAGCTGATTATATGTCTTGGCAATGGTAGATAAATTGGGTGTTGTGCAGTGGCACAATCTGATAACGTGATGCCTCAAGTTGGCATGATATTCAAAAGTCGAGGGGAGGCTTGGCTGTTCTGGGTAGCATATGATGGTCAATGCATCTACTAGTGCTACACAAAAGCCGTTAATTTTTAGAAAATATATGTACCATTAAAAAATGTATATGACATTTAAAAATTGTTCACATGTTTTCAAAAAGATGTATGTTACATTTTTTCTGCAATGTAAAAATGTCCGTGTAATCTACAATTAAATTTTTGTTGCCATTAAAAAATGCACGTTACATTCTAAAAAATGTTCACACATTTCAGAAATAGGATTGTGACATTTATAAAATGTTTATACAACTTTATCGGTGTACTAAAATAGGGATACCTTAGTATCCCGACTAGTGCACGGGCAGTAGCAGCGTCCCGTGGCAGGGTTTGCCACGCGCTCGCCAAGGCCCACTTTGGTTCCTTTGCAGCCATTCAAGAACAGAGTATTCATGTCAAAGAAACAAGGCCCCGGCAAGAGGAGCTTGCCGGGAAGGCCGCTCCAGGCTCAAAATCACCCCTTTAGCACAAGACCCTGGCAAGAGGAGCTTGCCAGGAAGGCCAAAGCATGGCATTTCAGGAGACTTGCCGTGGCACATTGCGCGCCCCGGCAAGGCCCGGAGAGCGACAAACTTCCGGGCGCGGCAAGGTAGCGACCGCGGCAAGGCGCTTGCCGCGGCAAGCTTCCACTGTGTGCCCGCGCTCCAGCTCATCCGGCCACGCGTCGCCCTGGGGCCCTTCCAGGAGCACGTGGCGGAAGGCTGTGCAGCCTGGGGTACACGGTGGCAAGCCACGATGACGAGGCCACCGTCGTGGCGAACGGAGACGCCCGGACGGACGCTTTTTTGCACTGTTTGGGGCGACGGTGACGGGCATTCAATGCCCTTGTCCCCCACCGTCAGGGTTAGGTACAGAGCACTGTACATACACTGTTACAACTACCACCATTTTTACGTTGTTACCCTCACCTACGTTGCCACCTGTCGGTGACCCCTTTGACCTATAAAAGGAGGCCCATGCACAACGTAGAGGGGGTTCCGATCTTCGATCACTCTCACGCTCGGCGTAGCTAGCAACCAGCACTGTAGCTCTTCTTGCTCCCGAGCCAAGAACACAATACAAACCAAAGCAGGAGTAGGGTTTTACGCATCCGTGCGGCCCGAACCTGGGTAAACTGCTCGTGTGCTCGCCTCGATCCGGTCTTCGTGCGCCCTCCGCTCCCTTGCCGTACCGAAAAGGGGCTCCGGTCCCATAGGTGTTCGTGGGCGATCAGTTTCCCCGACATCTTTGGCGCGCCAGGTAGGGGGCGTCGAGGTTGTGCGAACTTGATCTGGCATTCACGCGGGCGCAGCCTTCAGCAACTTCATCAACTTCGTTAACTTCATCGACATGCCGCCGAAGAAGAAAGCTTCGGATGTAGGAGGCCCGTCCGCGTCGATCCCGCCACCACCAGAACCAACGGTTGGTGGGGTAGACGCTGGCGGAAGGACGGACGCCGGCGAGGAAACTCACGGCGCCGCCAACTCCAAGGACAAGACGGACGACCGAGCGCACTCCAAGACCTCGGTGTCCGTACACGCGCCGCGCCCCTCTCAGGAGGTGCCGGACCGGCAGCGACGTGGTACACAAGGTACCATCCGCTTGCTGGGCCAAGGACAAGTTGGCGGGTCGCGGGACGCTCAAGGCCAACGCGCTGGCACGAGCAAGGTACAGTCGCCGGGGCGAGAACCTGCTCCTTCTAACGCTGTTAAAAGTCCGCGCATATCTCGCTCCTCGCACCGCTCGCCACCGCTCCCCTCCACTCCAGCAGAAGCTCTAGCCCGAGCTCAGCTGCTCCTCGACTTCCCTCCAGCGGCAGACAAGGCCGAAGACTGGAGGGCTACCATCCAAAGCCTCATCGCCTTCGCCAACAACGACACGCCGCAGCAGCCGGCGACGTCACGTCCGCGGCAAGTCAGCCAGGCGCGGGCCGATGGAGACAAGACCGCAGGGGGTGCAACTACTGTGCACTCCCCGCCCCGAAGGCCGAAATCGCCGACTCGTCGGATCAACATCGACGACGACTCCACGATGTCGTCGGATCCACGAGCTCGCCGCGATCAACGCCAAGTCCTCGACGACAGACGACAAGAAGACGCTCGAACTCGCATCGAGCGTCGAAGAGAAGCGCGACGACAGTCCGACTAGCGCGCTGCGACCGCTGTCGACAAGCACGCGCCCGGAGAACCGGGCGACTTGCCGTACGCGGCAGGTTGCCCTGCGTTCACCCATGAGCTGCGAGAAGTCCAGTGGCCCAGCATGAAAAACTTCAAGCCCGACGTACCCGAGAAGTACGACGGCAAGACCCATCCCTCAGAGTTCCTCAACATCTACACCATTGCGGTGCAGGCTACCGGGGGACGAGACGAGAAGATATTAGCAAACTACTTCCCGCTCGTGCTCAAGCCAAACGTCAGATCTTGGCTCATGCACTTGCCGGAAAACTCCATCGCTTCTTGGGCCGACCTGTGCCACCAGTTCGTCGGCGCCTTCACGGGCGGCCACAAGCCCCATGGCCAGGAGAGCGATCTTCATATACTCGCCCTGAAGGAAGGAGAGTCCCTGCGAAAATACATCCAGAGATTCAGCCGCGTCCAGCACAATATCCCAGACGTCCACCCCGCCGCGGTTATTAGCGCGTTCCATCAGAACGTGCGTAACCGTAGAATGAGGGAGGAAATGGCGATGTGCAAGATCCAGGACGTCAGTGAGCTTTATGCCCTGGCTGACAAGTGTGCGCGCGCTGAAGAGGGGAGGAGACTCCCCGGAGAGGATGCTAGAGCAGGAGGAACGGACAGTGAGGATGCCGCCTCGGCAAGGAAAAACCGGCGGCGGAACAACCAGAAAAAGAAGAACAAAGAAGTACTGACCGTCGAGTAGTCCGGCAAGGAGGCAGGCACCAAGAAAGCTCAGGCTGGTGGCTCCGGCAAGGAAGCTGCCACTATAGCCGCCGCCGACAAGCAGGACGGATCCGACAAACAGTACTGCAAGATCCACCGCACCAAGGGCCACAATCTCCAGAACTGCAAAAGGGTCGAGTACCTCGTTGAACAGCAGAAGGCTGAGTACGAGCGACGCGACAAAGAGAAGGCCCAGGGAGGCAGAGGAGAGTCCAGCAAGAAGCGGCCATTCAATGGCCGGGGAGGACGCCGCGGCAAGGCCAAGTAGCGGCAAGGAGATAGACCTCCCCGCGGCCGCGACAAGGACGAAGACGAAGACGACGACGAGGACATGGACGACGGAGACAACAGCGAACAGGAGTTCCAGAAGGCCATAGAAGTTCTGTGCGTCGATGGAGGTGCCTCTCTGCATACTTCCCACCGCCAACTCAAACAATGGGTGCGGGAAGTTAATGCAGCAGAGCCACCCGTCGAGTCGCGCAAGCTCCTGAAGTGGTCCAGCACGCCCATCATCTTCGACATTGAGGATCACCCTGACCGCACAACTGCGGTCGGGTGCTTGCCGATGTTGGTTTCGCCAACCATCCGCAACCTCAAGGTCACCAAGATGCTGGTTAACGGTGGGGCCGGCCTAAACCTGATCTCCTCTGCTGTAGTCCGAAAGCTACAGATCCCCGACAGCGAGCTCGAGGAAACCGGAACTTTCCAAGGAATTAACCCGGGAAGGAGCAAGCCGAAGGGGAAGATCACGCTGCCAGTAACCTTTGGCGGAGAGCTGAATTTCAGAACTGAGAGGATCACCTTTGACGTTGCCGATATCCCATTACCATACAATGGGATACTTGGCCGTCCGGCACTCGCCAAGTTCATGGCAGCCTCTCACTATGCCTACAACATGCTCAAGATGCCAGGGTCGATAAGCGTCATCTCTGTCCCCGGCGATAAGAAGGACGTGCTTATCTGCGCCGACAAGATCTACCGGGACGCAGCAGCTGCAACAGATAGCAAAACACTTGGCGCTGAAGCTCCCGGGGGGAAGAACAAGACCAAGTCCGGCAAGAGCTCTGGGGCCCACTCCGGCAAACGCACCTCTTCGGAGTGCTGCGCTGCCGTCGAGGACGCACCATCGAGCTCCACCGGCAAGTGCAAGAAGGGAATGGCAGCTCCACCTGCAGCCAAGAAGGTGTCCGCCAAGGAGGACGGCACTGGTGGTACTTTCACCATCAGTGCCACGCTCGACCCCAAATAGGAAAGCGCGCTCGTTGCTTTCCTGCGGGCGAATGTCGATGTCTTTGCCTGGCAACCATCTGACATCCCCGGTGTTTCCAGGAAAGTAATCGAGCACAAGCTTGTCGTTTGTCCTCACGCGCGACCCGTCAAGAAGAAGGTTAGGAAGCAAGCGGTGGAGCGCCAAGAGTTTATCGCTGAAGAAATCAAGAAGCTGGAAGCGGCAGGCCTTGTTAGAGGTGTACTTCATCCCACGTGGCTGGCCAACCCTGTTGTCGTACGCAAAGCAAATGGGAAGTGGAGGCTTTGTATAGACTTCACTGATCTGAACAAAGCTTGTCCCAAGGATCCTTTTCCCTTGCCGCGCATCGACCAGATCGTTGACTCCACGGCTGGATGTGAGTTGCTTTCATTCCTTGATGCATACTCCAGATACCACCAGATATTCATGGCTGAAGAGGATGAAGAGAAGACCGCATTCATTACTCCATGTGGCACTTACTGTTTCATACGCATGCCCTTTGGATTGAAGAATGCGGGTTCAACATTTGCAAGGGTGGTCCACACTGCTTTTGAACCACAGATACACAGGAATGTAGAAGCTTGCATGGATGATATAGTGGTCAAGAGCAAGAACAAGGATACCATGATTCAAGACCTAGATGAAAGTTTTGCGAATCTGCGCAAGATACAACTCAAGCTTAACCCCGAGACGTGTGTGTTCGGAGTCCCCTCCGGCAAGCTTCTCGGGTTCTTTGTGTCCAAGAGGGGGATTGAAGCCAATGCCGACAAGATCAAAGCCATTGAGCAGATCAAAGCTCCGAAGCGCGTCAAGGATGTACGAAGGCTTGCCGGCTGCGTGGCTGCTCTCAGCAGGTTCATTTCTAAGTCTGCGAAACGCGCCCTGCCGTTTTTCAAAATCTTGAAAAAGGCAGGTCCAATGAAATGGACTCCGGAAGCGGAGGCAGCGCTGCAAGACTTGAAAGGGTACCTGTCCTCCACTCCAATACTTGTCGCACCTAAGCCGCAAGAGAAGTTGTTGTTGTACTTAGCAGCAACCAATCAAGTGGTTAGTGCTGCGTTAGTAGCGGAAAGGGAGGCAGATGAGGAGCCCACAGCCCCGGCAAGCGCATCCAGCGACAAGCAGGGGGCTTCCCCGACAAGCTCTGGCCCCAACAAGGATGAGTCTGCGCAGATGCAAGAAGAAGTGCGAAAGAAGATGGTGCAGCGCCTAGTTTATTTTGTCAGTTTCCTCTTACAGGGGGCTAGGTCAAGATACTCCGGGGTGCAGAAGCTGCTTTTCGGCCTCCTCATGGCCTCGAGAAAGCTGCGCCACTACTTCCAAGCACATGAGATAACAGTGGTCACTCGCTTTCTGCTGAAGAGGATATTGCAAAATCCAGAAGCAACAGGCAGGATTGTCGAGTGGGCACTGGAGCTGTCAAGCTTTGGTCTTAAGTTTGAAAGTACTTCTACTATCCAGAGCAGGGCATTGGCAGAGTTCATAGCGGAATGGACACCAACGCCAGACGAAGAAGTTCCAGAGACAAACACCCCCGTCAAAGAAGCAAGCAAAGAATGGATAATGTACTTCGATGGTGCCTTCTCGCTGCAAGGCGCCGGCGCTGGTGTGCGGCTCGTCGCGCCCACCGGCGAATACCTCAAGTACGTTGTCCAAATGCACTTTCCCAAGGAGCAAGCGACGAACAACACTGCAGAGTACGAAGGTTTGCTTGCCGGCCTCAGAATCGCAGCAGAACTTGGGATCAAGAAGCTGATTGTGCGGGGGGATTCGCAGTTGGTTATCCGCCAAGTGAACAAGAGCTACCAGAGCCCATTGATGGAAGCTTACGTCGACGAAGTGAGAAAGCTTGAAGAACACTTTGAAGGCATACAGATGGAGCACGTTCCAAGAGCTCAAAATGACGTCGCAGACGGCCTGTCAAAGTGTGCTGCACTAAAGCTACCTGTGGAACCAGGGATCTTCGTGCTCAAGCTAACTCAACCATCCGTTACACCATCAAGTGGGCAAAGCAAGAAGAGAAAGTTGGTCTCCGGTGACTACTTGCCGGCGGATCTTCCTGAAGTCGCTGCCAAGGTCCCCAAGATCAACGACCGAGTTGCTGAGGAGCAGACTGCTCCTGCGGACCCTAGGGTTCGTACAGTTGAAGCAGGCGTTCCCGACAAGTCTTGCCCCGGCAAGCTTGCCGGGGAACGTCCAGCTCCGGCCGAGCCGCAGGATCTTGCCGTAGAAGCTGACATTCCCGCAGCAGCACTGATGCCTTTAGTCCTTGTTGTTGAGCCTCAAGCTCCAGCCTGGGCGCAGCAAATTGTCCATTTTTTTCAAACTGGAGAACTTCCCGAAGAGCTAGAAGAAGCAGAGAGAATAACCAGGCAGTCAAGTATGTACCAGTTCGTCGGCAATGAACTATACAGAAGAAGACTCAATGGTGTCAGATTGAAGTGCATTCCCCGGGAAGATGGGCAAAAGCTATTGGCAGAGATACATGGAGGCATATGTGGCCACCACATTGGCGCAAGAGCGCTTGCCGGGAAGGCGTTCCGACAAGGTTTCTTTTGGCCAGAAGCCCTCCAAGATGCAACTGCACAAGTAACCAAGTGTGAAGCGTGCCAGTTCCATGCCAAGCAAATACATCAGCCAGCTCAAGCTCTCCAGACGATCCCTTTGTCCTGGCCATTTTCGGTCTTGGGGCTCGACATCCTCGGACCCTTTCCCCGCGCAGCCGGGGGCTTTGAGTACTTGTACGTCGCCATCGACAAGTTCACAAAGTGGCCGGAAGTGGAACCAGTGAGAAAGGTGGCCGCGCAGTCAACAGTCAAGTTCTTCAGGTCAATTGTTTGCCGTTTCGGAATCCCTAACAGGATCATCACCGACAATGGCACGCAATTCACAAGTCGCACCTTCATGCAATACGTCCAAGACCTTGGCGCCAAGGTCTGCTTCGCCTCTGTTGCTCATCCGAGGAGCAATGGTCAGGCGGAGAGGGCAAACGCTGAAGTGCTGCGCGGGCTCAAGACAAGAACTTTCGACAGGCTACACAAGTGCGGAAGAAACTGGATTGAGGAGTTGCCGGCGGCTCTTTGGTCAATCAGGACGACACCAAATCGAGCCACCGGACAGACACCCTTTGCTCTTGTCTATGGAGCAGAGGCAGTTCTCCCCACGGAACTCGTATACGGGTCGCCTCGAGTGCTCGCTTACGATGAGCTCAAGCAAGAGCAGCTGCGGCAAGACGATGCACTGCTCCTCGAGGAGGACCGTCTTCAGGCTGTTGTACGAGCTGCTCGATACCAGCAAGCTTTGCGCCGCTACCATAGCCGCAAAGTCAAGGCCAGAAGTCTCGAGGAAGGCGACCTTGTTCTTCGGCGTGTTCAATCCGCCAAGAATTCCAACAAGTTGACGCCGAAGTGGGAAGGCCCTTATCGGGTGAGGCAAGTCACAAGGCCCGGCGCTGTCCGCCTTGAGACCGAAGAGGGCTTACCGGTGAGCAACTCCTGGAACATTGAGCACCTTCGCAAGTTTCACCCATAAGGCGCGGTTGCCGCGATCCGCTCCGGCAACCACCTTTTGTACAAGTCTTGCCGCTGTTGCATGTAAACCTTTGTACAAAGCCGGTCGCAGACCCCGTGCATCAGTAAAACTTATGTGCCCCGCACGACTTGTCGTTTCATGCCTTTTCGTTTTTCTTGCATGTATTATCTGACACTTTGTGCAGCACACGCCCCCGGTAAGCAATAATGATCCACAAGGCCCCATATATGTGTTTCCTCCCTTTTTCTTTTCTCTCAAGCAGAAGAAGTTTTTCCTCGCGCACAAGATTGCCGGGGGGAGGAGACAGTGGTATGGACCAAGTGCCGTTCAAGAAAGCCTTGCCTTGCCGGGAAGCAAACCGCACACAAAAGCTAAGTTACCAAAGTTTGAGCATTCAAATTTTTAAATTTTTAAAGTTATCTTCCTTGAACGACCGCACTTTGTATGGAAAACCTATGCGCGGAGGAACCTATCCGTAGCTAGCCGCACCCTTGCTTTGTTTCGAGCACGCTCAACGGCTTAAGTGTGCCGTGACAAGTGTCGCGCCCTTACTTCGTTTTCGAGTTCGCTCAACAACCTAAGTGTGCTGCGACTAGCTGCGGCGAGGTTTCTTGCCGGTAGAGGCGTTGCCAGCAGGCTGCTGAAGTCCCGCACTCAGCACTCGCGGCAAGGGTCCCTTTGCCGGCAAGTTCCCTAAAAGCGTAGGGTAAAAGCATACAAAGTAAAGGAGTCGAACAAAGGAAATAACACTGCATTAACTACCCAAAATAAAGTTATATTACAAGATGACTTGTCGCTGTTCAAACAAACTACTGTCCATAACGTGATTGACAGCGACAAGGGAAGCAAGAAGGAAGACAGTCTAGTCCACGCGGTCGCCGTCGACTCTTCTGATCTTGCCCACCTTGGCCACGATGGGGGCGACAAGGGCCTTCAGCGCCTCCTGGTCGGCGTCGGGCGGCAAGGTCCTGAGGACGTTCTCAAGGTTGAGCCCGGGGTTGCGGTAGACTATCTTCGTCAGCACTCTCTCCACAACTCCCGTGCAAAGCCTGCGCGCCTCGTTCGCCAGCTGTGTGGGGATCCTCTCCCGGAGCTGCTCAAGGGCCGGCGCCACTCCCCTGAAGAATAAGCTCAGCTTGGCGCTGTGAGGGAGGTTCGCGTCGGGGGAGTACCCGAGGTGCTCTGTCCCCAGCCCCGCCAACTCCCTGCCGATGTCAGCGGCGGCGGCGACAAGCTCCTCGGTCCATTGCTCCACCGTCTGCCTGAAGTTGTTTTGGGTGAGGGCGGCGCTGTCCAACAGTGCCCTCTCAGCCCTGAGGTCCTCCTTCAGCTTCGTCTCCCGGTTCCTGGCGCTGTCAAGTGATGCAGTGAGGGTGGACAGCTTCAATTCCAAGTCCGCGACAGAATCCTTGGCGATGGCGAGCTCCTTGCCCTTGTCGAAGAGACGGACCTGCAGCTCCGAGTGGCTGTGGGCGTCTTTCTCCCTCTCCAATGTGAGCGCGGCAACCTTCTCCTCGCTCGTCCTCAAGTTGATCTCCAACTGTGCCACCCTCGCCTCCAAGTCTCTCTTGGCGGTCTCTGCAGCTGCAGTGGCGTCCCTCACTTCCTGCAGAGCCCCGCCAAGGGACTGCTCGCGCGCGGTAAGGTCGTCCTCATGGCTATCGAGGTCGACCTTCCGCTGCGTCAGCTCACCTTCTCGCCGAGATAGATCTTCGGCGGCGAGCCGTTGCTGCTCCTCTGCTTCGGCCTTTTCAAGGATGCACGCCTGGTGCGCCTCGGCGAGCTCCTTCCGCTCCTCCGCCAAGGATCGGAGGGCCGCCTGGTTGGCGACCCGGAGCTCTTCGGCGCGTTTCTCCAAGTCGACGCTCGCCTTGGCGGCCAGAGCCTCTCGGGACTCCAGCTTGGCCTGCCTGGCGCGGTACAGGGCCAGGAGCCTCCGAAGGAGCTGCTCCTCCTCGGGCTCGTTGCTGCTGCCGGGCGCGTCGACAAACTTCAGCCCCGCGGAGGCGAGGACTTCCCCATCGAAGACCTCCCCCTCCGCGGGCGACCTTGACGTAGAAGCCCACGGGAGTTGGATGAAGACCCCGTTTCCGGTCTCCAAGTAGGCGCCAGTTCCGGTCGCGGCAGCGGCAGGGTCGGCGGTCGGCGCAGCGTCAAACGCTCCTGCGGCCTCAGGGTCGTCAGTGTGACCGCCGGTCCCCTCCTCAGCTGCCGCGTCGGCGTCCCTGATTGCCTCTTCGACGGCGGGCTCCTCGGTGCCGATCGCCTCCTCGGTGGCCGCGGCGCCACCAGTGTTGCCGCGCGCGGCCTCCTCGGTGGCGGCCTCCGTCTCCATAGGCTCTGGAGCAGACGAGTCTGAAGGCAAGAAAAAGAAAGAAGAATGGTCAAGCAAATATCCAAAAAGAAAATTTCAAGAGAGGAAAAGTTCAAGGGTTACCTGCGCGGGCCTCTTCATCGACGGGGTCCCTTGCCGCGGAGTTCTCCCTCAGCGGCGTGGTGGTGGCCCCCGCCGACGGAGGGCCGCTGGCGCCTTCCCTTGGCGGGGTGCTCGCCCTTGGCGGGGTACTCGCCCTTGGCGGAGTTCCCGTCCTTGGCGGAGTATTCTCCCTCGCCGGGGAGCTCCTCCTTGGCGGGGAGAATGAGACACGCCGCTTGTCGGGAGCAGTCTCTTGCCGCTCCTGAGGCTGCGGCTCCGCTTCTGTACAAGCCAACAAACAAGCAAAACGATAATGAAGATAAGAAGCCCATGCGCGCCCGACAAGTAAAGAGCGAACATAAAACTTACGCTGGGGGCTGCTCTGCGGGGCAGCTGGCTGGTCCGGCAAGCCTGTCGCGGGCGCATCCCCTGCTGCTGCGACGGGCTCGTCCTCAAGGTCGACCACCGGGATCTTGGCCCTCTTCGCCACCCTTTGGGCCAGGGTCCTGGAAGACAGACATCAAACAGAATCAGACAAAGAAGATTCGAGACAAGAACAGCAAATTGAAGAAAACAAGAGTTGCTTTACTTACTCTTCCTCCTCCTCGTCGGAACTGAGAACGGAGAAGTCGAAATTCGCCTCGCGCGTCCCGGCGCGAGGAGCTGGAGGAGTAGGCTCCCTCGGGCGCTTGGCGGGCGCCGGAACAGTGGTCTACGAAGATCCCGCTCCGGTCGTCGCCGAGGCCCGAGGGGCGGAAGGAGCGGTGGAGCCGGCGCGGGAAGACCCTCCTCTAGCCGCTGCAGAGGCGCGGGGCGCTCCCTTGACAGCCTTGCCCGCCGCGGTGGCGCGCGTCGGGCGGCGCTGCGGCCGCAGGGCCGCCGGACGCTCCGCCACGACTGCAGCTTTGCGGGGGCGCCTCCTCGCTGGAGCTGGGGGACTTGCCGGTGGCGGTGAACTTCCCGAGGATGAAGAAGAGTCAAGGTTCAGAGACCCGCCCGAGTCTTCGGCAGAATCGCTCGATTCAGCGCCCTGCTCGGCGGGCTCGCTCGACTCTGTTCCTTGCCCGGTGGCCTCGCTCGTCTCGGCGGGTTGCCCGGCAGGCTTTAACAGTTTGAGGATCTCTTCCTCCTCGGCCCGACTCACCGCCTCCGCTGCATCTGCCTCCTCCAAGGTATACCCAAACCCGCCCGCGGCCTCGGCTGCGGCTGCCTCCTCCAACCTGGTGGCGATATAAGCCATCTCCCGGTCGGTGGTGTCGCGGGTGAGGCCCTTCTTCTCGTCGGGATCGATGGGCAGCTCCACCAAGTTATCAAAGAATGTTTGCACGGCTTCGTCAGAGGGCGCCAGCCAAGTGGGGTCAATCCCATGGGAGTCGCACCACGGCATCGCCACGCGGATAGCGCTGAGCGACGAGTTGTTGCATAGCGGGACCACGCCCCGCGGCAATGCAAACCACTCCGGGTGCTTGGCGTCGTGCTTGAATAGCTCACGGAGCATCCCTTTGAGCTCCAAGACAGTGAAATTATAGTTAAGGCCTGGGCGCAGCCTCATACAGTCCGCCGCATTACCAAAATCCCAACCAGGCCTCTTCCTCTCCTGCAAGGGGGCGATGCGGCGGCGAAGGAAATCTGCCCCGACAGCCCCTACGGTGAGCTTGGCTAGCCGGAGGCGAAGGATCCTAGTGATGGCTATCTTCAGCTTGTCATCCTCAGGGGCCAGGTCACTCCAGTCGTTGCCACGCACTATTGCAGCTCGGCGCGGGGAAGTGAACTGCTCCGGGGCGTCCTCCATGATCCAGCACCAATTAGCCCTCCACTCCTCCCACTTGACGCGGAGTTCCCCAGTCAAGTATGCCTCTTTCTTATGGAGCCTAAATATCCAAGAAATCCCGCCGGACAGAGGAGACCCAGACTCTACTCGAGGTGTAAAATAATGGCGGAAGAGGGCAACATTGGGATGGACTCCGACAAAGTTTTCGCACAGATGTGCGAAAACTGTCATGGTCAGAACGGCGTTGGGGGTGAAGTCAAGAAGATGAAACCCATAGGTGTTCATAACATCGCAGAAGAATTCGGAGTACGGAGGGCAGTGTCCGCAATGGAAGAACAAAGCGAAATAGGCGTACCCTCCCGGAAACATGTCGCAGGCCTCGGCGGGGAGTACCCTGGTGCGCGGGTGCGCCTTTGTCTCCCTTGACCAGAAGAGGTAGAAGGAGTCCTTCAGCTCCCTCGCGCCGAGCCGCGGCGGGAAGACCACCATCTTCTTCCGCATTGCTGCTAGTTTCTGCGCCCGGTCGGTCTTCGCGGCTTTCGCCTTGTCGCCCTTCGGGGCCATGGCGGGGACGGCGAGGGAAGTCGACGGCGCTGGAGAGGCTGGCGGCGGCGGAAGAAGGGCGGAGCGCTGCTCTCTTTCGACCTTCGGGGAGGAGGAGAGCGGCGGGGGTTTCTGGAGGTTGAAGAAGCAATGAGCGAATGGGAGGAACTGCCCCTGTTTCCCCTGCTTTTAAGGGGAGAGGGGGACGTTCCGCATTTTCCCCATTAAAGAAACAGGCCACGATCTCTCCCACGACGTCGCAATCGACGCGTGCCGTTAGGGAAGGATGCGGCGGATACGGAGTGGGATGCGGCGCGCCGTGGGCCGCGTGTGCCCGTGCACTGTTTTGGGCCTGGCCAAACAGCGTTCGGCACCGTGTGTGGCACAGGCCCGGGGGCTCCTGTCAGCTCCCTCGCGCCGAGCCGCGGCGGGAAGACCACCATCTTCTTCCGCATTGCTGCTAGTTTCTGTGCCCGGTCGGTCTTCGCGGCTTTCGCCTTGTCGCCCTTCGGGGCCATGGCGGGGACGGCGAGGGAAGTCGACGGCGCTGGAGAGGCTGGCGGCGGCGGAAGAAGGGCGGAGCGCTGCTCTCTTTCGACCTTTGGGGAGGAGGAGAGCGGCGGGGGTTTCTGGAGGTTGAAGAAGCAATGAGCGAATGGGAGGAACTGCCCCTGTTTCCCCTGCTTTTAAGGGGGAGAGGGGGACGTTCCGCATTTTCCCCATTAAAGAAACAGGCCACGATCTCTCCCACGACGCCGCAATCGACGCGTGCCGTTAGGGAGGGATGCGGCGGATACGGAGTGGGATGCGGCGCGCCGTGGGCCGCGTGTGCCCATGCACTGTTTTGGGCCTGGCCCAACAGCGTTCGGCACCGTGTGTGGCCCAGGCCCGGGGGCTCCTGTCGGTGTACTAAAGTAGGGATACCTTAGTATCCCGACTAGTGCACGGGCAGTAGCAGTGTCCCGTGGCAGGGTTTGCCACGCGCTCGCCAAGGCCCACTTTGGTTCCTTTGCAGCCATTCAAGAACAGAGTATTCAGGTCAAAGAAACAAGGCCCCGGCAAGAGGAGCTTGCCGGGAAGGCCGCTCTAGGCTCAAAATCACCCCTTTAGCACAAGACCCTGGCAAGAGGAGCTTGCCAGGAAGGCCAAAGCATTGCATTTCAGGAGACTTGCCGTGGCGCATCGCGCGCCCCGGCAAGGCCCGGAGAGCGACAAACTTCCGGGCGCGGCAAGGTAGCGACCGCGGCAAGCCCTGGGCCCTTCCAGGAGCACGTGGCGGAAGGCTGTGCAGCCTGGGGTACACAGTGGCAAGCCACGATGACGAGGCCACCGTCGTGGTGAACGGAGACGCCCGGACGGACGCTTTTTTGCACTGTTTGGGGCGACGATGACGGGCATTCAATGCCCTTGTCCCCCACCGTCAGGGTTAGGTACAGAGCACTGTACATACACTGTTACAACTACCACCATTTTTACGTTTTTACCCTCACCTACGTTGCCACCTGTCGGTGACCCCTTTGACCTATAAAAGGAGGCCCATGCACAACGTAGAGGGGGTTCCGATCTTCGATCACTCTCACGCTCGGCGTAGCTAGCAACCAGCACTGTAGCTCTTTTTGCTCCCGAGCCAAGAACACAATACAAACCAAAGCAGGAGTAGTGTTTTACGCATCCGTGCGGCCCGAACCTGGGTAACTCCTCGCGTGCTCGCCTCGATCCGCTCTTCGTGCGCCCTCCGCTCCCTTGCCGTACCGAAAAGGGGCTCCGGTCCCATAGGTGTTCGTGGGCGATCAGTTTCCCCGACAAACTTTATTTTTTTGCATAGCTTAAAAAATTTGTATCATTCAGAAAAAATATTCCAACGCGTATTTGAAAAATGTTTAACACATATTAAAAAAAGTGTTCAAAAAATATATTTGGAAAAAAATGTTAATCAGATATTTCATAATGTTAAACGTATATAAAAATATATTTTAGGTGTATACGTAAAATGTTCAAATGTGGGGAAAAAATTAGACAGCAAAACATATTAAAAAAATGTTAATTATGTCTATCATTTTGTATAACCATGTATAAAGAAATGTTCTTGATGTATACGGAAAATATGAAATGTGTATGAAAAATAAAAAAATAAAAAGTAAAATTAAAAGTAAAGTATCACCCTCCCCACCCCAAGAAAACCGCTTAAAACCGAAGAAAGAAACAAAAGAAAAACCAAAAATAAAAATCCAAACCATAGAAAAACGTAAGAAACCAACACAAACTTGTGAAAAAACAAATAAAAACCACATGAAAGAAAATCATGCACACCTATAGTATTACACCGAAATGTATTACATCTTGGTACATGCGATACATAGCCCTAGCGCTGCGCGACAGTTATGTGTCGCTCATACTACTTGTTAGAAAGTGCAGATTGCCGCACCCCCTACCACAGCCATATCCAATCCAGTAGGTCACCCCCTGCCACAGCCATATCCAACCCGATAGGTCACGCTTCATGTAATGAAAGGGAAAAGTGCACAAGTTTAGAACATTATACCAAAAGCAAAGCATAATGGCAGCACACAATAACTTATTTGGGGAAATCTAACTTCCAGTTGTTCGGACGTTTACGATCCGAACGAGCTCAACTACAACGCTCCACCTCCTTGTCGCTCGCTTTATTTTTCTGTAAAAATAAGACAAAGCAATGGGACCCGAACCTTGCACCTGCTGCATGTGTCGTCTCCCTAGTTACCACCACAGCTAACTCTGTCCTATGGTTAGAATTACGTTAGTTTTTCTTTTAGCGTGCTAGCCGATCTGTACTTGTCCGAAAATAGCAACTCCCCATTACACATGCAGGACATGCCACACATGGTGCTTCATGTGGACAAAATCACTGTTCTAACCTTTTTGAGAAAGTTAAGCATGATTCGGCCCTGCTTTGTAAATATTTTTGAATTTGACCCTTCTTTACCGCGCCATTAACGGAGGCGCTGTGTACCACACTATAGCGCCGCCACTCAGGGCGCCATGCTTGGGCCAACATGGCACACAATGTTGTTGGAGGGCGCCATACGTCAACCACAGCGCCATCTGGTGGGGCGCTACACATTTAAAGTAGCGATGCCTGCTGCTGTCAGCTCACCTAAAACATGATTATATGAATCATCGCTGTAGAAGAATATTTTGTATTGTCATGTTCGTAGATGTCGAGGCAGATATTTAAATAAAGGTAATTTCTTTTTGTGTGTGGCTCCATGATCCACTTGATTTAGATGAAACCATTTTACTCTCACGTATGCACAATATATCAGATTTATACTATACTCACAGGAGCAAACAGGATCTCAGATTTCATATTACAAAGGCTGCTCGTCGCGCAGGAGTGGATGGATCCGCGACGATGGAGTTCGGGTGGCGGACAAGTCTGCTCGTCGCGCGGCGGCCCGTGGCCTCCCGGCTTCAGGTATTCACCCAACCCCCACCCCGTCGACTGTTATGAACTCTCCCCCCTACCCAATTAGGCTTGTTCTTCACTCCTACTCGGACGATCATTTGACAAAGGTTCTCACAGACGTTGGTATTTCGCTTGACCACAATGTTGGCTCCCCCTCTTTGCTGCTTACTTTGATTAGGGCCAACGAGGTGGCCCAGGCTGCTATTGCCAAAGCAAAAGAGCTTGTTGCGGCTCCTCCCACCCCTTCGGCTGTGGCCGAAGTGGGCTCGGGAGGGGGGTGGCAGTCATAGATGCTGCCCCCGTGTCTCTGTGAAGAAGGGTGCCCCTAAACGTGCTAAATCCTGCTTGGCACCCTGCAGGTCGAGTCTCTGTATTAAAAATCTGTCCTTCAAATGAGAGCCTTATTTTGGAATGTGAGGGGTTTCGACGCTCGGGGGCGTCGGGACCAACTCAAAGATGTCGTAAGGGGCGATAGTATTGATCTGGTCGGCCTTGTCGAGACTTTTAAGACTTCTTTCTCTCCCTGCGAGCTTGCTGCAATTGCGGGGGCTGATAGATTTGATTGGAATTTTCTCCCCTCCTCGGGCCACTCGGGAGGCATCCTGATCGGCTCTAAACGTGAAGTTTTTGATTTTGTAGCCTTCAATCATGGGATTTTTTGGGCCAGTACTGTTTTGTATCACCGTCAACTAAACGTGCTTTGGGAGGCCATGGTGGTGTATGGCCAGGCTAACCATTCCCTCTCCCCCTATTCCTGGATGAGATTTCTATTAAGGTTGAATCTTGCACCCTTCCCCTCTTCGGTGGTGATTTTAATTTGCTTCGCTACCCGACTGATAAGAACACCAACAACTTTTCCTGGCCGCTAGCAGACGCGTTCAATGACTTCATCAGTAACTGCGCCCTTCGTGAGATACCCAGGGTGGGGTCTAGATTCACTTGGGCTAACCATCAGGTCTCCCCTATTTGCTCTGTGCTAGATCGGGTCTTTATGTGCCCTGATTGGGACTCCCTTTTTCCGTTGTCTATTCTTAAGGCCAAGGCCATTGTGGGCTCGGATCACGCCCCACTCATCCTTGATGCTGGGCTTCAACGCTCCTCCATCCCTCCTCGGTTCCAGTTTGATGCATCCTGGCTGTTGATAGATGGTTTTTGCGCTCATATAAAATTTCAGATTTGCTAGCGATAGCTCGTCACTCCTTTGGCCCAATGGATGATTGGCATCATTGCTCCTATTCCCTACGCGAATTTTTGCGTGGCTGGTCTCGTAACCACGTGACGCAGGAGCGCAGAGAGGACCTTCTTACGACTCAAATTGATGCTTTAGACATGCGTGCTCATACTTTCGGTCTCTCTGATTCAGAATGGGTGTTGCGTTTTTCTCTCGGGGAGACTTTGGTGCAGTTGCATCGTCTTGCTGAAATTTACTGACGCCAGAGGGGCACTATCAATTGGATGCTTAAAGGAGATTCTCCCACTGTCTATTTCTTTGCTATTGCTAATGGGAGGCGTCGTAGATGCACGATCGACAGCCTGATGATCAATGGGATAACAAGTTCAGACCAAGGCATTATCATGAATCACGTAGCTGATTTCTTCTCTTCCCTCCTATCTGCCAAACCTGACATGGGCTTTAGAATTACCTCCTCGTTCTGGAACCACGGCTAGGGCTGGAATTCGAGCCGAGTCGAGCCAGCTCGGCTCGACTCGCTAGAACTCGTTTCGTTAACGAGCTAGCTCAACTCGACTCGTTACTATAACGAGCTCAAACCCAAGATTGGCTCGACTCGTTTAACTCGCGAGCTGGCTCGTTTAGCTTGTTAAGCTCGTTAAATATATGTAATAAAACCCTCAAACATGATAAAAATGATTATGTATATATTAAACACACACATCATTAAACAATTGTAATTTTCTTGTAACGCATGAGTCTCCTCGGCGGCTGGGCCTTCAACAGCTAGGCCTTGTATTGTGCGCGTGGGATGTAGGGTGCTGAGTGGCTGATCTTCTTTTGTATTGGGAGTGGCAGATCTATTGTACCGAGCCTAACGAGTTATACGAGTACTCGTCAGATTGACTCGTTTAACTTGGTCTATAAACGATATTAAACTAAAGCTCGGCTTGACTCGTTATTCTTCGAGTTCGAGTCGATTCAAGCCGAGTCATGAGCTACTTGTTTAGCTCGCGAGCTTCGAGCTTTTTTTCCAGCCCTAACCACGGCGACCGGGTGTCTTCGGATGAGAATAATGCTGTTATGCTTTCTTTTTCTAAAGAGGAAATCTTCATGTCTATCGATAAAGCTAATGCTAACTCCGCTTCTGGCCCGGACGACTTCTCTATTCCTTTCTTCAAAACTTTTTGGCCTCAGCTTAAAGCGCTTATTTGTGCGATTATCCAAGGGTTCTGTTTGGTGACGGTGGACATATCTAGACTCAATTACGCCGTGATCTCTCTCATTCCTAAAGTCAAGGGCGCGGAGCTCATTTCCCAGTTTAGACCTATTGCTCTAATTAATAATTTTGCTAAGTAATGTTTGGCCACTCGTCTTACACCAGTTGCTCATCACACCCTTTCTCCTACTCAATCTGCCTTTGTCAAAGGTTGCTTTATCCTTGATGGGGTCCTTTGCCTGCATGAGATCATCCATGATATCCACAAATCAGGCAGTAAGGCAGTTATCCTTAAGTTGGATTTTGAGAAGGCCTATGATTCTGTTAGCTGGGGCTTCCTAAGGCAAGTTCTTCTGTCCAAGGGCTTTGATGGTGGCGTCGACCATAGAATTATGCAGATGATCTCAGGGGGCCACACTGCTATTTATGTCAATGGAAAAGTTAGCAACTTCTTCAAGAATTCCAGAGGCCTCATGCAAGGTGATCCAACCTCCCCCATCCTTTTTTAACTTCGTTGTGGATGCTCTCTCTAATATTTTGTCCAGAGCAGCGGAGGCTGGACACATAACTCCGGTGATCTCTCATCTCATCCCTGAAGGAGTTACTCATCTTCAATACGCCGATGATATGATTATTATGGTGGAACTTAATGATACGTGCCTCTCCCATCTCAAGTTTCTTCTTCTTTGCTTCGAGGCTCTTTCGGGCTTAAAAATTATTTTTTCCAAAAGTGAAGTGATCGTTACTGGAGTTTCGGAGACCGAGGCCTTGCGTGTTGCCCACTTTGCTGAATTGTTCTCTTGGTTCCTTCCCTTTAAAGTACCTTGGCCTTCCTATCTCTTATGAGAAACTCCTGGCCAAAGATTTCACTCCCACGATGGCAAAAGTTGGCAATCGTGTCATGCCCTGGAGGGGCAGATACAATTCTCAAGCCGGGAAAGTTGCCCTGATTAACGCTTGCCTCTCCTCCCTTTCTATGTTTGTGATGGGTTTCTATCTCCTCACTAATGGTACACACGCCAGGTTTGATAAGCATAGAGGTTCATTCTACTGGAACGCGATTGATAACAAGCGTAAATATCGCATGGTCAAATGGGATCATATCTGCAGACCCAAAAGCCTTGGGGGGCTGGGCATCATTAATAGTTTAGTCATGAACAAGTGCCTGATCATCAAATGGTGGTGGAATATCATGACCACCACCTCGGACAGACCCCTCTAGTACAACATTCTCAAAGCTAAATACTTCCCTTCCTCTAGCCCCATGTTTGCTCGCGCCACGGGTGCCTCTCAGTTCTGGAAAGACCTTGTAAAACATAGGCATGTCTTTCAAGGCCTTGTCAAATTTGTGGTGCATAATGGCAGATCCACCAGATTCTGGCTTGATTGGTGGTGTGGCTCGACCACGCTGGCGACTTCCTTTCGTGTCCTTTTCTCTTACTGCCCTGACCCTGAGATCTCGATCTCTGAGCTCTCTGCCAATAATTGGGACCTCCAGCTGCGGCGTTCTCTATCTCCTGAAGAATTGGTCGAGTGGCAGCAGCCTCGTTGCCCCCTTCCCTGGCCCCACTCCTCATCTGGTCGTTCCTCCATTAAATCCTTATATGGCAAGCTGATATCTGGTTCGAACACTTCCAAATTCAAGTGCATATGGACGGCCCGCATCCCTCCAAAAATCAAGATTTTCCTTTGGCAGGCCTCTCGTGGGCGGCTGCCGGCTGGTGGTCAAATTCGCAAACATAATGGTCTTGGCTCTGACTGTTGCGCTCTATGTGGGCAAAGAGAGGACACGACCTATATCTTTTTTAGTTGTGTTTTTGCTAAACTTTTCTGGTGTTGCATCAGATCGTGGTTGCATGTTCCTTGGAGACCCTCTTCCTTCTCAGACCTTCGTATCTTGGCCTCTAACCTGGTTGGGGCCCAAAGAAGACTGTTTTGGGTGGGATTGGCAGCTATGTGTTGGACTCTATGGATGACAAGGAACAAGTTTACCATTGAACATGTCTTTCCTACTAAACCTGCTGATTGCTTATTTAAAACTTGCATATTCTTGCAGCAGTGGAGATTACTGACTAAGGAGGAGGACAGGGATGCGTTTGATGTCATGATGTCCAAGATTCGGGCTTCTGCTACTTCCCTCTCTCCAGTTCAAGCCGGCAGTTAGGAGTTGTTGGCCCTGATTTCGCTGTCTTTTGAATCTCCAGCCTGCGCGCCGTGTACGTTATACTCTAGCTTGGTTTGGTTGCGTTTGATACTCTGCTTATGATGTGGTCTAGTCTCTGTGGTTTGTTGCGACTCTGCCTGGTGGCTTTATTTATAAAGCCAGGCTCTAGCCTTTTCTCTAAAAATATTACAATATTGTTGAGAAGGTTGTTTGTTTCAGTGTATGCACGTGGTATGAACATCAAAGTTTTCATACAGTTAACTTATTGCCTGAAAGTTCATCAACTTATCTATAGAAGTTTATAATTTTTACATCATAGTGTGGTCAATTAAAATTGATTAAAAACAAGGGAAATCTAATTACCGAGTAATATTGCAGTAATGTGTTGAATGCAAAAGAACTCCATTGGGACAGGCGTGCACATAAATCCAAGGGAGTTAACCAAATTAGGGTTGTCATAGAGTGAACTAACTTAGACTAGTAACATATGTTATAACCTTTGGCTACTCATAGTGGAGAGTATCATACACTAGTATCATGCATATGATATTCGAAAGTGCTATTCTGTGCGCGCGCACAGGTGCTCTCGGTATCCCTCCCGCACGAGAACCTCGAGATCGACAATCCCACGCGTACGGGCCGAGGTATTACTATCGTATATGTTTTAATGAACAGTCTGAGTAGCCCACGCCTGGCATAACGGGCTCGCTACGCCGTCTGTTACCTGGGCTCTGGCTCAGACGGGCAAGCAACGTAGTGGGCCGTTACGGCGCCTTTGCATGCGGTGTATTCTGTAGGAAAATCACCATCCCCTCAAAAAAAAAATGTAGGAAAATCACCAGTACAGCCAAGTTGGGAGATTTTTGTCTGGATTTCATCTGTAGCTGCATCGCCCGTCCTCTTACCTGCTGAAGCAGAGCAGACAACACAGAAGATGAACTTGGCAAGTTGTGATCCCACAGCCTGGTTGACTGAACTTTCTCATGCATTGGATGCCTGCACGCAGTCTGACGAGGTTAGAAAGAATCTACCAAACAGAGATTAGAGCGGAAGGAGAATAACCGCTGTCGATACTTCTTCCAGCTTGTGAGTTGGATCTGATTTTGTAACGCCAGACACAGAGAGATAGCAACGTAGGAGCCATAGCGAGAACTGCACTGTAGCCTTCAGACTTCTTTTCACTCAAACGGGGAATTGCTCAACTAGCGCACGCATAAGCGGAGGAGTGACTCCCCTGCTGCTTATGTATTTGCTGCCCTGTTTTTCCTGCTCAGGCAGTTTGAGTTTCAAATGGGATCGGCAGAGAATTGGGCATGCGGTCTTACAGACGCGTCTACTTGTCAACGGTGTATCTACCTTCGTGTCAAGCATTCAATTGCATGACCCAGCACAATAGGATAAACATAGCCAGGTTACCTGAAATTTAAAATTCAGTCAACAGCAAACATGTTTTGCAATGGGCAATCTAATTGTGATAATACCTAAGGCAGGTCAGCTAACAATGTGTATACCATTCTGTACGCATGCTGGTACTCACAAAAATTCATGATGCAATATCATATCCCTGGGAAATTCAGAATTGAATATCGTAGTGTCAAAAAATTCAGAAAGAATAACCATACTGTCAAGAAATTCAGAAAAAAAGATACCATGCTATCAGCACACATACATCATGCATACCATCTTGAAATCGGACAAAACATTCATGCAGATAAGTTCCTTTTTTATTCCCAAACAAGACATCTCGGCATTTGCTACGATTAACAGCAAGCCAGTACACTCAGGAAACATGAAACAAGAATAGTTATACAAACGGAATAACCGACACACACATTTTTTTTAACACTGTATAGTGCAAGCGCTCATATACACGCGCATACATTTATCCCTATGAACACACACACACACCCTATCCCTATGAGCACCTTCGAAAAACTGAGCCGGCATATCATCTTGAAATTTAGGAAGTCACCGTACGCACCTCGTCGTCGACGGAAACGTCTCCTCCCACTGAATGCACAGCGCCGGAACTATATAATCATAGTCTTTATAGAAACAAACTTTCGGGAGCCACTGCTCACATGGCATTCGTCTGCAGATCACCCACTCTGTGGCAGTTGTTTCTCCTGTGACCTTCAATGCCACAATTTTTGCACCTCGCTGGTTTGCGAACAGGCTTCGTGATATCAGCCGGTCCGGGCAGGTTTTCCTCTTGTGCCCCTGCCGGTGACATATAGTGCAGAACCTTTTCCATGGAGCCAAAAAAACTTCCGATGATGTTATGTACTTTGGCTAGGTTCACATTGTTCTGTCATAATTTCTCTACCAAATATCGCAGCTGTAGACGTCAATGAGTTTGTGGGAAGGCCAATGCATTGTATGCTCTCATATGTTGCGAACAAGGAGTGGTTGTGTTGCTCACGATGCTCAGTTACATCTCCCGTCTCGGCATATGGTTGCATTTCTGCCATATTAGATTTGGATAAGGCGATGAGCCAATTGTAAGCAATAACACCACTGTCGCTGAGTCGGACCAACTCCACTGTGTGCATATACATGTTCAAGTGTCTATAAGAGAACGGTTTACGATCCATGTTATCCCTCTGATAATGGGAATGGTTCGCCAACAGGATGTCACGAGCATCTTTCGTCCACCACTTTACTAGATGCTTCGCTGGAATTTCCTTCACACAGATGAACTCAAGCACCTGTAATAAACAACAAAGTGCAGGTCTCGTTAGGCCAATACACAACTAAAATATTCAAACTCTTGGTAGTTTTCAAACAACAAACGCAAAAAAATGCCGCTAGCACCTTCTTCAAACTCATCGATAGTTAACGTATGGTTGACTACCCTGTGGGAACTCTGCACGGAATTTATTCTTCTTCGTGTACAGTGGTCCAAACGTGTCCTACAGCTTCTTCAGCACATGCCATTTACACCACCGATGAGCAGTGTTCGGCATCACACTCTGGATTGCGACATCAATTACTTAGTTTTGGTCTGAAAATGACGAAGCACCCAGTTTATTTTTCTTTGTTTCCACAACACATGTGCATCACAAAAGTTGACATCGAATCCCAGTTTTCAGAAGACATACATATCAGTATTGTTTTAGGCGCAACTCCTCCCATGAAACAAAGGAACTCGGAGAATAAGCAGTTGAAACTTTGAACTGTTTCATCACGGACAAGGACGCCAGCTAAAATCACACTCTGGAAATGACCTCGTGTTCTCAATTCCTGCTTTTCCCTATCAACAGAAAAACACAAGCTTAATACATAAGCTCCTGGTCATAAGAATGTAACAATAAAGCCAACAAGAAATAAAATGATTGAGTTGAATGGGTACTCAGTTCGTGACCACATACTATCTCCTACATACATCTTGTCATTTCTAGTTTCAACCTGATCTTGCCATGCCTAATACAAAGACCTTTCTCCCAAGAATAAAGGTTGTAAAAATCATAGGCTCCCCGAATGAGCCAAAACTTGTTCCTGATTGAGGACCAATTACACTCTCAGATGAGTTCTAAGCGAATCCCATAATTTCTTTTTCAAGAGCCAATACCCCTAGATGGTACTGCTGGTCCAATGCACATCCTGCTCATAAATTGCACCCATGTTTAATAAGACTACACCATATAGCTTCCAAATTGATGTTTCAAGTCCAGCTTCAAGTGCACGAACGAGTCAGTGTACTTCAAAAAATAAATGTACTGAATGCACCAAACGTTTCCAAAATATCTTAATCAATGTACAGAACCACTACATTTGGTTTTCGGTAATCACCAAATCACATAACACTTCTTTCTGAAGGTTATTCCTACTTCAGTTCTGACATGGAAGGAGCATACATCGTATAAGCAATGTGTGACGCCCCCGATTTGTCCGTACACTAATCATGCACGCAAATGTGTACGGCCAAGATCAAGGACTCACTGTAAGATATCACAACACAACTCTAGACACAAATTAAAATAATACAAGCTTTATATTACAAGCCAGGGGCCTCGAGGGCTCGAATACAAAAGTTCGAAAACACAAGAGTCAACGGAAGCAACAATATCTGAGTACAGACATAAGTTAAACAAGTTTGCCTTAAGAAGGCTAGCACAAAATTAGCAATGATCGAAAAGGCAAGGCCTCCTGCCTGGGACCTCCTAACTACTCCTCGAAGCCGAACTCCATGTAGAAACATCCTCGGGATCTTCTGGCTCCTGGACTCCACCGACCTGGTTGCATCAACCAGAAAGAAGAAGGAAGGGGGAAAAGGGGGAGAAAAGCAACCGTGAGTACTCATCCAAAGTACTCGCAAGCAAGGATCTACACTACAAATGCAATGATATCTGAGTAAAGGGGTAATATATGTGGACTGAACTGCAGGAAGCAGAATAAGAGGGGGATAGCTATTCCAAACGAAGACTACGCTTCTGGTAACCTCCATCTTGCAGCAGTAGAAGAGAGTAGATGGTAAGTAACAAGCTTCCTCGCTTCTCGCAGCCTCCGTCTTGAAGCAGTAGAAGGGAATAGATGGTAAGTTCACCAAGTAACATCGTATAGCATAAACCTACCCGGCGATCCTCCCGCACATCACCCTGTGAGAGAGCAACCACCGAGTTATATCTGGAACTTGTCTGGGTGTGTTTTATTAAGTATCCAGTTCTAGTTGTCATGAGGTCCGAGTACAACTCCGGGTCGTCCTTTTACCGAGGGACACGGCTATTCGAATAGATTAACTTCCCTGCAGGGGTGCACCACATAACCCAGCACGCTTGATCCCATTTGGCCGGACACACTGTCCAGGGTCATGCCCGGCCTCGGAAGATCAACACGTTGCAGCCCTACCTAAGCACAGCAGAGAGGTCAGCACGCCGGTCTAAGTCCTAGGCGCGCAGGGGTCCGGGCCCATCGCCCAACGCACACCTGCACGTTGCGTACGCGGCCGGTAAGCAGACCTAGCCTCTCCTAATACCAGAGTAGGCTTTCCAGTCCAATCCGGCGCGCGCCGCTAAGTCGCTGACGTCAAAAAGGCTTCGGCTGATACCACGACGTCGAGTACCCATAACTATTCCCACGTAGCTGGTTAGTGCGTATAGACCAAATGGCCAGACTCAGATCAAATACCAAGATCCCGTTAAACGTGTTATTATGAAATAACCGCGGACAACGACCAGGGCCAGGCCCACCTGTCTCCTAGGTGGTCGCAACCTGCCCTGTCGCTCCGCCACAAAGTAACCATCAGGGGACTGTCGGGAACCCAGGCCCACCACTACCTGTGTGGAACCACCTGCCCCTTCAGCCCCCATCTCCGAATCATCATCATGTGTATGTAAAGTATGTATATAGTATATACCCGTGATCACCACCCAAGTGATCACGGCCCGATAGAATAGCATGGCCGACGGACAAGAATGTAGGGCCACTGATGGAATACTAGCATCCTGTACTAAGCATTAGGATGGCAGGTAAAGTATCAACAGTTGTAGCAACAATGACAGGCTATGCAGCAGAATAGGAGTAACCGAACAGTAACATGCTACACTACTCTAATGCAAGCAGTAGAGAGAAGAATAGGCGATATCTGGTGATCAAAGGGGGGGGGGGGCTTGCTTGGAAGCTCTGCAGACGAAAGGAATCTTCGGAATCGTAGCCGTAGTCGAACACCGAAGCATCAACGGTCTCAGGGTCTATCACAGTATCGGAGTCTACCGAAAATAAGCAACGAAGGGGGAAACAAATAAATAACAGAGCAAACAATAGCATCACAAAGCATAACATGGAAATACGCGGTGCTACGTGTGACCTAACGCGGTACTGAGTGATACTAGAAAGGATGGAAAACATCCGGGAAGGTATTTCCAGTGTTAGGCATTTTCGGGCAGATGAAACAGAGGGGGAATGTTGCATGTTCGGTATGATAGAGGTGTGTGGCGGACGAACGGACCGCGTATTCGGGTTCGTCTCGTCGTTCTGAGCAACTTTCATATATAAATTATTTTCAACCGAGTTACGGTTTAAAAGATATGATTTTCTAAAGTTTTTATTAATATTCTGAAATTGTTATTAAAACAAAAAGGGGGTTATTGCATCAGCATGATGTCATTATGACGTCAGCGGTCAACTGTGCAGTTGACTGGTCAAACTGGGTAGTGGGGCCCATTCGTCATTGACTAGTTTAATTAAGCAGGTTTAACTAAACTAAATATGCTCATTAGGTTAACTAAACAAAGTTAATTAAGTTAATTAATTAATTTATTTATTTTAATATTATTTTAAACTTAAATATTTTTTTTTTATTTTTTAAGAAAAGGCGCGGGGCCCATTGGCAGTGGCACAGGGCCAGCCCGGGCGGGTTAAAGGGTGCGGGCGTGGGTGCCCGTCGGGGCGGAACCCGGGCACCACGTCGCGCCGGAAGCCGGAGCTTGCGACCACGGCGGGGCGCGGCCCTGGGCGCCGGCCAGGGAGGCCAGAGGGAGCCGGCGGGGTCCAGGAGAGCGGGGGACGGCGCGGCCGTGCCGTCGGGAGCCGGCCGCGGCGGTAGGCGGCGGTGCGAGGTGTCCGGTCGGGGACGGCGGGGTGAGGCAGGGAGAGGCCGCGACGGGGCGGCGGAGGACGACGGCCGGCGACGGTGGCAGCAGTGCGAGGCGCGGGCGGGCAGAGGGGTGAGCCTGGGGCAGTCGGAGCAGGGCGGGCGCGCCTTCCGCCGGCGGGTGTGGGTCGCGGTGAGGCCGCAACGCAGCGGCATAAGCAGTGGCGATCGACGAGCCGTGTAGGCCGGTCGGCGGCGGCGGCGGGGGGATGTGGGATGGCGCGGAGGGAAGGAGGCCGCAGCATCAAGGGCGGGTCGCGCGAGCACGCGCGCGCTTCGGCGCTGGCAGCGCGGCCAGGAGGAGGGGCGCGACGCGCGTGCGGTTGCGGGCTGGTCACGGCCGGGCGCGTCCAAACGAGGCAGGGCGCGGCCGGGGAATGCGGCGTGCGCGAACATGGCGGTGGTGAGTGGAGCACTGGCCACGGCGACCTACGGCAAGGGAAAGAAGGGAAAAGCTGGGGCAGAGGAGGAGGCTCACCGCGAGGCACTTGAAAGGCCGGTGTGAGTTTTGGAGCGTAGAGGATGCCGGATTTGACGTTCGACGCCGGCGGTGTAGAAGAAGGGACCGGCTCGATCCGGCAGCTTGAAGGGTACTCAGCTCGACCTGGTGCTTGTAGACGATGCAGGTGAGGTCGGCGGAGCTCTAAGTCAAAACGGCGTGGCGAGGGATAGCTGGTGTCCATGGTGACGTCGATGGCGCATCGACGGCGCGGTCGGGAGAGAGGGGAGAGACGAGGGAGAGGGACGATGAGGGGGGAAAAGATCTCGGGCTGACGAGGATGAGGGGGGAGCTCGATCTTATCCCCACGGCGATATGGGCCGGCTAGGTGGACCGAGGCCCAGGGGAACAGTGGAGGGGGGCTTTATGCTTTTGTTAACCCTTTCTTTTACAATTTTAGATTTATTATATTACCTTTTTATCAGCAAATAGCCTTAAAAATTATAGGAACAACACATGACCTGGTCTTACTAATTATACCAGTGCCACATTTAGTTTAATATTTAACTAAAGTAGTTTGGAATTATTAGTATTCAAAGGGCATTTAACTAATTGTTTAAACCCTGTTATATTATAAAAAGGATAGTTCAATACTTTATAAAATATGCTGGGTCACCACCATAATTAGTTATGGAATATTCGCCACGCTTTGAACATTTTATTTTATTTTTTTGCATGTTTGAGAAATTTGAATTTTTAACTTTAAATCGAATATGAGTTCAAACTAAGATTTGGATCAAGAGAGGATTAGCAACAGTAACAGTGGTGATGTGGCATCATTAGCGGAGGATTACTGTAGCTTAATTATCCGGGCGTTACACAGTGGTGCAAATTGAGCCCTGGCATTTCTATTTCAACAGTTTGTAGCTTTCCTACAAATTGAAAAATGCAAGCTGATGTCATTCAAAAACTTATAAGCATTTTTCTGAACATATTTCACTAATGTCATTTTCTAAAAACTTATAAGCATTATGCATCCAGTAGTACACAGATTTTTAACACCACATATCTGCGATTGAATTGGTCAGCGATACTTCTGAATCTACTAGAGGGTGCAAAAACTAGTAGTTGATCGCCAAGGGCCTCATGGGATTCCTTTTTACCATTCCAAATTGTTATTTTTGTTTTCACCTTGTCCTGAGTCCCATATCACTCTAATGTGTTTTCCCCTGTCAAAGTGATTATTCATATGATTCAATACAAGCTCATAGCGACACCGACGAGTTTGAAAAGGTTCGGCAGCATCAAAAATAATTCTTCAGAAACAGAACAGTTGCTACTGGGCACAAATTCTATGCACGATCCCATGGGCGTGATCAAGGCAAAGCTCACAACTTCGATTCAGACATTCTATGATTTCTGCATCATAACAGAACTGCATTCGTTTGTCCAGATGATATCCTGCTTATGCCTACATCCAGAGTATTTCACATTTCGATCTCATATACTTTCCCATTTGTCACGAGCCACGATCCCTAGGATTTATGTTCCACTCAAGTTGCATATCAGAAAGCTTCCCAACTAAATTCTGGTATCTAATAATTTATATCGAAATAAATTATCCTCAAAAACAAACCAGGACTACTATGATTTTATTGTTTTCCTAATAGACCTCCCGGTAGGAGCTCAAGCTAAACCCACCAACATGACATGTACGTCCTCCGTCCCAAAATAAGTGTCTCAACTTTGTACTAAAGTTGAGACACTTATTTTGGGACGGAGAGAGTAGAACAATTCTGACTTATACCCATTTTTCATGAATGATCAATCTTTATTCACCATGTCGAACAAGCTCGCTTTTAGTCCACCATGCTTTTCTGTATTCCATGATCTAAGATTATAATTAATAGTTTTCAGCTCAATTTTGCTATCTGTCCCCTCGTATAAGAATTCAGTATCCATAAAAACAATCTAACTGTTTTTCTTCCGGTTAATCTTGTGTTCCTGCTAGTTTGCAAAGCACTGCCTAAGAGGGAAGCAAACAAGTGTTTTCCAAAAATTCTGTATACAACCATTCCAGTTTTTTCATTGTCTACCTTTTTTCAAAATCATATCTATACAGCCTACAGCAAAACTGGCCTGACTGCACGCAAGCCATCCTATGGGATTTGAAGTACACCTAAAATCGGACGAACACCATTAATAAAGAGATTACCTGCGAGTCCAGCCTGGAGTTTTTGGATCAATCTGACCTATAAATTGCTTAGATGCTTGAGGTTCATCATCCCCCTCGGCTGCGGCAGCCACAGCCGCACAAATCTGCCCGTCAACGCTACCTGTGGCCATTGGTGGTAGCTCTTCGGCTCCTGTCGCCACAGCTGGGTAGTGCAGCGGCTCCATTGGTAGCTCGTTGTCCTGCAGTCCACCAAATCCTTGGATCAGAGGCACATATCCATTGCAATTTCTTTTAAACGAGATCCATTGCAAAATCCACCAGCAGAAACTCTCTGGAGCCGGGTGGATGGCTGGAGGGAGGCGGGGAACGGGGCGGGGGATTTGGATTACCTCCTAATCGGTTGCATGATGAACTCCATCGCGAAAAACGCCGCCGTGTATTCCTTCTGCCGCAGATCTTCAGGGGCGTCGATGGCGATGCACGAAATTGTGGCGAGAGGTGGGAGGGAGCACCTTTTCTGCTCTAACTCATCATTTACTAGCGTGCCATGGATCAGAGATACAACTACCTGAGCCACGGGTCAGCAGTGGAGCAATGGCCCGAGCCACGGCTCAGGGAATCTACCGTCCCAACGCCAACTGCGGGCTCCGTCACCGGCGCTTCCTACGCGGTCGCACCATACCGTATTTCCTCCTCCCGAGAATTAAAAACGATCGAACAGCTGGCGAACCACAAATCCCAATGCCCTATCGAGCCGCTCGGATAACGTGAGCACCTGTGCTCGCGAGCAGAACAACCGCGTCCATATGATATTTGTGTATGATAGTACCTTCATAGTGTTGGGGAACGTTGCATGGGAAACAAAAATTTTCCTACGCTCACCAAGATCAATCTAGGAGATGCACATCTACGAGAGGAGAGTTGGATCCACATACCCTTGTAGATCGCTAAGCGGAAGCGTTGCTAGAACGCGGTTGATGGAGTCGTACTCGCGGCGATTCAAATCGCGGAAGATCCGATCTAGCGCCGAGCGGACGGCGCCTCCGCGTTCAACACACGTGCAGCCCGGTGACGTCTCCCACGCCTTGATCCAGCAAGGAGAGAGGGAGAGGTTGGGGAAGACTCCATCCAACAGCAGCACGACGGCGTGGTGGTGGTGGAGGAGCGCGGGACTCCAGCAGGGCTTCGCCAAGCGCTGCAAGAGACGAGGAGGGAGAGGGGTAGGGCTGCGCCAAGAGGGAGACGTTCTCGTGTGTCTAGCAGCCCCAAAACCTCACATATATATAGGGGGAAGGGAGGGCTGCGCCCCCTTTAGGGTTTCCCACCCCTAGGGGTGCGGCCAGCCCTAGAAAACCCATCTAGGGTGCGGCCAAGGGGGGGGAGAGAGAGGGGGCGCCCTAGGGTGGGCCTTAAGGCCCATCTGGACCTAGGGTTTGCCCCCCTCCACACTCCATGCGCCTAGGGACTTGGTGGGGGGGTGCACCAGCCCCCTTGGGGCTGGTCCCCTCCCACACTTAGCCCACACAGCCTTCTGGGGCTGGTGGCCCCACCTGGTGGACCCCCGGGACCCTCCCGGTTTTCCCGGTACATTACCGATATCGCCCGAAACTTTTCCGGTGACCAAAACAGGACTTCCCATATATGAATCTTTACCTCCGGACCATTCCGGAACTCCTCGTGACGTCCGGGATCTCATCCGGGACTCCGAACAACATTCGGTAACCGCGTACATACTTTCCCTATAACCCTAGCGTCATCGAACCTTAAGTGTGTAGACCCTACGGGCTCGGGAACCATGTAGTCATGACCGAGACAACTCTCCGGCCAATAACCAACAGCGGGATCTGGATACCCATGTTGGCTCCCACATGTTCCACGATTATCTCATCGGATGAACCACGATGTCAAGGATTCAATCAATCCCGTATACGATTCCCTTTGTCTATCGGTATAGCACTTGCCCGAGATTCGATCGTCGGTATACCGATACCTTGCTCAATCTCGTTACCGGCAAGCCTCTTTACTCGTTCCGTAACACATCATCCCGTGATCAACTCCTTGATCACATATTGTGCACATTATGATGATGTCCTACCGAGTGGGCCCAGAGATACCTCTCCGTCATACGGAGTGACAAATCCGAGTCTCGATTCGTGCCAGCCCAACAGACACTTTCGGAGATACCTGTAGTGCACCTTTATAGCCACCCAGTTACGTTGTGACGTTTGGTACACCCAAAGCATTCCTACGGTATCCGAGAGTTGCACAATCTCATGGTCTAAGGAAAAGATACTTGACATATAGAAAAGCTTTAGCATACGAACTACACGATCTGTGCTAGGCTTAGGATTGGGTCTTGTCCATCACATCATTCTCCTAATGATGTGATCTCGTTATCAACGACATCCAATGTCCATGGTTAGGAAACCGTAACCATCTATTGATCAACGAGCTAGTCGTCTAGAGGCTTACTAGGGACATGGTGTTTGTCTATGTATCCACACATGTATCTGAGTTTCCTTTCAATACAATTCTAGCATGGATAATAAACGATTATCGTGAACAAGGAAACATAATAATAACCAATTTATTATTGCCTCTAGGGCATATTTCCAACAGTCTCCCACTTGCACTAGAGTCAATAATCTAGTTCACATCGCCATGTGATTAACACTCACAGGTCACATCGCCATGTGACCAACATCCAAAGAGTTTACTAGAGTCAGTAATCTAGTTCACATCAATATGTGATTAACACTCAATGAGTTCTGTGTTTGATCATGTTATGCTTGTGAGAGAGGTTGTAGTCAACGGGTCTGAAACATTCAGATCCCTATGTACTTCGCGAAACTTTATGTCATATCGTAGATGCTGCTACCACGTTCCACTTGGAGCTATTCCAAACTGTTGCTCCATTATACGTATCCGGTATCTCCACTTAGAGTTATCCGGATTGGTGTCAAGCTTGCATCGACGTAACTCTTTACGTCGAACTCTTTATCACCTCCATAACCGAGAAACATGTCCTTATTCCTCTAAGGATAATTTTGACCACTATCTAGTAATCCACTCCTGGATCACCTTTGTACCCTCTTGCCAGACATGTGGCAAGGCACACATCAGGTGCGGTACTTAGCATGGCATATCGTATAGAGCCTATGACAAAACCATAGGGGACGACCTTCGTCCTTCCTCTTTCTTTTGCCGTGGTCAAGCTTTGAGTCTTACTCAACTTCACACCTTATAACTCAGGTAAGAACTCCTTCTTTGACTGATCTATTTTGAACTCCTTCAAAATCATGTCAAAGGTGTGTGTTCTTTTGAAAGTATCATCAGGCGTCTTGATCTATCTGTATAGATCTTGATGCCCAATATGTAAGCAGCTTTATCCAGGTCTTCCTTTGAAAAACTCATTTCAAACAACCCTTTATGCTTTCCAGAAATGCTACATCATTTCGGATCAACAATATGTCATTCACATATACTTATCAGAAATGTTGTAGTGCTCCCACTCACTTTATTGCAAATACAAGTTTCCACCAAACTTTGTATACCCAAAAACTTTGATTACTCCATCAAAGTGTATATTCTGACTCCGAGATGCTTGCTCTAGTCCATGGAAGGATCGTTGGAGCTAGCATATCTTTTAGCATCCTTAGGATCGACAAAACCTTTCTGATTGTATCACATACAACCTTTCCTTACGAAAACTGGTAAGGAAACTTGTTTTGTTATCCATCTGCCATATTTCATAAATGCAGCTAATGCTAACATGATTCCGACGGACTTAAGCATCGCTACGGGTGAGAAAATCTCATCGTAGTCAACTCCTTGAACTTGTGGAAAACTCTTCGCCACAAGTCGAGCTTCATATACGGTGACATTACCGTCCACGTCCGTCTTAGTCTTAAAGATCCATTTGTCTTAATGGCTTGCCGATCATAGGGCAAGTCCACCAAAGTCCATACTTTGTTTTGATACATGGATCCTATCTCGGATTTATCGGCTTCTAACCATTTGTCGGAATATGGGCCCACCATCGCTTCTCCATAGTTCGTAGGTTCATTGTTGTTCAACAACATGACATCTAAGACAGGATCACCGTACCACTCAGGAGTAGTACATATCCTTGTCGACCTACGAGGATCGATAGCAACTTGATCTGGAGCTTCATGATCACTATCATTAGTTTCCTCTTCAACTGTCGTAGGTTCCACAGAAACATCTTTCTGTGTTGTACTATTATCCGGTTGAAGTGAGGGTTCGACAACCTCATCAAGTTCTATCTTCCTCCCACTCAATTCTTTCGAGAGAAACTCCTTCTCGAGAAAGGACCCATTCTTAGGGACAAACATTTTTGCCCTTGGATCTGAGATAGGAGGTATACCCAACTGTTACCTTCGGGTATCCTATGAAGATGTATTTGTCCGCTTTGGGTTCGAGCTTTTCCCGGCTGAAGCCATAAGCATCGCAGCCCCAAACATTAAGAAAACGACAACTTTGGTTTCTTGCCAAACCATAGTTCATACGGCGTCGTCTCAACGGACTTAGATGGTGCCCTATCTAAAGTGAATGCAGCTGTCTCTAATGCATAACCTCAAAATAATAGCGGTAGATCGGTAAGATACACCATAGATCGCACCATATCTCATAAGGTTCGATTACGATGTCCGGACACACCATTACGCTGTGGTGTTCCAGGGGACTTCAACTGCGAAACAATTCCACAATGTCTTAAGTGATTGCCAAACTCATAATTCAGATAATATCCCCTTGATCAGATCGTAGGAACATGATCTTCTTGTTATGATGATTCTTAATCTTCACTCTGAAATTGTTTGAACCTTTCAAACGTTTCAGACTTTTGCTTCATTAAGTAAATATACCATATCTACTCAAATCGTCATTGAAGATGAGAAAATAACGATATCCACCACACGCCTTAATTCTCATTGGATCACATACATCAGCATGTATGATTTCCAACAAGTCACTTGCCCGTTTCATTGTACCTGAAAACGGGATCTCAGTCATCCTGCCCAAGAGGCATGGCTCGCATGTGTCAAGCGATTCAAAATCAAGTGACTCCAAACATCCATCAGCATGGAGTTTCTTCATGCATTTTATGCCAAAATGACCTAAGCGGCAGTGCCACAAGAAAGTGGTACTATCATTATTAACTCTACATCTTTTGGCATTAATATTATCATCATGTGTATTACTATGATCGAGATTCAACGAATCATTGGGTGCATGACCATAAAGGTATTATTCATGTAAACAGAATAACCATTATTCTCTAACTTAAATGAATAACCGTATTGCGATGAACATGATCTAATCATTTTCACGCTCAACGTAGACACCTGATAACATTTATCTAGGTTCAACACTAATCTCGAAAATAGAGGAAGTGTGCGATGGTGATCTCATCAACCTTGGAAACACTTCCAACACACATCGTCACCTCGCCCTTAGCTAGTCTCCGTTCAGTCGTAGCTTTTGCTTCAAGTCACTAATAATAGCAACTGAACTGGTATCCAATACCCAGGTGCTACAAGGAGCACTACTAAGGTACACATCAATAACACGTATATCAAATATACTTTGTTGAAGTTGCCAGCTATCATATCTACCATGTATTTGGGGTGGTTCCGCTACCATGTGACCGTTCCCCTTACAATAGAAGCACTTAGTCTCGAGGTTTGGGTTCAACCATGGGTTCCTTCATCAGAGCGACAACAGGTTTGCCATTCATGAAGTTTCCCTTCTAGCCCTTACCCTTTTGAAACCAGTGGTCTTGTTAAACCATCAACACTTGATGCTCCTTCTTGATTTCTACTTTTGCGGTACTAAGAACCGCTAACAGCACCGGGATCATCACCATCCTTTGCATGTCATAGTTCATCACGAAGTTCTAGTAGCTTGGTGATAGTGTCTAGAGAATTCCGTCAACCATTATCTCACCTGGAAGATTTAACTCCCACTTGGTTCAAGTGATTTTAGCACCCAGACATTCTGAGCACACGCTCACTAGTTGAGCTATTCTCCTCCATCTTTTTGGCAAAAGAACTTGTCAGAGGTCTCATACCTCTCAACACGGGCATGAGCCTGAAATCCCAATTTTAGCTCTTAGAACATCTCATATGTTCTATGGCGTTCAAAACGTCATTGAAATCCCGATTCCAAGCCGTAAAGTATGGTGCACTAAACTATCAAGTAGTCATCAGGACGTGTCTCTCAGGTGTTCACAACATCCACAGACAACGTTGTAGGGGTTTGTACATCAAGCGGTGCATCAAAGATGTAAGCTTTCTGTGCAGCAGTGAGGACACTCCTCGGACTACGGACCCAGTCCGCATCATTGCTCACATTATCTTTCAACTTAGTCTTTCTCTAGGATCGTATTAAACAGGGAGCTACAACGCAGTTATTGGTCTACTACATAATTTGCGAAGACAACTTAGACTATTGTTCATGATAAGTGAGTTTTAACTAATCAAATTACTTATAACTCCCACTCAAATTGACATCCCTCTTGTCATTCGAGCGTGGCATGATCCAAATCCACCAACCCAAGTCCGATCATCACGTGAGATGAGGTGGTGTCAATGGTGAACATCTTCATGTTGATCATATCTACTATATGACTCATGCTCGACCTTTCGGTCTTCCGTGTTCCGAGGCCATGTCTGTACATGCTAGGCTCGTCAAGTCTAACCCGAGTGTTCTGCATGTGCAAAACTGGCTTGCACCCGTTGTATGCGAACGTAGAGTCTATCACACCCGATCATCACGTGGTGCTTCGAAACGACGAACCTTCGCAACGGCGCACACTCGGGGGGAACACAATTTCATCTTGAAATTTTGGTGAAGGATCATCTTATAATTCTACCGCCGTCCTAAGCAAAATAAGATGCATAAAAGGATTAACATCACATGCAAATCATAAGTGACATGATATGGCCATCAACTCGTGCTTTTGATCTCCATCTCCAAAGCACCGGCATGATCTCCATCGTCACCGGCGTAACACCATGATCCCCATCATCATGATCTCCATCATCGTGTCGCCATCGGGGTTGTCGTGCGCCCACCATGCTCTTACTACTATTGCTACCGTTTAGCGATAAAGTAAAGCATTACATAGCGCTTAATGATTGACACGCAGGTCATACAAAAATTAAAGACAACCCTATGGCTCCTGCCGGTTGCCGTATACATCGACATGCAAGTCGATATTAACTATTACAACATGATCATCTCATACGTCAAATATATCTCATCATGTCATTGGCCATATCATATCACATACATACCCTGCAAAAACAAGTTAGACGTCCTCTAATTTGTTGTTGCATGTTTTACGTGGCTGCTATGGGTATCTAGCAAGAACGCTTCTTACCTACGCAAAGCCACAACGGTGATATTTAAGTTGCTATTTAACCTTCTACAAGGACCGCCTTTGTCTATTCCGATTCAACTAAGATAGGAGAGACAGACACCCGCCAGCCATCTTATGCAACAAAAGTCGCATGTCTGTCGATGGAACCGGTCTCATGTACGTGGACATGTAAAGTTGGTCCGGGCCGCTTCATCCCATAATACCGCTGAATCAAGAAAGACCAAGGAGGGAAGCAATCTAAACATCAACGCCCACAAACCCCTTTGTGTTCTACTCGTGAAAACATCTACGCAAGAACCTAGCTCATGATGCCACTGTTGGGGAACGTCGCATGGGAAACAAAAATTTTCCTACGTTCACCAAGATCAATCTAGGAGATGCATCTACGAGAGGAGAGTTGGATCCACATACCCTTGTAGATCGCTAAGCGGAAGCGTTCAAGAACGCGGTTGATGGAGTCGTACTCGCCGCGATTCAGATCGCCGAAGATCCTAGCACCGAACGGACGGTGCCTCCGCGTTCTTCACACGTGCAGCCCGGTGACGTCTCCCACACCTTGATCCAGCAAGGAGAGAGGGAGAGGTTGGGGAAGACTCCATCCAACAGCAGCACGACGGCGTGGTGGTGGTGGAGGAGCGCGGGACTCCAGCAGGGCTTCGCCAAGCGCTGCAAGAGACGAGGAGGGAGAGGGGTAGGGCTGCGCCAAGAGGGAGACGTTCTCGTGTGTCTAGCAGCCCCAAAACCTCACATATATATAGGGGGAAGGGAGGGCTGCGCCCCCTTTAGGGTTTCCCACCCCTAGGGGTGCGGCCAGCCCTAGAAAACCCATCTAGGGTGCGGCCAAGGGGGGGGAGAGAGAGGGGGCGCCCTAGGGTGGGCCTTAAGGCCCATCTGGACCTAGGGTTTGCCCCCCTCCACACTCCATGCGCCTAGGGACTTGGTGGGGGGGCGCACCAGCCCCCTTGGGGCTGGTCCCCTCCCACACTTAGCCCACACAGCCTTCTGGGGCTGGTGGCCCCACCTGGTGGACCCCCGGGACCCTCCCGGTTTTCCCGGTACATTACCGATATCGCCCGAAACTTTTCCGGTGACCAAAACAGGACTTCCCATATATGAATCTTTACCTCCGGACCATTCCGGAACTCCTCGTGACGTCCGGGATCTCATCCGGGACTCCGAACAACATTCGGTAACCGCGTACATACTTTCCCTATAACCCTAGCGTCATCGAACCTTAAGTGTGTAGACCCTACGGGCTCGGGAACCATGTAGTCATGACCGAGACAACTCTCCGGCCAATAACCAACAGCGGGATCTGGATACCCATGTTGGCTCCCACATGTTCCACGATGATCTCATCGGATGAACCACGATGTCAAGGATTCAATCAATCCCGTATACGTTTCCCTTTGTCTATCGGTATAGCACTTGCCCGAGATTTGATCGTCGGTATACCGATACCTTGCTCAATCTCGTTACCGGCAAGTCTCTTTACTCGTTCCGTAACACATCATCCCGTGATCAACTCCTTGATCACATATTGTGCACATTATGATGATGTCCTACCGAGTGGGCCCAGAGATACCTCTCCGTCATACGGAGTGACAAATCCCAGTCTCGATTCGTGCCAACCCAACAGACACTTTCGGAGATACCCGTTGTGCACCTTTATAGCCACCCAGTTACGTTGTGACGTTTGGTACACCCAAAGCATTCCTACGGTATCTGGGAGTTGCACAATCTCATGGTCTAAGGAAAAGATACTTGACATATAGAAAAGCTTTAGCATACGAACTACACGATCTGTGCTAGGCTTAGGATTGGGTCTTGTCCATCACATCATTCTCCTAATGATGTGATCCCGTTATCAACGACATCCAATGTCCATGGTTAGGAAACCGTAACCATCTATTGATCAACGAGCTAGTCGTCTAGAGGCTCACTAGGGACATGGTGTTTGTCTATGTATCCATACATGTATCTGAGTTTCCTATCAATACAATTCTAGCATGGATAATAAACGATTATCGTGAACAAGGAAATATAATAATAACCAATTTATTATTGCCTCTAGGGCATATTTCCAACAGCTGTTGGGGAACGTCGCATGGGAAACAAAAATTTTCCTACGTTCACCAAGATCAATCTAGGAGATGCATCTACGAGGGGAGAGTTGGATCCACATACCCTTGTAGATCGCTAAGCGGAAGCGTTCAAGAACGCGGTTGATGGAGTCGTACTCGCCGCGATTCAGATCGCCGAAGATCCTAGCACCGAACGGACGGTGCCTCCGCGTTCTTCACACGTGCAGCCCGGTGACGTCTCCCACGCCTTGATCCAGCAAGGAGAGAGGGAGAGGTTGGGGAAGACTCCATCCAACAGCAGCACAACGGCGTGGTGGTGGTGGAGGAGCGCGGGACTCCAGCAGGGCTTCGCCAAGCGCTGCGGGAGACGAGGAGGGAGAGAGGTAGGGCTGCGCCAATCGACCGAGGTCAAAACTTGTTCTGGGCAGCCCTAAACTTCACATATATATAGGGGGGAGGTAGGGGCTGCGCCCCCATCTAGGGTTTCCTCCCTAGGGGTGGCGGCAGCCCCCCAGAACCCATCTAGGGTGCGGCCAAGGGGGGGAGAGAGAGGGGGCGCCCTAGGGTGGGCCTTAAGGCCCATCTGGACCTAGGGTTTGCCCCCCTCCACACTCCATGCGCCTAGGGACTTGGTGGGGGGGCGCACCAGCCCCCTTGGGGCTGGTCCCCTCCCACACTTAGCCCACGCAGCCACCTGGGGCTGGTGGCCCCACCTGGTGGACCCCCGGGACCCTCCCGGTGGTCCCGGTACATTACCGATATCGCCCGAAACTTTTCCGGTGACCAAAATAGGACTTCCCATATATGAATCTTTACCTCCGGACCATTCCGGAACTCCTCGTGACGTCCGGGATCTCATCCGGGACTCCGAACAACATTCGGTAACCGCGTACATACTTTCCCTATAACCCTAGCGTCATCGAACCTTAAGTGTGTAGACCCTACGGGCTCGGGAACCATGTAGACATGACCGAGACAACTCTCCAGCCAATAACCAACAGCGGGATCTGGATACCCATGTTGGCTCCCACATGTTCCACGATGATCTCATCGGATGAACCACGATGTCAAGGATTCAATCAATCCCGTATACGATTCCCTTTGTCTATCGGTATAGCACTTGCCCGAGATTCGATCGTCGGTATACCGATACCTTGCTCAATCTCGTTACCGGCAAGCCTCTTTACTCGTTCCGTAACACATCATCCCGTGATCAACTCCTTGATCACATATTGTGCACATTATGATGATGTCCTACCGAGTGGGCCCAGAGATACCTCTCCGTCATACGGAGTGACAAATCCGAGTCTCGATTCGTGCCAGCCCAACAGACACTTTCGGAGATACCTGTAGTGCACCTTTATAGCCACCCAGTTACGTTGTGACGTTTGGTACACCCAAAGCATTCCTACGGTATCCGAGAGTTGCACAATCTCATGGTCTAAGGAAAAGATGCTTGACATATAGAAAAGCTTTAGCATACGAACTACACGATCTGTGCTAGGCTTAGGATTGGGTCTTGTCCATCACATCATTCTCCTAATGATGTGATCTCGTTATCAACGACATCCAATGTCCATGGTTAGGAAACCGTAACCATCTATTGATCAACGAGCTAGTCGTCTAGAGGCTTACTAGGGACATGGTGTTTGTCTATGTATCCACACATGTATCTGAGTTTCCTTTCAATACAATTCTAGCATGGATAATAAACGATTATCGTGAACAAGGAAACATAATAATAACCAATTTATTATTGCCTCTAGGGCATATTTCCAACACATAGTGCATAGTATCATAGAGTAGTATCATAGATTATCTTATTTATTGTCATGGATGACACATAATAGTATAGCATTTATTATGATATAATGTCTACCTATGTTACTCTAACACACTCTCTCTCTTCTTTAATTGTGTGCCACATCAATGTGTTTGCTAGTCCCAAGTGCATAATACCGGCTAAGAGCATGGTTAATAATACAGCCAACAATCGACTATAAGGAGTTGCCATGTCATCTATAGCCAACCTTGTAGACGACATGTACAATAGTAAGTTTTATATATGTACTACTTCATTAGTAGTTGGCCCACCTTACAACCTCACAAAGCGTCTTGGGTCTCGTGCTAGAGCCGGCTACTAACCAAGAGCCCGCTTCTCTTCTCTCTCCTCCTCTCTCTCCTCCAACTCATCCAAAATATAATATTTAAAGGCTTACAACCCGCCCACGTCATCCTATTGTACTTGCTCTTAATAGTATAGCCAGCTGCTGGCTATATGATCTTGCCATGTCATCTACAACCAACCTTATAGCCGGCAAGTACAATAGTTGTATACAAATATGTACTACTTTTTGATACATGGGCCGATCTTCCTCTCTCACAATGTGCCTAGGAGCACGTGTTGCAGCCGGCTGTTAATCAGTAGCCCGCTTCTCTTCTCTCTCCTCCTCTCTCTCCTCAAACTCATTCATAATACAATATTTAAAGGCTTACAGCCCGCCCACGTCATACTATTGTACTTGCTCTAAGATATCACCACTATGGACGGCCTAGTGTAGTATCATGCAAGTCTTCATTTGTTTAGATGTAGAGTCATTTTGTCTTGGGGCCCGTTATGTTATGATAACTTATTATGTTACCACAAACACTTCTATTCTCATTAACTACATGCCGCATAAGCAAACTTGCATTGAGATGTGTTATGTTAGTACCTAAGTTACTCCAACTGTGACCACCGGCCTTATCTATATGACCATCTCATCTATATGACCATCTATATTTGAGAGTGACTGATCCCCGTTTAATTATGGCCAACACTGTTTGACATCGGACAAAGAACTAAGTGCGTCTCCAAAGCTGACCCACAAAATGGCTCGGTATATGTCCATTTTTATGTCCGGACATGGTCCACGGACATGGTGCGGGAGAGAGCCATCCAATCCTTTTCACAAATTTATCTGTATTTGTCCGGTTGGGAGGAGTGAGAGGAAAGGGGGCCATGCATGTGTGGAGAGAGAAAAAAGAGGACTACCTGGTGGCGTTTTTGTTGGTCTAGTGTCCAGACGTTTGTCTCGGATTTGCCGGAAAACGGATGATCGTACCACTTCGCGTACCGGTTGAGGGTCTCTATTGGATGATAAAATTTGACACAAACGGACTGAACACTATAATCCGAACATACAACGGAGGTTAGGGGTCTCTTTGAAGATGCCCTAACATTTTAGAAATTACTATGAGACTGCCGTGTGTGAAAGGGAGGGGGTAAGGGATATAATTTTGGATTACAAAATATTTGCTACTGTTAAGCTTTGTCTAGTCAAGTGAGCTTAAAAAAAAAAACTTACAGGTTTAAAGTCATTTCGAGTTAATATGGAGCTATAGCGTCTAGAGGCCGAAAGCCTAGGCTGCCGGTAGTGTGTAAGCGCATCTCTAACGCAAGGCGTTGGGATAGGAATCCTGGCCGATTAGCGGTTTTACCATCAAATCCTGGAGTCACCCCTGGCCGATTAGCGCTTGGCCCTTTCTTTTTCTCACGGGAAGGTAAACGCAGTGCAACAGCTGCCGGTTTCTTTGTTTATTAGCGCCTTAATTAGTGGCTAGCAACTAACGTTGCATAAAACAGGCGCTTGAATAATTTTTAATCTGACATATTATATTTTGCTATAAGGGCTTTGCATTGAATATGCCCTAAGACTACCCACAGTGGAAATAATATAGGTAGTAACATCACACATATTTAGATAAAATAGATGATGTGACAAGTAATAAATGAAAAAAAAGAGGCATGTGGTAACATAACTAGTTACTACTAGTATAAGTAACATCACACATACCAAGGTAAGATGAGTCTATAGCCTAATAAATAAAGTCTTTCATGTTACCACACATATGTTACTCCCCATTATAGAGGTAGTAACATAGAGTAGTAACATGGGCATGTTACCCATTGTGGCTAGTCTAAGAGGCAGTGACAGTTGGTTTACGGGAAGTAATGACCAGCCAACAGCATCAGTGCTTAAACATCCTATTGTTTGACGCTACTTTATTTGAAACACATGAACATTTTTTGAGTGTAACCTACATTTTTTTATTCAGAGTCATATTTTTTTATATTCTATCACATTTTAAAGAAATGTCATGTACATTTTTTTTGAAATGCGTGACATATACATACTTTTCTGAATGGTAAAAACATTTTTAAAAAGTTGAGCAAACATTTTGTTACACTGCATTGAAATGTGCAATGAACACTTCTCAAAATATTACTTCCTCCGTCTCATAATGTAAGACGTTTTTTGACACTATACATTATGGGACGGAGGGAGTAACTGATTGTATTTGTTTTCAAAATATAAACAAAAAGAAAAAAACATGTGTGATGTCAGAATGACGAGACCATATGATTACTGTGCCGGGCCATGTACTGGCTTCCTGCAGGCGATAGATGGCACGCCCGCGCAAACTTCTCAAAATATTAACTATTTTTTTCATAATATATGTACTTGTATTTGTTTTCAAAATATATAAAAAAGAAAAAACATGTGATTGTCAAAATGATGAGACCACATGGTTACTATGACGGCCCAGTACTGGCTAGCAGGCGACAGACCAAACGCCCCAGCCACTCGGGCACAGCCCATTAACGAGTGCTAACCGATCCCAGCTCCATGTTATTGCCCTTTAGTTTTTTCGTTATATATTGTGCAGTTATGTACTCGGATCATATTCAGTATTTTTTGTTGAAGTGTTCTTGCATCAGCCAAGCTCAAAGTCCAGTGATTTTACTACAGCGTTCATGCATTCAGATCACACACAAACGCCTGCGCGAGCAACTGCGCCTAAATGTTCAGAAGTAGGGATGAGGCACTTTGTAATTTAAGTACAGTACAATACAGAGTTGGATACAGAGTTGTGCCATACATTATATAGGTTCAGATCACATATATAATTCAATCAAGTTCAAGTTGTAGTTATTCTTTCACTACTTCACATCACACACACACACACACCAGATTAATACATGGTTGTGCAAGTTCAGATCACACACCAGATATTCAGAAGTGCAGTACATGGTAGTGCAAGTTGTAGTAATTTTTTTACAGTGGTAATTCTTTCAATTTTGCATCTACAATATTAGTTAGTGTTGTGCAACCTGATCAATCCCAAAATTTGAGGATAAAGAAAACTTGGCTTGATAAGTTGCACAAGGGAAAGAAAGGCAACTGAACCTGCTGTGTCAACCAGGAACGGAGCAAAGGTATATATTCTAATCTGGAGATACCAAAAAATAATTTCATTTATTAATACACCAATTAATTGAAATTTCATTGCCCAAGTTTTAAGTGGAGAATGATGGCAGCAAGAGAAGGGCAAATGTGTGAATGAAAAGTACACTGCCATTGAGAGCTTTACTCAGCTCCTCACAGTTCCTTAGCAATGGCGACGGCAGTGTTGGCGCCCGCCTCCACGGCCACGGCGTGAGTCTCTAATATCCCACCCTCTGCCGTCACTAGGGAGCATCTAGCCTTCTTCAATTCCGCCCATTGCCGTTGCTGGCAAAGCGTACGCCTGCGAGATCGCCACGGCCCGACACGGCTAGCTAAGTCGAGACAATGGCACCGTTCAGCTCGATTCCACTATCACTGCAACCCTTGCCGCCAAACTCACCTCCTCCGGTCGCCTACCCCGCTTCCTCGGCTCCCTCCTCTCCGTCTCCCCTGCCCCGGAGAACCTTCTTCCCCGCGCAGCCGATGCACACCTCCTTGTAGGCAACTGCATAGCTGAGCGCAAATTCGAGGTGGCTAATTCTTGGGACAGCGTCAGCGTAGAGATCATCCCGGGGAAGCGGCTCATAGAACTGTACCCGAATCATGATTACCAAAGGTACAAGCTTGAGGTGTTCTTTGAGGCCATCATGAACTGCTACAGGTGCAGCATTTATGGGGCCAGCGGCATCTTGCTGCAGGTGAGTTGCTCATCGTGTCGCTCTGGTACTTCTATTTTCCCCTTTCTTTACATGATATTAGTCAGCCGTTGTGGTTACATGGCGAGGTAGAAAAGCCCCAAATGTTAGATGCAGTTACATGTCACATATGAGATTCATGCAAGTGAAGCGAGGTAAACAATAGGTTTGATATGCATTGTGTGCATACCTTGATTTAACTCGGTGGTATGGTTCACTACTGGACTTCGTGAAATGTGAGTAGAGTGGTAACTGAATTTGCATTTGTTTGTTCTCAAAACTTTAGTAAAATTAGATTATTTTTTGCTATGGTATATTTAGAGCCTAAACACATAAAGCTTGTTTCACTAAGTGCTATCTTAACTATCCAAATGGTCGCTTGTTTTTAGACATAATTAGATTTAGTTAATGGGTTTTCAGAATCTTGATTCATACGAATAAGACTCTTGGTTTTGTTAACAACAGTTTACGAAATTATGCCGTGTTGGGTTAATGGAGAGGATGTGCCTTCTCTTTCTTTCCAAATGCATGTGCTGGACAATCTTTTGGGGTAGGGGCATTTAGTGCAAAAATAGATGTTGTGCACCAGTGCTAGGAGTTTGTTAAATATTTATATATGGGCAAATGTTACAGCAAGATGTTATATGGATCTAGTGGTATCCAGTATGTCAAATGTGGGAGAGTGAGGCTGGGATCAAAGTATTAAACGAACTTCTCCAATCCCAATAACTCTCCTCTCTCAAATCCAACATGATGCAAGCCTAGCGCCTCGTGTTGTGGTGATTCTTCCATGTTTCCATCCTCTATAAAACTCCATGATAGTCGGATTTGTGCGTTTTACAAACAAGCGGATCAAAGAGAATGGAGGGGGGGGGGGGGGGGGGGGG
>LR738709.1:562450318-562470540 GCA_902687465.1 Secale cereale
GGGGGTGGAGGGGGATAGCAATCTTGTGATCAATATCCACTGCACTATCTGCAAAATCGGTAGCAGTTTGGTCGCATGTTGCAAAATTACTATTGTGCAGGTCAACATCATGGAAGTTCTGTTTGGATGTGTGCTTCTAAGGATTCCATGAAGGCCGAGCATACAAGAAAGTGGATGGGCCACTTCCAAGAAAGTTCTTAGAATGGGCCAACTGTTCAACTCCTCTAGACAAATAGTTGAAATCCGACCATGAGACATGGAAGAGATTCCAGATATTGAAGTAACAACTGATGGCACTAAATACATATTTTTTGATGGTATTGGGAAGATAGTTAGAGATTTGCGGAAAAAATGCTCACTAAATTGGATTAGACCGTACTAACCCTCCTTCACCTTTTCAAATAAGGTATGGGGTAGCTACAAAGGATTTGTTGCAGTCGACCATGACACCTTTTGTCATATTTCTCTGCGGCCTAGCATGAAGAAATTCGAATCTAAGAGCAAAATGTTTAATATTGCAAGTGGAGCGAAGCCCAGCCATGTTTAATATTGCAAGTGGAGGGAATAATACATGAGATATTTGAGTTCGCGCAACAAGACGACATGCATGAATTAGCCGAAATACTAACGAACAGAGAAGCTACTCTCTCTGTTATGGGGAAAATTGGTAGTGCCAAAACAAAGACAGCATCCAAAATGTTACCGCGAGGTTATGAACCAAGTTTAGAGTCTTACCAGTTGATGATTCTTAAGGCCCATCAAGATAATGTCTAACTGACATAAGAACGAGATGTAATATTAATGTTTCAAAAGGCCGTGTACTTATTGGTTGTTTGGACGAAACAGGCGAATTAAAATATGGTCAAGTGTACATCAAAATTACAAAAGGCAGCAACGAGCACAAGGGTAATGGCCAGCTGTGTATTTTGGTCTCAATTCTCTTTTTCACATGGGGAAGTTAGTTCCCAAACATGTTAATGTTGATCTGTCTAAAGCTCTTGAAGAAATACCAGTTCATATTTAGGAGGATTTTTGAGAAAATGAGCAAGTTAGAGTTTACATGCTATGAATCTTTGCCCATCATCCAACAGAGGCTCGTAGTAGGAAAAGGAGCCACAATACTTTCATGTCCAGTAGGACAAAAGTTGAAGGAAAATTAATGATGTGTTACAAAATTCACATTACTTAATCCAAAATACAGTGCTTGGGACCCAAGGAAGAAGTTTCAAATTAATTTGTTAAGCCTCATAGAAAGAATGCTTTTGACTTTGCTAGGGTTACTTTTGTTGACGAAGACCGGAGTAAGCTTTTTCCATATGTTATCTTCTAGAGCTAGACGAGGGTTCTTTTCCCAACCCTTGAAAACTAGCTTGCATTATCACATTTTATCTGTCTTGAAATGACTTTCCATTGGTCCAAAGTAGTCTGAATTCCTTCAGCAGGTCAACTTCGTGAAAATTCTCTTTGGATGTTTGCGTCTAATGATTCCCTGAAGTCCGAGGATACAAGAAAATGGATGAGCCACTTTTAGGAAATTTCCTAGAATGAGCCAGCTGTTCAGCTCCTCTAGACAAATAGTTGAAATCTTACCATGGGACATGGAAGAGATTCTAGATATTGAAGTGACAACCGATGGCACTAAATACATATTTTCTGGTGGTATCGGGAAGATACTGAGAGATTTGTGTAAGAAATTGCTCACGGAATTGGGTTAGACGGTACTAACCCTCCGTTGACTCCGTCGGCTTCCAAATAAGGTATGGGGTAGCTACAAAGGAGTTGATGCAGTCAACCATGACAGCTTGCGTAATATTTCTCTGCGGCATAGCATGAAGAAATTCGAATCTAAGAGCAGAATGTTTAACATTACAAGTGGAGCAAAGCCCGGCCATGCTATCTGAATTGTGAAATTATCTCTCTCCTTTCGACTTTGGGAATAACACATGAGCTATTTGAGTACGTGCAACAAGACGACATGCATGAATTAACTGAAATGCAGACGAACAGAGAAGCTACTCACTCTATTATGGGGAAAATCGGTAGTGCAGAAAGAAAGACATCATCCAAAATGTTACTGCGAGGTTATGAACCAAGTTTAGAGCCTTACCTATTGATGATTCTTAAGGACCATCAAAAGAATGCCTGACTGACATAAGAACTAGATGTAATTTTCATGTTCCGAAAGGCCGTGCTTATTGGTTATTTGGACGAAACGGGCGAATTAAAATATGGTCAAGTGTACATCAGAATTACAAAACGCAACAAAGAGCGGAAGGATAACGGTTAGCCGTGTATTTCTGAAGATAATGGGAAAGAGAAAACAACAATTGTTGTTGGAAATATTGCAATATAAAAAAATCATTGTCCCCATCCTGGTTACATCGGAGTACTTGAAGTTGTATATGACAGTGGATTGTATGCTAAGAACCTGGTTGATTGTGTTGTCTTCCCTCAACGACGATAAAGGTAATTTTGCATGTTATATTGAAATTGAAAGGCGGCCATCTAGAGTTCATAATGTCAATTTAATGTTTGTTTTAGCTCATGTATGCACCAAGAATATGTACTACAATTTATGTGCCTACGGTTTATTCATGGTTCTCAGATGACCGCTTTTATGCATGCACGGAATATGCGAAGTTTACCTAGGCCAGAGCACTAGATTTTACACCTAACCAATCTTTCGGGAAGAGTTCAATTCTCACGCTCATACTTGATGAAGGTGCAACAATGTCATTTATTCTCGACAGCTTACCTTTGTCAGGAGAATTGGGGGAATCATATCATTAATGGAATCTATTGGCCTATCGTTGGTTCCCCTTGATGACAACCCAAGTGGTTGCCCAATGCCTTTTGAGGTTATTTTCGTCTCAATACTCTTTTCACATGGGGAAAGATAGTTGCCAAACATGTTAATGTTGATCTGTTTAAAGCTCTTGAAGAAATACCAGTTCATATTTCAAGGAGGATTTTTGAGAAAATATGCAAGTTAGAGTTTACATGCTATGAATCTTTGCCCATCATCCAACAAGACGCTCATAGCAGGACAAGGAGCCACAATACTTTCATGTTCAGTAGGACCAAAGTTGAACGAAAATTTAATGATGTGTTACAAAATTCACATTACTCCATCCAAAATACACCGCTTGGGACATGAGGAAGAAGTTTCAAATTATGTGGTTAAGGCTCATAGAAAGTATGCTTACTTTGCTAGAATTACTTTTGTTGACGAAGACTGGAATAAGCTTTCTCCATATGTTATCTTCTAGAACTAGACGAGGGTTCTTTTCTCAACCCTTGAAAACTAGCCTGCATTATCGCATTTTATCTATCCTCAAAGAAAAACTTCCCATTGGTCCAAAGTAGTATGAATTCCTGGCCTTTTCAGCAGGTCAACATCATGGAAGTTCTGTTAGGATGTGTGCTTCTAATGATTCCGTGAAGGCCGAGGATAAAAGAAAGTGGATGGGCCACTTCCAAGAAAGTTCCTAGAATGGGCCAGCTGTTCAACTCCTCTAGACAAATAGTTGAAATCCGACCAGAAGACATAGAAGAGATTCTAGATATTGAAGTGAGAACTGATGGCACTAAATACATACTGTATTTTTTAATGGTATTGTGAAGATACTTAGAGATTTATGAAAGAAATTGCTCACTAAATTGGATTAGACCGTACTAACCCCCCTTCGCCTTTTCAAGTAAGGTATGGGGTAGCTACAAATGAGTTGTTGCAGTCGACCATGACAACTTCTGTAATATTTCTCTGCGGCCTAGCATGAAGAAATTCGTATGTAAGAGCAGATTCTTTAATATTGCAAGTGGTGCGAAGCCCAGCTATGCTATATGAATTCTGAAATTATCCCTCTACTTTCGACTTTGGGAATAACACATGAGATATTTGAGTTCGCGCAACAAGACGACATGCATGAATTAGTTGAAATGGGGAAAATTGTTAGTGCCAAAACGAACACAACATCCAAAATGTTACCGCGAGGTTATGAACCAAGTTTAGAGCCTTACGTGTTGATGATTCTTAAGGCCCATCAAGATAATGTCTGACTGACATAAGAACTAGACGTAATATTCATGTTTCAAAAGGCCGTATACTTATTGGTTGTTTGGACGAAACAGGCGAATTAAAATATGGTCAAGTGTACATCAGAATTACAAAAGGCAGCAAAGAGCACAAGGATAATGTCCAGCCGTATATTTTCGTCTCAATTCTCTTTTTCACATGGGGAAGTTAGTTCTCAAACATGTTAATGTTGATCTGTCTAAAGCTCTTGAAGAAATACCAGTTCGTATTTCAAGGAGGATTTTTGAGAAAATGAGCAAGTTAGAGTTTACATGCTATGAATCTTTGCCCATCATCCAACAGAGGCTCATAACAGGAAAAGGAGCCACAATACTTTCATGTCCAGTAGGACTAAAGTTGAAGGAAAAATTAATGATGTGTAACAAAATTCACATTACTTCATCCAGAATACACTGCTTGGGACCCAAGGAAGAAGTTTCAAATTAAGTGGTTAAGCCTCATAGAAAGTATGCTTCTGACTTTGCTAGAGTTACTTTTGTTGACGAAGACCGGAGTAAGCTTTTTCCATATGTTATCTTCTAGAACTAGACGAGGGTTCCTTTCCCAAGCCTTGAAAACTAGCTTGCCTTATTGCATTTTATTTGTCTTGAAATGACTTCCATTGGTCCAAAGTAGTATGAATTCCTGGCCTTTTCAGCTGGTCAACTTCATGGAAGTTCTGTTTGGATGTTTGCTTCTAATGATTACGTGAAGGTCGAGGATACAAGAAAATGGATGGGCCACTTTAAAGAAATTTCCTAGAATGGGACAGCTGTTCAGCTCCTCTAGACAAATAGTTGAAATCCTACCAGTGGGCATGGAAGAGATTCCCAATTTTGAAGTGACAACTGATGGCACTAAATACATATTTTCTGGTGGTATCGGGAACATACTGAGAGATTTGCAAAAGAAATTGCTCACAGGATTGGATTACACCGTACTAACCCTCCGTCGGATTTCAAATAAGGTATGGGGTAGCTACAAAGGAGTTGTTGCAGTCAACCATGACACCTTCCGTAATATTTCTCTGCGGCCTAGTATGAAGAAATTCGAATCTAAGAGCAGAATGTTTAACATTACAAGTGGAGCAAAGCCCAGCCGTGCTATACGAATTGTGAAATTGTCTCTCTCCTTTCGACTTTGGGAACAACACATGAGCTATTTGAGTTCGCGCAACAAGACGACATGCATGAATTAGCTGAAATGCTGACGAACATAGAAGCTACTCTCTCTATTATGGGGAAAACTGGTAATGCAGAAACGAAGACATCATCCAAAATGTTACTATGAGGTTACGAACCAAGTTTAGAGCCATACCTATTGATGATTCTTAAGGCCCATCAAATGAATGCCTGACTGACATAAGAACTAGATGTAATTTTCATGTTCCGAAAGGCCGTGTACTTATTGGTTGTTTGGACAAAACAGGCGAATTAAAATATGGTCAAGTGTACATCAGAATTACAAAAGGCAATAAAGAGAGGATGGATAACGGTTAGACGTGTATTTCTAAAGATAATGGGAAAGAGAAAACAACAATTGTTGTTGGAAATGTTGCAATATCCAAAAATCATTGTCTCCATCCTGGTGACATCGGAGTACTTGAAGTTGTATCTGACAGTGGATTGTGTGCTAAGAACCTGGTTCATTGTGTTGTCTTCCCTCAACGACAATAAATGTAATTTTGTATGTTATATTGAAATTGAAAGGCGACCATCTAGAATTCATAATGTCAATTTAATGTTTGTTTTAGCTCATGTATGCACCAAGAATATATACTACAATTTCTGCGCCTACAATTTATTCAAGGTTCTCTGATGACCGCTTTTATGCATGCACGGAATATGCGAAGTTTAGCTAGGTCAGAGCACTAGATTTTACACCTAACCAATCTTTCGGGAAGCGTTCAACTCTCACGCTCATACTTGATGAAGGTGCAACAATGCCATTTATTCTCGACTGCTTACCATTGTCAGGAGAATTGAGGGAATCATATCATTAATGGAATCTATTGGCCTATCGTTGGTTCCCCTTGATGACTATCCAAGTGGTTGCTCGGTGCCTTTTGAGGTTATTTTCGTCTCAATTCTCTTTTCACATGGGGAAGATAGTTGCAAAACATGTTAATGTTGATCTATTTAAAGCTCTTGAAGAAATTCCAGTTCATATTTCAAGGAGGATTTTTGAGAAAATGAGCAAGTTAGAGTTTACATGCTATGAATCTTTGCCCATCATCCAACAAGAGGCTCATAGCAGGACAAGGAGCCACAATACTTTCATGTCCAGTAGGACCAAAGTTGAACAAAAAATTAATGATGTGTTACAAAATTCACATTACTCCATCCAAAATACACTGCTTGGGACGTGAGGAAGAAGTCTCAAATTATGTGGTTAAGCCACATAGAAAGTATGCTTCTGACTTTGCTAGAGTTACTTTTGTTGACGAAGACTGGATTACGTTTTTTCCATATGTTATCTTCTAGAACTAGACGAGGGTTCTTTTCCCAACCCTTGAAAACTAGCCAGCATTATCGCATTTTATCTATCCTCAAAGAAGGACTTTCCATTGGCCCAAAGTAGCATGAATTCCTACCCTTTTCAGCAAGTCAACATCATGGAAGTTCTGTTTGGATGTGTGCTTCCAATGATTCCGTGAAGGCCGAGGATACAACAAAGTGGATGGGCCACTTCCAAGAAATTTCCTAGAATGGGCCAGCTGTTGAGCTCCTCTAGACAAATAGTTGAAATCCTACCATTAGACATGGAAGAGATTCCAGATTGAAGTGACAACTGATGGCACTGAATACATATTTTCTGATGGTATTGGGAAGATGCTGAGAGATTTGCCAAAGAAATTGCTCACTAAACTTTATAATGTCTGACTAACATAAGAACTAGATGCAATGTTCATGTTTCGAAAGGCCGTGTACTTATTGGTTGTTTGGACGAAACATGCGAATTAAAATATGGTCAAGTGTACATCAGAATTACAAAAGGCATCAAAGAGCAAAAGGATAATGGCCAGCCATATATTTTCGTATCAATTCTCTTTTTCACATGGGAAAGTTAGTTCCCAAACATGTTAATGTTGAGCTGTCTAAAGCTCTTGAAGAAATACTAGTTCATACTTGAAGGAGGATTTTTTAGAAAATGAGCAAGTTTGAGTTTGCATGCTATGAATCTTTGCCCATCATCCAACACAGGGTCATAGCAGGAAAAGGAGCCACAATACTTTCATGTCCAGTAGGACCAAAGAGGAAGGAAAAAAGTAATGACGTGTTAAAATATTCACATTATTTCATCCAAAATACACTGCTAGGGACCTAAGGAAGAAGTTTCAAATTATGTGGTTAAGCCTCATAGAAAGTATGCTTCTGACTTTGCTAGAGTTACTTTTGTTGACGAAGACCGCAGTAAGCTTTTTACATATGTTATCTTCTAGAACTAGACGAGGGTTCTTTTCCCAACCCTTGAAAACTAGCCTGCATTATCGCATTTTATCTGTCTTGAAATGACTTTCCATTGGACCAAAGTAGTATAGATTACTCGCCTTTTCAGCAGGTCAACTTCGTGGAAGTTCTGTTTGGATGTTTCGTCTAATGATTCCCTGAAGGTCGAGGATACAAGAAAATGGATGGGGCACTTTTAAGAAATTTCCTAGAATGGGCCAGCTATTCAGCTCCTCTAGACAAATAGTTGAAATCCTACCACGGGACATGGAAGAGATTCTAGATATTGAAGTGACAACTGATGGCACTAAATACATATTTCCTGGTGGTATCCGGAAGATACCGAGAGATTTGCGAAAGAAATTGCTCACGGAATTGGATTAGACCATACTAACCCTCCGCCGGCTTTCAAATAAGGTAATGGGTAGCAACAAAGGAGTTGTTGCAGTCAACCATGACACCTTCCGTAATATTTCTCTGCGGCCTAGCATGAAGAAATTCGAATCTAAGAGCAGAAAGTTTAACATTACAAGTGGAGCAAAGCCCAACCATGCTATATGAATTGTGAAATTATCTCTCCCCTATCGACTTTGGGAATAACACATGAGCTATTTGAGTTCGCGCAACAAGACGACATGCATGAATTAGCTGAAATGATGATGAACAGAGAAGCTACTTTCTCTATTATGGGGAAAACTAGTAGTGCAGAAACGAAGACATCATCCAAAATGTTACTGCAAGGTTATGAACCAAGTTTAGAGCCTTACCTATTGATGATTCTTAAGGCCCATCAAAAGAATGCCTGACTGACATAAGAACTAGATGTAATTTTCATGTTCCGAAAGGCTGTGTACTTATTGGTTGTTTGGATGAACATGCGAATTAAAATATGGTCAAGTGTACATCAGAATTACAAAAGGCAACAAAGAGCGGAAGGATAACGGTTACCTCCGTCCCAAAATTCTCGTCTTAAATTTGTGTAGATAGGGAAATATCTAACAATAAAACATGACTAGATACATCCGTATTTAGACAAATGAAACACTAGAATTTTGGGACGGAGGGAGTATTTCTAAAGATAATGGGAAAGAGAAAATAACAATTGTTGTTGGAAATGTTGCAATATTAAAAAAAGTCATTGTCTCCATCCTGGTGACATCGGAGTACTTGAAGTTGTATATGACAACGAATTGTATGCTAAGAACCTGGTTGATTGTGTTGTCTTCCTTCAACGACGACAAAGGTAATTTTGTATGTTATTGAATTTGAAAGGTGACCATCTAGAGTTCATAATGTCAGTTTAATTAGTGTTGTTTTAGCTCATGTATGCACAAAGAATATGTACTACAATTTCCGCGCCTACGGTTTATTCAAGGTTCTCAGATGACCGCTTTTATGCATGCACGGAATATCCGAAGTTTACCTAGGTCAGAGCACTAGATTTTACACCAAAACCAATCTTTCGGGAAGAGTTCAACTCTCACGCTCATACTTGATGAAGGCGCAACAATGTCATTTATTCTCGACAACTTACCTCTGTCAGGAGAATTGGGGGAATCATATCATTAATGGAATCTATTGGCCTATCGTTGGTTCCCCTTGATGACTACCAAAGTGGTTGCTCGGTGCCTTTTGAGGTTATTTTTGTCTCAATTCTCTTTTCACATGGAGAAGATAGTTGCCAAACATGTTAATGTTGATCTATTTATAGCTCTTGAAGAAATACCAGTTCATATTTCAAGGAGGATTTTTGAGAAAATGAGCAAGTTAGAGTTTACATGCTATGAATCTTTGCCCATCATCCAACAGGAGGCTCATAGCAGGAAAAGGACCCATAATACTTTCATGCCCAATAGGACCAAAGTTGAACGAAAAATTAATGATGTGTGACAAAATTCACATTACTCCATCCAAAATACACTGGTTGGGACCTAGGGAAGAAGTTTCAAATTATGTGGTTTTTCCTCATAGAAAGTATGCTTCTGACTTTGCTAGAGTTACTTTTATTTACGAAGACTGGATTACGCTTTTTTCCGTATGTGATCTTCTAGAACTAGACGAGGGTTCTTTTCCCAACCCATGAAAACTAGCGTGCATTATCGTATTTTATCTATCCTGAAATAAGGACTTTCGGTTGGTCCAGAGTAGTATGAATTCCTGGCCTTTTCAGCAGGTCAACTTCGTGGAAGTTCTGTTTGGATGTTTCGTCTAATGATTCCCTGAAGGTCGAGGATACAAGAAAATGGATGGGGCACTTTTAAGAAATTTCCTAGAATGGGCCAGCTATTCAGCTCCTCTAGACAAATAGTTGAAATCCTACCACGGGACATGGAAGAGATTCCAGATATTGAAGTGACAACTGATGGCACTAAATACATATTTCCTGGTGGTATCCGGAAGATACCGAGAGATTTGCGAAAGAAATTGCTCACGGAATTGGATTAGACCATACTAACCCTCCGTCGGCTTTCAAATAAGGTATGGGGTAGCTACAAAGGAGTTGTTGCAGTCAACCATGACACCTTCCGTAATATTTCTCTGCGGCCTAGCATGAAGAAATTCGAATCTAAGAGCAGAAAGTTTAACATTACAAGTGGAGCAAAGCCCAACCATGCTATATGAATTGTGAAATTATCTCTCCCCTTTCGACTTTGGGAATAACACATGAGATATTTGAGTTCGCGCAACAAGACGACATGCATGAATTAGCTGAAATGATGATGAACAGAGAAGCTACTTTCTCTATTATGGGGAAAACTAGTAGTGCAGAAACGAAGACATCATCCAAAATGTTACTGCAAGGTTATGAACCAAGTTTAGAGCCTTACCTATTGATGATTCTTAAGGCCCATCAAAAGAATGCCTGACTGACATAAGAACTAGATGTAATTTTCATGTTCCGAAAGGCTGTGTACTTATTGGTTGTTTGGATGAACATGCGAATTAAAATATGGTCAAGTGTACATCAGAATCACAAAAGGCAACAAAGAGCGGAAGGATAACGGTTACCTCCGTCCCAAAATTCTCGTCTTAAATTTGTGTAGATAGGGAAATATCTAACAATAAAACATGACTAGATACATCCGTACTTAGACAAATGAAACACTAGAGTTTTGGGACGGAGGGAGTATTTCTAAAGATAATGGGAAAGAGAAAATAACAATTTTTGTTGGAAATGTTGCAATATTAAAAAAAATCATTGTCTCCATCCTGGTGACATCGGAGTACTTGAAGTTGTATATGACAACGGATTGTATGCTAAGAACCTGGTTGATTGTGTTGTCTTCCTTCAACGACGACAAAGGTAATTTTGTATGTTATTGAATTTGAAAGGTGACCATCTAGAGTTCATAATGTCAGTTTAATTAGTGTTTGTTTTAGCTCATGTATGCACAAAGAATATGTACTACAATTTCCGCGCCTGTGGTTTATTCAAGGTTCTCAGATGACCGCTTTTATGCATGCACGGAATATCCGAAGTTTACCTAGGTCAGAGCACTAGATTTTACACCAAAACCAATCTTTCGGGAAGAGTTCAACTCTCACGCTCATACTTGATGAAGGCGCAACAATGTCATTTATTCTCGACAACTTACCTTTGTCAGGAGAATTGGGGGAATCATATCATTAATGGAATCTATTGGCCTATCGTTGGTTCCCCTTGATGACTACCAAAGTGGTTGCTCGGTGCCTTTTGAGGTTATTTTTGTCTCAATTCTCTTTTCACATGGAGAAGATAGTTGCCAAACATGTTAATGTTGATCTATTTAAAGCTCTTGAAGAAATACCAGTTCATATTTCAAGGAGGATTTTTGAGAAAATGAGCAAGTTAGAGTTTACATGCTATGAATCTTTGCCCATCATCCAACAGGAGGCTCATAGCAGGAAAAGGACCCATAATACTTTCATGTCCAGTAGGACCAAAGTTGAACGAAAAATTAATGATGTGTGACAAAATTCACATTACTCCATCCAAAATACACTGGTTGGGACCTAGGGAAGAAGTTTCAAATTATGTGGTTAAGCCTCATAGAAAGTATGCTTCTGACTTTGCTAGAGTTACTTTTATTTACGAAGACTGGATTACGCTTTTTTCCGTATGTGATCTTCTAGAACTAGACGAGGGTTCTTTTCCCAACCCATGAAAACTAGCATGCATTATCACATTTTATCTATCCTGAAATAAGGACTTTCGGTTGGTCCAGTGTAGTATGAATTCCTGCCCTTTTCAGCAGGTCAACTTCGTGGAAGTTCTGTTTGGATGTGTGCTTCTAATGATTCCCTGAAGGCCGGGGATAGAAGAAAGTGGATGGGCCACTTCCAAGAAAGTTCCTAGAATGGGCCAGCTGTTCAGCTCCTCTAGACAAATAGTTGAAATACTACCACGAGACATGGAAGAGATTCCAAATATTGAAGTGACAACTGATGGCACTAAATACATATTTTTTGATGGTATATTGGGAAGATACTGAGAGATTTGTGAAAGAAATTGCTCACTAAATTGGATTAGACCGTACTAAGGGCATGTTCTGAAACTCTCCAAACTTCACGAAATCTGGGAATCTGGCTTCTCCAGCCAGCTTCACGCTTTACCTGGCGAACACAAAACGTTCGAGAGTTCTGCTGGCTTCTTTCAGCGTTGCAGCCCAGCTGGGAAGCAACAGGCCTGTTGGGCGCCCTTTTGGGCCGGTTAGAGGTAGCCCAATTAGGCGAACGAGGGAGAGAAAAGAAGGAAAACGATTCATCGAGTGGTTCGCTTATGTACGTGGTGGAGCTCAGCCGAAACGTTTTCTTAGGCGGTGGCATATTGATCGTAATTAGGTGGAACTCCAGATTCCTTGTTTTCGTGGAGCAACATTTAGTAGAAGTGATCGTAATTAGGTGGAACTCCAGATGCCAAAGTTGTGAGGAGTGAAATATTTGCAAAAGCAACATTTAGTAGAAGTGATCAGTCCCCTTGCTTGGACCATTCGGAAAGGGTAAGAACTGACAAAAGACAATATGGAAGGCTGCAAATAGGAAGGACTCATGTGATAACTACCTATATCGTCCAATCGCCACTTGTCTCCATGATGATTACCTAATTCACTTTCAGATGCATTGGGCTGGCAACCGCGCCGCCAAGCGCAAATTTGAGGCAGCTAATTCTTGGGATAGCGTCCGCGTAGAAGTCATCCCAGGGAAGCGGCGCGACACATAGACCCGTGCCAGAATCATGATTCCCAGAGGTACAAGCTTGACGTGTTCTTTAAGGACATCCGTAACTGCTACAGGTGCAGCTTTGTTGGGCCTGACAGCATCTTGTTGCGAGTGAGCTGCTCACCGTGTTGCTCTGATACTTCTATTTCTTTCCTTTCTACATAATATTAGTTAGACGTTACAATCACATGGCGAAGTAGAATGCCCCAAATGTTAGATGCATTTAGATCTTACATATAAGATGTAATTGGGGGGGGGAGGGGTGGGGGATAGCAATCTTGGGATCAATACCCACTGCACTATCTGCAAAATCAATAGCACTTTGGTCGGATGTTGCAAAATAACTATTGTGCAGACGCCGCGAGCCCCGAAGGCTGTCACGCCACCGCTGTTCTCGCCGCAGCGCGCAGCACATGTCACACAACTGCTCGCACATCACACAAGGCCACAGAAGTGGAGGTGACTCTTGTCGCCGTGCGGTTGCCCCCTTGAATTACCTCTTTGTGTGGCACCTCAGGTGCCTATATCCGACAGGAAAACCTTGTCGCATTAGGGTCAGATCAGGAGCCACACTTTGCCTCCCTCGCAAGCCCTAGTGTCGCGCCTCACCTACTGTCGGGAGCTTCATAAAGGTTAGGTCTGTGCAGGAGAAGAGCTGGAGAGCGTGCAGTATGAGAATAGAGGAAATGACTATATTTTCAGCAAGAATTTTCATTCAAACGGTGAGAGTCGTAGTGTTCATTTGAGGAGGAAGATGGACTCCCCTACTGATGTTAGCAACCTCTACAACTGCGGGGAGCAAATAGTGATGATGACATAACTTGCCCACCAAAGAAAATGGGGGCTGTGGTGGTTCTGTCTTGGATCTCAAATGCATGTTTTCGGAGAAAATGCATAAGAGAGGGTTGACAAAGTTGTGAGGAGTGAAATATTTGCAAAAGCAACATTTAGTACAAGTGATCAGTCCCCTTGCTTTGATCATTCGGCAAGGGTAAGAACTGACATAAAGATAGTATGGAAGGCTGCAAATAGGAAGGACTCAAGCGATAACTACCTATATTGTCAAGTCGCCACTTGTCTCCATAATGATTACCTAATTCACTTTCAGATGCATTGGGCTCGCAACAGCGCCGCCAAGCGCAAATTTGAGGCGGTTAATTCTTGGGATAGCGTCTGCGTAGAAGTCATCCCAGGGAAGCAGCACATAGACCCGTGCCTGAATCATGATTCCCAGAGGTACAAGCTTAACGTGTTCTTTACGGACATGCGGAACTGTTACAAGTGCAGCTTTGTTGGGCCTGGCGGCATCTTGCTGCAGGTGAGCTGCTCACCGTGTTGCTCTGATACTTCTATTTCTTTCCTTTCTACATAATATTAGTTAGACGTTACGATCACATGGCGAAGTAGAATGCCCCAAATGTTAGATGCATTTAGGTCTTACATATGAGATGTAATTGGGGGGGGCAGGGTGGAGGCGGATAGCAATCTTGTGATCAATACCCACTGCACTATCTGCAAAATCAATAGCAGTTTGGTTGGATGTTGCAAAATTACTATTGTGTAGACGCCGCGAGCCCCGAAGGCTTTTACGCCACTGCTGTTCTCGCCGCGGCGCACACCACCACATGTCGCAAAACTGCTCGCAATCACACATGGCCACAGAAGTGGAGGTGACTCGCGTCGCCGTGCGGTTGCCCCCTTGAATTAGCTCTATGGGTGGCACCTCAGGTGCCTATATCTGACAGGAAAACCTTGTCGCACTAGGGTCAGATCATGAGGCACACTTTGCCTCCCTCGCAAGCCCTAGTGTCGGGCCTCATCTACTGCCGGGAGCTTCATAAACGTTAGGTCCCTGGAGGAGAAGAGGTGGAGAGCGTGCAGTATGAGAATAGAGGAAAGGACTATATTTTCGGCAAGAATTTTCATTCAAAGGGTGAGAATCGTAGTGTTCCTTTGAGGAGTAAGATGGACTCCCCTACTGATGTTAGCAACCTTCACAACTGCGGGGAGCAAATAGTGATGATGACATAACTTTCCCACCAAAGAAAATGGGGGGTTGTGGTGGTTCTGTCTTGGAACTCAAATGCATGTTTTGGGAGAAAATGCATAAGAGAGGGCTGCCAAAGTAGTGAGGAGTGAAATATTTGCAAAAGCAACATTTAGTAGAAGTGATCCGTCCCCTTGCTTTGATCATTCGGCAAGGGTAAGAACTGACATAAAGATAGTACGGAAGGCTGCAAATAGGAAGGACTCAAGTGATAACTACCTATATTGTCCAGTCGCCACTTGTCTCCATGATGATTACCTAATTCACTTTCAGATGCATTGGCTTGGCAACCGTGCCGCCAAACGCAAATTTGGGGCGGCTAATTCTTGGGATAGCGTCCGCGTAGAAGTCATCCCAGGGAATCGACACATAGACCCGTGCCTGAATCATTATTCCTAGAGTTACAAGCTTGACGTGTTCTTTAAGGACAAGCATAACTGCTACAAGTGCAGCTTTGTTGGGCATGGCGGCATCTTGCTGCAGGTGAGCTGCTGACCGTGTTGCTCTGATACTTCTATTTCTTTCCTTTCTACATAATATTAGTTAGACGTTACGATCACATGGCAAAGTAGAAAGCCCCAAATGTTAGATGCATTTACATCTTACATATGAGATGTAATGGGGGAGGGGTCGAGGGGGATTGCAATCTTGTGATCAATACCCACTGCACTATCTGCAAAATCAATAGCAGTTTGGTCGGATGTTGCAAAATTACTATTGTGCAGACACCGCGAGCCCCGAAGGCTGACACGCCACCGCTGTTCTCGCCGCAGCGCGCATCACCACATGTCGCACAACTGCTCGCACATCACACATGGCCACAGAAGTGGAGGTGACTCGCGTCGCCGTGCGGTTGCCCCCTTGAATTACCTCTTTGTGTGGCACCTCAGGTGCCTATATCGGACAGGAAAACCTTGTCGCACTAGGGTCAGATCAGGAGGCACACTTTGCCTCCCTCGCAAGCCCTAGTGTCGCGCCTTACCTACTGTCGGGAGCTTCATAAAGGTTAGGTCCGTGCAGGAGAAGAGGTGGAGAGCGTGCAGTATGAGAATAGAGGAAATGACTATATTTTCGGCAAGAATTTCATTCAAAGGGTGAGAGTCGTAGTGTTCATTTGAGGAGGAAGATGGACTCCCCTACTGATGTTAGCAACCTTTACAACTGCGGGGAGCAAATAGTGATGATGACTTAACTTGCCCACCAAAGAAAATGGGGGGCTGTGGTGGTTCTGTCTTGGATCTCAAATGCATGTTTTCGGAGAAAATGCATAAGAGAGGGCTGACAAAGTTGTGAAGAGTGAAATATTTGCAAAAGAAACATTTAGTACAAGTGATCAGTCCCCTTGCTTTGATCATTCGGTAAGGGTAAGAACTGACATAAAGACAGTATGGAAGGCTGCAAATAGGAAGGACTCAAGTGATAACTACATATATTGTCCAGTCGCCACTTGTCTCCATGATGATTACCTAATTCACTTTCAGATCCATTGGGCTCGCAACCGTGCCGCCAAGCGCAAAGTTGAGGCGGCTAATTCTTGGGACAACGTCCGCGTAGAAGTCATCCCAGGGAAGCGGCACATAGACCCGTGCCTGAATCATGATTCCCAGAGGTACAAGCCTGACGGGTTCTTTAAGGACATCCGTAACTGCTACAAATGCAGCTTTGTTAGGCCTGACGGCATCTTGCTGCGAGTGAGTTGCTCATCGTGTTGCTTTGATACTTCTATTTCTTTCCTTTTTACATAATATTAGTTAGACGTTACGATCACATGGCGAAGTAGAATGCCCCAAATGTTAGATGCATTTAGATCTTACATATGAGATGTAATTGGGGGGGGGGCTGGAGGGGGATGGCAATCTTGTGACCAATACCCACTGCACTATCTGCAAAATCAATAGCAGTTTGGTCGGATGTTGCAAATTTACTATTGTGCAGACGCCGCGAGCCCCGAAGGCTGTCACGCCACCACTGTTCTTGCCACAGCGCGTAGCACCACATGTCGCACAACTGCTCGCACATCACACATGGCCACATAAGTGGAGGTGACTCGCGTCGCCGTGCGGTTGCCACCTTGAATTACCTCTTTGGGTGGCACCTCAGGTGCCTATATCCGACAGGAAAACCTTGTCGCACTAGGGTCAGATCAGGAGGCACACTTTGCCTCCCTCGCAAGCCCTAGTGTCGCACCTCACCTACTGCCGGGAGCTTCATAAAGGTTAGGTCCGTGCAGGAGAAGAGGTGGAGAGCGTGCAGTATGAGAATAGAGGAAATGACTATATTTTCGGCAAGAATATTCATTCAAAGGGTGAGAGTCGTAGTGTTCATTTGAGGAGGAAGATGGACTCCCCTACTGATGTTAGCAACCTCTACAACTTGGGGGAGCAAATAGTGATGATGACATAACTTGCCCACCAAAGAAAATGGGGGGCTGTGGTGGTTCTGTCTTGGATCTCAAATGCATGTTTTCGGAGAAAATGCATAAGAGAGGGTTGACAAAGTTGTGAGGAGTGAAATATTTACAAAAGCAACATTTAGTACAAGTGATTAGTCCCCTTGCTTTGATCATGTGGTAAGGGTAAGAACTGACATAAAGACAGTATGGAAGGCTGCAAATAGGAAGGACTCAAGTGACAACTACCTATATTGTCCAGTCGCCACTTGTCTCCATGATGATTACCTAATTCACTTTCAGATGCATTGGGCTCGCAACCGCGCCGCAAAGCGCAAATTTGAGACGGTTAATTCTTGGGATAGCATCTGCGTAGAAGTCATCCCAGGGAAGCAGCACATAGACATGTGCCTGAATCATGATTCCCAGAGGTACAAGCTTGACATGTTCTTTAAGGACATGCGGAACTGCTACAAGTGCAGCTTTGTTGGGCCTGGCAGCATCTTGCTGCAGGTGAGCTGCTCACCGTGTTGCTCTGATACTTCTATTTCTTTCCTTTCTACATAATATTAGTTAGACGTTACGGTCACATGGCGAAGTGGAATGCCTTAAATGTTAGATGCATTTAGATCTTACATATGAGATGTAATTGGGGAGGGGGGCGGGGTGGAGGCGGATAGCAATCTTGTGATGAATACCCACTGCACTATCTGCAAAATCAATAGCAGTTTGGTCGAATGTTGCTAAATTACTATTGTGCAGACGCCGCGAGCCCCGAAGGCTGTCACGCCACTGCTGTTCTCGCCGCAGCGCAAAGCACCACATGTCGCAAAACTACTCGCACATCACACATGGCCACAGAAGTGGAGGTGACTCGCGTCGCCGTGCGGTTGCCCCCTTGAATTACCTCTTTGAGTGGTACCTCAGGTGCCTATATCCGATAGTAAGACCTTGTCGCACTAGGGTCAAATCAGGAGGCACACTTTGCCTCCCTCGCAAGCCTTAGTGTCGCGCCTCATCTACTGCCGGGAGCTTCATAAACGTTAGGTCCCTGGAGGAGAAGCGGTGGAGAGCGTGCAGTATGAGAATAGAGGAAAGGACTATATTTTCGACAAGAATTTTCATTCAAAGGGTGAGAATCGTAGTGTTCCTTTGAGGAGTAAGATGGACTCCCCTACTGATGTTAGCAATCTTCACAACTGCGGGGAGCAAATAGTGATGATGACATAACTTGCACACCAAAGAAAATGGGGGGCTGTGGTGGTTCTGTCTTGGATTTCAAATGCATGTTTTTGGAGAAAATGCATAAGAGAGGGCTGCCAAAGTAGTGAGGAGTGAAATATTTGCAAAAGCAACATTTAGTAGAAGTGATCTGTCCCCTTGATTTGAGCATTCGGCAAGGGTAAGAACTGACATAAAGATAGCATGGAAGGCTGCAAATAGGAAGGACTCAAGTGATAACTACCTATATTGTCCAGTCGGCGCTTGTCTCCCTGATGATTTCCTAATTCACTTTCAGATGCATTGGCCTGGCAACCGTGCCGCCAAGCGCAAATTTGGTGCGGCTAATTCTTGGGATAGCGTCCGCGTAGAAGTCATCCCAAGGAAGCGACACATAGACCCGTGCCTGAATCATGATTCCCAGAGGTACAAGCTTGACGTGTTCTTTAAGGACATGCATAACTGCTACAAGTGCAGCTTTGTTGGGCATGGCGGCATCTTGCTGCAGGTGAGCTGCTGACCGAGTTGCTCTGATACTTCTATTTCTTTCCTTTCTACATAATATTAGTTAGACGTTACGATCACATGGCAAAGTAGAAAGCCCCAAATGTTAGATGCATTTACATCTTACATATGAGATGTAATGGGGGGGAGGGTGGAGCGGGATAGCTATCTTGTGATCAATACCCACTGCACTATCTGCAAAATCAATAGCAGTTTGGTCGGATGTTGCAAAATTACTATTGTGCAGATGCCGCGAGCCCCGAAGGCTGTCACGCCACCTTTGTTCTCGCCGTAGCGCGCAGCACCACATGTCGCACAACTGCTCGCACATCACACATGGCCACAGAAGTGGAGGAGACTCGTGTCGCCGTGCGGTTGCCCCCTTGAATTACCTCTTTGTGTGGCACCTCAGGTGCCTATATCCGACAGGAAAACCTTGTCGCACTAGGGTCAGATTAGGAGGCACACTTTGCCTCCCTCGCAAGCCCTAGTGTCGCGCCTCACCTACGGCCAGGAGCTTCATAAAGGTTGTGTCCGTGCAGGAGAAGAGGTGGAGAGCGTGCAATATGAGAATAGAGGAAATGACTATATTTTCGGCAAGAATTTTCATTCAAAGGGTGAGAGTCGTAGTGTTCATTTGAGGAGGAAGATGGACTCCCCTACTGATGTTAGCAACCTCTACAACTGCGGGGAGCAAATAGTGATGATGACATAACTTGCCCACCAAAGAAAATGGGGGGCTGTGGTGATGCATGTTTTCGAAGAAAATGCATGAGAGGGCTGACAAAGTTGTGAGGAGTGAAATATTTGCAAAAGCAACATTTAGTAGAAGTGATCAGTCCCCTTGCTTTGACCATTCGGTAAGGGTAAGAACTCACATAAAGACAGTATGGAAGGCTGCGAATAGGAAGGACTCAAGTGATAACTACTTATATTGTCCAGTCGCCACTTGTCTACATGATGATTACCTAATTCACTTTCAGATGCATTGGGCTCGCAACCGTGCCGCCAAGCGCAAATTTGAGGCGGCTAATTCTTGGGATAGAGTCCGCATAGAAGTCATCCCAGGGAAGCGGCACATAGACCCGTGCCTGAATCATAATTCCTAGAGGTACAAGCTTGATGGGTTCTTTAAGGACATCCGTAACTGCTACAAATGCAGCTTTGTTGGGCCTGACAGCATCTTGCTGCGAGTGAGTTGATCACCGTGTTGCTCTCATACTTCTATTTCTTTCCTTTCTACATAATATTAATTAGACGGTACGATCACATGGCGAAGTAGAATGCCCCAAATGTTAGATGCATTTAGATCTTACATATGAGATGTAATTTGGGGGG
>LR738709.1:562470633-562494655 GCA_902687465.1 Secale cereale
GGGTGGGGTGGAGGGGGATAGCAATCTTGTGATCAATATCCACTGCACTATCTGCAAAATCGGTAGCAGTTTGGTCGCATGTTGCAAAATTACTATTGTGCAGGTCAACATCATGGAAGTTCTGTTTGGATGTGTGCTTCTAAGGATTCCATGAAGGCCGAGCATACAAGAAAGTGGATGGGCCAACTGTTCAACTCCTCTAGACAAATAGTTGAAATCCGACCATGAGACATGGAAGAGATTCCAGATATTGAAGTAACAACTGATGGCACTAAATACATATTATTTGATGGTATTGGGAAGATAGTTAGAGATTTGCGGAAAAAAATGCTCACTAAATTGGATTAGACCGTACTAACCCTCCTTCACCTTTTCAAATAAGGTATGGGGTAGCTACAAAGGATTTGTTGCAGTCGACCATGACACCTTTTGTCATATTTCTCTGCGGCCTAGCATGAAGAAATTCGAATCTAAGAGCAAAATGTTTAATATTGCAAGTGGAGCGAAGCCCAGTCATGTTTAATATTGCAAGTGGAGGGAATAATACATGAGATATTTGAGTTCGCGCAACAAGACGACATGCATGAATTAGCCGAAATACTAACGAACAGAGAAGCTACTCTATCTGTTATGGGGAAAATTGGTAGTGCCAAAACAAAGACAGCATCCAAAATGTTACCGCGAGGTTATGAACCAAGTTTAGAGTCTTACCAGTTGATGATTCTTAAGGCCCATCAAGATAATGTCTAACTGACATAAGAACGAGATGTAATATTAATGTTTCAAAAGGCCGTGTACTTATTGGTTGTTTGGACGAAACAGGCGAATTAAAATATGGTCAAGTGTACATCAAAATTACAAAAGGCAGCAACGAGCACAAGGGTAATGGCCAGCTATGTATTTTGGTCTCAATTCTCTTTTTCACATGGGGAAGTTAGTTCCCAAACATGTTAATGTTGATCTGTCTAAAGCTCTTGAAGAAATACCAGTTCATATTTAGGAGGATTTTTTAGAAAATGAGCAAGTTAGAGTTTACATGCTATGAATCTTTGCCCATCATCCAACAGAGGCTCATAGTAGGAAAAGGAGCCACAATACTTTCATGTCCAGTAGGACAAAAGTTGAAGGAAAATTAATGATGTGTTACAAAATTCACATTACTTAATCCAAAATACAGTGCTTGGGACCCAAGGAAGAAGTTTCAAATCAATTTGTTAAGCCTCATAGAAAGAATGCTTCTGACTTTGCTAGGGTTACTTTTGTTGACGAAGACCGGAGTAAGCTTTTTCCATATGTTATCCTCTAGAGCTAGACGAGGGTTCTTTTCCCAACCCTTGAAAACTAGCTTGCATTATCACATTTTATCTGTCTTGAAATGACTTTCCATTGGTCCAAAGTAGTATGAATTCCTTCAGCAGGTCAACTTCGTGAAAATTCTCTTTGGATGTTTGCGTCTAATGATTCCCTGAAGTCCGAGGATACAAGAAAATGGATGAGCCACTTTTAGGAAATTTCCTAGAATGAGCCAGCTGTTCAGCTCCTCTAGACAAATAGTTGAAATCTTACCATGGGACATGGAAGAGATTCTAGATATTGAAGTGACAACCGATGGCACTAAATACATATTTTCTGGTGGTATCGGGAAGATACTGAGAGATTTGTGTAAGAAATTGCTCACGGAATTGGGTTAGACGGTACTAACCCTTCGTTGACTCCGTCGGCTTCCAAATAAGGTATGGGATAGCTACAAAGGAGTTGATGCAGTCAACCATGACAGCTTGCGTAATATTTCTCTGCGGCATAGCATGAAGAAATTCGAATCTAAGAGCAGAATGTTTAACATTACAAGTGGAGCAAAGCCCGGCCATGCTATCTGAATTGTGAAATTATCTCTCTCCTTTCGACTTTGGGAATAACACATGAGCTATTTGAGTAAGCGCAGCAAGACGACATGCATGAATTAACTGAAATGCAGACGAACAGAGAAGCTACTCACTCTATTATGGGGAAAATCGGTAGTGCAGAAAGAAAGACATCATCCAAAATGTTACTGCGAGGTTATGAACCAAGTTTAGAGCCTTACCTATTGATGATTCTTAAGGACCATCAAAAGAATGCCTGACTGACATAAGAACTAGATGTAATTTTCATGTTCCGAAAGGCCGTGCTTATTGGTTATTTGGACGAAACGGGCGAATTAAAATATGGTCAAGTGTACATCAGAATTACAAAACGCAACAAAGAGCGGAAGGATAACGGTTAGCCGTGTATTTCTGAAGATAATGGGAAAGACAAAACAACAATTGTTGTTGGAAATATTGCAATATAAAAAAATCATTGTCCCCATCCTGGTTACATCGGAGTACTTGAAGTTGTATATGACAGTGGATTGTATGCTAAGAACCTGGTTGATTGTGTTGTCTTCCCTCAACGACGATAAAGGTAATTTTGTATGTTATATTGAAATTGAAAGGCGGCCATCTAGAGTTCATAATGTCAATTTAATGTTTGTTTTAGCTCATGTATGCACCAAGAATATGTACTACAATTTATGTGCCTACGGTTTATTCATGGTTCTCAGATGACCGCTTTTATGCATGCACGGAATATGCGAAGTTTACCTAGGCCAGAGCACTAGATTTTACACCTAACCAATCTTTCGGGAAGAGTTCAACTCTCACGCTCATACTTGATGAAGGTGCAACAATGTCATTTATTCTCGACAGCTTACCTTTGTCAGGAGAATTGGGGGAATCATATCATTAATGGAATCTATTGGCCTATCGTTAGTTCCCCTTGATGACAACCCAAGTGGTTGCCCAATGCCTTTTGAGGTTATTTTCGTCTCAATACTCTTTTCACATGGGGAAAGATAGTTGCCAAACATGTTAATGTTGATCTGTTTAAAGCTCTTGAAGAAATACCAGTTCATATTTCAAGGAGGATTTTTGAGAAAATATGCAAGTTAGAGTTTACATGCTATGAATCTTTGCCCATCATCCAACAAGACGCTCATAGCAGGACAAGGAGCCACAATACTTTCATGTTCAGTAGGACCAAAGTTGAACGAAAATTTAATGATGTGTTACAAAATTCACATTACTCCATCCAAAATACACCGCTTGGGACATGAGGAAGAAGTTTCAAATTATGTGGTTAAGGCTCATAGAAAGTATGCTTACTTTGCTAGAATTACTTTTGTTGACGAAGACTGGAATAAGCTTTCTCCATATGTTATCTTCTAGAACTAGACGAGGGTTCTTTTCTCAACCCTTGAAAACTAGCCTGCATTATCGCATTTTATCTATCCTCAAAGAAAAACTTCCCATTGGTCCAAAGTAGTATGAATTCCTGGCCTTTTCAGCAGGTCAACATCATGGAAGTTCTGTTAGGATGTGTGCTTCTAATGATTCCGTGAAGGCCGAGGATACAAGAAAGTGGATGGGCCACTTCCAAGAAAGTTCCTAGAATGGGCCAGCTGTTCAACTCCTCTAGACAAATAGTTGAAATCCGACCAGAAGACATAGAAGAGATTCTAGATATTGAAGTGAGAACTGATGGCACTAAATACATACTGTATTTTTTAATGGTATTGTGAAGATACTTAGAGATTTATGAAAGAAATTGCTCACTAAATTGGATTAGACCGTACTAACCCCCCTTCGCCTTTTCAAGTAAGGTATGGGGTAGCTACAAAGGAGTTGTTGCAGTCGACCATGACAACTTCTGTAATATTTCTCTGCGGCCTAGCATGAAGAAATTCGTATGTAAGAGCAGATTCTTTAATATTGCAAGTGGTGCGAAGCCCAGCTATGCTATATGAATTCTGAAATTATCCCTCTACTTTCGACTTTGGGAATAACACATGAGATATTTGAGTTCGCGCAACAAGACGACATGCATGAATTAGCTGAAATGGGGAAAATTGTTAGTGCCAAAACGAACACAACATCCAAAATGTTACCGCGAGGTTATGAACCAAGTTTAGAGCCTTACGTGTTGATGATTCTTAAGGCCCATCAAGATAATGTCTGACTGACATAAGAACTAGACGTAATATTCATGTTTCAAAAGGCCGTATACTTATTGGTTGTTTGGACGAAACAGGCGAATTAAAATATGGTCAAGTGTACATCAGAATTACAAAAGGCAGCAAAGAGCACAAGGATAATGTCCAGCCGTATATTTTCGTCTCAATTCTCTTTTTCACATGGGGAAGTTAGTTCTCAAACATGTTAATGTTGATCTGTCTAAAGCTCTTGAAGAAATACCAGTTCATATTTCAAGGAGGATTTTTGAGAAAATGAGCAAGTTAGAGTTTACATGCTATGAATCTTTGCCCATCATCCAACAGAGGCTCATAACAGGAAAAGGAGCCACAATACTTTCATGTCCAGTAGGACTAAAGTTGAAGGAAAAATTAATGATGTGTAACAAAATTCACATTACTTCATCCAGAATACACTGCTTGGGACCCAAGGAAGAAGTTTCAAATTAAGTGGTTAAGCCTCATAGAAAGTATGCTTCTGACTTTGCTAGAGTTACTTTTGTTGACGAAGACCGGAGTAAGCTTTTTCCATATGTTATCTTCTAGAACTAGACGAGGGTTCCTTTCCCAAGCCTTGAAAACTAGCTTGCCTTATTGCATTTTATTTGTCTTGAAATGACTTCCATTGGTCCAAAGTAGTATGAATTCCTGGCCTTTTCAGCTGGTCAACTTCATGGAAGTTCTGTTTGGATGTTTGCTTCTAATGATTACGTGAAGGTCGAGGATACAAGAAAATGGATGGGCCACTTTAAAGAAATTTCCTAGAATGGGACAGCTGTTCAGCTCCTCTAGACAAATAGTTGAAATCCTACCAGTGGGCATGGAAGAGATTCCCAATTTTGAAGTGACAACTGATGGCACTAAATACATATTTTCTGGTGGTATCGGGAACATACTGAGAGATTTGCAAAAGAAATTGCTCACAGGATTGGATTACACCGTACTAACCCTCCGTCGGATTTCAAATAAGGTATGGGGTAGCTACAAAGGAGTTGCTGCAGTCAACCATGACACCTTCCGTAATATTTCTCTGCGGCCTAGTATGAAGAAATTCGAATCTAAGAGCAGAATGTTTAACATTACAAGTGGAGCAAAGCCCAGCCGTGCTATACGAATTGTGAAATTGTCTCTCTCCTTTCGACTTTGGGAACAACACATGAGCTATTTGAGTTCGCGCAACAAGACGACATGCATGAATTAGCTGAAATGCTGACGAACATAGAAGCTACTCTCTCTATTATGGGGAAAACTGGTAATGCAGAAACGAAGACATCATCCAAAATGTTACTATGAGGTTACGAACCAAGTTTAGAGCCATACCTATTGATGATTCTTAAGGCCCATCAAATGAATGCCTGACTGACATAAGAACTAGATGTAATTTTCATGTTCCGAAAGGCCGTGTACTTATTGGTTGTTTGGACAAAACAGGCGAATTAAAATATGGTCAAGTGTACATCAGAATTACAAAAGGCAATAAAGAGAGGAAGGATAACGGTTAGACGTGTATTTCTAAAGATAATGGGAAAGAGAAAACAACAATTGTTGTTGGAAATGTTGCAATATCCAAAAATCATTGTCTCCATCCTGGTGACATCGGAGTACTTGAAGTTGTATCTGACAGTGGATTGTGTGCTAAGAACCTGGTTCATTGTGTTGTCTTCCCTCAACGACAATAAATGTAATTTTGTATGTTATATTGAAATTGAAAGGCGACCATCTAGAATTCATAATGTCAATTTAATGTTTGTTTTAGCTCATGTATGCACCAAGAATATATACTACAATTTCTGCGCCTACAGTTTATTCAAGGTTCTCTGATGACCGCTTTTATGCATGCACGGAATATGCGAAGTTTAGCTAGGTCAGAGCACTAGATTTTACACCTAACCAATCTTTCGGGAAGCGTTCAACTCTCACGCTCATACTTGATGAAGGTGCAACAATGCCATTTATTCTCGACTGCTTACCATTGTCAGGAGAATTGAGGGAATCATATCATTAATGGAATCTATTGGCCTATCGTTGGTTCCCCTTGATGACTATCCAAGTGGTTGCTCGGTGCCTTTTGAGGTTATTTTCGTCTCAATTCTCTTTTCACATGGGGAAGATAGTTGCAAAACATGTTAATGTTGATCTATTTAAAGCTCTTGAAGAAATTCCAGTTCATATTTCAAGGAGGATTTTTGAGAAAATGAGCAAGTTAGAGTTTACATGCTATGAATCTTTGCCCATCATCCAACAAGAGGCTCATAGCAGGACAAGGAGCCACAATACTTTCATGTCCAGTAGGACCAAAGTTGAACAAAAAATTAATGATGTGTTACAAAATTCACATTACTCCATCCAAAATACACTGCTTGGGACGTGAGGAAGAAGTCTCAAATTATGTGGTTAAGCCACATAGAAAGTATGCTTCTAACTTTGCTAGAGTTACTTTTGTTGACGAAGACTGGATTACGTTTTTTCCATATGTTATCTTCTAGAACTAGACGAGGGTTCTTTTCCCAACCCTTGAAAACTAGCCAGCATTATCGCATTTTATCTATCCTCAAAGAAGGACTTTCCATTGGCCCAAAGTAGCATGAATTCCTACCCTTTTCAGCAAGTCAACATCATGGAAGTTCTGTTTGGATGTGTGCTTCCAATGATTCCGTGAAGGCCGAGGATACAACAAAGTGGAAGGGCCACTTCCAAGAAATTTCCTAGAATGGGCCAGCTGTTGAGTTCCTCTAGACAAATAGTTGAAATCCTACCATTAGACATGGAAGAGATTCCAGATTGAAGTGACAACTGATGGCACTGAATACATATTTTCTGATGGTATTGGGAAGATGCTGAGAGATTTGCCAAAGAAATTGCTCACTAAACTTTATAATGTCTGACTAACATAAGAACTAGATGCAATGTTCATGTTTCGAAAGGCCGTGTACTTATTGGTTGTTTGGACGAAACATGCGAATTAAAATATGGTCAAGTGTACATCAGAATTACAAAAGGCATCAAAGAGCAAAAGGATAATGGCCAGCCATATATTTTCGTATCAATTCTCTTTTTCACATGGGAAAGTTAGTTCCCAAACATGTTAATGTTGAGCTGTCTAAAGCTCTTGAAGAAATACTAGTTCATACTTGAAGGAGGATTTTTTAGAAAATGAGCAAGTTTGAGTTTGCATGCTATGAATCTTTGCCCATCATCCAACACAGGGTCATAGCAGGAAAAGGAGCCACAATACTTTCATGTCCAGTAGGACCAAAGAGGAAGGAAAAAAGTAATGACGTGTTAAAATATTCACATTATTTCATCCAAAATACACTGCTAGGGACCTAAGGAAGAAGTTTCAAATTATGTGGTTAAGCCTCATAGAAAGTATGCTTCTGACTTTGCTAGAGTTACTTTTGTTGACGAAGACCGCAGTAAGCTTTTTACATATGTTATCTTCTAGAACTAGACGAGGGTTCTTTTCCCAACCCTTGAAAACTAGCCTGCATTATCGCATTTTATCTGTCTTGAAATGACTTTCCATTGGACCAAAGTAGTATAGATTACTCGCCTTTTCAGCAGGTCAACTTCGTGGAAGTTCTGTTTGGATGTTTCGTCTAATGATTCCCTGAAGGTCGAGGATACAAGAAAATGGATGGGGCACTTTTAAGAAATTTCCTAGAATGGGCCACCTATTCAGCTCCTCTAGACAAATAGTTGAAATCCTACCACGGGACATGGAAGAGATTCCAGATATTGAAGTGACAACTGATGGCACTAAATACATATTTCCTGGTGGTATCCGGAAGATACCGAGAGATTTGCGAAAGAAATTGCTCACGGAATTGGATTAGACCATACTAACCCTCCGTCGGCTTTCAAATAAGGTATGGGGTAGCTACAAAGGAGTTGTTGCAGTCAACCATGACACCTTCAGTAATATTTCTCTGCGGCCTAGCATGAAGAAATTCGAATCTAAGAGCAGAAAGTTTAACATTACAAGTGGAGCAAAGCCCAACCATGCTATATGAATTGTGAAATTATCTCTCCCCTTTCGACTTTGGGAATAACACATGAGATATTTGAGTTCGCGCAACAAGACGACATGCATGAATTAGCTGAAATGATGATGAACAGAGAAGCTACTTTCTCTATTATGGGGAAAACTAGTAGTGCAGAAACGAAGACATCATCCAAAATGTTACTGCAAGGTTATGAACCAAGTTTAGAGCCTTACCTATTGATGATTCTTAAGGCCCATCAAAAGAATGCCTGACTGACATAAGAACTAGATGTAATTTTCATGTTCCGAAAGGCTGTGTACTTATTGGTTGTTTGGATGAACATGCGAATTAAAATATGGTCAAGTGTACATCAGAATTACAAAAGGCAACAAAGAGCGGAAGGATAACGGTTACCTCCGTCCCAAAATTCTCGTCTTAAATTTGTGTAGATAGGGAAATATCTAACAATAAAACATGACTAGATACATCCGTATTTAGACAAATGAAACACTAGAATTTTGGGACGGAGGGAGTATTTCTAAAGATAATGGGAAAGAGAAAATAACAATTGTTGTTGGAAATGTTGCAATATTAAAAAAAATCATTGTCTCCATCCTGGTGACATCGGAGTACTTGAAGTTGTATATGACAACGGATTGTATGCTAAGAACCTGGTTGATTGTGTTGTCTTCCTTCAACGACGACAAAGGTAATTTTGTATGTTATTGAATTTGAAAGGTGACCATCTAGAGTTCATAATGTCAGTTTAATTAGTGTTGTTTTAGCTCATGTATGCACAAAGAATATGTACTACAATTTCCGCGCCTACGGTTTATTCAAGGTTCTCAGATGACCGCTTTTATGCATGCACGGAATATCCGAAGTTTACCTAGGTCAGAGCACTAGATTTTACACCAAAACCAATCTTTCGGGAAGAGTTCAACTCTCACGCTCATACTTGATGAAGGCGCAACAATGTCATTTATTCTCGACAACTTACCTCTGTCAGGAGAATTGGGGGAATCATATCATTAATGGAATCTATTGGCCTATCGTTGGTTCCCCTTGATGACTACCAAAGTGGTTGCTCGGTGCCTTTTGAGGTTATTTTTGTCTCAATTCTCTTTTCACATGGAGAAGATAGTTGCCAAACATGTTAATGTTGATCTATTTATAGCTCTTGAAGAAATACCAGTTCATATTTCAAGGAGGATTTTTGAGAAAATGAGCAAGTTAGAGTTTACATGCTATGAATCTTTGCCCATCATCCAACAGGAGGCTCATAGCAGGAAAAGGACCCATAATACTTTCATGCCCAATAGGACCAAAGTTGAACGAAAAATTAATGATGTGTGACAAAATTCACATTACTCCATCCAAAATACACTGGTTGGGACCTAGGGAAGAAGTTTCAAATTATGTGGTTAAGCCTCATAGAAAGTATGCTTCTGACTTTGCTAGAGTTACTTTTATTTACGAAGACTGGATTACGCTTTTTTCCGTATGTGATCTTCTAGAACTAGACGAGGGTTCTTTTCCCAACCCATGAAAACTAGCGTGCATTATCGTATTTTATCTATCCTGAAATAAGGACTTTAGGTTGGTCCAGAGTAGTATGAATTCCTGGCCTTTTCAGCAGGTCAACTTCGTGGAAGTTCTGTTTGGATGTTTCGTCTAATGATTCCCTGAAGGTCGAGGATACAAGAAAATGGATGGGGCACTTTTAAGAAATTTCCTAGAATGGGCCAGCTATTCAGCTCCTCTAGACAAATAGTTGAAATCCTACCACGGGACATGGAAGAGATTCCAGATATTGAAGTGACAACTGATGGCACTAAATACATATTTCCTGGTGGTATCCGGAAGATACCGAGAGATTTGCGAAAGAAATTGCTCACGGAATTGGATTAGACCATACTAACCCTCCGTCGGCTTTCAAATAAGGTATGGGGTAGCTACAAAGGAGTTGTTGCAGTCAACCATGACACCTTCCGTAATATTTCTCTGCGGCCTAGCATGAAGAAATTCGAATCTAAGAGCAGAAAGTTTAACATTACAAGTGGAGCAAAGCCCAACCATGCTATATGAATTGTGAAATTATCTCTCCCCTTTCGACTTTGGGAATAACACATGAGATATTTGAGTTCGCGCAACAAGACGACATGCATGAATTAGCTGAAATGATGATGAACAGAGAAGCTACTTTCTCTATTATGGGGAAAACTAGTAGTGCAGAAACGAAGACATCATCCAAAATGTTACTGCAAGGTTATGAACCAAGTTTAGAGCCTTACCTATTGATGATTCTTAAGGCCCATCAAAAGAATGCCTGACTGACATAAGAACTAGATGTAATTTTCATGTTCCGAAAGGCTGTGTACTTATTGGTTGTTTGGATGAACATGCGAATTAAAATATGGTCAAGTGTACATCAGAATTACAAAAGGCAACAAAGAGCGGAAGGATAACGGTTACCTCCGTCCCAAAATTCTCGTCTTAAATTTGTGTAGATAGGGAAATATCTAACAATAAAACATGACTAGATACATCCGTATTTAGACAAATGAAACACTAGAGTTTTGGGACGGAGGGAGTATTTCTAAAGATAATGGGAAAGAGAAAATAACAATTTTTGTTGGAAATGTTGCAATATTAAAAAAATCATTGTCTCCATCCTGGTGACATCGGAGTACTTGAAGTTGTATATGACAACGGATTGTATGCTAAGAACCTGGTTGATTGTGTTGTCTTCCTTCAACGACGACAAAGGTAATTTTGTATGTTATTGAATTTGAAAGGTGACCATCTAGAGTTCATAATGTCAGTTTAATTAGTGTTTGTTTTAGCTCATGTATGCACAAAGAATATGTACTACAATTTCCGCGCCTGTGGTTTATTCAAGGTTCTCAGATGACCGCTTTTATGCATGCACGGAATATCCGAAGTTTACCTAGGTCAGAGCACTAGATTTTACACCAAAACCAATCTTTCGGGAAGAGTTCAACTCTCACGCTCATACTTGATGAAGGCGCAACAATGTCATTTATTCTCGACAACTTACCTTTGTCAGGAGAATTGGGGGAATCATATCATTAATGGAATCTATTGGCCTATCGTTGGTTCCCCTTGATGACTACCAAAGTGGTTGCTCGGTGCCTTTTGAGGTTATTTTTGTCTCAATTCTCTTTTCACATGGAGAAGATAGTTGCCAAACATGTTAATGTTGATCTATTTAAAGCTCTTGAAGAAATACCAGTTCATATTTCAAGGAGGATTTTTGAGAAAATGAGCAAGTTAGAGTTTACATGCTATGAATCTTTGCCCATCATCCAACAGGAGGCTCATAGCAGGAAAAGGACCCATAATACTTTCATGTCCAGTAGGACCAAAGTTGAACGAAAAATTAATGATGTGTGACAAAATTCACATTACTCCATCGAAAATACACTAGTTGGGACCTAGGGAAGAAGTTTCAAATTATGTGGTTAAGCCTCATAGAAAGTATGCTTCTGACTTTGCTAGAGTTACTTTTATTTACGAAGACTGGATTACGCTTTTTTCCGTATGTGATCTTCTAGAACTAGACGAGGGTTCTTTTCCCAACCCATGAAAACTAGCATGCATTATCACATTTTATCTATCCTGAAATAAGGACTTTCGATTGGTCCAGTGTAGTATGAATTCCTGCCCTTTTCAGCAGGTCAACTTCGTGGAAGTTCTGTTTGGATGTGTGCTTCTAATGATTCCCTGAAGGCCGGGGATAGAAGAAAGTGGATGGGCCACTTCCAAGAAAGTTCCTAGAATGGGCCAGCTGTTCAGCTCCTCTAGACAAATAGTTGAAATACTACCACGAGACATGGAAGCGATTCCAAATATTGAAGTGACAACTGATGGCACTAAATACATATTTTTTGATGGTATTGGGAAGATACTGAGAGATTTGTGAAAGAAATTGCTCACTAAATTGGATTAGACCGTACTAAGGGCATGTTCTGAAACTCTCCAAACTTCACGAAATCTGGGAATCTGGCTTCTCCAGCCAGCTTCACGCTTTACCTGGCGAACACAAAACGTTCGAGAGTTCTGCTGGCTTCTTTCAGCGTCGCAGCCCAGCTGGGAAGCAACAGGCCTGTTGGGCGCCCTTTTGGGCCGGTTAGAGGCAGCCCAATTAGGCGAACGAGGGAGAGAAAAGAAGGAAAACGATTCATCGAGTGGTTCGCTTATGTACGTGGTGGAGCTCAGCCGAAACGTTTTCTTAGGCGGTGGCATATTGATCGTAATTAGGTGGAACTCCAGATTCCTTGTTTTCGTGGAGCTGGGGTTTTCTAGCTTCTGCAAGTTGCACTACTGCCCGAGACAACTTCGGGAATTTAACTTCGTGGAGCTAATGCGTTCTGCTTGATTTCAAGTTTGGAGTTTGTGAATCTGAGAGTTGGAGAGTTTCAGAACAGGCCCTAACCCTCCTTCGCCTTTTCAAATAAGGTATGAGGTAGCTACAAAGGAGTTGTTGCAGTCGACCATGACACCTTCCGTATTATTTCTCTGCGGCCTAGCAGGAAGAAATTTGAATCTAAGAGTAGAATGTTTAATATTGCAAGTGGAGCGAAGCCCGGCCATGCTATATGAATTCTGAAATTATCTCTCTCCTTTCGACTTTGGGAATAACACATGAGATATTTGAGTTCGCGCAACAAGACGACATGCATGAATTAGCCGAAATGCTGACGAACAGAGAAGCTACTCTCTCTGTTATGGGAAAAATTGGTAGTGCCAAAACGAAGACAACATCCGAAATGTTACCGCGAGGTTATGAACCAAGTTTAGAGCCTTACCTGTTGATGATTCTTAAGGCCCGTCAAGATAATGTGTGACTGACATAAGAACTAGATATAATGTTCAGGTTTCGAAAGGCCGTGTACTTATTGGTTGTTTGGACGAAACAGGCGAATTAAAAAATGGTCAAGTGTACATCAAAATTACAAAAGGCAGCAAAGAGCACAAGGATAAAAGCCAGCCGTATATTTCTAAAGATAATGGGAAGGAGAAAACAACTATTGTTGTTGGAAAAGTTGCAATATAAAAAAAAAATCTTGTCTCCATCGTAGTGACATCGGAGTACTTGAAGTTGTATATGACAATGGATTGTATGCTAAGAAACTGGTTGATTATGTTGTCTTCCCTCAACGACGAGAAAGCTAATATTGTACTCCCTCCGTCCCAAAATAAGTGACTCAAAAGTGCTTTCACTTTTGAGTCACTTATTTTGGGACGGAGGGAGTATGTTATACTGAAACTGAAAGGCGACCATCTAGAGTTCATATTGTCAGTTTCATAATGTCAATTTAATGTTTGTTTCAGCTCATGTATGCACCAAGAATATGCACTACAATTTTTGGGCCCGCAGTTTACTCAAGGTCCTCAGATGACCGCTTTCATGCATGCACGGAGGATGCGAAGTTTACCTGGGTCAGAGCACTAGATTTTACACCTAACCAATCTTTCGGAAGTGTTCAACTCTCACCCTCATACTTGATGAAGGTGCAACAGTGCCTTATTGTTGACGGCTTACCTTTGTCACAAGAATTGGGGGAATTGGTAGTATCATTAATGGAATCTGTTGCCCGCAAAAAAATAATAATGGAATCTGTTGCCCATCGTTGGTTCCCCTTGTTGACTGCCCGAGTGGCTGCTCAGCGCCTTTTGAAGTTAATTTTAAGTCTCAGTTCTCTTGTTCACATGGGAAGATAGTTGCCAAACATGTTAATGCTGATCTGTTTAAAGCTCTTGAGGATATATACCAGTTCATATTTCAAGGAGGATTTTCGAGAGAATGAGCAAGTTAGAGTAGGAGGCTAGGATCAAAGGGTTAATGGTATCTTGTAGAGGCCTAGGACGGGAAATAAATGAATGAAATACCTCCACCACGTGCAGCACTACCTCCACTAGGAGCACATCACTCAGAAAACAAAATTGCAGCCAAAGTGGGTGCCGTATACCAAGAAAGCATATTTGTGAAACACTTTTCCCAAATTAAATTATTAAATCTTCTCCAATCCCAATAATTCTACTCTCCCAAATCCACCGTTATGCAAGCCTAGTGCCTCTTGTCGTGGTGATTCGTCCACATGATAGTCGGATTTGTGTGTTCTACACACAAGTGAGTCGAGGATAGATCAAGAGGAAATCACACGAATTGTCACGGGAGGAATGGGGGGATAACAATATTGTTAGGAAAGCAACTTGTATTTCCATAAGGCCATAGGCCAATATATATATACATGTACAGGTGGAACATATGCAGAAAACCCCTTATACAACGGGATAAATACAAAGGGGTACATGACTTATATTATAACTCTAACACCCCCCCTCAAACTCATGGTGGAGGAACAACACTGAGTTTGGAGAGATAGAAGTCATGTTGTGCTCTAGTCTGGGCCTTCGTTAGGAAATCCGCCAACTGTAACTCAGAAGGCACATACTGAAGAGCAATAACCTGATCCTGCACAGCAGCACGCACATAGAAAGCATCAACACCAATATGCTTGGTGAGCTCATGTTTCACCGGATCGCGTGCAATGCTGATAGCACCTGTACTGTCAGATAAGAGCTGAGTCGGTGTAGTGACAGAAACACCAAAATCCTGAAGTAACCACTGCAACCAAGTCACCTCTGCCGTCAAAAGAGCCATTGCTCGCAACTCAGCCTCTGCACTCGAACGGGAAACTGCAAGCTGTTTCTTCGTCTTCCAGGCAATGAGAGAACCACCAAGAAAAACACAGTAAGCAGAAAGTGAACGGCGATCCGAAGGATCACTAGCCCACGTAGCATCCGAATAGGCCTGAAGCTGTAAAGAACTGGAGCTAGGAAAGAAGAGACGGTGAGAGATCGTGCCTCGAAGATATCGGAGAACACGAAGGAGATGACTATAGTGAACCGAGGTGGGAGCAGAGACAAACTGACTCAGAATATGAACCGGATAAGAGATGTCCGAACGAGTGACAGCTAGATAGACAAGACTGCCAACGAGATGACGATATCGCGTCGGGTCGGGGAGAGGATCACCATCAGTAGCACGGAGGTGAACATTGAGCTCCATAGGAGTCTCAACAGTGCGCTCGTCAGTAAGAGCAGCACGAGCAAGAAGATCCTGGATATACTTTTCCTGGGATATAAAGAAGCCATCAGAGGTAGAAGAGACTTCAATCCCAAGGAAGTAGCGAAGAGATCCAAGATCAGACATAAGGAACTGCTCACTAAGACGGGCCTTTACAAAGGCAATATACTCGGGGTCATCCCCCGTGATGACCATGTCATCAACATAGAGTAGAAGAAGAGTCCGACCACGAGAAGAAAGGTGAATAAACAACGCTGGATCATGAGCACTTGCTGAAAAACCAGCAGCAGTGATCACAGAGGCAAAACGCTCAAACCAGGCACGGGGGGCTTGCTTAAGGCCATAGAGAGAGCGACGAAGACGACATACCATGCCATCAGGAACAGAATACCCAGGTGGTGGCTGCATGTACACCTCCTCACGCAGCTCACCATTAAGAAAGGCATTCTTAACATCAAGCTGAGATATAGACCAGTGGCGTGCAGAGGCAACGGCAAGAAGTGTACGAACCGTGGTCATATGGGCCACAGGAGCAAAAGTCTCATCATAATCACGACCATGCTCCTGCTGAAAACCACGAGCCACAAGACGAGCTTTGTGACGCTCAAGAGAACCATCGGAGCGAGTCTTAACCTTGTAGACCCACTTACAAGTAATCGGACGGACTCCGGGAGGAAGAGAAACAAGATCCCAGGTACCAGTGCGTTCAAGAGCAGCTATCTCCTCTGCCATCGCAAACTGCCATTCAGGATGAACAACAGCCTGACGGTAAGAAGTCGGCTCAAGAACAGCAGCACCAGCGGTGGGAAATCCAAAGCGATCAACAGGCAGACGAGGACGAGAACGCAAACCATAAGTAGGCTGAGAGGAGGATGACGACTCATCCACAGAGGCATCAACAGGCCGAGGACGACGAGTGTAATGCTGAGGAAAGGATGGAATAATAGAAGGAGGAATCGCCAAGGTAGAATCGGGGGGTGACGACGAAGAAGTCACCGGAGATGAAGGTGGGGAATCCGGTGACATGTGAGGAGAGGAGACCGGAGAGGAAGTCACCGGAGATGAAGGTGGAGAAGACATGCTAGGCGAGGAGACCGGGGAAGATGGTGGCTGAAAATCAACTAGAGATGAAGGAGAGGAAGTGGAGCGGAGAGGTGCAGACTCGACAGATGTGATAGGAGAGTCAGGAAAAGTGAGGAAAGAGATATCCTGCACTGAAAAAGTCGAGGAGGATGGGCGTGGGTAGAAGGGACGAGACTCATCAAAAGTCACGTCTCGAGAGATACGCATCCGACGACCGATAGGATCCCAACAGCGATAGCCCTTATGCTCATCACTGTAGCCTAGGAAGACACACTCAACAGACTGAGCGGTCAGTTTGGTGCGTTCGCGAGGAGCAAGAAGAACATAGCAAACACAACCAAACGAGCGAAGCATCGAATAATCGGGAGAACGATCCAAAAGTCGCTCGAAAGGAACACCACCCTGTAGAGCGGCGGAAGGCTGTATATTAATAAGATAGGTGGATGTGGAGACGGCCTCAGCCCAAAAATGAGGCGGGAGAGATGCAGCAATCATCAATGCACGAGCTGTCTCAAGAAGATGGCGATGCTTTCGCTCAGCCACACCATTCTGAGCATGAGCACCAGGACAAGAGAATTGAGAGAGAGTCCCTTGCTCAGCAAGAACACCACGCAACATCTTAGAGATATACTCGCCGGCGGAGTCAGCACGAAAAACACGAATGGGAGAAGAAAACTGAGTGTGAACCATGGCAGCAAAATGCTTATAAATAGACAACACCTCACTACGAGAAGTCATGAAATAAAGACATGTGTATCGAGAGAAATCATCTATGAAAATAATATAGTATTTATGACCACCTTTTGAAGCGAAAGGGGCCGGACCCCATACATCAGAATGGACTAAATCGAAAGGACGCTTAGACACTGACTCACTATGTGGATATGGTAACTGAATCTGCTTGCCAAGACGACAACCCTGACACTCTAAAGAGACATCTCCTGAGACAGACCCCAGAAGACCTCGACGAACTAAAGAAGACAAATGAGAACCACAGAGATGACCAAGTCGATGATGCCACTGCTGGAAAGAACCAGTAACGGAGGCGACCGAAGCGGAAGAACTGGCGACGGTGGTGGCAGCGGAAGGAACACGAAGCCAGTCCAACTCCCAAAGACCCTGAGAATCACGGCGCCGAGGGCCAGCCCCAACCAGTGTGTGCGTGCGACGGTCCTGGACAGAACAAGAGTCAGCATCAAGGATGACGCGACAACCAGAATCAGTAAGTTGACCAGCAGAAAACAGATTCATGGTAAGTCGAGGAACATGAGCAACATCAGGAACGGAATAAGAAGGAGTGGAAAGATTGCCTCTACTAGCAACAGAAAGTGGAGTACCATCAGCAGTGAAGACATGAACATGAGAATCTAGCAGTCGAAGAGAGGATAAAGTGGAAGAATGAGAAGACATATGAAAAGAAGCTCCAGAATCCAGAACCCATGGGGATGTACCTGACTGTGTAGAGGGCGGTTGGTCAGCACGGGAAGCATCAGTCACAGAACCAGCAGTGCCCGTCGAGGAAGAACCTGAAGCCGCAAGCAGACGCTTAAGTCTTAGAATATCCTGCTCAGTCAAAGCAATGGTTGAAGCTGTCGAGGTAGATGACGAAGGCCCTGAAGATGATGGTCGTGCCTTGCGCAAGTGTTTCTTCTTCTTGTAGCAATGGGACTCAATATGACCATCAGCGTTGCAGTAGTCACAATGTGGACGGGGGCGACCTGAGCCATCAGAAGGAGTGGGCAAAAGTGGCGGAGCACTGGAGCGAAACGGGGTCGGTGCAGTAGGTGGCGTGGAAGAAGACCGAGCAGCGAACACAGAGGGAACCTCCAGCAAACCAGCACCACGTAAGCGAGTCTCCTCAGCACGAATCTCAGAAAGAGCCTCCATGAGAGAAATACGGCCACGAGCAAACAACTGAGCACGCCGGGGCTCAAACTCCTTACGAAGCCTAGACAGGAACTCGTAGACGCGATGAAACTCCAAGTTGGCCTGAACAGCCTGGCAACAGGGACAAGTACGACAACCAGCAGTGCGGAGAGAATCAAGCTGGCGCCAGATAGCAGAACTCTGTGCATAGAAGTCATCAACAGTAGAATCCCCCTGCTGAAGAGCATGCTCCTGACGAACCACAGAAAGGTACAGGGCATCACCAGAGGGCTCATAGCGCTGACGAAGACGGGTCCACATCTCAAAGACAGTAGGAAGACCCAGAAACTCAGAAGCAAACTGGGGCAGAACACTCGCAGTGAGAACAGCTGCAGCTTTAGCATCATCATCAAGCCACTGGGTGTAAACAGACAGAGCATCACGATACGTCTGAAGAGCCTCCTCATAAGACAAAACCCTCTCATCAAAAACACGATCAGCAGTCTCAGCAGCGAGTTTAGCCGCATCCTTGGCGGCCTGATTAGCATCCGCAGGAAGAACCGGTGGAGTCGGCGGAACAGGAGCCACCGGAGGAACCGGACGTGGCGGACAGCAGACCTCGCCAGAAAGAACACCCCAGAGACGGATGCCACGCATGTGAATGCGCATGAAGCCAATGAACTCAGTGTAGTTAGTACCATCAAAGATCACCGGACAGCGAGGAACAACAATATAGCCTGATGCAGCAGACATCTTTCTTTCTCTTTTTTTTTTTTTAGGAACCGAGCCGCTGGAGAGAACCGAGCGGCTGGAGGGAACCGAGCGGCTGGAGGGAACCGAGCCGCTGGCGATCAGCGCGATTGGAGGAAACCGAGCGGCTGGAGGAAACCGAGCCGCGCGCGGCCTGACGATTGCGGGCGTGCAGCGAGAGAAGAGCCACGCGTTTAGTAACAGGCGGCGGGCGAGCGAAGTACGGGCCGGGTCCGCTAGCTATTGGAACCCCGCACCGCGTGGCCTCGCGATCGCTGGATTGGAGATCGACGAGCGGCCTGGCGATATTGGAGAACGACGAGCGGTTGGAGAACGACGGGCGGCCTGGCGATTTTGGAGATCGACGGGCGGCCTAGCGATTGCTAGCGATAGGAGATCGACGGACGGCTTCTGGAGATCGGAGCACCCAGGCTCTCGTCGAGAAGATCGGGAGGCTCTCGTCGAGAGGATCGAGACGAAAGGACGAGCTAGCGACGGGCGGCTGCGGGAGATCGGGAGCACGAGTTGCGCGTGCAAAAGAAAAACCTAAAGCTCTAATACCATGTTAGGAAAGCAACTTGTATTTCCATGAGGCCATAGGCCAATATATATATATACATGTACAGGTGGAACATATGCAGAAAACCCCTTATACAACGGGATAAATACAAAGGGGTACATGACTTATATTATAACTCTAACAAATATTATGATCAACTCTCATTTCACTGTCTGCAAAATTACTACTAGTTTAGTGGGATGTTGCAAAATTGCCCTAACCCTCGCTTCATCATCGGAACAACGGAGGAGAGGTTTTACCGGATAGAGGAAGAGGATGTGGGTTCTATGTGGCGCACACACGACAACCCACTTAATCCACTTCCAGAAAACACAAGATACGTTGACTTTTAAGTGGACACCGTGGGCAGCCCACGTCCACGTGTAGCCTGAGATATGTATAGCACATGTACATCCACATGACCACATGTGTATTCTGCTTCATAATTTTACAACAACTACAAATTTGACTTTTTTAGGGAACAAATTTGACTTCCTCGTAAGGCAAAAAAATGTAATTGAAGACTGGCAAGGAGATGAGAGAAGATTTGGACAACGAGGAAAAGGTGAAACATCACGTGAGAGGGGTCTTCAAATATTTGGGGTCTAAGGGCTTGTTTGGGACTGCTCCGCTTCACCAAAATCAGTTTCACTCCACCAAATCCACTTTGGAGCAGTTTCATACAGAAGTTGTAGCACTATCAAAGATAACGTTTGGCTTCCATGTAGCTCCAACTTCAAGAATTGAAAAATTGGTGGAAAGGGTCTATTTGATTGGATGAGAGGGGAGAAACGAAGGGGTATCCACTTACTGGTGGCAGTGGTGGGTAATTTCCCCCCAACTCTAGCTTCTAGAAATTTTTGGAGCACCCCCTCACGAGCTTCATAAAAAACTGAGAGTTGTACCCCAGATTCTAGTTTTTCTGTGGAGCGGCATATCGTGGAGCTACCCCGTTTGGCTTGAATTTTCTGGAGCGGAGCTGAATTTTAAGGAGCAGAGCAGTCCCAAACAGGCTCTAACAGTCATAACTAACCAGGGGTCATAAATAACCAGGGGCTTTCATTTCTTCCCACTTTGGCTTTCCTTGGACGCGCACCGTTAGCCATGGACGATAATTCAGCCTCGCTCCCCCTGCCAATCTCATCTCATTAATCTCCTTCCAATTCCAACATCACGAGGAATGGAGAGTTCCTCCTTGTTCCACCTCCAGATTATCATTTAGACAGCAATCTCCCAAGCACTCCCAGGTCCAGAGCGAATCACCTGGGCCGCTAACTCCCCGTCCCTCCAGCCTTCTCAGCGTCAACGATAGAAACCCCGCTAGATTTGGATCAGCGGTGGGACACCGGCGATCACGACGGGGCCAGGAGCGCCGCCCTTGAGATGAATGCCATCGGCTTCGGTGCGGAGATGGTTGTCGCGTCGCTGGGGAGAGGCGCCACCGTCGACGCCTTCACCCTGGAGGGTGTTGCCTCAGGGACGAACAGCGTCGCGTCAAGGGGAGCGAGGGTGTTACCTCCGAAGGCGTCGCTCCGGGGACGAACGGCGTTGAGTTGGAAGGGAGCGGCGCCCGCGCCGAGGTTAGCGCTCCACCAGAGGCTAGCGCCAAGGCCGCTGTCCCCAACACAGAGCCACCAAGTAAGCATTTTTTCTAGTTATCTTCGCTAGTTCATGTGCTAGATCATTGCTATCTCTTCCAATTTTATGAACTGGATATTTCTGGTTGGTGGAAGAAACTCTCTTGCCATACCTCAGGCGTGCCTTCATCACCTAGTCTTGCCTTTGTTGGAAGGAAAGAAACCACAAGATACTTAGTGATCAGTTTAATTCGGTTGATGTTGTTGCTATGATTAGAGCTGATCTTCAGACGGTGGACTGTCTTTTAGTGAGCGGTAGATCTATGTACATGTTTTCCATCTCGTCTTGTTTGAAACACTCGTCTGCTCCAAAGATCTCGACGACTCAGTTCAACACAAAGTGTAATACACAGTTTTGAAAAAGTTTACCTGAACTTCTGACCGTGTATTCCACAGCATACAACCTTGTACAATGCAAGACACTTAGGGAGGTGCTTAGTAAAATAAACCGAGTTCTTCTTTAGCACCAGTGCTTATCTCTATAGGAGGGTGCCTAATTAAGCGTCTACCTTGTACATAAGGGTGGGCATATAAACCGAAAACCGAAGTACCCAACCGAAAGAACCGGAACCGGAGCCGAATAAACCTGAACCGAAATGACCGGTGCTAAATTCGGTCAGGAAGTGTAGAAAACCGAAATTAAATCGGCTAGTTCGGTTGTAACACTCGGGTAACCGAAAGTACCGAGCAACCGAAAAAAATCATGAAGAGGCAAAGTTCCACGCATTTGGCCCACAAAACAATAGTCCATTTATCCATGCGTGTCCATCCAGGCCTCAAGGGCCTTCACGATTACCTCAATTAAAAAATATAGGCCTTCACGAGGCTAGCTCTTGAGCCTTTTTCTTTTTACAGAGCTAGCCCTTGAGACTTGAGGATGCACGCACGCAGATCTTATCTAGTAGCCGCCAGCCAGACAACCAGGATGCGCTCCTCGCTTCCACCGCTCCTGCTTAATGCCGGCGACTAGCGCTGTGCATCTTCGCCTTCTTCCTCTAATTGCTCGCCCGCAGCGACCGTCTCCACCTCGAATTGCCACCGTCTCTCTATCCCGGCCGGTTGGCATCACGCCCGACGACCTACAACTACAGGATCTCTGTTTTGCGAGCAGTGCCGGCTAACCTGTCTCCGGAGTTGTTCCTGCAGTTGCATCTCTCTCATTTCTTACAGCAGATCTGTATTTCTGATTTCTTTGTTGATAATTTTTTGTTCCAATCGACGCTGGTGCCTCTCTCCCCCATCCATGTGTGTTGGTTTTCTTTGCCATCGGTGCATTCGGTCAGTAACCGAGAACCGACCCGAAAGGTCGGGGCACCGAATCCTCGGTTAGCAGCAATTTAGAAGACCGATCGGTCATGGTTTTCTAAAAACCGAAATTAGTAATAAACCGAGAGACCGAACCGAACGGTTCGGTTTAACCGAATGCCCAGTCCTACTTGTACAAATAAGCATCAGTGCTTAAGAAAAAAAGGGTTTATTTCTTTAAGCGCCTTGCATTGCACAAGGCCTAAGAAGCACGAGACCACACTGCTCAGGTTTGATTAACACTCATTGCACTAGCTGCAAAATTACTACCAATTCAGTCGGATGTTTCAATCAACTCAATCTGATGTGTGCCTTTTACGAGAGATTTTGATAGGGATTGTTTGCATGGATATGTCCCACAACCTACACAATCAAGTGTTGAGTATGGAGAGCTAGTTAGCTTAAGCCAGTAACTATTAAATGTCCTAGATGGTCGAAGTTTGGTGTCATTAACTCATGATTGTCCAGCTGTCGCGTATTTATTTACAAGCTTAGAGGTCTTACTGAAGAAAACTGAACTTCGAGAAATTCAGATGTTAGGCCATTCACTCTTTGCCAACACCAGAGCCGTCAATAGTAAATCTATGCATGCTCAAACGTGGACCGGTAAGCAGTTGTTCACCATGCTAGTTAGCTTAAGCCAACAACTATAGTAGTTCTTAAACATGAGGGGCAAGTGTCTATCTTTCATATATCTATTTGTTCTCAGACCATTACTCAAGGAGGAGTTTGCTAATGAAGTTCATCTGGCATTGGATGGTGCCAAACAGGCTTTTTGTGTCAAACAGGTATCGCTAAGTCCAAATTCCATGCCAGATCTGAAGTGTTACAGTGACTGATGATCTATCAAATTCTTATGATCAACCTCATTTCATTCAGAACAATCTACCAATCATCAAAACTTCAATCATGGCAGTTAAGATTGTCTTCCGTGATCTTCTACAGATGGTGCAACAACAAATTTCTAAAGATAATTCAATGATGATCATGATGTGATCTTCTAAAGAAGGTGCAACAACCCATTTCTAAACTCCAATGACGATGATGATTAATGCAGGAAGTAAGGATAGCATGTTAAGGTTTGTGTAACAAACTGCATGTGTTAGTCTTCAACTTCCAGCAAGCAAATTCCCCTTCAGAACTCGCATGTGCTAGCTGGACTAGACATAAATCACTGAATATTGACAATGTCGAGGGCACGGGTAAATGCTTGGGTGGTGATAACTTAATACAGTGTGATCAGAAATTCTTTTTGCATATGGTGTAAGCCCATTGGAATTTATTCATTACATAGTGCTAGTTTCCAGGACATTAACAAGAAAAGTTGGTGAAGATGCTTAACTGATCTCTTCACCCAACACTAACATTAACAAGAAAACTTGGTGAAGATGCTTCTGAAATGTAACAAGCAGCCCAAGAACCAACAAGAAGAGATCAGGAGAGTCACTAGAGTTGTGTTGAAGAAGGATGGGAGCAATAAAGGACAGGAGGGGCAACATAGGGATGTACCATGAGCTGCAGGTGAGAGGTAGTTATGTGGGCTTCACAACTTGAAGACTGCATTGCAGGGCCCTTTCTTCAGCAAGGCCGACCTCCTAGAGATCGCTCCAGACCCCAATGGGCATGAGTGGGAGGTCATGCTCTGCGTCGACACGTGGGCGGGGGGGCGGG
>LR738709.1:562494698-562517931 GCA_902687465.1 Secale cereale
TCGAGAAAAGAGCGAGGGGTCCCACAACGTCTCCAACAACGGAGATTTTGATGTTCTGGTAAAATTTCTTCTTCCACATGTCTTTTTTTGTGTGGAGATGACATTGTTGTTTTTTTAAGGAATTTGTAGGAAATAGGTGTTTGAGTTGAATCACTCCAAGTCCACTATTTTTTGAGATATGCTTCACACGCTCTCAAACACACAAATATCCTACAAAGAAGTAGATACATCCAGGAGACCAGGATCATCTTGCTTCTGCTTCTCTTGCCCATCAGCATGCTACTAAGAGCATCTCCAGCCGTTGGCCCCCGAGGACGCGCCGAAAACCGCCGCCTGGGTGCGAGCCGGCGCTAGTTTCGGCTTGGGTGCCAGTTCGTTCCCAGTCGCCGGCCCCCCAGGTCGCCCCTAGGCGCCGATATCGGCCTATTTTCGGTGCTTTCAGCCCATTTTCGGCGCTTTTCAGCCCATTTCCGGCGCAAAACGGCCCAGGCTCGACGTTCTCGTACATAGTTCACATAGATAGATAGATAGTTCACATATATAGATAGATAGATAGTTCACATAATCTTAACCCTACGATAGATAGATAAATAGATAGTTCACATAGTCTTCTCCTACGACCTACTACTACTAGTCCTTCTCCGACTCGGACTCTTCCTCGATGATGTCCTCCTCCGACGTCTCAGCGTAGGCGTCAAGGAACCGCTCGTCGGTGAAGTCCCAGGAGGACGCATCTCCTAGCTCGACGTTGGACTTAGCGACCGCCCTCCGCGCTCGCTTGTCCTCGCGATAAGCCGCTCGCTCCTTCCTCCTCTTCTTCCTCTCCGCCCTCTTCTCGGCCAAGAACTGGTGCTCGTCGCTGAAGTCTTGCGGGAAGTTTTGGCGCCACGTCGCCATGGCTTCCTCATCCATCTCGGCCAAGTTGAGACGGTGCGCCCGCCTACGGTTCTTCCGACGATCTTCGTCGGTTCTAAGCCGCGGGGGAGGCGCCAGCTCCTGTGCCCGCTCCAGAGTCGGCACGTCTGTGAAGTTCATGTCCCAACAGGAACGCTGGAGGCGCCACGCCACATCGTCGTACGCGCGGGCACCCTCCTGAGCGATGTCGAAGGTTCCGAGGCGGAGGCGCACGTCGCCCGACTGAATCTCGGCGGAGTAGGTGCCGGACGGACGAACCCGGACGCCGCGGTAGCCCGCACCTCCCCGGCGGCGAGGCGTCATGGGGGCACAGTGCGTGTCGGCGACGAAGCAGCCAGCGGCCGGAGGGGCGTAGTGCGTGGCAGTGCGGAGGAGAGTGCGGTGGGGCGAGATGGGGTTACGGTGTGGGCGTTCACCGGCGCATGCCAGGCGACGCGTGGCGGTCGCCCGTGGTGCAGGGCGACGCGACGGGTCGCTGGGCGGCATCAATGGCAGGCGACGGCTCGGCAGTGCGGCAGCTTTGGCATTGATTCCCGCGGGAACCGAAGCGATGAGGACGACGAACCAGCGCGTCGCTGACAGGGCGGGCCCATCGCATTCGCGCCAAAAAACGCCTCGCCCGGCGCCCCCAGGCGACCCCCAGCGCCCCGGGTTCGGGTTGGGTCCGCCGGCGCCAGTTTCGGCCCAATCCGACGATTTTCGGTGTCCTGGGGGCGTGACTGGGCCATTTTTTGGCGCCGGCGCCTAAAAAGTTGCCTGGGGGGCCTATTGGGGGCGCGGCTGGAGATGCTCTAAGACTCCAATGGACCTAATGTCCACCTTCGAGCTTCTGATGGTGAGCCACTTTATGATCAGATTAGCAATTGCCATCATGTTGGGAGTCTTGCCTACTTGCTTTCAACATGCTACTAAGACTCCAATGGACCTAATGTCCACCTTCGAGCTTCTGATGGTGAGCCACTTTATGATCAGATTAGCAATTGTCATCATGTTGGGAGTCTTGCCTATCTTGCTTTCATTCGTTCCGATATCTCCTATATATAGTTCGCATCCGGAGTAATGTTTCGTTTCCCACTCGAGTTCAACAGCTGCCTCCTCGGGTTCTTTCCACACTCCAGTTTGTTACAGCTTCAGGCATATTCAAAAGCTACTTGGGCAGTGATCCTTTAAATCGACAATCGATTTCTGATTATTGTGTTTTTCTTGTTGGTTCTGATTGCCTAGAAGATTAAGAAACAAGCTGCGGCTTGTCGCTCAAGTGCAGAGGTTGGGTTGTGAGCTATTGCTCTTTTGACAATATAGGTGACTTGGCCATGGTGGTTGCTTGAGGATTTTGGTGTTTCGGTCACTACACCGACTTCTTTTGTCAGGTAGTGCAGGTGTTATCAGTACTGCGTGTGACCTTGTGAAACATGTTTCGATGCTTTCTCCATGCGATCCCATGTGCAAGATCAAGTGATTGTTGTACAGTATATGCCTACCAAGCTACACTTAGTGATTGTTTGGATATCACTGTAGGAGAAGTGCTCTTGACAGCGTTGTTTTTGCGGTCGGTAGAGGTGCCGACGATAGCCTTCCGAGCTCATGTGGTAGTTGAGAATCGACACACAAGTGCACGCTATGTACAAGGTTGATTGATCTTCGACAAAACTGGCAAGGCAGAAGCAAGCAGCTAGATGTATTCTTGCCCCCGTATACATACGCACATGCACAAGCCAACTGCTTAATTGATTCCGGTGAGATGCACGCAAGGAAAACGCATAACACAGACCAAAGCTTGAACACATAGAATGACTAAGTTATGTATGATTAATGTATCGAACAAGGTTGAGTACATACCTGGAATCTATGTGTACGTACCACTTTTGTATCCTTCGCATCTGAAAGGAATAAAATAGTGAGTTCCCATGGGCTACAATTCCCAATTCAAATTTATGTTATAAATGTGTTGTACAATAAATAACTTGTTGCTTCTACCATGTCACATTACACACATTTCGTAGCATTACAGTTTGACTGGACACTCATGTCAATGATATTTTTATTATTTTATTAAAACCCATTTATTTGATTTCCTCAAGTACCACTTACCATGTGATACCCAAAAAGGTCACATATTAAGCTGTGTAAATGAGCCTAAAAGCACAAATCACTAACGCTTGATGATCTGTTTTGTCTTGGACTTTGGGGCATTTCGTGACAACAAAGTTAGCCTTCAAATAGAATGGAGACAAATAGGGAGAGCTCCACAAGAAAAGACCTTGAAATCACCAACACTGATGCCATTAAGATATGCCTTGTTCCAGCTTGGCCCTTGTGCCCATTTCTGGGTCTCCACCTATGTGCATTTCTAGGCTAAAGTTCCTTGACCTGGTGAGGGATATACAAGGATCCATTAAGAGTTCCTAGCAAAAAGTAAAAGGAGGAACTTCCTTTGCCGAATGCAGACCAATTGAACATGCACAAGCAGTGCAGTTATTATCCTCTTGGGTTTGGCTATGGACAATGCATTCATACAGTGTTTATTTTCGGCAATCCATGGGAGTAGCTTAGTAGCCATAAGTATATCGCATTTGTATAACTATATGCTTAACTTGTGTTCAGATGAAGCCGCGTTTGTCTAACTATGCTTAATTTGTGTTGAGATGGAGCTACCAGTATGTCTTTACTTTTTTACCAACTGCGCACAGTTAATCACATTTAGTTAGCTTAGTAATAGCTGCGGCTTTGCTACAGGGAAGTTATAAATAGTTGCTTGGGTTTCTCATACGTGTATAACTAAATAATCGCCTAAAGTGTATGATCCTTAGTAGTTTTCGTTCTTTATTGCCTTCCATATCAAATAATGATGGCAATGGATGCAAATTGGTACATAGTTCATTATTGGTATTTACTTATGAACATACCACACATGTGATGATGACGTTAGATGATATTCTAATTATAGAAGCAAAGCCCGCTAATTTTACTACTTTGGCTGAGATAGTAATAGTTCCAAGTTATAGCGCCTTTTGGTTATTTGAAGTTTGTTCCGAACTGCACTTTTTGGCTTTGACCTTGGGAAGGACTTTCTCTTCAAATTCGGTCTATTCACTGAGAACTATAAGTTGAAGGTGGTATGGGTATGGCACTTTGTCGAACCTGTTAGTGCTATTGTGAAAGTTCATATTTAGTAAAGAAACTTCACAACAGCATGCATAATCAAACTCATCCCGATCTTGAGATTTTATGAGGCGTTTTGCGTCAGCAATATAGATCAGAAAAGTTTGGAATTTAACGTGTTACAGTATTTTTCTTTCAAATTTAAGTTGATGCCAAACCATTATGTGCAAGAAAGGTCTACCTAGTATAAATGAAGAGAATTCGCTTCACATATAAATCTATCAAGAAGTAAAATATTTTAGTTCTGAATATACATAATTATTAATGTAAAGATAACCCAAGGGTAAGCAAGCTTTTATGGAATCCACTTATGAAATCATGGGTTGCTGGGACATAGAGCTTATGCGCTGGTTAAAATTGATGAAAGAAATTTGCCAAGTTTATTGCTTCTCTTCCTTCCAGTTTGCATGTTCCATGAGTTTCATCCATGCTTCCTTCCGGTTTGCGTGTTCCCGCAGAATTATGCAAGTTTGCATTTTAGGTCTAATGATTTCCTGGAATTGCTACTCCACCATTATTTCTACAATCGATGCTTCTTTTAGTTGATACTCCCTCTGTAAACTAATATAAGAGTGTTTAGATCACTAAAGTAGTGATCTAAACACTCTTATATTACTTTATGGAGGGATTAGGTTTTAAAGAGGGCGCTAGGGTGTGGAACCTCCGAATTTATGCCCATGTACACTCCCAAGCTACAGAGACAAACCGATCCAGTCCTGAACTAGAAATAGCTGGCTTCATCTACCTCTGGTTCTGAATAATATCAAGCACTATGAAAGATCTCCCTGCCAGAGCGTCCTAGTTCCTAACAAGTACCAGATAGGAAGATACTCCGTTGCAAGCTTAAAACATCTTGAATACTTTTCACAGCGCGCTCAAAGAATGCAATGAACTGCTGGATCGAGAACTTCAACGGAGTGTGGACTTTTACCAGCTACATATGGCTGACGACCAAGCTTTTCTATGGGAATTTGAACATTTGTGCAACAAGTAGGTTCTTACAAGGTTTCAAATTTCTTGTTATGTTGTGTGCAACAAGTAGATTCTTACCAGGTTTCTTATTCTTGAACACCTCACTAACGTGTTTTGCCAAAAGGATGACAGCCAAACACAAAATAGATTGGGGAGTTCCGTTGGAGAGTGTCTCGTGATGAAAATAATCTACTTCCATCAACTAAAACAGAACTCAATTGTAATCTTAAATAGGATGATTTTTTTTTTCAAGTTACACCTCTCTGCGATGACATTGGGCTTACTTGATCTAGCTTACTCCGGTGCTTGTGCTAGCCAGCCAATTCTAGCAGAACTCAAAGATGGACCTGCTCTAGATCTAGCATTGGTGTCTACTCCCTCCGTCCGAAAGTACTTGTCATCAAAATGGACAAAAAGGGATGTATCTAGAACTAAAATACATCTAGATACATCCCATTTTATTCATTTTGATGACAAGTATTTTCGGACGGAGGGAGTACAGTCTAGCGCCATTACAATGAACTCTAGCTCAAGCTCACAGTGAGAGGTTACTAATTGGTTCCATAAGGCGTCCTAGAGCATAAAATTATTCTTGGAGAACCAACAGTCGCGTCTACAAACTACATAATCGAACAAAACATCAAGGGCTCTGATCTAATCTTACAGTGTGATGCTGCGTGTCGATGCAGTTGATCCCATCACAGTACTGCGTCTCCACGTACTCTTCCCCGTTCGCAACCCCTCCATCCAGCACCAGCTTCTGTGCACGACAACGTAACACGCTTACATCGATGGGTTCAGCAGTATGACGTCAGAAATTCGAACTCCCGGAAAAGAGAGAAAAGGGCGTCAACCTGGGGCTTGGCCTCGAGATCGCGGAGCTTGCGGAGCTCCGGCGAGTCGCCACCCGCTGCAACAACGGCACGGCCCGCGCCACCGTCTGACGGGTCGCTGCGCGGCGGCCTGACCGGGCGTATCGGGGTGACGCTGCCGAAGTACCCGCATGCCTTGACCTCCACCAGCGCCGCCTCCTTTGGCGGCAACGCGGTTCGCTCCGCTCCGGCTGCGTCGCCGCCATGGCAACTTATATTCTCTCCTCTCTCGCTCGGTGATCAGCTGAGTCTCCAGTTCCGAGGGCGGCGGCGGCGGCGGCGGCGCCGCCCGCGGTAGGGCACAATTTTTTTTAACCCGGTAGGGCGCAATTGGGCCAGCGATATGCCGTAAGCACAATAGTCGTTTTCTGAATGCTCGGTGCTCCAGGTATATAAAAAGAAAAAAGAAAAACCACCCCTCTATCATAGTTTAAAAAATCAGACCGGAGCCAGACCGACCAACGGACTGAAAAAATCGGAACCGACGTCCTTATCGGTTTTTTAAGCTAAAAGACTGACCTGCAATTGGACAAAAAAACATGTAAACCACTGGTTTTTACATGAACCAGAGATATAAAACCGACGATTGAACCAATGCCACACACGAAAATAGAAAAATAATCTGCATCAAAGGAAATTCAAACCCAGGATGCTAGAAATAGATGCATAAGTTACCCCTTTGGCCTAACAACCATTTTGGCTAGCCAACTTTGTTGTGAAAATTAAGTAAATGATTGTATTTTACATCTATTTAGTATGACACTTGTACACAAAATGTATTATTTATGGTATAAAAAACCAGACATCAAACCCGGATCCGCCCGGTAAAAACATGTACTCGTGGCCTTGCCGGTGCAATCACCAATTCGGTTTTTGAAACTATGTCCTCTATGTTGAGATCGTGACCGTTGACAAGCGCCACACGTAACTCTCTCCAATTCCATTTGTTTCGATGCTCCACATTGGTATGAACAGAGAGTAGTTTAGACTGTGGTAGGTTTAGCTGTGATGTATCCCTTTTTGGGCCGAACATCTCATGTCTCTTCGGACACCATGTTCACACTTGTTTACGTTCGTGTTATGTGTTGTATCCCTACATGTACTCATACTATCCCTTCTAACAATGCAGTGATACACAAGATTTACGTATTCGTGAGAAAAAGTAGGTGAGTCTTTGCTTTGGTTAAGTTTTCCATGACCAAACCAATATGTTCTTCTCGAACTTTCGGAAGATATACCATATTGTAATTTAGAGAATCTTGTTGCTAGTGCATGGCATTCTAAACTTTGTATCGAGCCCCTAATATGAAATCACGACCTATAAAAGGTGCCCACGCTCTGGCACCTACACCATCATATGTGGGGGTTCAACACCTCATACTCGTCGGGGAGATAAATAGGGCCTTCTCGCAGAGTCACGGTGGAGGTTGCATGGCCCCTTTTTTTGCGTCACAGTATAGTGACATCCCCCTTTTTGGCCATGGCAGCGTGGCGGAATGGGCGGTTAAGAGTTCATCGTGGAATGGGAGAGAGGATGTGGGCAATCAAAGACAGAGCCCGGGAGAAGGTAAGCGATTAGGGCGATCTACCATCCCCCCCTCCTCATCCGGGTATTTGTTGGGGAACGTAGTATTTGAAAAAAAATCCTACGATCACGCAAGATCTATCTAGGAGAGGCATAGCAACGAGCGGGGAGAGTGTGTCCACGTATCCTCGTAGACCAAAATGGGAAGCATTTAGTAACGCGGTTGATGTAGTCGAACGTCTTCGTGATCCAACCGATCAAGCACCGAACGCACGGCACCCCCGCGATATGCACACGTTCAGCTCGGTGACGTCCCTTGAACTCTTGATCCAGTTGAGGCCAAGGGAGAGTTTCGTCAGCACGACGGCATGGTGACGGTGCTGATGAAGTTACCGACGCGGGGCTTCGCCTAAGCACTGCGACAATATGACCGAGGTGTGTAACAGTGGAGGGGGGCACCGCACACGGCTAAAACAATTGTCAACTTGTATGTTCTAGGGTGCCCCCTGCCCCCGTATATAAAGGAGCAAGGGGAGGCCGGCCGGCCCCTATAGGCGCGCCCCAAGAGGGGGAGTCCTACTAAGAATAGGAATCCTATTTCTAGTAGGAGTCCACCAAGAGAGAGACGGGGAAGGAAGGAGAGGGAGAGGGAGAAGGAAAGGGGGCGCCCCCCCTTCCTAGTCCAATTCGGACCCCAAGGGGGAGGGGGCACGCGGCCTGCCCTAGCCGCCCCTCTCTCTCTCCACTAAGGCCCATGTGGCCCATTAGTTCCCCCGGGGGTTCTGATAACCCTCCAACACTCCGGTTTTATCCGAAACTTATCCAGAACACACTACCCGGGAAAAGCCTAGCAGCAGCGCGGGTTGTAGGTACTAATAAGGCGCTACAACTAACCCTTAGCAGCAGCGCGTGCGCGCCCGCGCTACTGCTATACAAATGTAGCAGCAGCGTGCTTCGTGCAAGCTCGGTACTACTAATAGCTCTAGCGCGCTTTGGCTGGACGCGCTACTGCTACTGTCACGCTGCTGCTAACTTTTATCCACTCGCTACTGCTAATTTTAGTAGTTTTTGTTTTTTTCTGTATATTTGTTTTGTGTTTGAACAGGCTTTATACAAGAATCTTTAGCAGATACAAATGTCATCATGATACACATACAAATGGTTGCGAGGCCACAAATGTAATCATAGCATATAGATACAAATAGTATCATCATAATCATCATCCAACACAAAGTGGTATCTCGTCATCATCTCGAAAATAGTGATACATGCAAGTCTGGAATACTTGCAACTACAACGTCATCCATCTAAACAATGGTATACGCGAGAAGAGCTATCACTATGAGTGAGAGCGAAACTATGCAGTACATGAGGCGACGGTTACGAGTCTTCTCTCGCGCTAGCGTGAACCTCAAGTAACTAGCTTCTCCTTCTTGTATGCTTTTGAAGCCTTTATGGCTGGCACCCGAGACCCCATTCACTTGCGCCTGACACTCAGGCTGCTCGTTGTACACCCCCGGAACCTTCCCTTTGTACACGACATAGCACTGCCATCTCGCCATCAAGAAACTAGGTACCTGTTAGAGATGCATCTTCATCAAGAGGGTGTACAATCATATGCAACAAAATATACTAGAGCAACACGAAAAAGAAAGGGTTATCAACTAGATGCAACATACAGTACACTAACTGAATAACTAGAGGTACGCGGGTCATCGTACGCAAACTAACAAAGTAGCGTTACGCAAGTTCAGCAGGACCGTGGACATCCCAATGTTTCATCGCTACAGAAAGTATACAAGTTCAACCGACACATAACATCATCATCGGCATCGTAAATCACTAGAAGTTCCATCCTTCCATATCATCGAGGATGGACCCTAGCTTCTTGAACGGCGTGAGGCCTAGACGTTGCATGCCTATGCGAGTTCGAACATCAGCTCGCGATATAGGGCCGTGGTGGAACATCCCCTTCTCATCGACGACTTCTTTCATGATGATCGTCGCAATGTCCCTTTGGATGCGAAAGAAGTCATCTCTAAGTCTATAACCCGCTTCTCCATGAGATTCTAGCCACTTGTGGATATGATCATCATTTTTGCTTGTCATGCGAAGCTTTTGGTGATCTGTGTTGAACTCAATCATGAGATGGACGATGTAGAATCCATCCTTCTTGCTTGGTTTTGGGACATGGATGCAGCAGAAGTTAGTTTTATGTGCGAAACCCATCTTCTTGTTCCTTTGTTTCCTGATCTGCATGTGGCCACCTCTAATGCTGAAACCTTGGAGAGCATCATCTAGAATATTCATTATGTGGGTGTAGTCCTTTTTCTCGTAGTCTCTGGAAGGGTCGAAATACACGGTGTGGGAGACTCGCGGGTAAAGAACGATAAGGACGACGCGCCTGTTGCTGCTGGGAAAAGACACCTCAAATTATTCTCCATATGAGCGAAGGAATGATTGAAATGTACGAAAGGGTTGTCCAGAACTGACTTACTTTGGATGATAAGGCATGAGGACAATTTCCTGGTCCTTATTCTGTACCATGAAGTTTTGGAGGTAGTCCCTAGCAATTTCACACTCAAAGTCGCCGAGACTCAAGAAAGACTTGTGCATGTAGTACGGATCGGTCACACAGATTTGCGAGACTTCTTCTCTCTTCATGACGAAGCTCATATGTAGCGCAAAAAGGTGGACGATTGTAAAATTGAGCCGCCTTGTCAGAAACATCTCAAAGATATGGTCAAACCGCAGGAAGAACACCTCTGCGGGCCGTGTGTCGACGTACCACTTCCCCTCAGGCACACGAGCCGCCTATGTCGGATATCCTGGATCCTTCGAGGCTAGTAGGCTTTTCTCAGTCGACAACACATGGTCGTGCAGTCTCCTGAGATCCCCTGATAGTGCCTCCAGCGGTTTCGGCGGTAGCATCGGCTCACCCGTGAGATGGAACATGGCCGCACCTTTCACGGGTACATGCTCTTCAGAATCCATCGTTGAGCCTGTGTTGAGGCGGCATCTCCAGGCATTTGCCGGAATGAGAAATCTATGTTTGCCGGCATGTCGTTTCCTAGCAACTCGCAGCACTCGATATGCCTACTGTCTAGCACAAATCATGCCAAAATTCACGAAAATTTCGGCATGACCTTTGCTAAAAAAATGGACATATCAAGCGCCTGAAATTCACTAGAACGGAAATGAATCAACATTCCGGCATAACATAGGCCACTCGGATCATTTACCTAGCACACAATCATCATGTCCAAATGATATATGTCCAAATTCCAAATATGACATGTCCAAAACATCACATGTCACTACAAGAAATACGGTCAATTATGACTCCCCATTTTGGTCATTAATTCGTCATTGCTTTCGTTTATTGACCTTTTTTTGACCAAATTCGGAACGTCAACAGTTGGCCGTCAAGAACAAATAAACGTGACCTTTTCTGGAATTTTGGTCATGGCTGCCCTTGACCAAAATTTTGGTCATTAAATCTTTGACTAAAATTATGGTCATTACTAATGAGCCTAGGCCATGTAGGATCTGATGTGGCTGAACCAACGTGGCGCTGACGTGGTAAGAATGATGACGTGGATGCCATGTAGGATCAGTCCAAATCAGTTGTTTTAATGGGCTGAGCCTAATAACTTAGCCCATTTTTACATTTACTTTTGGGCCGATTTGTTTTAATGGGCTGAGCCCAATAACTTAGACCATTTATACATTTACTTTTGGGCCACGGCCTGTTAATATTTGTTCTTGGGCTCAGGCAATGTGCAGTCTATTTATTCAATCTATCATTAATTGGGCCAGCCCTTCTCTCTACCCAACAAAAACATATTGAATCTTTTTTCTATCAAAAAAACTATATTGGGCCTTGACAAACCAGCCCACTCAGACAACTAAGTATTTTCGGTCCAGCCAATAACCAACAGTAGCTAAAAATAAAAAAATCATTGCTCAATATGGCAGTCAACTAACACTGGAGAATACAATGATAATAATAAGATAATTCTCCAAGATTTCATTAACTTAGGCCCAACAATATCATTACACCACATGTTCATAAGATGCACCAACCCAAATAACACAACCAGTAGCTTAGTATCAGTACACCATGTTCATTGAGGGGCTATGCCTCTTGTTGCCAACAGTCTTGAGGATGCCATTCCTCTTGCTTAACCAAGTTCACTTCGTTCAGGATCAGGGGCAATGCCATCTTCATCTAAATATTCAATTCAGGATTACAGGCAACAAAAAAAAATCCTAGGCACAGTGAGATTGAACATGACGGCTGCCATTTATTTACCTACACAATGTATTAGTCGTACAATATATCCTCTCTAATTGACAAAATTAAAATCACTGTTTGTACTTGCGTATTTCTTGTCATCTGTCGCAAGGTGCACTCGTGTATTTCTTCTCACCTGTCTGAAGGTTTACTTCTCACCTGTCTGAAGAAGGCCAAACCTGTATTCTGTCAACTGCACACCATTTCAACCCCAAACTGAACCAACTAACCGATTAACCAACACTGCAACTGAAACACGAAGCCGATAAAAAACCCGCGGTCGCTGGCACAAGACAAAAAAGTAGCAAAAGAATAGTATCCAGCAGTCGAATCTTCACAACATTCTGTGATGTCAAACTCTAACGACAAATCATGCTTGACTGACAAAAAAGCAGCAAAAGAATAGTATCCAAGAATAGTATTACAGAAGCAAGAGCATTTTGCTGCCACACATAAGTGGTCAAAAGCACCACAACTTGACTGACTTAAACTCTAACGACAAATCATACTTCTTCAGGATGACACACTCATACTTGACTTGGAACCACTTCATGGCATCTTTCTTGATCACCGTTTGGTGGATCCCAACACAGGCCTTGCATCGGCGCCGCCGGGGACGCGGTATCCAGCACGCTCCAGAACGACAAAGAGCAACATTTAGTATCCAGCACTGTCGGTGTACTAAGATAGGGGTACCTTAGTACCCCAACTTGTGCACGGGCAGTAGCAGCTTCCCGTGGCAGGGCTTACCACGTGCTCGCCAAGAACCGTTCTGGTCCCTATGAAGCCATTCAAGAACAAAGTATACAAGTCAGAAGATCAAGGCCCCGGCAAGAGGAGCTTGCCGGGAAGGCCACACCAGACTCAAGGTTATCACTTTAGCACAAGATCCTGGCAAGAGGGGCTTGCTAGGAAGGCCAAGGAACACATACCTCAAGAGATGTCTCGGCGCATCATGCGCCCCAGCAGGACCCGGAGAGCAACAAGCTTCCGGGCCCGGCAAGGTCACAACCCCGGCAAGGTGCTTGCCGGGGAAACCTACGCTGTGTGCCCGCGCTCCATCTCGTCTGCCCACGCGTCGCCCTGGGGCCCTTCCAGGGACGCGTGGCAGACGGCTGTGCAGCCTGGGGCACACGGTGGCAAGCCACGGTGACGAGGCTACCGCCGTGGCGAACGGAGAAGCATGGACGGACACTTTTGGGGGCGACGGCGACGGGCATTTAATGCCTTTGTCCCCCACTGTCAAAGTTAGGTGAAGACCACTGTTCATCCACTGTTCACGCACTGTTGCAACTACCACAAAATTTACACTTTTACCCTCCTCTACGTTGACACCTGTCGGTGACCCCTTTGAGCTATAAAAGGAGGCCCATGCACAACGTAGAGGAGGTTCGAAACCTAGACAACTCTCTCGCTCGGTGTAGCTAGTACTGTAGATCTTCAAGCTCCCGAGCTCAAGAACTCAATACAACCTAAGCAGGAGTAGGGTTTTACGCGTCCGCGCGGCCCGAACCTGGGTAAAACTGCCCGCGTGTGCTCCTCAATCTGCTCTCCGTGCTCCCTCCGCTCCCTTAACGCAACATAGAAGGGGCTCCGGTCCCATAGGTGCTCGTGGGAGGACAGTTTCCCCCGACATCTTTGGCGCGCCAGGTAGGGGGCGTCGAGGTTGTGCGAACCTGATCCGGCGCTCACGCGGGCGCAACCTTCAGCCACTTCACCAGCTTCATCAACCTCATCGACATCATCAACATGCCTCCGAAGAAGAAGGCTTCGGAGGTCGGAGGCCCGTCTGCGTCAATCCCACCGCCACCAGAACCAACGATTGGTGGGGGAGACGCCGGCGGAAGGGTGGTCGCCGGCGAGGAGACTCGCGGCGCCACCAAGTCCAAGGACAAGACGGACGACCGGGCGAACTTCAAAGCCTCGGTGTCAGTACACGCACCACGTTCCTCTCAGGAGGTGCCAGACCAGCAGCGCCGTGGTACAGGAGGTACCATACGCTTGCTGGGGCGTGGACAGACCGGCGGGTCGCGGGATGCTCAAGGCCAGCGTGCTGGCACGAGCAAAGTACGGTCGCCGGGACGGGAACAAGCTCCTTCTAACACGGTTAGAAGTCCGAGCGTGTCCCGCTCCTCGCACCGTTCGCCACCGTTTCCCTCCTCTCTAGCAGAAGCTCTAGCAAGAGCACAACTGCTCCTCGACTTCCCTCCAGCGGCAGATAAAGCCGAAGACTAGAGGGCAACGATCCAGAGCCTCATCGCCTTCGCCAACAACGACACGCCGCAGCAGCCGGCGACGTCACGGCCTCGGCAAGTCGACCAAGCAAAGGCCGATGGCGACAAGACCGCCGGTGGTGCAACTACCGTGCACTCCCCACCGCGGAAGCAGAAATCGCCACCCCGCCGGATCAACATCGACGACGACTCTACGGCGTCGTCGGATCCGCGGGCTCGCCGCGATCAGCGCCAAGTCCTAGACGACAGGCGGCAAGAGGACGCTCGGACTCGCATCGAGCGTTGACGAGAAACCCGAAGACAGTCAGATCAGCGTGCTGGGACCGCTGTCGACGCGCACGCGCCCGGTGAACCAGGCGACTTGCCGTACGCGGCAGGCTGCCCTGCGTTCACCCGAGAGCTGCGGCAAGTCCAGTGGCCCAGCATGAAAAACTTCAAGCCCGACGTACCCGAGAAGTACGACGGCAAGACACACCCCTCGGAGTTCCTCAGCATCTACACCATTGCGGTGCAGGCTGCCGGGGGACGCGACGAGAAGATCCTAGCCAACTACTTCCCGCTAGTGCTTAAGCCAAACGTCCGGTCTTGGCTTATGCACTTGCCGGAGAACTCCATCTCCTCATGGGCAGATCTGTGCCACCAGTTTGTTGGCGCCTTCATGGGCGGCCACGAACCCCACGGCCAGGAGAGCGATCTCCACATCCTCGCCCAGAAGGAGGGAGAGTCCCTGCGCAAATACATCCAAAGATTCAGCCGCGTCCAGCACAACATTCCCGACGTCCACCCTGCCGCGGTTATCAGCGCGTTTCACCAGAACGTGCGTAACCGCCGGATGAGGGAGGAGATGGCCATGACCAAGATCCGGGACGTCAGCGAGCTCTACGCTCTGGCTGACAAGTGCGCGCGCGCTGAAGAGGGGAGGAGACTCCCCGGAGAGGATACCGGCGCAAGAGGAAGCGACAGCGAAGATGCCGCCCCGGCAAGGAAAAACCGGCGGCGGAATAACAGAAAGAAGAAGAGGTAGGAGGTGCTGGTTGTCGAGCAATCCGGCAAGGAGGCTCCCGCCAAGAAGGCACATGCTGGCGGTTCCGGCAAGGAACCCGCCCCTGTAGCGGCAGCCGACAAGCAGGACGGCTCCGACAAGCAGTACTGCAAGATCCAACGTACCAAGGGCCACGATCTTTAGAACTGCAAAAGAGTCGAGTACCTCGTAGAGCAGCAGAAGGCTGAATACGAGCGTCGCGACAAGGAGAAGGCCCAAGAAGGCGGAGGAGAACCCAGCAAGAAGCGGCCGTTCAATGGCCGGGGAGGACGCCGCGGCAAGGCCAAGCAGCGGCAAGGTGATAGACCTCCCCGGGGCCACGACAAGGATGAGGATGAAGACGACGATGATGTGATGGAAGAAGGAGACAACAGCGAGCAGGAGTTCCAGAAGGCCACAGAGGTTCTGTGCGTCGACGGAGGTGCCTCTCTGCACACTTCCCACCGCCAACTCAAACAGTGGGTGCGGGAAGTGAATGCAGTTGAGCCACCCGTCGAGTCGCGCAGGCTGCTGAAATGGTCCAGCACGCCCATCATCTTTGACCTTGAGGATCACCCTGACCGCACAACAGCGGTCGGGTGCTTGCCGATGTTGGTTTCACCAACTATCCGCAACCTCAAGGTCACCAAGATGTTGGTTGACGGCGGGGCCGGCCTGAACTTGATCTCCTCAGCTGTGATCAAGAAGCTACAAATCCCCGACAGCGAGCTCGAGGAAACCGGGTCGTTCCAAGGGATCAACCCGGGAAGGAGCAAGCCGAAGGGGAAGATTATGCTGCCAGTGACCTTTGGCGGGGAGCTCAACTTCAGGACAGAGAGGATCACGTTTGATGTTGCCGATATCCCATTGCCATACAATGGGATACTTGGCCGTCCTGCCCTCGCCAAGTTCATGGCAGCTTCCCACTATGCATACAATATGCTCAAGATGCCGGGGCCGATAAGCGTCATCTCTATCCCTGGCGACAAGAAGGATGCGCTTATCTGCGCCGACAAGATCTACCGGGATGCAGCAGCCGCAGCAGACAGCAACACACTTGCCGCTGAAGCTCCCGGGAGGAAGACCAAGACCAAGTCCGGCAAGAGCTCTGGGGCCCACTCCGGCAAACGCACCTCTTCGGAGTGCTGCGTTGCCGTCGAGGACGCACCATCGAGCTCCACCGGCAAGTGCAAGAAAGGAATGGCAGCTCCACCGGCAACCAAGAAGGTGTCCGCCAAGGAGGACGGCACTGGTGGTACCTTCACCATCAGTGCTACACTCGACCACAAATAGGAAAGCGTGCTCGTTGCCTTCCTGCGGGCGAATGTCGACGTGTTTGCATGGCAACCGTCTGACATCCCTGGCGTTCCCAGGAAGGTAATGGAGCACAAGCTTGCTGTTTGTCCTCACGCGCGGCCCGTCAAGCAGAAGGTCAGGAAGCAAGCCGTGGAGCGTCAAGAGTTCATAGCTGAGGAGATAAAGAAGTTAGAAGCAGCAGGCCTGGTTAGAGGCGTAATACACCCCACGTGGTTGGCCAATCCAGTTGTCGTGCGAAAGGCTAATGGAAAGTGGAGACTCTGTATAGACTTCACCGACGTGAACAAAGCTTGTCTCAAGGATCCCTTTCCCTTGCCGCGCATCGACCAAATTGTTGACTCCACAGCTGGATGTGAGTTGCTCTCATTCCTTGATGCATACTCAGGTTACCACCAGATATTCATGGCCAAGGAAGATGAAGAGAAGACTGCATTCATTACTCCATGCGGCACATATTGCTTCATACGCATGCCCTTTGGATTGAAGAATGCAGGCTCCACATTTGCGAGGGTGGTACACACTGCTTTTGAGCCACAGATCCACAGGAATATAGAAGCCTACATGGATGATATAGTGGTCAAGAGCAAGAGAAAAGATACCCTGATACAGGACTTAGAGGAAACCTTTGAGAATCTGCGCAAGATCCAACTCAAGCTGAACCCCGAGAAGTGCGTGTTCGGAGTTCCCTCCGGCAAGCTTCTCGGGTTCTTTGTGTCCCAGAGGGGGATTGAAGCCAATCCCGACAAGATAAAGGCCATCGAGCAGATTGAAGCCCCGAAGCGTGTCAAGGACGTAAGGAGACTTGCTGGTTGTGTGGCTGCCCTCAGCAGGTTCATTTCAAAGTCTGCAGAACGCGCCCTGCCTTTCTTCAAAATCCTGAAAAAGGCAGGTCCTATGAAGTGGATGTTGGGTAACGTAGCATAAATCAAAAAATTTCTACGTCTTCCCCAAGATCCATCTATGGAGACATCTAGCAACGAGCAACTGAGAGTGCATCTACATACCGTTATGAAGATTTCGTGCGGAAGCTTTCAACGAAGCAAGGATGAAGTAGTCGTACTCTTCACGTTCTTCGTCACCGATGATCTAGCGCCGAACGGACGGCACCTCCGCGTTCAACACACGTACGGTGCAGCAACGTCACCTCCTTCTTGATCCAGCAAGGGGGGGAGGAGAAGTCGTCAGAGATCCGGCAGCACGACGGCGTGATGACGGATGCAGTGGAGATCGCAGCAGGGCTTCGCCGGGCTGCCCTGCAATGGAGTTGGGAGGTGTGACGGGAGGGGGAGAGGCGCCAGGGCTGAGGTGCGGCTGCCCTCTCCCCCCCACATATATATAGGGGGCCAGGGGGGCGCCAGCCCCTTGCAGATCCAATCTGCAAGGGGGGCGGCGGCCAGGGAGGAGTCCTCCTCCCCCAAGGCAAGTGGTGGCCCCCCTCCCCTTAGGGTTTATCCCTAGGCGCAGGGGAGGTGAGCCTCCCTTGGTGGTGCGCCAGCCCTGAGGGCTGGACACACCCCCTTGCGGCCTAGGGGCCCCACCGGGAGGGGTGGCCCCACCCGGTGGACCCCCGAGGCCCCTCCGGTGGTCCCGGGACGCTCCCGGTGACCCCCGGAGATCACCCGTTGGCCGAAACTGGACTTCCCATATATCAATCTTTACCTCCGGACCATTCCGGAACTCCTCGTGACGTCCGGGATCTCATCCGGGACTCCGAACAACTTTCGGGTTTCCACGTGCATTAATCTCTACGACCCTAGCGTTACCGAACCTTAAGTGTGTAGACCCTACGGGTTCGGGAGACACGTAGACATGACCGAGACCACTCTCCGGTCAATAACCAACAGCGGGATCTGGATACCCATGTTGGTTCCCACGTGTTCCTCGATGATCTTCATCGGATGAACCACTGTGTCAAGGATTCACTCAATCCCGTATGTTATTCCCTTTGTCCATCGGTACGATACTTGCCCGAGATTCGATCGTCGGTATTCCCAATACCTTGTTCAATCTCGTTATGGCAAGTCTCTTTACTCGATCCGTAATCCATCATCCCGTGACTAACTACTTAGTCACATTGAGCTCATTATGATGATGTATTACCGAGTGGGCCCAGAGGTACCTCTCCGTCACACGGAGTGACAATATCCCAGTCTCGGTTCGTACCAACTCAACAGATACTTTCGGAGATACCCGATGCGTACCTTTATAGCCACCCAGTTACGTTGTGACGGTTGGCACACCCAAAGCACTCCTACGGTATCCGGGAGTTGTACAACCTCATGGTCTAAGGAATAAATACTTGACACTGAAAAGCTTATGCATTACGAACTATACGATCTCGTGTTATGCTCAAGTTTGGGTCTTTTCCATCACATCATTCTCCTAATGATGTGATCCCGTTATCACTGACATCCCATGTCCATGGTCATGAAACCGTGACCATCTGTTGATCAACGAGCTGGTTACTAGAGGCCTACCAGGGACTCAATGTGATCTGTGTATTCACACATGTATCGCTGTTTCCGTACAATACAATTCAAGCATGAATAACAGACAATTATCATGAACAAGGAGATATAATAATAATGCTTTTATTATTGCCTCTAGGGCATATCTCCAACAGTCTCCCACTTGCGCTAGAGTCAATAATCTAGTTACATTGTGATGAATCGAACACCCATAGAGTTCTGGTGTTGATCATGTTTTGCTCGTGAAAGAGGTTTAGTCAACGGGTCTGCTACATTCAGATCCGTATGCACTTTACAAATATCTATGTCTCCATCCTGAACATAATTCCGGATGGAGTTGAAACGGCGCTTGATGTGCTTGGTCTTCTTGTGAAACCTGGGCTCCTTGGTAAAAGAAATAGCACCAGTGTTGTCACAGAAGAGAGTCATCGGGCTTGACGCACTCGGAATGACTCCTAGGTCGGTGATGAACTCCTTCATCCAGACTCCTTCCTGCGCTGCTTCAGAAGCAGCTATGTACTCCGCTTCACATGTAGATGCTGCCACCACGCTTTGCTTGCAACAGCACCAGCTGACTGCCCCTCCATTCAAAATATACACGTATCCGGTTTGTGACTTAGAGTCATCTAGATCTGTGTCGAAGCTAGCATCGACGTAACCCTTTATGACGAGCTCTTCGTCACCTCCATAAACGAGAAACATATCCTTAGTCCTTTTCAGGTACTTCAGGATGTTCTTGACCGTTGTCCAGTGTTCCGTACCGGGATCACTTTGGTACCTCCCTACCAAACTTATGGCAAGGTTCACATCAGGTCTGGTACACAGCATGGCATACATGATAGAACCTATTGCCGAGGCATAGGGAATGACACTCATCTTTTCTCTATCTTCTGCCGTGGTCGGCGACTGAGTCTTACTCAATCTCATACCTTGCAAAACAGGCAAGAATCCTTTCCTTGACTGATCCATATTGAACTTCTTCAATATTTTGTCAAGGTATGTACTTTGTGAAAGACCAATGAGGCGTCTCGATCTATCTCTATAGATTTTGATGCCTAATATGTAAGCAGCTTCTCCAAGGTCCTTCATTGAAAAACTTTTATTCAAATAGGCCTTTACATTTTCCAAGAATTCTATATCATTTCCCATCAGCAATATGTCATCCACATATAATATGAGAAATGCTACAGAGCTCCCACTCACTTTCTTGTAAATACAGGCTTCTCCATAAGTCTGTATAAAGCCAAACGCTTTGATCACCTCATCAAAGCGAATATTCCAACTCCGAGATGCTTGCACCAGCCCATAAATCGAGCGCTGGAGCTTGCATACCTTGTTAGCGTTCTCTGGATCGACAAAACCTTCCGGTTGCATCATATACAACTCTTCCTTGAGGAAGCCATTAAGGAATGCTGTTTTGACATCCATTTGCCATATCTCATAATCATAGAATGCGGCAATAGCTAACATGATTCTGACTGACTTCAGCATCGCTACGGGAGAGAAAGTCTCATCGTAGTCAATCCCTTGAACTTGTCGATAACCCTTAGCGACAAGCCGAGCTTTATAGATGGTCACATTACCATCCGCGTCTGTCTTCTTCTTAAATATCCATTTATTTTCTATGGCGTGCCTATCATCAGGCAAGTCCACCAAAGTCCATACTTTGTTTTCATACATGGATTCTATCTCGGATTTCATGGCTCCTAGCCATTTATTGGAATCTGGGCCCGCCATCGCTTCTTCATAGTTCGAAGGTTCACCGTTGTCTAACAACATGATTTCCAGTACAGGGTTGCCGTACCACTCTGGTGCGGAACGTACCCTTGTGGACCTTCGAAGCTCAGTAGTAACTTGATCTGTATCTTCATGATCATTATCATTATCTTCCTCCCTTGTCGGTGCAGGCACCTCAGGAACAGTTTCCTGCGCTGCGCTACTTTCCGGTACAGGAGTGGTGACTGTCACCTCATCAAGTTCTACTTTCCTCCCACTCAATTCTTTCGAGAGAAACTCTTTCTCCAGAAAGTATCCATTCTTGGCAACAAAGACTTTGCCTTCGGATCTGTGGTAGAAGGTGTACCCAATAGTTTCCTTTGGGTATCCTATGAAGACGCATTTCTCCGATTTGGGTTCGAGCTTTTCAGGTTGAAGTTTCTTGACATAAGCATCGCAACCCCAAACTTTTAGAAACGACAGCTTCGGTTTCTTACCAAATAAAAGTTCATATGGAGTCGTCTCAACGGATTTTGACGGAGCCCTATTTAAAGTGAATGCGGCAGTCTCTAAAGCATAACCCCAAAAAGATAGCGGTAAATCGGTGAGGGACATCATAGATCGCACCATGTCCAACAGAGTACGATTTCGACGTTCGGACGCACCGTTACGTTGAGGTGTTCCGGGCGGTGTCAATTGTGAAACAATTCCACAGCTTCTAAGGTGTGTGCCAAATTCATGACTCAAATATTCACCCCCACGATCCGATCGCAAGAACTTTATTTTTCTGTCACGTTGATTCTCAACCTCATTCTGAAATTCCTTGAACTTTTCAAAGGTCTCAGACTTGTGTTTCATCAAATAGATATACCCATATCTACTCAAGTCATCTGTGAGGGTGAGAACATAACGATAGCCTCCGCGAGCCTCAACACTCATTGGACCGCACACATCAGTATGTATGATTTCCAACAAGTTGGTTGCTCGCTCCATTGTTCCGGAGAACGGAGTCTTGGTCATCTTGCCCAAGAGGCATGGTTCGCACGTGTCAAATGATTCATAATCAAGAGACTCCAGAAGTCCATCTGAATGAAGCTTCTTCATACGTTTTACACCAATATGACCAAGGCGGCAATGCCACAAGTATGTGGGACTATCATTATAAACTTTACATCTTTTGGCATCTACACTATGAATATGTGTATCACTATGTTCGAGATTCATCAAAAATAAACCATTGACCAGCGGGGCATGACCATAAAACATATCTCTCAAATAAATAGAACAACCATTATTCTCTGATTTGAAAGAATATCCATCTCGCATAAGACGAGATCCAGAAACAATGTTCATGCTCAAAGCTGGTACTAAATAACAATTATTCAGGTTCAAAACTAATCCCGAGGGTAGATGTAGAGGTAGCGTGCCGACGGCGATCACATCGACCTTGGAACCATTCCTGACGCGCATCGTCACCTCATCCTTCGCCAGTCTCCGTTTATTCCGTAGCTCCTGTTTTGAGTTAGAAATGTGAGCAACTGCACCGGTATCAAATACCCAGGAGCTACTACGAGTGCTGGTAAGGTACACATCAATAACATGTATATCATATATACCTTTGACGTTGCTGGCCTTCTTGTCTGCTAAATATTTGGGGCAGTTCCGCTTCCAGTGACCTGTTCCCTTGCAATAAAAGCACTCAGTCTCTGGCTTGGGTCCATACTTTGGCTTCTTCCCGGCAACAGGCTTGCCAGGCGCGACAACTTGCTTGCCGTCCTTCTTGAAGTTCTTCTTACCCTTGCCTTTCTTGAACTTAGTGGTTTTATTGACCATCAACACTTGATGTTCTTTCTTGATGTCAACCTCCGCTGATTTCAGCATCGAATACACCTCGGGAATGGACTTCTCCATCCCCTGCATATTGAAGTTCAGCACGAAGCTCTTGAAGCTTGGTGGGAGCGACTGGAGGATTCTGTCAACGACCGCTTCATCTGGGAGATTCATTCCCAGCTGAGACAAGCGGTTGTGTAATCCTGAAATCTTGAGGATGTGCTCACTGACAGAACTGTTCTCCTCCATCTTACAGCTGTAGAATGCGTCGGAGACATCATATCTCTCGACTCGGGCATGAGCTTGGAAAACCATTTTCAGCTCTTCGAACATCTCATATGCTCCATGGTGCTCAAAACGCTTTTGGAGCCCCGATTCTAAACTGTAAAGCATGCCGCACTGAACCAAGGAGTAATCATCACTACGCGACTGCCAGGCGTTCAAAACGTCTTGGGTCGCCGGGAGAGCGGGTGCATCACCTAGCGGTGCTTCTAGGACATAAGTTCTCTTGGCAGCTATGAGGATAATCCTCAGGTTACGGACCCAATCCGTATAGTTGCTACCATCGTCTTTCAGCTTGGTTTTCTCTAGGAACGCGTTGAAGTTGAGGGAAACCTGAGCGTGGGCCATTTGATCTACAAGAGATATTGTAAAGAATTTAGACTAAGTTCATGATAATTAAGTTCATCTTAATCAAATTTTAATGAACTCCCACTCAGAATGACATCTCTCAAGTCATCCAAGTGATACACGATCCGAATCGAGTAGTCCGTGTCCGATCATCACGTGAGACGGACTAGTCAAAAACGGTGAACATCTTCATGTTGATCGTATCTTCTATACGACTCGTGTTCAACCTTTCGGTCTTCCGTGTTCCGAGGCCATGTCTGTACATGCTAGGCTC
>LR738709.1:562517941-562540382 GCA_902687465.1 Secale cereale
TCAAGTGAACCCTAAGTGTATCGCGTGTGTAAATCTGTCTTACACCCGTTGTATGTGAACGTTAGAACCTATCACACCCGATCATCACGTGGTGCTTCGGAACAACGAGCTTTAGCAACGGTGCACAGTTAGGGGAAACACATTACTTGAAATTTTAGTGAGAGATCATCTTATTTACTACCGCCGTTCTAAGTAAACAAGATGCAAAAACATGATAAACATCACATGCAATCAATTATAGTGACATGATATGGCCAATATCATCTTGCTCCTTGGATCTCCATCTTCGGGGCACCATGATCATCTTGTCACCGGCTCGACACCATGATCTTCATCATCATGATCTCCATCATCGTGTCTTGAAGAAGTCGTCACGCCAACTATTACTTCTACTACTATAGCTAACGTTTAGCAACGAAGTAAAGTAATTACATGGCGTTATTCAGTGACACGCAGGTCATACAATAATTAAGACAACTCCTATGGCTCCTGCCGGTTGTCAAGTTCATCGACATGCAAGTCGTGATTCCGTATTACAAAAACATGATCAATCTCATACATCACATATATCATTCATCACATCTTCGTTCTTGGCCATACCACGTCACAAAACACATGCTGCAAAAACAAGTTAGACGTCCTCTAATTGTTGTTGCAAGTTTTACGTGGCTTCTATAGGATTTCTAGCAAGAACGTTTCTTACCTACGCCAAAACCACAACGTGATTTGTCAACTTCTATTTACCCTTCATAAGGACCCTTTTCATCGAATCCGATCCGACTAAAGTAGGAGAGACAGACACCCGCCAGCCACCTTATGCATCTAGTGCATGTCTGTCGGTGGAACCAGTCTCACGTAAGCGTACGTGTAAGGTCGGTCCGGGCCGCTTCATCCCACAATACCGCCGAATCAAGATTGACTAGTAACGGTAAGAAAGTTGAACAAGATCATACGCCCACAACTGCTTTGTGTTCTACTCGTGCCAAGATGCTACGCATAAAACCTAGGCTCAGATGCCACTGTTGGGTAACGTAGCATAAATCAAAAAATTTCAACGTCTTCACCAAGATCCATCTATGGAGACATCTAGCAACGAGCAACTGAGAGTGCATCTACATACCGTTATGAAGATTGCGTGCGGAAGCTTTCAACGAAGCAAGGATGAAGTAGTCGTACTCTTCACGTTCTTCGTCACCAATGATCTAGCGCCGAACGGACGGCACCTCCGCGTTCAACACACGTACGGTGCAGCAACGTCACCTCCTTCTTGATCCAGCAAGGGGGGAGGAGAAGTCGTCAGAGATCCGGCAGCACGACGGCGTGATGACGGATGCAGTGGAGATCGCAGTAGGGCTTCGCCGGGCTGCCCTGCAATGGAGTTGGGAGGTGTGACGGGAGTGGGAGAGGCGCCAGGGCTGAGGTGTGGCTGCCCTCTCCCCCCCCACATATATATAGGGGGCCAGGGGGGCGCCAGCCCCTTGCAGATCCAATCTGCAAGGGGGGGCGGCGGCCAGGGAGGAGTCCTCCTCCCCCAAGGCAAGTGGTGCCCCCCCTCCCCTTAGGGTTTATCCCTAGGCGCAGGGGAGGTAGGCCTCCCTTGGTGGTGCGCCAGCCCTGAGGGCTGGACACACCCCCTTGCGGCCTATGGGCCCCACCGGGAGGGGTGGCCCCACCCGGTGGACCCCCGGGGCCCCTCCGGTGGTCCCGGGACGCTCCCGGTGACCCCCGGAGATCACCCGTTGGCCGAAACTGGACTTCCCATATATCAATCTTTACCTCCGGACCATTCCGGAACTCCTCGTGACGTCCGGGATCTCATCCGGGACTCCGAACAACTTTCGAGTTTCCACGTGCATTAATCTCTACGACCCTAGCGTTACCGAACCTTAAGTGTGTAGACCTTACGGGTTCGGGAGACACGTAGACATGACCAAGACCACTCTCCGGTCAATAACCAACAGCGGGATCTGGATACCCATGTTGGTTCCCACGTGTTCCTCGATGATCTTCATCGGATGAACCACTGTGTCAAGGATTCACTCAATCCCGTATGTTATTCCCTTTGTCCATCGGTACGATACTTGCCCGAGATTCGATCGTCGGTATTCCCAATACCTTGTTCAATCTCGTTATGGCAAGTCTCTTTACTCGATCCGTAATCCATCATCCCGTGACTAACTACTTAGTCACATTGAGCTCATTATGATGATGTATTACCGAGTGGGCCCAGAGGTACCTCTCCATCACACAGAGTGACTATATCCCAGTCTCGGTTCGTACCAACTCAACAGATACTTTCGGAGATACCCGATGCGTACCTTTATAGCCAACCAGTTACGTTGTGACGGTTGGCACACCCAAAGCACTCCTACTGTATCCGGGAGTTGTACAACCTCATGGTCTAAGGAATAAATACTTGACACTGAAAAGCTTATGCATTACGAACTATACGATCTCGTGTTATGCTCAAGTTTGGGTCTTGTCCATCACATCATTCTCCTAATGATGTGATCCCGTTATCACTGACATCCCATGTTCATGGTCATGAAACCGTGACCATCTGTTGATCAACGAGCTGGTTACTAGAGGCCTACCAGGGACTCAATGTGATCTGTGTATTCACACATGTATCGCTGTTTCCGTACAATACAATTCAAGCATGAATAACAGACAATTATCATGAACAAGGAGATATAATAATAATGCTTTTATTATTGCCTCTAGGGCATATCTCCAACAGTGGACTCCGGAAGCGGAGGCAGCGCTGCAAGACTTGAAAGGATACCTGTCCTCCACTCCAATACTTGTCGCACCTAGACCACAAGAGAAGTTGCTGCTGTACTTAGCGGCAACCAATCAAGTGGTTAGTGCTGCGTTGGTAGCGGAAAGGAAGGCAGAGGAAGAGCCCACAGCTCCGGCAAGTACTTCCAGCGACAGGCAGGGGGCTTCCCCGACAAGCTCTGGCCCCGACAAGGACAAGTCTGCGCAGGAACAAGGAGAAGTGCGAAGGAAGATGGTGCAGCGCCCAGTGTATTTTGTAAGTTCCCTCTTGCAGGGAGCTAGATCAAGATACTCTGGGGTGCAGCAGTTGCTCTTCGGCCTCCTCATGGCCTCAAGAAAGCTGCGCCATTACTTCCAAGCACACGAGATAACGGTGGTCACTCGCTTTCCGTTGAAGAGGATATTGCAGAATCCCGAAGCAACAGGCAGGATCGTCGAGTGGGCACTGGAGCTGTCAAGCTTTGGTCTCAAGTTTGAGAGTACTTCAACCATACAGAGCAGAGCTTTGGCAGAATTCATAGCAGAATGGACCCCAACGCCAGATGAAGAAGTCCCAGAGACAAGCGTCCCCGTCCAAGAAGCGAGCAGCGAATGGATAATGTACTTTGATGGTGCTTTCTCGCTGCAAGGCGCCGGTGCCGGCGTGGTACTCATAGCGCCCACCGGAGAGAACCTCAAGTACGTTGTCCAGATGCACTTTCCCAAGGAGCAAGCAACAAACAATACTGCAGAGTATGAAGGTTTGCTTGCCGGCCTCCGAATTGCGGCCGAGCTTGGGATCAAGAAGTTGATTGTGCGGGGAGATTCACAGTTGGTGGTCCGACAAGTGAATAAGAGTTACCAGAGCCCTTTGATGGAAGCTTATGTTGATGAAGTGAGGAAGCTTGAAGAACACTTTGAAGGTCTGCAAATGGAGCACGTCCCAAGAGCTCAGAATGATATTGCAGATGGCCTTTCAAAGTGTGCTGCAATGAAGTTACCTGTGGAACCAGGGACCTTCGTGCTCAAGTTAACTCAGCCATCCGTTACACCATCGGTTGGGCAAAACAAGAAGAGGAAGTTGGTCTCCGGCGACTACTTGCCGGCGGATCTTCACGAAGCCGCCGCCAAGGTCCCCAAGATCAACAGCCAAGATGCTGAGGAACAGTTTGCTCCTGCGGATCCAAGGGTTTGTACAGTTGAAGCAGGCGTTCCTGACAAGCCTTGCCCCGGCAGGCTTGCCGGGGGACCATCAGCTCCGGCAGAACCGCATGTTCTTGCCGTAGAAGCTGAGGTTCCCGCAGCAGCCCTCGTGCCTTTAGTCCTTGTTGTTGAGCCTCAGGCTCCAACATGGGCACAGCAAATCGTCCGTTTTCTGCAAACTGGAGAACTTCCCGACGAGCCAGAAGAGATAGAGAAAATAACCAGGCAGTCAAGTATGTACCAGTTCGTTGGCAATGAACTGTACAGAAGGAGACTCAATGGTGTCAGGTTGAAGTGCATTTCCAGGGATGATGGACATAAGCTGTTGGCAGAGATACATGGAGGCATATGTGGCCACCACATTGGCGCAAGGGCACTTGCCGGGAAGGCGTTCCGGCAAGGGTTCTTCTGGCCAGAAGCCCTCCAAGATGCAACTGCACAAGTAACCAAGTGTGAAGCGTGCCAGTTTCATGCCAAGCAAATTCACCAGCCAGCTCAAGCTCTCTAGACAATCCCTTTGTCCTGGCCCTTCTTGGTCTGGGGGCTCGACATCCTCGGCCCCTTTCCCCGCGCAGTCGGGGGCTTTGAGTACTTGTACGTAGCAATCGACAAGTTCACAAAGTTGCCAGAAGTGGAACCAGTGAGAAAGGTGACCGCACAGTCAGCAGTCAGTTCTTCATGTCAATTGTTTGCCGTTTCGGAATCCCCAACAGGATTATCACCGACAACGACACACAGTTTACAAGTCGCACCTTCATGCAGTACGTTCAAGACCTTGGCGCCAAGGTCTGCTTCGCTTCTGTTGCTCACCCGAGGAGCAATGGTCAAGCGGAGAGGGCCAATGCTGAAGTGCTGCGCGGACTCAAGACAAGAACCTTCGACAGGCTGCACAAGTGCGAAAGAAAATGGATAGAGGAGTTGTCGGCGGCTCTTTGGTCAATCAGGACGACACCAAATCGAGCCACCGGACAGACACCCTTTGCTCTTGTCTATGGAGCAGAGGCAGTACTCCCCACGGAACTCGTATACGGATCTCCTCGAGTGCTCGCTTATGATGAGCTCGAGCAAGAGCAACTGCGACAAGATGACGCATTGCTCCTTGAGGAGGAACGTCTCCAGGCTGTTGTACGAGCTGCTCGATACCAGCAAGCCTTGCGTCGCTATCATAGCCGCAAGGTTAGGGCCAGGAGTATCGAGGAAGGCGACCTTGTTCTTCGGCGTGTTCAGTCCGCCAAGAATTCCAACAAGTTGACGCCGAAGTGGGAAGGCCCTTATCGGGTGAGACAAGTCACAAGGCCCGGCGCTGTCCGCCTTGAGACCGAAGAAGGCTTACCGGTGAGCAACTCCTGGAACATAGAGCATCTTCGCAAGTTTCACCCATAAGGCGCGGTTGCCGTGATCTGCTCCGGCAACCACCTTTTGTACAAGTCTTGCCGCTGTTGCATGTAAACCTTTGTACAAAGCCGGGAGCAGATCCCGTGCATCAGTAAAGCTTTTGTGCTTCGCACTATTTGTCATTACCATGCTTTTCTTTGATATTTGCATGCATCATCTGACACCTTGCGCAACGCACATCCCCGGTAAGCACTAGCAAGCCGTAAGGCCCTATACTTGTTTTTTCTCCTCTTTTTCTTTCCCTCTTAAGCAGAAGGAGTATTCCTCGCGCACAAGTTTGCCGGGGGGGAAGGAGATGGAGGCGTGAACCAAGTACTGTTCAAGAAAGAGAAGCCTTGTCGGGGAACAAACAATCTATGAAAGCTAAGTTACCAAAGTTTGAGTAATTCAAATTTTTCAAAAATTTTAGTTGTCTTCCTTGAACAACCACACTTTGTATGGAAAACCTGTGTGCGGAGGAACCTACCCGCGGCTAGCCGCACCCTTACTTTGTTTCGAGCATGCTCAACGACTTAAGTGAGCTGCGACAAGTGTCGCGCCTTTATTTCGTTTTCGAGTTCGCTCAACAAGCTAAGTGTGCTGCGACTAGCTACGACAAGGTTTCTTGCCGGCAAGGCCTTTGCCAGCAAGCTGCTAAGAGTCCAGCACTCAGCGCTCGCGGCAAGGGTCCTTTGCCGGCAAGTTCCCTAAAAGCGTAGGGTGGAATGCATACAAAGTGAAGGGACCAAAGCAAGGGAGATAACACTGCATTGGTTGCTCGAAATAAGATTGTATATTACAAAGATAACTTGCCGCAATACTAACAGATTCTTGTCCGTAACATGCTTTGCAGCGGCAAAGGAAGCAGAAAGAAAGGAATCTAATCTACGCGGTCGCCTTCACGCCTCGTGATCTTGCCCACCTTGGCGACGATGTGGGCAACGTGCGCCTTCAACGCTTCCTGATCAGCTTCGGGCGGCAAGGTGCGGAGGACGTTGACGAGGTTGATGCCGGGGTTGCGGTAGACGATCTTCGACAAGACCCGCTCCCTGGTGCCCATGCAGAGCCGACGCGCCTCGTCGGCCAGCTGCACGGGGATCTTCTCCCGCAGCCGCGCAAGCGCCGGCGCAATTCCCCTGAAGAACAGACTCAACTTGGCGCTGTGGGGGAGGTTCTCGTCCGGGGAGTACACGAGATGCTCCGCCCTCAGCGCCATCATCTCCATGTCAATATTGGCAGCGGAGGTGACCAGCTCATCAGTCCACTGCTCCACTACCCGAGTGAAGTTGTTCTGCGAGACGGCGGCGCTCTCCACCAAGGCCCTTTCCTTGCGGAGTTCGTCCTTCAGCTTCGTCTCGCGGTCCCGGGCGGCGTCGAGCGAACCAGTCAGGGTGGAGACCTTCAGCTCTAAGTCAGCAATGGAGTCCTTGGCGGCAGTGAGTTCCTGGCCCTTCTCGGAGAGACGTACCTGCAGCTCAGAGTTGGTGTGGGCATCTTTCTCCCGCGCCACGTTGAGCGCGGTGACCCTGTCTTCGCTCGCCTTCAGGAACAACTCCAGCTGCGCCACCCTGGCCTCCAGATCCTTCTTGGCAGTCTCCGCGGCAGCGGCAGCGTCCCTCGCCTCCTTCAGGGCCCCGCCGATGGCTTGCTCCCGGGCGGTGAGGTCGTCCTCGTGGCTGTCGAGGTCGACCTTCCGCTGGTTGAGCGCTTCCTCCCTCCGAGACAGCTCCTCGGCGGCCAGTCGCTGCTGCTCTTCTACCTCAGCCTTCTCAAGGATGAATGCTTGCTGCGCCCCGGCAAGCTCTTCACGCTCGTCCGCCAAGTTGCGGAGGGCCGCCTGGTTGGCGGCGCGGAGCTCCGCGGCGCGCTTCTCCAAGTCAGCTCCAGCCTTGGCGGCGAGAGCCTCTCGAGACTCCAACTTCGCCTGCCTGGCCCGGTACAAAGCCAGGAGCCGACGAAGGAGTCTCTCCTCTTCGGGCTCGTCGCTGTCGCCGGGCGTTTCGACAATCTTCAATCCGGCGGAGGCGAGGACCTCTCCGTCAAAGGTCTCTCCCTCCGCGGGTGCTCGAGACGAGGACGCCCATGGGACTTGTATGAAAACCCCGTTGGTGGCCTTCAAGTAGACACCCGACCGCTCCGCGGAGGCGGAAGGGTCGGCGGCCGGTGCAGCGTCCGGCGCTCCTGCGGCCTCCGGGCCAGCAGTATGGTCGCCGGTCCCTTCCCCAGCCACGGCATCGGTGGTCGGGGCGGTCTCCTAGACGACGGGCTCTTCATCCTCAATATTGACCACAGGGATCTTGGCCCTCTTCGCCATCCGCTGGGTCAAGGTCCTGCGAAGCAAAACAAAAGCAAGATCAGAACCAAGCAAGGAAAATCAAGACAAAATCAAAGAAAATAAAAGAATTGCAAGTACTCACTCCTCTTCTTCTTCGTCGGAGCTGAGGGCGGAGAAGTCAAACTCCGCCTGGTGCGCTTCCGCGCGAGGAGCAGGAGGAGAAGGCTCCCTCGGGCGCTTGGCGGTCTCCGGGGCTGTGGGCTGTGAAGACCCGGCCCCCATCGTCGCCGAGGACCGAGGGGCAGAAGGAGCACCCGTTCCACTCCGGGAAGATCCCCCTCCGCTTGGCGCTCGAGCACGGGGCGCCTCCTTGACGACTTCGCTCGTCTTGGTGGCGCGCGTCGCACGGCGCGTCGGCTGCTGTCGAGGCGCCTGTGGCCTCGCCGTCTCAGCTGCCTTGCGGGGGCGCTTCTTCGGTTGCTGCGGAGGGCTTGGCGGAGGCGGAGAGTTCTCCGAGGATGAGGAGGCATCGTCGTCAAGATTCAGAGATCCACCGGAGTCTTCATCGGAATCTCCAGCCTCGGCGTCCTCCTCCTCCTCGGCAGGCCCGCTGGACTCAGTGCCATGACCGGCGGCCTCCCTCCCCCCGGCAACCCCGCTCGTCCCGGCAAGCTTCACGGAAGGCTCCCCGGCAAACTCCTCGGGCGCAATCTTCAGTAGCTTGAGGATTTCCGCCTCCTCTGCTTGACTCACTGCGTCCGCGGCCTCTGCCTCGTCCACAGTGTATCCAAATTCGCCCGCAGCCGCAGCTGCGGTGGCCTCCTCCATCCTGGAGGCGATGTAAGCTATATCCCGGCCAGTAGTATCCCGGGTGAGGCCCTTCTGCTCCTCGGCGTTGCGGGGCTTCTCGACCAAGTTGTCGAAGAAGGTCAGCACGGTCTCCGGTGGAGGCTCCAGCCAAGTGGGGACGACGCCATGGGAGTCGCGCTCGGGCATCATCGCGCGTATGGAGTCGCGGGCAGTGCTGTTGCACAGCGGCACCACTCCCCAGGAAGGTCTGAACCACTCCGGGTGGGCGGGGTCATGCTTGAAGAGCTCCCGGACCATCCCCTTCAACTCCAAGACGGTGAAGTTGTAGTTCAATCCAGGGCGCAGCCTCATGATATCTGCGCATTGCCGAATTCCCAGGCGGGCCTCTTCCTTTCTTGTAAAGGGGCGATGCGGCGGCGGAGGAAATATGCTCCAACTTCTCCAACAGTCAGATTGGCGACCCGGAGACGAATGATCCTAATGAGGGCGATCTGAAGCTTGCTGTCCTCCGGGGCCAATTCACTCCAATCCCTGCCGCGCACTATGGCAGTCTTGCGCGGCGAGGTAAAGGGCTCAGGATTAGCTTCCAGCACCCAGCACCAATCGGCTCTCCACTCCTCCCACTTGTCGCGGAGCTCTCACTTTAAGTATGCATCTTTCTTGTTCAGCCTGAAGATCCAGGAGATGCCGCCGGAGAGGGGAGCACTAGACTCTACTCTAGGCATGAAGAAGTGGCGGAAAAGAGCTACATTTGGATGAACCCCAACATAGTTTTCGCACAGATGTGCGAAAACGGCCATCGTAAGGATGGCGTTGGGGGTGAAATCTAGGAGCTGGAGGCCATACATATTCATTACATCGCAAAAGAACTCCGAGTACGGAGGGCACAGACCACAATGGAAGAATGCGGCAAAGTAAAAGTACCCGCCGGGGAACATGTCGGCGGCGACGGCGGGGAGGACTCTGGTGCGGGGATGAGCTTTGGTCTCCCTCGCCCAGAACAAATAGTATTTGTCCCGCAGCTCCCTCGCGCCAAGCCTCGGCGCGAAGACCACGCACTTCTTCCGCAGGGCTGCCAGCTTCGCCGCCTGCTCGGACTTCTCCTTCTTGGCCTTGTCACTCTTCGCCTTGTCGCTCTTCGGAGCCATGGCGGGGGCGGCGAGGAAAGAGGCGAGGAGGTCGACGGTGCCGCGGATGCGGGAGACGGCGGAGGAAGGGAGGGGCTTGGCTCTGTGTCGAACTGAGGGGAGGCAGAGGGCGACGGGGGTTTCTGAAGAATCAAGGCGCAATGAAGACGATGGAGGGAACTGCCCCTGCTTCCTCTGCTTTTAAGAGGGAAGTGGGGGACGTTCCGCATTTCCCATTAAAGAACAGGCCACGATCTCTCCCACGACGCCGCAATCGACGCGTGCCGTTAGGGATGGATGCGGCGGATACGGAAGGGGATACGGCTTGCCGTGGGCCGTGCGTGCCCGTGCACTGTCTTGGGCCTGGCCCAACAGCGCTCGGCACCGTGTGTGGCCCAGGCCCGGGGGCTCCTGTCGGTGTACTAAGATAGGGGTACCTTAGTACCCCAAATTGTGCACGGGCAGTAGCAACTTCCCGTGGCAGGGCTTACCACGTGCTCGCCAAGAACCGTTCTGGTCCCTATGAAGCCATTCAAGAACAAAGTATACAAGTCAGAAGATCAAGGCCCCAGCAAGAGGAGCTTGCCGGGAAGGCCACACCAGGCTCAAGGTTATCACTTTAGCACAAGATCCTGGCAAGAGGGGCTTGCTAGGAAGGCCAAGGAACACATACCTTAAGAGATGTCTCGGCGCATCATGTGCCCCAGCAGGACCCGGAGAGCAACAAGCTTCCGGGCCCGGCAAGGTCACAACCCCGGCAAGGTGCTTGCCGGGGAAACCTAGGCTGTGTGCCCGCGCTCCAGCTCGTCTGCCCACGCGTCGCCCTGGGGCCCTTCCAGGGACGCGTGGCAGACGGCTGTGCAGCCTGGGGCACACGGTGGCAAGCCACGGTGACGAGGCTACCGCCGTGGCGAACGGAGAAGCATGGACGGACACTTTTGGGGGCGACGGCGACGGGCATTTAATGCCCTTGTCCCCCACTGTCAAAGTTAGGTGAAGACCACTGTTCATCCACTGTTCACGCACTGTTGCAACTACCACCAAATTTACATTTTTACCCTCCTCTACGTTGACACCTGTCGGTGACCCCTTTGAGCTATAAAAGGAGGCCCATGCACAACGTAGAGGAGGTTCGAAACCTAGACAACTCTCTCGCTCGGTGTAGCTAGTACTGTAGATCTTCAAGCTCCCGAGCTCAAGAACTCAATACAACCTAAGCAGGAGTAGGGTTTTACGCGTCCGCGCGGCCCGAGCCTGGGTAAAACTGCCCGCATGTGCTCCTCGATCTGCTCTCCGTGCTCCCTCCGCTCCCTTTCCGCAACGTAGAAGGGGCTCCGGTCCCATAGGTGCTCGTGGGAGGACAGTTTCCCCCGACAAGCACGCTCCAGCATTTCCAGAAGTCATACCTGAGAGAATTAGTCCAGTAAGTTTGAAGTATGTAAGCAATAGCATATCATTATTAGCATGCAAGGCAAGGTATTATACATATATTTTGATTCTTTACTTGAAAAGGACAGATAAAATATACCATAGACCTTTCTGCACTAGAAGCGCAAAATATCAATTGACCATAGACCTTTCCGTACAAGAACCGAACAAGGCAAGGCAAGGTATTAAGACAGATGTGAACACATGAGATAAAATCTAGAGAGACGTGAACACAGAAGATAAATTCACAGAACTGGAACTACTCGTCATCATCACCAATATTGTGACCAGTGTGATCTTCATCATCACTACGATATTGCATCATAGTTTCATCATGGTCATCCTCCTCCTCGCTTTCATCCAACAATTCAATATGTTGTTTGACAAGTTTTGCTGCTACAACAAGATCAATCATAGAGTGTTCTTGGTCTTTGCGTAGCAGATTCGACACAGTGGATTCATTAGCTCTCACCGGAACTTCCTCCGAATCATCATCCTGGTAAGTTAGTCCACTACCACTGGGACCTTGCTCCGTGGAAGTTTCAGTCACACTCCACAAATGTCTATGCTGAAATTTCTGCACAACTCTCCAATCTCCACCATACTTTGTGTCTTGTAAATAAAACACCTTTGTTGACTGTGTTGCCAGAATAAAAGGATCATTTTATACCAGCATTTTCCAAGATTGATGCTTTTGAAATGTCCATCATCTTTAAGTCCTGTCTTTTTGGCATCCAGATCAAACCAATCACAACGAAATAAGATAACTGAACGGTTGACACCTAGGGTGGAGTTATACTGCAACTTGATGATTTCTTTCAGTTGACCATAGAAGTCAATGATCTCCTCTTCTCCATCATCGTTGACTTCACTATCATTGATTCCCTCAACCACGACTCCACTATTTTGCGCCTTATTATTCTTCTCACGTTCCGCTGTGTGGTACCGGACACCCTCAACAACACCCTCAGCAACATGAACCACGATATCAGTACCTCCATCCACATGCTGTGCATTTCCACTAGCTTCAACATTTAATGATTCTCCATGATGAATCCACCTATCATATGTGCTAGACATCCCATAAATAAGAATATGATCCTCCACTTTCCCTTGAGGTTCTTGTTTAGCATTGAGACATTTGCGGCACGGGCAAAGAATTTGAGCATCCTCGGCATAGGTTTCACGAACGAACTTCATGAACTCTTTCACTCCATTGATGTATTCTTCGGAAAATTTTCTAGCTTTTATCCAACTTCTGTCCATCTGCCAATGAACAGAAAAAGGCTACAATTTAGCAATTGAATTACACAGACCCAAAGTAGCTAGCACAAACAAAACCTAATCAGAAAATACCCAAATCATATGCCCTCAAAAATTTAGATCATGACAGACTAAAATTGGAGAAGATAGGTCCTGATGGAATAATCATAATAAAATCTGCTCCGGTAAACTCGTTCGTTACACACATTCCTGATTGTTATCCCGAGTAAATAAGAAGACCTCCATGTAAAAGAAAGAAAGCTTAAAAAAACAGAATAATTTATTACCACTTCCAAGATTCTGTGAAGCTCACGACAAATAATTCTACAAGGGGCAAAAACAGGAAGCTAGTAGAACGCAACGTCAGGATTAGATTGCAGTAAATCCAAAGATTCAACCACCTACTGTATTTTCATGACCCAAATGCAGTCTCGTGCTTTTACCAGTTCCTCCTGAACTGAGGCCCACAGTTTGTAAATGCATGGATAAATTTGTGACTTCAGAAATTAGGAAGCAGGCTCATCAAAACAGAAACCTTACATGTTTATCAAGATAGTCGTAAATACCGCCTCAGAAAAATTCAGCACTTTGTCTGGAATTTTTTAACAGTTTGTAGAAATGAAACTGCTACCGACTAATAAGAAAATAGGATGAGTACGACTAATGTGTTTATGACAAGTAACTTACATATTCATGAATCATGATACATATGCTGATCAGGGCACTTCATGAGAAAGAATGAAGGCCCAAAGGTGGCATGACGCGCACTCATAAACAGGCATCCAATTGCTAGAGCACACAAATGACCAAAGAATTAAACAGCAGCAACACTTATAAACAGCAGCTTCAGCACTAACCTTAGAACAGAAGCTTCGTTTGCCAGCAGCACTCAGAAACAGCAGGGATGCTGGCGCCCAACGCTGCCCGCTGTGGAGTTGATGCCGTCCGCCGCCGTCTGTACTCTCTGCCGCCGGGCGCTGGCCGCCACCCGATCGGTGCAGCTGATGGACAGCCCGCCGCACTCTCCCCGCTCGGTGTAGATGATGGTCGGCCGCGGCGCCGCTTGGTGTAGATGATGGTTGGCCGTGGCGCCGCTCTGTGCAGTTGATGGTCGGCCATGGCGCCTCTCGGTGCAGACGATGGTCGATCGCGGCGCTGCTCGCCGCCGCCGGACACTATTGGGGATTTTTGTTTCTAGGGTTCGTTTCTAAGTCACGGACTAGGCCCAGTTTTTTTCTTTTGTTTGGGAAAAAGGTCTTGGCCCAAAAGAGGCCCACTCATCACATATACATTGGCCCATTCATCACATATACATCTGGTTATAAAACTCCCAATCGCAACCGCCGAACAGAGTGTGCGATGTGGTCTAACTGGCAAGTCGCTGTTGGACAAGCGATTGGTCTTCGGTTCGAGTCTAGTGCAACCCTATTTTTATAAATTTTATTTAATTAAATTACCGAGTTGTCATCTAGTCACACTCCCTTTTTTTAGACAAAGTCACACTCATCTAGTTTCTACGATAATTGACAACTAGGCACGCCACGTAGACAAAATTGTTGAGTTATCAATCTAGTCACCTCAACAGGTTTTTATGATGATATATTTTGGTCATTATGGACTAAAATAAGGTAGTATGCACCATTCACATCTTTATGACCTTTCTATGCAGTCGACTAACGACCTTTTGGTCATGAATTGTCATAAGATTACAGGGTTTCAACCCTTCTAGACTCTTCATGACTAATTTATGAATTTTGGTCATGGATCTATGACTAATTAAACCGTGGTCACTGATTTTTGTCATAAACGAGCGTTTTTCTTGTAGTGTGTTCACATATCACATGTCCACTTCAAATTTGCATATAAAAGGAAGAAAAATATAGAACTTGAAGAAAAAACCTAGCTAAATTCATAACTAAATATATAACCTAATTAACCATCTGCCCTAACTAAAACCTAAGTGAATTAACCAAAAAACCGAGCTACCATAGAGAGGAGGAGCGGTGGGGGCTTACAGAGGGAGGGGTCAGGGTCGGGGTCGAGCACCGGGGCCGGAGCCGAGGTCGGGGTCGGGGCTGGAGCCGAGGTCGGGGTCGGGGCCGTGGGCGAGCGCCGAGGCCGGAGCCGGGGTCGGGGCCGTGGGCGAGTGTCGGGGCTAGGGCCGGGGTCGGGGTCGGGGGCGAGCGCAGAGGCGCGGCGAGGGTAGGGCTCCGACGGCGCGACGGGGAAAAGAGGCGGGATAAAGAGAGGAGTGGGGATTTTGGTGCTTAAGTGGGCATAGCAGTAGCACGTTTAGGAAAAACGCGCTATAGCTACTCCAGGTAGCTATAGCGGTTTCGTGTAGAAACCGCTACTGCTATCTTGACTAGCAGTACCTCGTTTCTCACAAAAGCGCTACTGCTATAACCAGTACAACAGTTTTTCTGTTTGTTTCCTTCTATTTTCTTTTCCTTTAATTTCTCTCACTTTTTTTCCGAGAGTAGTGAACGAAGGGAAGGCGATATATATTGCATCATTTGACGGTTAAATATGTATACAAAATAGGAACATATATATTACATCATTGGACCCATGCATAATAATGGCTAAGTGTGTATACAAAATAGGAACATATTACATAATTTGACCGATAACATACGGTTCCTCAGCGTTGACGTTTTCGTTTTTGAGTCAGCTTCTTTCCCTTCTTGTTCGTTGAAAAATAATTGAGCCCCTCATTGTGACTTTACCTTTTCCACGGAGTACGATTTTTCTTAGGTAATGTAGTATTGATTCTTCTTTTGACGTATACTTCATCATCATCGTCATCTTCCCTCATTGGGTTGCCGTACTGATCGTAGTCTTCCTCATTGGCGACTCCATCCATTCCAATGATGTTCCTTTGCCTCTCCTCACGACAACACGGCTGTAATTGCACGGGTCGGTTATGAAGAAGCATTGTGTCACGTGCTTAGCGTGTACCCATGGCTCGTTTTTTGCGATAGCGTTCACGGTAGCGCTCTTGGCGTCGGGTATAGTCATGGTAGTGAAATTCCGGTTTTCTCTTTCGACATTCTTAGCCCATCTGACACGGAACATCGTTGTGTTGTGCAGTCCAGAGTAGTCAAGCTCCCAGATCTCCTCGACCCTTCCGTAAAATCTTTCTGTTGCGCCGTTGTCGCTGCCGGTCATGCATTCCATCGTCACCCCTGAGTTCTGATCATCACTGTCCATATCTTTGGCCTCCGTATAGAACGTGTATCCATTGATATCGTATGCCTGATAGGTTACGAGGTTGGGCGAGGGGCCATGTGCTAAGGCGTATATGAGCAATCCGTCCTTAGAGCCCTCTTCCGGGGGATTAGCAATAATATGCTCTTTGAACCAATGCAGGAAAGTGGAGTTGTGCTCTCTAGTAACTTCGGCGCCCGTCCTACATACCCCCCGGTCACGATACTTCTTTGCGATAATTTCCTTGTGCAGTGCCACGAAAGTATCTACCTCGTCTAGGTGTTGTAGCACTACCAAGTTTGCTTTGTCAAAGTCGCTGCATCGATCTAAGTATGCCACCTGCAGTTCCCTGCGACCGTTGGAGTGACCTTCTCCTTCGAGCCTCCCATCATGCTTGTTAACGGGCAAACCAACACTAACACCAGGCGGCTGGTATGCGCTGCTAGGTGGCTTCTCACCCCTCGTTGGTTACCCCAAGTGGAAGGTTTGAGATGCAGTGTAGCAGAAGTTTTCCCTTGGCAATACCAAGGATCGTTTTCCCTGAGACTCCCAGTTTCAACAAGAAGGTGTCAACTGCTAACGGCGCCAGATACTAGCAATCAACGTGGACCTGCACACAGATACAAATAACTTTGCTCCCAACGAGTACGTACAGAGAGGTTGTCAATCCCTCCGGCCTTGTAGTTTACAAAGGATCAAACGCAAGTGATAATAGTGATAGGTATAATTGCAATAGTAAGTAAAATGCGGAAAAGTAAATAGCGGATGTGATCAATGATGGTAATATGGACCGGAGTCTCATGATGTTCACTAGTGATGTCTCTCTCCCAAAAGACGATAAAACTGCTATGTGAGGTAAACGAATTACAGCTGGGCAATTGACAGGATCATGTGCGCAAACCAATGCTGACTACATTGCAAGAAAGGTTGAGGTTCAAAGCATGGGCGGTACGCCGAGGTAAGTAGACCGAAATCCATCTGCATCTACTACTAATCATCCACCTTGAGATATCTATCCAGAACATCTCGCTGGTATTAAGTTGCGAGTCCCACCCATAGTGTAAACTCAAAGCAACAGACAACTGCATTAAAAGAACTTTGCGTAAAGTAAACAATCCTTGCACCCGCGGGCACAAGCACCATTGTTTTCCCCCTTGTGGCAACAGCACATCCCCTAGACTCATGTTTATGTCACTCAAGCTAGTCATCGAGGGGCATGAACCCACAATCAAGCATAACGTTCCCTCTTGGAGTCACTACCTACTACTTGGCCAAAGCAATAAGTAACAACGGAGAACATGCAAGAATTACTTACGAACATAAATATAAAAGAGGTGAATCAAATATATTACTCAAACACAATCTGAACACAATCTCATAATCCATCGGATCCCAGCAAACTCATCATAGCAACAGCATAAGGATTACATATGTGCCTCGATCATGTAGGGCAGCTCACGAGGACTAATTAGTGAAGCACAAGAATGGGAGGATAACATCACATAGCTACTGGTCATGGACCCATGGTCCAAGAAAGACTACTCACAACTCATCCGGGAGGCGTCCATGGTGGTGGAGAAGCTCCCGGTGGCGATCCTCCCCTCCGGCAGGGTGCCGGGAAGAGTTCTCCTGGTGCTCCCGATCTTGGAAGCGACGGCGGCGGCGGAATAGAGATGAGATCGCGAAAAATAATTCCCGTCTCGAGGGTTTCGGGAGACGCTTTAAATATATGCCAAAGGGGGGCATCAGTGGAGCCTCGGGGGGCCCAGGCGCCCCCCCGGCGCGGCCCGGGGGGGGGGGGGCGCCGCCAGGGCACCTGGAGCCCTGGTGGCCCCCCCCGGCTGTACTTCGGGCGCACGGTAGCTTCTGGAACGCTGATTTTTTATATATATTTTCTGGATTTTTCCTGGCAGTTCTCGTAACGTGAAAACCTGAAATACAAAAACAGCCGAAAACAGAAACTGGCACTGGGGTGCACTGAGTTAATAGGTTAGTCCAAATATGATCAAAAGTGTATGGAAGTGTATAAATATCATAGCAATATCACCCAAAATAGGCATGGAGCAAGCAGAAATTATAGATACGTTTTGGACGTATCAACATCCCCAAGCTTAATTCCTGCTCGTCCTCGAGTAGGTAAATGATAACAAGAATAATTTCTGTGGTGACATGCTATTAACCATATAGGACTTTTTCATAGTCACATGACAAAATCTTACTGAGATAATGAATCTGTAGTAATTAAGTTGCCTAATGAGAAAATCACAAAGGACTGAAAGTTTTACAATATGATATTGAAACACCAAATAGATTTGTAATGAACATGATGTGCAAATATGATAAAGTGATATCTCGCTTGCCCCCTTTAGTGAAGCAAAACATAAATGCAGGGGCACCTCCAAGGTTTAAGTGATGACTAGATACAATAATTTCAGAATAAACGATATCACAATCATGCAAAAGACAATGCTACTTTGGGACAATGCACATTACACTCAGAATGACAATCATGCTCTCAGTAGTTGGTGCTTTAAAAAGAAGGTGGAGACTCTCGAACCGTGGCTTTTGTTGGCAAGGTTGAAAACCCGTAATCGGAAACAAAGACAAAACATGTACCAGAGCTCTTGGTTTTAAAACAGAGGTAATAATTTATTTTTAGATCATGCATGTTTTGTCAACGAATGCTAGCAGATAACTCAATCACTTCTCAAGATGGACAAGTTTCGAGGAACGGCTCCCGAATGAGGACGATCACATCCTCTTAATCTCCTTTGTTTATCACTGCCAAAGTTTTCTGATTTCTCATGAATAAAGCGTGAAGGAGGGTTTGTTTGTTATATTATCTTTTTGAGCCGGGCGCACTCAATGCCAGTTCCTTCTCGTATTATGGGTTTGCACATTATACATGCAATCCCGGGGTGAAGCTTGTCCAACTTAAAAAGATCATGAATTAACTACTACTTCCTCATGGACTTACAACAGAGGCACAAAATAAGAATGCTTTTTCTTTGAATAATTTCGAGATGGCACATGCAAGTCTCCATTAGGAATGGCAGGTAAATACCATGTAGGAAGGTATGGTGGACTCATATGGCATAACTGGTTTAAAGGAATGTGGATGCACAAGCAGTCAGTCCGCTTAGTACATGTGGAGGTTAGCAAAAGACTGGGAGCGACCAACTAAGAGAGCATAAACGGTCATAATCATGCAGAGCGACAAAGCAACATTGAATCAGGCATGGAAGTTATATCGCTACTCAGAAATAAAAGATCATCAAGGCTTGACAGACTTTCTTTACAGTCTTAAATATGCGTGAGCATACGCCAAGTCAATCAAAATAAATTCTTGAAGGAAGATATTACTAAACCATACCACATCATAGGCAAACAAATCATGTTGGTACTCCAATAACACATTGGGAATCCCCCAGCTATTTGAGACTAACCATAAGAAAACATGAACTACTAAGCGCCATCGTGCACGTAGCATCTTTATCATAGACATATCAACCAATGCAACGGAAGCAAACTCTCTTAATAAGATAAGCATGATAACTAAAGAGAGTTCAAGCAACCAACTAAACGAAAGCTCTTTGAAAAAGATAAGCATGAAAACTGAGAGTTGAACATGATAGTAGCTATTAAAAGAGAACACACACAGCAAAGATAGACATGAAAATTCTATGTTATGTTCTAGGTAGAAGTGGAGCGTGTTTCTCTCCCACATAAAGAAAGCTGAGTTCCGACTCGTTATGAAAAGCTAAAGAAAATTAAAAGCAAGACGCTCCAAGCATAGCACATAACACATGAAGTGATTAAAATATAGTGGAACGAAAGACGAACTGATAATGTTGATGGAGAAGGGGATGCACGGGGGCATCCCCAAGCTTCGACGCTTGAGTCTCCTTGAATATTTCTTGGGGGTGCATGGGGGCATCCCCAAGCTTGAGCGTTTGACACTCCTGAATCTTTTTATCATCTTCCCTCGCACACTTGAAAACTCCCTTCATACATAACTCATCATAATCTGATTAGCGAGGTTAGAACCCATAATAAAATAATTATACCTTGCTGGAAATAAAGATATTCTTGAAGTTCTACTGTTTCTCAAGATTGCCAAAAGGTTTTTGCAAAGAAAAAGCAAGCTCTAGGTTTGCAAAATGAAGGAAAGGCAAAACAGGACAGAATCTGTGAAAAACAGAACAGCAGGTAGTAAATGATTTGTTCGGGGCACTTATGCAACTCTAATAAAAAAAACTCAGAACAGACGCACGAAAGACAATTATATAGAGCACGCTGTCGAAAAAATTCAGACCAAAAAGATGATCTGGTGATTTTATACAAATTTTTCTATCCAAGGACAGAATCTGTTTCCTGGACAGCACCTCACAACTTTTGAACTTTCTAGCAATCAGAGGCTATACTTGGCACAAAATTGAAAAGCAAAGATACAATGATGATGCTACTGTAGTAAACAACATCAAGACACAACAAAAACAAAATAAAATTTTTATTCATGTGGGCTGCCTCCCAAAAGCGCTTTCTTTTATGCCTTTGAGCTAGGCATAATGCATATAGATCAAGTTTTATCAAGAGTAAAAGAATAGCTAGCCCGTATAACGGACTCAAAAGGTAACTTGATCTTCTTTCGAGGGAAGTGTTCCATCCCTTTCTTGAGAGGAAACTGAAATTTTATATTCCCCTCTTTCATGTCAATGATAGCACCAACGATGCATAGAAAAGGACGTCCCAAAATAATTGGACACGAAGGTTCACATTCAATATCCATAATAGTAAAATCAACGGGAACATGATTGTCATTGACAATGATAAGAACATCGTCGATCCTCCCAAAGGTTTCTTTATGGAAGAATCAACGAGACGAACACCAAAAGAACAAGAATCAAAAGGTTTCAATTTAAGCATATCATATATTCTTTTGGGCATAACAGAGGTACTAGCTCCAACATCACATAATGCATAGCAAGAGAAGTTATTCAACTTAATTTTTATCATAGGATCCCAACCATCTTCTAGCTTTCTAGGTATGGATGCTTCTACTCTAAGTTTCTCCTCCCTAGTTTTGATGAGAGCATTAGTGATATGCTCTGTGAAGGCAAGGTTAAGCGTGCTAGTGCGGGGGTCTCTAGACATCTTGTGAAGGAAATCAATAACTTCGGTAAGAGTGCAATTATCAAAATCAAGGTCACTAGCATCAAGTAAAGTGGTAGTGGTGTCCTTTAGGTTCACTTGTTTGGTACTTTCTATAGTCATAGCATCACCATTAATAGGTCCAATGGGACAAGGAGTGCATTGGGTGCTAAGAGTTTGGATATCCTCAACAACTTGGATAGTAGCAACAGTGTGGTGGGTAGGAAGGCTCTTAATTCTATCTTCTTCCTCCCTTTGATGGAAATCTAGAACTTCTGATTCCCTCAAAGCACCAAATCCTAACATGTTTGGCTAAACAGAAAGGACTACTAACAGAAAAGCAAATAATTTTTTTTGTAATTTTTTGATAAAGGATACTAAAGCAAAAACTGAAAGGTAAACAAACAAGACTAAAAGCAAAGGTAAAAGATAGCGTGCAACTCCCCTATCCTGAAGAGTGGAGTCCCCGGCAACGGCGCCAGAAATTGCTTTGCTAGGTGGTTTCTCACCCCTCGTTGGTTACCCCAAGTGGAAGGTTTGAGATGCAGTGTAGCAGAAGTTTTCCCTTAGCAATACCAAGGATAGTTTTCCCTGAGACTCCCAGTTTCAACAAGAAGGTGTCAACTGCTAACGGCGCCAGATATTAGCAATCAACGTGGACCTGCACACAGATACAAATAACTTTGCTCCCAACGAGTACGTATAGAGAGGTTGTCAATCCCTCCGGCCTTGTAGTTTACAAAGGATCAAACGCAAGTGATAATAGTGATAGGTATAATTGCAATAGTAAGTAAAATGCGGAAAAGTAAATAGCGGATGTGATCAATGATGGTAATATGGACCGGAGTCTCATGATGTTCACTAGTGATGTCTTTTTCCCAAAAGACGATAAAACTGCTATGTGAGGTAAACGAATTACAGCTGGGCAATTGACAGGACCATGTGCGCAAACCAATGCTGACTACATTGCAAGAAAGGTTGAGGTTCAAAGCATGGGCGGTACGCCGAGGTAAGTAGACCGAAATCCATCTGCATCTACTACTAATCATCCACCTTGAGATATCTATCCAGAACATCTCGCTGGTATTAAGTTGCGAGTCCCACCCATAGTGTAAACTCAAAGCAACAAACAACTGCATTAAAAGAACTTTGCGTAAAGTAAACAATCCTTGCACCCACGGGCACAAGCACCATTGTTTTCCCCCTTGTGGCAACAGCACATCCCCTAGACTCATGTTTCTGTCACTCAATCATCGAGGGGCATGAACCCACAATCAAGCATAACGTTCCCTCTTGGAGTCGCTACCTACTACTTGGCCAAAGCAATAAGTAACAACAGAGAACATGCAAGAATTACTTACGAACATAAATATAAAAGAGGTGAATCAAATATATTACTCAAACACAATCTGAACATAATCTCATAATCCATCGGATCCCAGCAAACTCATCATAGCAACAACATAAGGATTACATATGTGCCTCGATCATGTAGGGCAGCTCACGAGGACTAATTAGTGAAGCACAAGAACGGGAGGAGAACATCACATAGCTACTGGTCATGGACCCATGGTCCAAGGGAGACTACTCACAACTCATCCGGGAGGCGTCCATGGTGGTGGAGAAGCTCCCGGTGGCGATCCTCCCCTCCGGCAGGGTGCCGGGAAGAGTTCTCCTGGTGCTCCCGATCTTGGAAGCAGCGGCGGCGGCGGAACAGAGATGAGATCGCGAAAAAGAGTTCCCGTCTCGAGGTGTCGGGAGACGCTTTAAATATATGCCAAAGGGGGGCATCAACGGAGCCTCGGGGGGCCCAGGCGCCCCCCCGGCGCGGCCCAGGGGG
>LR738709.1:562548598-562559745 GCA_902687465.1 Secale cereale
CTGAGGATTATCCTCATTGCTGCACAGAAGAATTATGTCCTTGATGCACCGCTAGGTGACAGACCTATTGCAGGAGCAGATGTAGACGTTATGAACGTTTTGACAAAAGCTCGATATGATGACTACTTGATAGTTTAGTGCATCATGCTTTACGGCTTATAACCGGGACTTCAAAAACGTTTTGAAACGCCACGGAGCATATGAGATGTTCCAAGAGTTGAAATTAGTATTTCATACTCATGCCCGTGTCGAGAGGTATAAGACCTCTGACAGTACTTTGCCTACAAGATGGAGGAGAATAGCTCAACCAGTGAGCATGTGCTCAGATTGTCTGGGTAGTACAATTGCTTGAATCAAGTGGGAGTTAATCTTCCAGATAAGATAGTAATTGACAAAGTTCTCTAGACACTATCACCAAGTTAGTAGAACTTCGTGATGAACTATAATATGCAAGGGATGACGAAAGTAATTCCCGAGCTCTTCACGATGCTGAAATCGGCGAAGGTAGAAATCAAGAAAGAGCGTCAAGTGTTGATGGTTAACAAGACCCTTGTTTCAAGTAAAGGGCAAAGGGATAGAAGGGGAACTTCAAGAAGAATGACAAGCAAGTTGTCACTCCCATGAAGAAACCCAAAGCTAAACTCAAGCCTGAAACTAAGTGCTTCTACTGCAAAGGAAATGGTCACCGGAAGTGGAACTGCCCTAGATACTTGGCGGATAAGAAGGATGGCAAAGTGAACAAAGGTATATTTTGATATACAGATTATTGATGTGTACTTTACTAGTGTTCATAGCAACCCCTGGGTATTTGATACCGGTTCAGTTGCTAAAATTAGTAACTCGAAACGAGAATTGCAGAATGAACAGAGACTAGTTAAAGGTGAAGTGACGATGTGTGTTGGAAGTGGTTCCAAGATTGATATGATCATCATCGCACACTCCCTATACTTTCGGGATTAGTGTAAAACCTAAATAAATGTTATTTGGCATTTGCGTTGAGCATGAATATGATTTGATCATACTTGCTGCAATACGGTTATTCATTTAAAGTCATAGAATAATTGTTATTCTGTTTACATGAATAAAACCTTCGATGGTCATACACCCAATGAAAATAGTTTGTTGGATCTCGATCGTGGTGATACACATATTCATAATATTGAAGCCAAAAGATGCAAGGTTAATAATGATAGTGCAACTTATTTGTGGCACTGCCGTTTATGTCATATTGGTGTAAAAGCGCATGAAGAAACTCCATAGTGATGGACTTTTGGAATCACTTGATTATGAATCACTTGGTGCTTGCGAACCATGCCTCATGGGCAAGATGACTAAAACTCCGTTCTCCGGAACTGTGGAGCGAGCAACAGATTTGTTGGAGATCATACATACAGATGTATGTGGACCAATGAGTGTTGAAGCTCGCGGCGGGTATCGTTATTTTCTGACCTTCACTGATGATTTGAGCAGATATGGGTATATCTACTTAATGAAGCACAAGTCTGAAACATTTGAAAAGTTCAAAGAATTTCAGAGTGAAGTGGAGAATCATCGTAACAAGAAAATAAGAGTTTCTACGATATGATCGTAGAGGTATAATATTTGAGTTAGCGAGTTTGACCTTCAATAAAAACAATGTGAAATAGTTTCACTACTCACGCCACCTGGAACACCACAGTGTAATGGTGTGTCCGAACGTCATAACCGTACTTTATCAGATATGGTGCGATCGATGATGTCTCTTACCGATCTACCACTATCGCTTTTGGGGTTATGCATTAGAGACAGCTACATTCACGTTAAATAGGGCACCATCTAAATCCGTGGAGATGACACCGTATGAACTGTGGTTTGACGAGAAACCTAAGCTGTCATTTCTTTAAGTTTGGGACTGCGATGCTTATGTGAAAAAGTTTCAACATGATAAGCTCGAACCCAAATCGGAGAAGTAAATCTTCATAGGATACCCAAAAGAAACTGTTGGGTACACCTTCTATCACAGATCCGAAGGCAAGGTCTTTGTTGCTAAGAGTGGATCCTTTCTAGAGAAGGAGTTTCTCTCAAAAGAAGTGAGTGGGAGGAAAGTGGAACTTGATGAGGTAATTGTACCTTCTCCCGAATTGGATAGTAGTATATCACAGAAACTGGTTCCAGTGATTCCTACACCAATTAGTGAGGAACTTCGGATCAAGTTACTGCTGAACTTCGTAGATCAACCAGAGTACGTTCCGCACCAGAGTGGTACGGCAACCCGGTTCTGGAAGTCATGTTACTGGACCATGATGAACCTATGAACTATGAGGAAGCGATGATGAGCCCAGATTCCGCAAAATGGCTTGAGACCATGAAATCTGAGATGGGATCCATGTATGAGAACAAAGTGTGGACTTTGGTTGACTTGCCCGATGGTCGGCAAGCCATCGAAAATAAATGGATCTTCAAGAGGAAGACTGACGCTGACAGTAATGTTACCGTTTACAAAGCTTGACTTGTTGCGAAAGTTTTTCAACAAGTTCAAGGAGTTGACTACGATGAAACTTTCTCACCCGTAGCGATGCTTAAGTCTGTCCGAATCATGTTAGCAATTGCCGCATTTTATGAATCTGGCAAATGGATAAAAAAACTGCATTCTTTAATGGATTTATTAAAGAAGACTTGTATATGATGCAACCAGAAGGTTTTGTCAATCCTAAAGGTGCTAACAAAATGTGCAAGCTCCAGCGATCCATCTATGGACTGGTGCAAGCATCTCGGAGATGGAATATACACTTTGATAAGTTGATCAAAGCATATAGATTTATACAGACTTGCGGTGAAGCCTGTATTTACAAGAAGTGAGTGGGAGCACTACAACCTTTCTGATAAGTATATGTGAATGACATATTGTCGATCGGAAATGATGTAGAATTTTCTGGAAAGCATAAAGGAGTGTTTGAAAGGAGTTTTTCAAAGAAAGACCTTGGTGAAGCTGCTTATATATTGGGCATCAAGATCTATAGAGATAGATCAAGACGCTTGATAAGACTTTCGATGAGTACATACCTTGATATGATTTTGAAGTAGTTCAAAAAGGATCAGTCAAAGAAGGAGTTCTTACCTGACTTGTAAGGTGTGAAGTTGAGTAAGACTCAAAGCCAGACCACGGCAGAAAAATATAGAGAGAATGAAAGTCATTCCCTATGCCTCAGCCATAGGTTCTATAAAGTATGCCATGCTGTGTACCAAACATGTTGTGTACCTTGCCATGAGTTTGTCAAAAGGGTACAATAGTGATCCAGGAGTAGATCACTGTACAGCGGTCAAAATTATCCTTAGTAACTGGATTACTAAGGAAATGTTTCTCGATTATGGAGGTGATAAAGAGTTAGTCGTAAAGGGTTACGCCGATGCAAGCTTTGACACTAAATCCAGCTGACTCTAAGTATCAATCTGGATGCATATTGAAAGTGGGAGCAATTAGCTAGAGTAGCTCCATGCAGAGCATTGTAGACACATAGACATTTGCGAAATACATACGGATCTGAATGTGACAGACCCATTGACTAAACTTCTCTCACGAAGCAAAACATGATCACACCTTAGTACTCTTTGGGTGTTAATCACATAGCGATGTGAACTAGATTATTGACTCTAGTAAACCCTTTGGGTGTTAATCACATGACGATGTGAACTATCGGTGTTAAATCACATGGCGATGTGAACTAGATTATTGACTCTAGTGCAAGTGGGAGACTGAAGGAAATATGCCCTAGAGGCAATAATAAAGTTATTATTTATTTCCTTATATCATGATAAATGTTTATTATTCATGCTAGAATTGTATTAACCGGAAACTTAATACATGTGTGAATACATAGACAAAACAGAATGTCCCTAGTATGCCTCTACTAGACTAGCTCATTGATCAAAGATGGTTATGTTTCCTAGCCATAGACATGAGTTGTCATTTGATCAACGGGATCACATCATTAGGAGAATGATCTGATGGACAAGACCCATCCGTTAGCTTAGCACTATGATCGTTTAAGTTTTACTGCTATTGCTTTCTTCATGACTTATACATGTTCCTATGACTATGAGATTATGCAACTCCCGAATACCGGAGGAACACTTTGTGTGCTACCAAACGTCACAACGTAACTGGGTGATTATAAAGGTACTCTACAGGTGTCTCCGAAGGTACTTGTTGGGTTGGCGTATTTCGAGATTAGGATTTGTCACTCCGATTGTCGGAGAGGTATCTCTGGGCCCACTCGGTAATGCACATCACTATAAGCCTTGCAAGCATTGCAGCTGATGAGTAAGTTGCGGGATGATGTATTACGGAACGAGTAAAGAGACTTGTTGGTAACGAGATTGAACTAGGTATTGAGATACCGACGATCGAATCTCGGGCATGTAACATACCGATGACAAAGGGAACAATGTATGTTGTTATGCGGTTTGACCGATAAAGATCTTCGTAGAATATGTGGGAGCCAATATGAGCATCCAGGTTCCGCTATTGGTTATTGACCGGAGACGTGTCTCGGTCATGTCTACATAGTTCTCGAACCCGTAGGGTCCGCACGCTTAAGGTTTCGATGATAGTTTTATTATGAGTTTATGAGTTTTGATGTACCGAAGGAGTTCGGAGTCCCGGATGAGATCGGGGACATGACGAGGAGTCTCAAAATGGTCGAGACGTAAAAATCGATATATTGGACGACTATATTCGGACATCGGAAAGGTTCCGAGTGATTCGGGTATTTTCGGAGTACCAGGGAGTTACGGGAATAGAGGAGAGAGGCCAAAAGGAAGGAGGCGTGCACCCCCCTTCTGGTCCGAATTGGACAAGGGGTGCAGCCCCCTTTTCCTTCTCCCTCTCCCCCTCTTTCCTTCTCTCCTACTCCGGAAAGGAAAGGGGAATCCTACTAGGACTTGGGAGTCCTAGTAGGACTCCCCACACTTGGTGCGCCCCCTCTAGGGCCGGCCTCTCCCTCCCTCCTTTATATACGGGGGCAGGGGGGCACCTCTAGACACAACAATTGATCTCTTGATCTCTTAGCCGTGTGCGGTGCCCCGCTCTACCATACATCTCCTCGATAAATATTGTAGCGGTGCTTAGGCGAAGCCCTGCGACGGTAGAACATCAAGATCGTCACCACGCCGTCGTGCTGACGGAACTCTCCCTCGACACTCGGCTAGATCGGAGTTCGAGGGACGTCATCGAGCTGAACGTGTGCTAGAACTCGGAGGTGCCGTAGTTTCGGTGCTTGATCGGTCGGGCCGTGAAGACGTACGACTACATCAACCGTGTTGTTCTAACGCTTCCGCTTTCGGTCTACGAGGGTACGTAGACTCACTCTCCCCTCTCGTTGCTATGCATCTGGTAGATAGATCTTGCGTGATCGTAGGAAAATTTTAAAATACTACGTTCCCCAACACGAGGTACAAAACACGCTTGCTGATATATAGTTTTGAAATCATGATTGGGATTTTCTCGCTCCCATGTTATCTCCAATATTTGCTGTAAAACCTGAACCTGAACATCCAAAACAATTTTCATTTGTATTCGATAGGAGGATAGAGAACTGCTCCAAAATCATCGAGCCATTGCAGGTAAGGACAAGTTTATTTCTTATTAGATTAATAATTTACAAGTGAACATGTGTTTAGCTGATGTTTGCATTATTTCGTGAGAATTATTTGGGTGCTCTAAAAGAATAGATGTAGTGCTCTCAAAGAATAGATATTGATCCAAACCTTGCTTGAGTGCAGGTGTGTCATGTCAATCAATAATTTCTTATTTGAGTGTTAGAAATGCTTTCTGAGCGAATCATTGCAATTAACCGCTCCTTCTTATTACCATGTAAATGAAAGTTTGTACTTGTGCTTTGTCTTTCTCACACAGGTCCATGAGTCCAGCCTAAGGAGACAACAGGTACAACAAAACAGAGTGAACAACTTAATCTCTTATATGTCTAACTATAAGGATCTAGGTAGCACAACATGTATTTGTTTTCTATAACTTTACTGCCCATATGTGTAAGAGTATATCTGCGCATATGTGTAAGAGTATTGTTAGAGTTATAATATAAGTCATGTACCCCTTTGTATTTATCCCGTTGTATAAGGGGTTTCCTGCATATGTTCCACCTGTACATGTATATATATATATATATATCGGCCTTTGGCCTCATGGTAATACAAGTTGCTTTCCTAACATGGTATTAGAGCTTTAGGTTTTTTTTCGCACGCGCAACTCGTGCCTCGATCCCGATCGATCTTCAGCCGGCTTCTAGTCGTCGCCTCGATCTCCAGCCCTCTCTGGTTGCCTCGATCTCCACAGCTGTTCGCTTCGATCTCTGTCTCCTCGATCGAAGCCCAGGCTACCATCGCTTGGCGCTCCACCAAGGCCCGTTGAGGAGCCCCGATCGCTCCCCTCAAAGGCCCCCAGCTCTCTTCCGATCGAAGCCCAGGTGGCTTTCCGTGGCTTGGCGCTCCTCCAGGCGTTGAGGAGCCCCGATCGCTCCCCTCGAAGGCCCCCAGCTCTCTTCCGATCGAAGCCCAGGCGGCTTTCCGTGGCTTGGCGCTCCACCAGGTGTTGAGGAGCCTGATCGCTTCCCCTCGAAGGCCCCCGTCGCCAGGTTTGCTTCCCTTCGCTTGGCCACCTGTCGCCAGGCTCGCTTCCCGTCGAAGCCTCCGTCGCATCAGGCTATGTTGTTGTCCCTCGCTGTTCGGTGATCTTTGATGGTACTAACTACACTGAGTTCACTGGCTTCATGCGCATTCACATGCGTGGCATCCGTCTTTGGGGTGTTCTTTCTGGCGAGGTCTGCTGTCCGCCACGTCCGGTTCCTCCGGTGGCTCCTATTCAGCCGACTCCACCGGTTCTTTCTGCGGATGCTAATCAGGCCGCCAAGGATTCGGCTAAGCTTGCTCATGAGGCTGCTGATCGTGCTTATGATGGGATGTTTTTGGCTTATGAGGAGGCTCTTCAGACGTATCATGGTGCTCTGTCTGTCTACACCCAGTGGCTTGATGATGATGCTAGAGCTGCAGCTGTTCTCACTGCTAGTGTTCTGCCCCAATTTGCTTCTGAGTTTCTGGGTCTTCCTACTGTCTTTGAGATGTGGACCCGTCTTCGTCAGCGCTATGAGCCCTCTGGTGATGCCCTGTACCTTTCTGTGGTTCGTCAGGAGCATGCTCTTCAGCAGGGTGACTCTACTGTTGATGACTTCTATGCACAGAGTTCTGCTATCTGGCGCCAGCTTGATTCTCTCCGCACTGCTGGTTGTCGTACTTGTCCCTGTTGCCAGGCTGTCCAGGCCAACTTGGAGTTTCATCGCGTCTACGAGTTCCTGTCTAGGCTTCGTAAGGAGTTTGAACCCCGGCGTGCTCAGTTGTTTGCTCGTGGCCGTATTTCTCTCATGGAGGCTCTTTCTGAGATTCGTGCTGAGGAGACTCGCTTGCGTGGTGCTGGTTTGCTGGAGGTTCCCTCTGTGTTCGCTACTCGGTCTTCTTCCACACCACCTGCTGCACCGACCCCGTTTCGCTCTAGTGCTCCGCCACTCTTGCCCACTCCTTCTGATGGCTCAGGTCGCCCCCGTCCACATTGTGACTACTGCAACAATGATGGTCATATTGAGTCCCATTGCTACAAGAAGAAGAAACACTTGCGCAAGGCACGCCCATCATCTTCAGGGACTTCGTCATCTACCTCGACAGCTTCAGCCGTTGCTTTGACTGAGCAGGATATTTTGAGACTTAAGCGTCTGCTTGCGGCTTCAGGTTCTTCCTCGACGGGTACTGCTGGTTCTGTGACTGATGCTTCCCGCGCTGAGCAACTGCCCTCTACACAGTCAGGTACATCCCCGTGGGTTCTGGATTCTGGAGCTTCTTTTCATATGTCTTCTCATTCTTCCACTTTGTCCTCTCTTCGATTGCTGGATTCTTATGTTCATGTCTTCACTGCTGATGGTACTCCACTTTCTGTTGCTAGTAGAGGCAATCTTTCCACTCCTTCTTATTTTGTTCCTAATGTTGCTCATGTTCCTCGACTTACCATGAATCTGTTTTCTGCTGGTCAACTTACTGATTCTGGTTGTCGCGTCATCCTTGACGCTGACTCTTGTTCTGTCCAGGACCGTCGCACGCACACTCTGGTTGGGGCTGGCCCTCGGCGCCGTGATTCTCAGGGTCTTTGGGAGTTGGACTGGCTTCATGTTCCTTCCGCTGCCACCACCATCGCCAGTTCTTCCGCTTCTGTCGCCTCCGTTACTGGTTCCTTTCAGCAGTGGCATCATCGACTTGGTCATCTGTGTGGTTCTCGCTTGTCTTCTTTAGTTCGTCGAGGTCTTCTGGGGTCTGTCTCAGGAGATGTCTCTTTAGAGTGTCAGGGTTGCCGTCTTGGCAAGCAGATTCAGTTACCATATCCACATAGTGAGTCAGTGTCTAAGCGTCCTTTCGATTTAGTCCATTCTGATGTATGGGGTCCGGCCCCTTTCGCTTCAAAAGGTGGTCATAAATACTATATTATTTTCATAGATGATTTCTCTCGTTACACATGGCTTTATTTCATGACTTCTCGTAGTGAGGTGTTGTCTATTTATAAGCGTTTTGCTGCCATGGTTCATACTCAGTTCTCTTCTCCCATTCGTGTTTTTCGTGCTGACTCCGCTGGCGAGTATATCTCTAAGATGTTGCGTGGTGTTCTTGCTCAGCAAGGGACTCTCTCTCAATTCTCTTGTCCTGGTGCTCATGCTCAGAATGGTGTGGCTGAGCGAAAGCATCGACGTCTTCTTGAGACGGCTCGTGCATTGATGATTGCTGCCTCTCTCCCGCCTCATTTTTGGGCTGAGGCCGTCTCCACATCCACCTATCTTATCAATATACAGCCTTCCGCTGCTCTACAGGGTGGTGTTCCTTTCGAGCGACTTTTGGATCGTTCTCCCGATTATTCGATGCTTCGCTCGTTTGGTTGTGTTTGCTATGTTCTTCTTGCCCCTCGCGAACGCACCAAACTGACCGCTCAGCCTGTTGAGTGTGTCTTCTTAGGCTACAGTGATGAGCATAAGGGCTATCGTTGTTGGGATCCTATCGGTCGTCTGATGCGTATCTCTCGAGATGTGACTTTTGATGAGTCTCGTCCCTTCTACCCACGCCCATCTTCCTCGACTTTTTCAGTGCAGGATATCTCTTTTCTCACTTTTCCTGACTCACCTATACCACCCATCGAGCCTGTACCTCTCCGTTCCACTTCCTCTCCTTCTTCACCTCTAGTTGATTTACAGCCACCATCCTCCCCGGTCTCCTCACCTAGCATGTCACAGGATTCTCCACCTTCATCTCCGGTGACTTCCTTCCCGGTCTCCTCTCCTCACATGTCACCGGATTCCACACCTTCATCTCCGGTGACTTCGTCGTCGCCACCCCCCGATTCTACCTTGGTGATTCCTCCTATTATTCCATCCTTTTCTCAGCATTACACTCGTCGTCCACGACCTGTTGATGCCTCTGTGGATGAGTCGTCATCTTCCTCTCAGCCTACTTATGGCTTGCGTTCTCGTCCTCGTCTGCCTGTTGATCGCTTTGGATTTCCCACCGCTGGTGCTGCTGTTCTTGAGCCGACTTCTTACCGTCAGGCTGTTGTTCATCCTGAATGGCAGTTTGCGATGGCAGAGGAGATTGCTGCTCTTGAACGCACTAGTACCTGGGATCTTGTTTCTCTTCCTCCTGGAGTTCGTCTGATCACTTGTAAGTGGGTTTACAAGGTTAAGACTCGCTCCGATGGTTCTCTTGAGCGTCACAAAGCTCGTCTTGTGGCTCGTGGTTTTCAGCAGGAGCATGGTCGTGATTATGACGAGACTTTTGCTCCTGTGGCCCATATGACCACTGTTCGTACACTTCTTGCAGTTGCCTCTGCACGCCACTGGTCTATATCTCAGCTTGATGTTAAGAATGCCTTTCTTAATGGTGAGCTGCGTGAGGAGGTGTACATGCAGCCACCACCTGGGTATTCTGTTCCTGATGGCATGGTCTGTCGTCTTCGTCGCTCTCTCTATGGCCTTAAGCAAGCCCCCCGTGCCTGGTTTGAGCGTTTTGCCTCTGTGATTACTGCTGTTGGTTTTTCAGCAAGTGCTCATGATCCAGCATTGTTTATTCACCTTTCTTCTCGTGGTCGGACTCTTCTTCTACTCTATGTTGATGACATGATCATCACGGGGGATGACCCCGAGTATATTGCCTTTGTAAAGGCCCGTCTTAGTGAGCAGTTTCTTATGTCTGATCTTGGACCTCTTCGCTACTTCCTTGGGATTGAAGTATCTTCTACTTCTAATGGCTTCTTTATATCCCAGGAAAAGTATATCCAGGATCTTCTTGCTCGTGCTGCTCTTACTGACGAGCGCACTTTTGAGACTCCTATGGAGATCAATGTTCACCTCCGTGCTACTGATGGTGATCCTCTCCCTGACCCGACGCGTTATCATCATCTTGTTGGCAGTCTTGTCTATCTAGCTGTCACTCGTCCGGACATCTCTTATCCGGTTCATATTCTGAGTCAGTTTGTCTCTGCTCCCACATCGGTTCACTATAGTCATCTCCTTCGTGTTCTCGATATCTTCGAGGCACGACCTCTCACCGTCTCTTCTTTCCTAGCTCCAGTTCTTTACAGCTTCAGGCCTATTCGGATGCTACGTGGGCTAGTGATCCTTCGGATCGCCGTTCACTTTCTGCTTACTGTGTTTTTTTTGGTGGTTCTCTCATTGCCTGGAAGACGAAGAAACAGCTTGCAGTTTCCCGTTCGAGTGCCGAGGCTGAGTTGCGAGCAATGGCTCTTTTGACGGCAGAGGTGACTTGGTTGCAGTGGTTACTTCAGGATTTTGGTGTTTCTGTCACTACACCGACTCAGCTCTTATCTGACAGTACAGGTGCTATCAGCATTGCACGCGATCCTGTGAAGCATGAGCTCACCAAGCATATTTGTGTTGATGCTTTCTATGTGCGTGCTGCTGTGCAGGATCAGGTTATTGCTCTTCAGTATGTGCCTTCCGAGTTACAGTTGGCGGATTTCCTGACGAAGGCCCAGACTAGAGCACACCATGGCTTTTATCTCTCCAAACTCAGTGTTGTTCCTCCACCATGAGTTTGAGGGGGGGGGGGGG
>LR738709.1:562571333-562605688 GCA_902687465.1 Secale cereale
AGCAATCTTGTGATCAATACCCACTGCACTATCTGCAAAATCAATAGCAGTTTGGTCGGATGTTGCAAAATTACTATTGTGCAGACGCCGCCAGCCCCGAAGGCTGTCACGCCACCGTTGTTCTCGCCGCAGCGCGTAGCACCATATGTTGCACAACTGCTCGCACATCACACATGACCACAGAAGTGGAGGTGACTCGCGTCGCCGTGCGGTTGCCCCCTTGAATTACCTCTTTGGGTGGCACCTCAGGTGCCTATATCCGACAGGAAAACCTTGTCGCACTAGGGTCAGATCAGGAGGCACACTTTGCCTCCTTCGCAAGCCCTAGTGCCGCGCCTCACCCACTGCCGGAAGCTTCATAAAGGTTAGGTCCATGGAGGAGAAGAGGTAGAGAGTGTGCAGTATGAGAATAGAGGAAAGGACTATATTTTCCGAAAGAATTTTCATACAAAGGGTGAAAATCATAGTGTTCATTTGAGGAGGAAGATGGACTCCCCTACTGATGTTAGCAACCTCTGCAACTGCGGGGAGCAAATAGTGATGATGACATAACTTGCCCACCAAAGAAAATGGGGTGGGGGGGGGGGCTGTGGTTGTTCTGTCTTGGATCTCAAATGCATGTTTTCGGAGAAAATGCATAAGAGAGGGCTGACAAAGTTTTGAGGAGTGAAATATTTCCAAAAGCAACATTTAGTACAAGTGATCAGTCCCCTTGCTTTGATCATTCAGTAAGGGTAAGAACTGACATAAAGACAGTATGGAAGGCTGCAAATAGGAAGGACTCAAGTGACAACTACCTATATTGTCCAGTCGCCACTTGTCTCCATGATGATTACCTAATCCACTTGTCTCCTTTCAACTTTGAGAATAATACATGAGATATTTGAGTTCGCGCAACAAGACGACATGCATGAATTAGCCGAAATACTAACGAACAGAGAAGCTACTCTCTCTGTTATGGGGAAAATTGGTAGTGCCAAAAAAAAGACAGCATCCAAAATGTTACCGCGAGGTTATGAACCAAGTTTAGAGTCTTACCAGTTGATGATTCTTAAGGCCCATCAAGATAATGTCTAACTAACATAAGAACGGGATGTAATATTAATGTTTCAAAAGGCCGTGTACTTATTGGTTGTTTGGACGAAACAGGCGAATTAAAATATGGTCAAGTGTACATCAAAATTACAAAAGGCAGCAACGAGCACAAGGGTAATGGCCAGCCGTGTATTTTGGTCTCAATTCTCTTTTTCACATCGGGAAGTTAGTTCCCAAACATGTTAATGTTGATCTGTCTAAAGCTCTTGAAGAAATACCAGTTCATATTTAGGAGGATTTTTGAGAAAATGAGCAAGTTAGAGTTTACATGCTATGAATCTTTGCCCATCATCCAACAGAGGCTCATAGTAGGAAAAGGAGCCACAATACTATCATGTTCAGTAGGACAAAAGTTGAAGGAAAAATTAATGATGTGTTACAAAATTCACATTACTTCATCCAAAATACACTGCTTGGGACCCAAGGAAGAAGTTTCAAATTAATTTGTTAAGCCTCATAGAAAGTATGCTTCTGACTTTGCTAGATTTACTTTTGTTGACGAAGACCGGATTAAGCTTTTTCCATATGATATCTTCTAGAGCTAGACGAGGGTTCTTTTCCCAACCCTTGAAAACTAGCTTGCATTATCACATTTTATCTGTCTTGAAATGACTTTCCATTTGTCCAAAGTAGTATGAATTCCTTCAGCAGGTCAACTTCGTGAAAATTCTCTTTGGATGTTTGCGTCTAATGATTCCCTGAAGGCCGAGGATACAAGAAAATGGATGGGCCACTTTTAGGAAATTTCCTAGAATGAGCCAGCTGTTCAGCTCCTCTAGACAAATAGTTGAAATCCTACCATAGGACATGGAAGAGATTCCAGATATTGAAGTGACAACCGATGGCACTAAATACATATTTTCTGGTGGTATTGGGAAGATAATGAGAGATTTGCGAAAGAAATTGCTCACGGAATTGGGTTAGACAGTACTAACCCTCAGTCGGCTTCCAAATAAGGTATGGGGTAGCTACAAAGGAGTTGTTGCAGTCAACCATGACAGCTTCCGTAATATTTCTCTGCGGCATAGCATGAAGAAATTCGAATCTAAGAGCAGAATGTTTAACATTACAAGTGGAGCAAATCCCAGCCATGCTATATGAATTGTGAAATTATCTCTCTCCTTTCGACTTTGGGAATAACACATGAGCTATTTGAGTACGCGCAACAAGACGACATGCATGAATTAACTGAAATGCAGATGAACATTGAAGCTACTCTCTCTATTATGGGGAAAACCGGTAAACAAAGACATCATCCAAAATTGTTACTGCGAGGTTATGAACCAAGTTTAGAGCCTTACCTATTGATGATTCTTAAGGACCATCAAAAGAATGCCTGACTGACATAAGAACTAGATGTAATTTTCATGTTCCGAAAGGTCGTGCTTATTGGTTATTTGGACGAAACAGGCGAATTAAAATATGGTCAAGTGTACATCAGAATTACAAAAGGCAACAAAGTGCGGAAGGATAACGATTAGCCGTGTATTTCTAAAGATAATGGGAAAGAGAAAACAACAATTGTTGTTGGAAATGTTGCAATATAAAAAATCATTGTCCCCATCCTGGTGACATCGGAGTACTTGAAGTTGTATATGACAGTGGATTGTATGCTAAGAACCTGGTTGATTGTGTTGTCTTCCCTCAACGACGATAAAGGTAATTTTGTATGTTATATTGAAATTGAAAGGCGGCCATCTAGAGTTCATAAAGTCAATTTAATGTTTGTTTTAGCTCATGTATGCATCAAGAATATGTACTACAATTTATGTGCCTACGGTTTATTCATGGTTCTCGGATGACCGCTTTTATGCATGGACGGAATATGCGAAGTTTACCTAGGCCAAAGCACTAGATTTTACACCTAACCAATCTTTCGGGAAGAGTTCAACTCTCACGCTCATACTTGATGAAGGTGCAACAATGTCATTTATTCTCGACAGCTTACCTTTGTCAGGAGATTTGGGGGAATCATATCATTAATGGAATCTATTGGCCTATCGTTGCTTCCCCTTGATGACTACCCAAGTGGTTGCTCGGTGCCTTTTGAGGTTATTTTCTGCTCAATTCTCTTTTCACATGGGGAAAGATAGTTGGCAAACATGTTAATGTTGATCTGTTTAAAGCTCTTGAAGAAATACCAGTTCATATTTCGAGGAGGATTTTTAAGAAAATGAGCAAGTTAGAGTTACATGCTATGAATTTTTGCCCATCATCCAACAAGACGCTCATAGCAGGACAAGGAGCCACAATACTTCCATGTCCAGCAGGACCAAAGTTGAACGAAAAATTAATGATGTGTTACAAAATTCACATTACTCCATCCAAAATACACTGCTTGGGACCTGAGGAAGAAGTTTCAAATTATGTGGTTAAGGCTCATAGAAAGTATGCTTACTTTGCTAGAATTACTTTTGTTGACGAAGACTGGAATAAGCTTTCTCCATATGTTATCTTCTAGAACTAGACGAGGGTTCTTTTCTCAACCCTTGAAAACTAGCCTGCATTATCGCATTTTATCTATCCTCAAAGAAAAACTTCCCATTGGTCCAAAGTAGTATGAATTCCTGGCCTTTTTAGCAGGTCAACATCATGGAAGTTCTGTTAGGATGTGTGCTTCTAATGATTCCGTGAAGGCCGAGGATACAAGAAAGTGGATGGGCCACTTCCAAGAAAGTTCCTAGAATGGGCCAGCTGTTCAACTCCTCTAGATAAATAGTGGAAATCCGACCACAAGACATGGAAGAGATTCCAGATATTGAAGTGACAACTGATGGCACTAAATACATACTCCCTCCGTTCCTAAATGTAAGGTGTATTAGTTTTTCAAAAAGTCAACTGGTGTCTATGTTTGACCAACTTTGCAGCAATATATATAAAGATTTATAATACTAATTATATAAAATGTAAAAATATATTTCACGATGAATCTAGTGATACTGATTTGGTATTCTAGATACTGATATTTTTGCCTATAAACTTGGTCAAACTTAGAGAAGTTTCACTTTTTGAAAAACTAATACACCTTATATTAAGGAACGAAGGGAGTATTTTTTAATCGTATTGTGAAGATACTTAGAGATTTATGAAAGAAATTGCTCACTAAATTGGATTACACCGTACTAACCCCCCTTCGCCTTTTCAAGTAAGGTATGGGGTAGCTACAAAGGAGTTGTTGCAGTCGACCATGACAACTTCTGTAATATTTCTCTGCGACCTAGCATGAAGAAATTCGTATGTAAGAGCAGATTGTTTAATATTGCAAGTGGTGCGAAGCCCAGCCATGCTATATGAATTCTGAAATTATCTCTCTCCTTTCGACTTTGGGAATAACACATGAGATATTTGAGTTCGCGCAACAAGACGACATGCATGAATTAGCCGAAATGGGGAAAATTGTTAGTGCCAAAACGAACACAACATCCAAAATGTTACCGCGAGGTTATGAACCAAGTTTAGAGCCTTACGTGTTGATGATTCTTAAGGCCCATCAAGATAATGTCTGACTGACATAAGAACTAGATGTAATATTCATGTTTCAAAAGGCCGTATACTTATTGGTTGTTTGGATGAAACAGGCGAATTAAAATATGGTCAAGTGTACATCAGAATTACAAAAGGCAGCAAAGAGCACAAGGATAATGTCCAGCCGTATATTTTCGTCTCAATTCTCTTTTTCACATGGGGAAGTTAGTTCCCAAACATGTTAATGTTGATCTGTCTAAAGCTCTTGAAGAAATACCAGTTCATATTTCAAGGAGGATTTTTGAGAAAATGAGCAAGTTAGAGTTTACATGCTATGAATCTTTGCCCATCGCCCAACAGAGGCTCATAGCAAGAAAAGGAGCCACAATACTTTCATGTCCAGTAGGACTAAAGTTGAAGGAATATTAATGATGTGTAACAAAATTCACATTACTTCATCCAAAATACACTGCATGGGACCCAAGGAAGAAGTTTCAAATTAAGTGGTTAGCCTCATAGAAAGTATGCTTCTGACTTTGCTAGAGTTACTTCTGTTGACGAAGACCGAAGTAAGCTTTTTCCATATGTTATCTTCTAGAACTAGACGAGGGTTCTTTTCCCAAGCCTTGAAAACTAGCTTGCCTTATTGCATTCCATTTGTCTTGAAATGACTTCCATTGGTCCAAAGTAGTATGAATTCCTGGCGTTTTCAGCAGGTCAACTTCATGGAAGTTCTGTTTGGATGTTTGCATATAATGATTACATGAAGGTCGAGGATACAAGAAAATGGATGGGCCACTTTAAAGAAATTTCCTAGAATGGGACAGCTGTTCAGCTCCTCTAGACAAATAGTTGAAATCCTACCACTAGGCATGGAAGAGATTCCAAATTTTGAAGTGACAACTGATGGCACTAAATACATATTTTCTGGTGGTATCGGGAATATACTGAGATATTTGCAAAAGAAATTGCTCACAGGTGGATTACACCGTACTAACCCTCCGTCGGATTTCAAATAAGGTACGGGGTAGCTACAAAGGAGTTGTTGTAGTCAACCATGACACCTTCCGTAATATTTCTCTGCGGCCTAGTATGAAGAAATTCGAATCTAAGAGCAGAATGTTTAACATTACAACTGGAGCAAAGCCCAGCCATGCTATACGAATTGTGAAATTTTCTCTCTCCTTTCGACTTTGGTAATAACACATGAGCTATTTGAGTTCGCGCAACAAGAAGACATGCATGAATTAGCTGAAATGCTGACGAACATAGAAGCTACTCTCTCTATTATGGGGAAAACTGGTAATGCAGAAACGAAGACATCATCCAAAATGTTACTATGAGGTTACGAACCAAGTTTAGAGCCATACCTATTGATGATTCTTAAGGCCCATCAAAAGAATGTCTGACTGACATAAGAACTAGATGTAATTTTCATGTTTCGAAAGGCCGTGTACTTATTGGTTGTTTGGACAAAACAGGAGAATTAAAATTTGGTCAAGTGTACATCAAAATTACAAAAGGCAATAAAGAGAGGAAGGATAAGGGTTAGATGTGTATTTCTAAAGATAATGGGAAAGAGAAAACAACAATTGTTGTTGGAAATGTTGCAATATCCAAAAATCAATGTCTCCTTCCTGGTGACATCGGAGTACTTGAAGTTGTATCTGACAGTGGATTATGTGCTAAGAACCTGGTTGATTGTGTTGCTTCCCTCAACGACAATAAATGTAATTTTGTATGTTATATTGAAATTGAAAGGCGACCATCTAGAGTTCATAATGTCAATTTAATGTTTGTTTTAGCTCATGTATGCACCAAGAATATATACTACAATTTCTGCGCCTACAGTTTATTCAAGGTTCTTAGATGACCGCTTTTATGCATGCACGGAATATGCGAAGTTTAGCTAGGTCAGAGCACTAGATTTTACACCTAACCAATCTTTCGGGAAGAGTTCAACTCTCACGCTCATACTTGATGAAGGTGCAACAATGCCATTTATTCTCGACAGCTTACCATTGTCAGGAGAATTGAGGGAATCATATCATTAATGGAATATATTGGCCTATCGTTGGTTCCCCTTGATGACTTCCCAAGTGGTTGCTCGGTGCCTTTTGAGGTTATTTTCGTCTCAATTCTCTTTTCACATGGGGAAAATAGTTGCCAAACATGTTAATGTTGATCTATTTAAAGCTCTTGAAGAAATTCCAGTTCATATTTCAAGGAGGATTTTTGAGAAAATGAGCAAGTTAGAGTTTACATTCTATGAATCTTTGCCCATCATCCAACAAGAGGCTCATAGCAGGACAAGGAGCCGCAATACTTTCATGTCCGGTAGGACCAAAGTTGAATAAAAAATTAATGATGTGTTACAAAATTCACATTACTCCATCCAAAATACACTGCTTGGGACGTGAGGAAGAAGTCTCAAATTATGTGGTTAAGCCACATAGAAAGTATGCTTCTGACTTTGCTAGAGTTACTTTTGTTGACGAAGACTGGATTACGCTTTTTCCATATGGTATCTTCTAGAACTAGACAAGGGTTCTTTTCCCAACCCTTGAAAACTAGCCATCATTATCGCATTTTATCTATCCTCAAAGAAGGACTTTCCATTGGTCCAAAGTAGCATGAATTCCTACCCTTTTCAGCAAGTCAACATCATGGAAGTTCTGTTTGGATGTGTGCTTCCAATGATTCCGTGAAGGCCGAGGATACAACAAAGTGGATGGGCCACTTCCAAGAAATTTCCTAGAATGGGCCAGCTGTTGAGCTCCTCTAGACAAATAGTTGAAATCCTACCATGAGACATGGAAGAGATTCCAGATATTGAAGTGACAACTGATGGCACTGAATACATATTTTCTGATGGTATTGGGAAGATGCTGAGAGATTTGCCAAAGAAATTGCTCACTAAACTTTATAATGACATAAGAACTAGATGCAATGTTCATGTTTCAAAAGGCCGTGTATTTATTGGTTGTTTGGACGAAACATGCGAATTAAAATATGGTCAAGTGTACATCAGAATTACAAAAGGCAGCAAAGAGCACAAGGATAATGGCCAGCCATATATTTTCGTATCAATTCTCTTTTTCACATGGGAAAGTTAGTTCCCAAACATGTTAATGTTGAGCTGTCTAAAGCTCTTGAAGAAATACTAGTTCATACTTGAAGGAGGATTTTTTAGAAAATGAGCAAGCTTGAGTTTACATACTATGAATCTTTGCCCATCACCCAACACAGGCTCATAGCAGGAAAATGAGCCACAATACTTTCATGTCCAGTAGTACCAAAGAAGGAAAAAAGTAATGACGTGTTACAAAATTCACATTATTTCATCCAAAATACACAGCTAGGGACCTAAGGAAGAAGTTTCAAAATATGTGGTTAAGCCCCATAGAAAGTATGCTTCTGACTTTGCTAGAGTTACTTTTGTTGACGAAGACCGAAGTAAGCTTTTTACATATGTTATCTTCTAGAACTAGACGAGGGTTCTTTTCCCAACCCTTGAAAACTAGCCTGCATTATCGCATTTTATCTGTCTTGAAATGACTTTCCATTGGACCAAAGTAGTATAGATTACTCGCCTTTTCAGCAGGTCAACTTCGTGGAAGTTCTGTTTGGATGGTTCGTCTAATGATTCCCTGAAGGTCGAGGATACAAGAAAATGGATGGGGCACTTTTAAGAAATTTCCTAGAATGGGCCAGCTGTTCAGCTCCTCTAGACAAATAGTTGAAATCCTACCACGGGACATGAAAGAGATTCCAGATATTGAAGTGACAACTCATGGCACTAAATACATATTTCCTGGTGGTATCCGGAAGATACCGAGAGATTTGCGAAAGAAATTGCTCACGGAATTGGATTAGACCATACTAACCCTCCGCCGGCTTTTGAATAAGGTATGGGGTAGTTACAAAGGAGTTGTTGCAGTCAACCATGACACCTTCCGTAATATTTCTCTACGGCCTAGCATGAAGAAATTCGAATCTAAGAGCAGAAAGTTTAATATTACAAGTGGAGCAAAGCCCAACCATGCTATATGAATTGTGAAATTATCTCTCTCCTTTCGACTTTGGGAATAACACATGAGCTATTTGAGTTCGCGCAACAAGACGACATGCATGAATTAGCTGAAATGATGATGAACAGAGAAGCTACTTTCTCTTTTATGGGGAAAACTGGTAGTGCAGAAACGAAGACATCATCCAAAATGTTACTGCGAGGTTATGAACCAAGTTTAGAGCCTTACCTATTGATGATTCTTAAGGCCCATCAAAAGAATGCCTGACTGACATAAGAACTAGATGTAATTTTCATGTTCCGAAAGGCTGTGTACTTATTGGTTGTTTGGATGAACATGCGAATTAAAATATGGTCAAGTGCACATCAGAATTACAAAAGGCAACAAAGAGCGGAAGGATAACGGTTACCTCCGTCCCAAAATTCTCGTCTTAAATTTGTCTAGATAGGGAAGTATCTAACAATAAAACATGACTAGATACATCCGTATTTAGACAAATGAAACACTAGAATTTTGGGACAAAGGGAGTATTTCTAAAGATAATGGGAAAGAGAAAATAACAATTGTTGTTGGAAATGTTGCAATATTAAAAAAAATCATTGTCTCCATCCTGGTGACATCGGAGTACTTGAAGTTGTATATGACAACGGATTGTATGCTAAGAACCTGGTTGATTGTGTTGTCTTCCCTCAACGATGACAATGGTAATTTTGTATGTTATTGAATTTGAAAGGTGACCATCTAGAGTTCATAATGTCAATTTAATGTTTGTTTTAGCTCATGTATGCACAAAGAATATGTACTACAATTTCCGCGCCTACGATTTACTCAAGGTTCTCAGATGACCGCTTTTATGCATGCACGGAATATTCGAAGTTTACCTAGGTCAGAGCACTAGATTTTACACCAAAACCAATCTTTCGGGAAGAGTTCAACTCTCACGCTCATACTTGATGAAGGTGCAACAATGCCATTTATTCTCGACAGCTTACCATTGTCAGGAGAATTGAGGGAATCATATCATTAATGGAATATATTGGCCTATCGTTGGTTCCCCTTGATGACTTCCCAAGTGGTTGCTCGGTGCCTTTTGAGGTTATTTTCGTCTCAATTCTCTTTTCACATGGGGAAGATAGTTGCCAAACATGTTAATGTTGATCTATTTAAAGCTCTTCAAGAAATTCCAGTTCATATTTCAAGGAGGATTTTTGAGAAAATGAGCAAGTTAGAGTTTACATTCTATGAATCTTTGCCCATCATCCAACAAGAGGCTCATAGCAGGACAAGGAGCCGCAATACTTTCATGTCCGGTAGGACCAAAGTTGAATAAAAAATTAATGATGTGTTACAAAATTCACATTACTCCATCCAAAATACACTGCTTGGGACGTGAGGAAGAAGTCTCAAATTATGTGGTTAAGCCACATAGAAAGTATGCTTCTGACTTTGCTAGAGTTACTTTTGTTGACGAAGACTGGATTACGCTTTTTCCATATGGTATCTTCTAGAACTAGACGAGGGTTCTTTTCCCAACCCTTGAAAACTAGCCAGCATTATCGCACTTTATCTATCCTCAAAGAAGGACTTTCCATTGGTCCAAAGTAGCATGAATTCCTACCCTTTTCAGCAAGTCAACATCATGGAAGTTCTGTTTGGATGTGTGCTTCCAATGATTCCGTGAAGGCCGAGGATACAACAAAGTGGATGGGCCACTTCCAAGAAATTTCCTAGAATGGGCCAGCTGTTGAGCTCCTCTAGACAAATAGTTGAAATCCTACCATGAGACATGGAAGAGATTCCAGATATTGAAGTGACAACTGATGGCACTGAATACATATTTTCTGATGGTATTGGGAAGATGATGAGAGATTTGCCAAAGAAATTGCTCACTAAACTTTATAATGACATAAGAACTAGATGCAATGTTCATGTTTCGAAAGGCCGTGTATTTATTGGTTGTTTGGACTAAACATGCGAATTAAAATATGGTCAAGTGTACATCAGAATTACAAGAGGCAGCAAAGAGCACAAGGATAATGGCCAGCCATATATTTTCGTATCAATTCTCTTTTTCACATGGGAAAGTTAGTTCCCAAACATGTTAATGTTGAGCTGTCTAAAGCTCTTGAAGAAATACTAGTTCATACTTGAAGGAGGATTTTTTAGAAAATGAGCAAGTTTGAGTTTACATGCTATGAATCTTTGCCCATCATCCAACACAGGCTCATAGCAGGAAAAGGAGCCACAATACTTTCATGTCCAGTAGGACCAAAGAAGGAAAAAAGTAATGACGTGTTACAAAATTCACATTATTTCATCCAAAATACACTGCTAGGGACCTAAGGAAGAAGTTTCAAATTATGTGGTTAAGCCCCATAGAAAGTATGCTTCTGACTTTGCTAGAGTTACTTTTGTTGACGAAGACCGAAGTAAGCTTTTTACATATGTTATCTTCTAGAACTAGACGAGGGTTCTTTTCCCAACCCTTGAAAACTAGCCTGCATTATCGCATTTTATCTGTCTTGAAATGACTTTCCATTGGACCAAAGTAGTATAGATTACTCGCCTTTTCAGCAGGTCAACTTCGTGGAAGTTCTGTTTGGATGGTTCGTCTAATAATTCCCTGAAGGTCGAGGATACAAGAAAATGGATGGGGCACTTTTAAGAAATTTCCTAGAATGGGCCAGCTATTCAGCTCCTCTAGACAAATAGTTGAAATCCTACCACGGGACATGAAAGAGATTCCAGATATTGAAGTGACAACTGATGGCACTAAATACATATTTCCTGGTGGTATCCGGAAGATACCGAGAGATTTGCGAAAGAAATTGCTCACGGAATTGGATTAGACCATACTAACCCTCCGCCGGCTTTTAAATAAGGTATGGGGTAGTTACAAAGGAGTTGTTGCAGTCAACCATGACACCTTCCGTAATATTTCTCTACGGCCTAGCATGAAGAAATTCGAATCTAAGAGCAGAAAGTTTAATATTACAAGTGGAGCAAAGCCCAACCATGCTATATGAATTGTGAAATTATCAATCTCCTTTCGACTTTGGGAATAACACATGAGCTATTTGAGTTCGCGCAACAAGACGACATGCATGAATTAGCTGAAATGATGATGAACAGAGAAGCTACTTTCTCTTTTATGGGGAAAACTGGTAGTGCAGAAACGAAGACATCATCCAAAATGTTACTGCAAGGTTATGAACCAAGTTTAGAGCCTTACCTATTGATGATTCTTAAGGCCCATCAAAAGAATGCCTGACTGACATAAGAACTAGATGTAATTTTCATGTTCCGAAAGGCTGTGTACTTATTGGTTGTTTGGATGAACATGCGAATTAAAATATGATCAAGTGCACATCAGAATTACAAAAGGCAACAAAGAGCGGAAGGATAACGGTTACCTCCGTCCCAAAATTCTCGTCTTAAATTTGTCTAGATAGGGAAGTATCTAACAATAAAACATGACTAGATACATCCGTATTTAGACAAATGAAACACTAGAATTTTGGGACAGAGGGAGTATTTCTAAAGATAATGGAAAAGAGAAAATAACAATTGTTGTTGGAAATGTTGCAATATTAAAAAAAAATCATTGTCTCCATCCTGGTGACATCGGAGTACTTGAAGTTGTATATGACAACGGATTGTATGCTAAGAACCTGGTTGATTGTGTTGTCTTCCCTCAACGACGACAATGGTAATTTTGTATGTTATTGAATTTGAAAGGTGACCATCTAGAGTTCATAATGTCAATTTAATGTTTGTTTTAGCTCATGTATGCACAAAGAATATGTACTACAATTTCCGCGCCTACGATTTATTCAAGGTTCTCAGATGACCGCTTTTATGCATGCACGGAATATCCGAAGTTTACCTAGGTCAGAGCACTAGATTTTACACCAAAACCAATCTTTCGGGAAGAGTTCAACTCTCACGCTCATACTTGATGAAGGTGCAACAATGCCATTTATTCTCGACAGCTTACCATTGTCAGGAGAATTGAGGGAATCATATCATTAATGGAATATATTGGCCTATCGTTGGTTCCCCTTGATGACTTCCCAAGTGGTTGCTCGGTGCCTTTTGAGGTTATTTTCGTCTCAATTCTCTTTTCACATGGGGAAGATAGTTGCCAAACATGTTAATGTTGATCTATTTAAAGCTCTTGAAGAAATTCCAGTTCATATTTCAAGGAGGATTTTTGAGAAAATGAGCAAGTTAGAGTTTACATACTATGAATCTTTGCCCATCATCCAACAAGAGGCTCATAGCAGGACAAGGAGCCGCAATACTTTCATGTCCGGTAGGACCAAAGTTGAATAAAAAATTAATGATGTGTTACAAAATTCACATTACTCCATCCAAAATACACTGCTTGGGACGTGAGGAAGAAGTCTCAAATTATGTGGTTAAGCCACATAGAAAGTATGCTTCTGACTTTGCTAGAGTTACTTTTGTTGACGAAGACTGGATTACGCTTTTTCCATATGGTATCTTCTAGAACTAGACGAGGGTTCTTTTCCCAACCCTTGAAAACTAGCCAGCATTATCGCATTTTATCTATCCTCAAAGAAGGACTTTCCATTGGTCCAAAGTAGCATGAATTCCTACCCTTTTCAGCAAGTCAACATCATGGAAGTTCTGTTTGGATGTGTGCTTCCAATGATTCCGTGAAGGCCGAGGATACAACAAAGTGGATGGGCCACTTCCAAGAAATTTCCTAGAATGGGCCAGCTGTTGAGCTCCTCTAGACAAATAGTTGAAATCCTACCATGAGACACGGAAGAGATTCCAGATATTGAAGTGACAACTGATGGCACTGAATACATATTTTCTGATGGTATTGGGAAGATGATGAGAGATTTGCCAAAGAAATTGCTCACTAAACTTTATAATGACATAAGAACTAGATGCAATGTTCATGTTTCGAAAGGCCGTGTATTTATTGGTTGTTTGGACTAAACATGCGAATTAAAATATGGTCAAGTGTACATCAGAATTACAAAAGGCAGCAAAGAGCACAAGGATAATGGCCAGCCATATATTTTCATATCAATTCTCTTTTTCACATGGGAAAGTTAGTTCCCAAACATGTTAATGTTGAGCTGTCTAAAGCTCTTGAAGAAATACTAGTTCATACTTGAAGGAGGATTTTTTAGAAAATGAGCAAGTTTGAGTTTACATACTATGAATCTTTGCCCATCATCCAACACAGGCTCATAGCAGGAAAAGGAGCCACAATACTTTCATGTCCAGTAGGACCAAAGAAGGAAAAAAGTAATGACGTGTTACAAAATTCACATTATTTCATCCAAAATACACTGCTAGGGACCTAAGGAAGAAGTTTCAAATTATGTGGTTAAGCCCCATAGAAAGTATGCTTCTGACTTTGCTAGAGTTACTTTTGTTGACGAAGACCGAAGTAAGCTTTTTACATATGTTATCTTCTAGAACTAGACGAGGGTTCTTTTCCCAACCCTTGAAAACTAGCCTGCATTATCGCATTTTATCTGTCTTGAAATGACTTTCCATTGGACCAAAGTAGTATAGATTACTCGCCTTTTCAGCAAGTCAACTTCGTGGAAGTTCTGTTTGGATGGTTCGTCTAATGATTCCCTGAAGGTCGAGGATACAAGAAAATGGATGGGGCACTTTTAAGAAATTTCCTAGAATGGGCCAGCTGTTCAGCTCCTCTAGACAAATAGTTGAAATCCTACCACGGGACATGAAAGAGATTCCAGATATTGAAGTGACAACTCATGGCACTAAATACATATTTCCTGGTGGTATCCGGAAGATACCGAGAGATTTGCGAAAGAAATTGCTCACGGAATTGGATTAGACCATACTAACCCTCCGCCGGCTTTTGAATAAGGTATGGGGTAGTTACAAAGGAGTTGTTGCAGTCAACCATGACACCTTCCGTAATATTTCTCTACGGCCTAGCATGAAGAAATTCGAATCTAAGAGCAGAAAGTTTAATATTACAAGTGGAGCAAAGCCCAACCATGCTATATGAATTGTGAAATTATCTCTCTCCTTTCGACTTTGGGAATAACACATGAGCTATTTGAGTTCGCGCAACAAGACGACATGCATGAATTAGCTGAAATGATGATGAACAGAGAAGCTACTTTCTCTTTTATGGGGAAAACTGGTAGTGCAGAAACGAAGACATCATCCAAAATGTTACTGCGAGGTTATGAACCAAGTTTAGAGCCTTACCTATTGATGATTCTTAAGGCCCATCAAAAGAATGCCTGACTGACATAAGAACTAGATGTAATTTTCATGTTCCGAAAGGCTGTGTACTTATTGGTTGTTTGGATGAACATGCGAATTAAAATATGGTCAAGTGCACATCAGAATTACAAAAGGCAACAAAGAGCGGAAGGATAACGGTTACCTCCGTCCCAAAATTCTCGTCTTAAATTTGTCTAGATAGGGAAGTATCTAACAATAAAACATGACTAGATACATCCGTATTTAGACAAATGAAACACTAGAATTTTGGGACAAAGGGAGTATTTCTAAAGATAATGGGAAAGAGAAAATAACAATTGTTGTTGGAAATGTTGCAATATTAAAAAAAATCATTGTCTCCATCCTGGTGACATCGGAGTACTTGAAGTTGTATATGACAACGGATTGTATGCTAAGAACCTGGTTCATTGTGTTGTCTTCCCTCAACGATGACAATGGTAATTTTGTATGTTATTGAATTTGAAAGGTGACCATCTAGAGTTCATAATGTCAATTTAATGTTTGTTTTAGCTCATGTATGCACAAAGAATATGTACTACAATTTCCGCGCCTACGATTTACTCAAGGTTCTCAGATGACCGCTTTTATGCATGCACGGAATATTCGAAGTTTACCTAGGTCAGAGCACTAGATTTTACACCAAAACCAATCTTTCGGGAAGAGTTCAACTCTCACGCTCATACTTGATGAAGGTGCAACAATGCCATTTATTCTCGACAGCTTACCATTGTCAGGAGAATTGAGGGAATCATATCATTAATGGAATATATTGGCCTATCGTTGGTTCCCCTTGATGACTTCCCAAGTGGTTGCTCGGTGCCTTTTGAGGTTATTTTCGTCTCAATTCTCTTTTCACATGGGGAAGATAGTTGCCAAACATGTTAATGTTGATCTATTTAAAGCTCTTCAAGAAATTCCAGTTCATATTTCAAGGAGGATTTTTGAGAAAATGAGCAAGTTAGAGTTTACATTCTATGAATCTTTGCCCATCATCCAACAAGAGGCTCATAGCAGGACAAGGAGCCGCAATACTTTCATGTCCGGTAGGACCAAAGTTGAATAAAAAATTAATGATGTGTTACAAAATTCACATTACTCCATCCAAAATACACTGCTTGGGACGTGAGGAAGAAGTCTCAAATTATGTGGTTAAGCCACATAGAAAGTATGCTTCTGACTTTGCTAGAGTTACTTTTGTTGACGAAGACTGGATTACGCTTTTTCCATATGGTATCTTCTAGAACTAGACGAGGGTTCTTTTCCCAACCCTTGAAAACTAGCCAGCATTATCGCATTTTATCTATCCTCAAAGAAGGACTTTCCATTGGTCCAAAGTAGCATGAATTCCTACCCTTTTCAGCAAGTCAACATCATGGAAGTTCTGTTTGGATGTGTGCTTCCAATGATTCCGTGAAGGCCGAGGATACAACAAAGTGGATGGGCCACTTCCAAGAAATTTCCTAGAATGGGCCAGCTGTTGAGCTCCTCTAGACAAATAGTTGAAATCCTACCATGAGACACGGAAGAGATTCCAGATATTGAAGTGACAACTGATGGCACTGAATACATATTTTCTGATGGTATTGGGAAGATGATGAGAGATTTGCCAAAGAAATTGCTCACTAAACTTTATAATGACATAAGAACTAGATGCAATGTTCATGTTTCGAAAGGCCGTGTATTTATTGGTTGTTTGGACTAAACATGCGAATTAAAATATGGTCAAGTGTACATCAGAATTACAAAAGGCAGCAAAGAGCACAAGGATAATGGCCAGCCATATATTTTCATATCAATTCTCTTTTTCACATGGGAAAGTTAGTTCCCAAACATGTTAATGTTGAGCTGTCTAAAGCTCTTGAAGAAATACTAGTTCATACTTGAAGGAGGATTTTTTAGAAAATGAGCAAGTTTGAGTTTACATACTATGAATCTTTGCCCATCATCCAACACAGGCTCATAGCAGGAAAAGGAGCCACAATACTTTCATGTCCAGTAGGACCAAAGAAGGAAAAAAGTAATGACGTGTTACAAAATTCACATTATTTCATCCAAAATACACTGCTAGGGACCTAAGGAAGAAGTTTCAAATTATGTGGTTAAGCCCCATAGAAAGTATGCTTCTGACTTTGCTAGAGTTACTTTTGTTGACGAAGACCGAAGTAAGCTTTTTACATATGTTATCTTCTAGAACTAGACGAGGGTTCTTTTCCCAACCCTTGAAAACTAGCCTGCATTATCGCATTTTATCTGTCTTGAAATGACTTTCCATTGGACCAAAGTAGTATAGATTACTCGCCTTTTCAGCAGGTCAACTTCGTGGAAGTTCTGTTTGGATGGTTCGTCTAATAATTCCCTGAAGGTCGAGGATACAAGAAAATGGATGGGGCACTTTTAAGAAATTTCCTAGAATGGGCCAGCTATTCAGCTCCTCTAGACAAATAGTTGAAATCCTACCACGGGACATGAAAGAGATTCCAGATATTGAAGTGACAACTGATGGCACTAAATACATATTTCCTGGTGGTATCCGGAAGATACCGAGAGATTTGCGAAAGAAATTGCTCACGGAATTGGATTAGACCATACTAACCCTCCGCCGGCTTTTAAATAAGGTATGGGGTAGTTACAAAGGAGTTGTTGCAGTCAACCATGACACCTTCCGTAATATTTCTCTACGGCCTAGCATGAAGAAATTCGAATCTAAGAGCAGAAAGTTTAATATTACAAGTGGAGCAAAGCCCAACCATGCTATATGAATTGTGAAATTATCTCTCTCCTTTCGACTTTGGGAATAACACATGAGCTATTTGAGTTCGCGCAACAAGACGACATGCATGAATTAGCTGAAATGATGATGAACAGAGAAGCTACTTTCTCTTTTATGGGGAAAACTGGTAGTGCAGAAACGAAGACATCATCCAAAATGTTACTGCAAGGTTATGAACCAAGTTTAGAGCCTTACCTATTGATGATTCTTAAGGCCCATCAAAAGAATGCCTGACTGACATAAGAACTAGATGTAATTTTCATGTTCCGAAAGGCTGTGTACTTATTGGTTGTTTGGATGAACATGCGAATTAAAATATGATCAAGTGCACATCAGAATTACAAAAGGCAACAAAGAGCGGAAGGATAACGGTTACCTCCGTCCCAAAATTCTCGTCTTAAATTTGTCTAGATAGGGAAGTATCTAACAATAAAACATGACTAGATACATCCGTATTTAGACAAATGAAACACTAGAATTTTGGGACAGAGGGAGTATTTCTAAAGATAATGGAAAAGAGAAAATAACAATTGTTGTTGGAAATGTTGCAATATTAAAAAAAAATCATTGTCTCCATCCTGGTGACATCGGAGTACTTGAAGTTGTATATGACAACGGATTGTATGCTAAGAACCTGGTTGATTGTGTTGTCTTCCCTCAACGACGACAATGGTAATTTTGTATGTTATTGAATTTGAAAGGTGACCATCTAGAGTTCATAATGTCAATTTAATGTTTGTTTTAGCTCATGTATGCACAAAGAATATGTACTACAATTTCCGCGCCTACGATTTATTCAAGGTTCTCAGATGACCGCTTTTATGCATGCACGGAATATCCGAAGTTTACCTAGGTCAGAGCACTAGATTTTACACCAAAACCAATCTTTCGGGAAGAGTTCAACTCTCACGCTCATACTTGATGAAGGTGCAACAATGCCATTTATTCTCGACAGCTTACCATTGTCAGGAGAATTGAGGGAATCATATCATTAATGGAATATATTGGCCTATCGTTGGTTCCCCTTGATGACTTCCCAAGTGGTTGCTCGGTGCCTTTTGAGGTTATTTTCGTCTCAATTCTCTTTTCACATGGGGAAGATAGTTGCCAAACATGTTAATGTTGATCTATTTAAAGCTCTTGAAGAAATTCCAGTTCATATTTCAAGGAGGATTTTTGAGAAAATGAGCAAGTTAGAGTTTACATACTATGAATCTTTGCCCATCATCCAACAAGAGGCTCATAGCAGGACAAGGAGCCGCAATACTTTCATGTCCGGTAGGACCAAAGTTGAATAAAAAATTAATGATGTGTTACAAAATTCACATTACTCCATCCAAAATACACTGCTTGGGACGTGAGGAAGAAGTCTCAAATTATGTGGTTAAGCCACATAGAAAGTATGCTTCTGACTTTGCTAGAGTTACTTTTGTTGACGAAGACTGGATTACGCTTTTTCCATATGGTATCTTCTAGAACTAGACGAGGGTTCTTTTCCCAACCCTTGAAAACTAGCCAGCATTATCGCATTTTATCTATCCTCAAAGAAGGACTTTCCATTGGTCCAAAGTAGCATGAATTCCTACCCTTTTCAGCAAGTCAACATCATGGAAGTTCTGTTTGGATGTGTGCTTCCAATGATTCCGTGAAGGCCGAGGATACAACAAAGTGGATGGGCCACTTCCAAGAAATTTCCTAGAATGGGCCAGCTGTTGAGCTCCTCTAGACAAATAGTTGAAATCCTACCATGAGACACGGAAGAGATTCCAGATATTGAAGTGACAACTGATGGCACTGAATACATATTTTCTGATGGTATTGGGAAGATGATGAGAGATTTGCCAAAGAAATTGCTCACTAAACTTTATAATGACATAAGAACTAGATGCAATGTTCATGTTTCGAAAGGCCGTGTATTTATTGGTTGTTTGGACTAAACATGCGAATTAAAATATGGTCAAGTGTACATCAGAATTACAAAAGGCAGCAAAGAGCACAAGGATAATGGCCAGCCATATATTTTCATATCAATTCTCTTTTTCACATGGGAAAGTTAGTTCCCAAACATGTTAATGTTGAGCTGTCTAAAGCTCTTGAAGAAATACTAGTTCATACTTGAAGGAGGATTTTTTAGAAAATGAGCAAGTTTGAGTTTACATACTATGAATCTTTGCCCATCATCCAACACAGGCTCATAGCAGGAAAAGGAGCCACAATACTTTCATGTCCAGTAGGACCAAAGAAGGAAAAAAGTAATGACGTGTTACAAAATTCACATTATTTCATCCAAAATACACTGCTAGGGACCTAAGGAAGAAGTTTCAAATTATGTGGTTAAGCCCCATAGAAAGTATGCTTCTGACTTTGCTAGAGTTACTTTTGTTGACGAAGACCGAAGTAAGCTTTTTACATATGTTATCTTCTAGAACTAGACGAGGGTTCTTTTCCCAACCCTTGAAAACTAGCCTGCATTATCGCATTTTATCTGTCTTGAAATGACTTTCCATTGGACCAAAGTAGTATAGATTACTCGCCTTTTCAGCAGGTCAACTTCGTGGAAGTTCTGTTTGGATGGTTCGTCTAATGATTCCCTGAAGGTCGAGGATACAAGAAAATGGATGGGGCACTTTTAAGAAATTTCCTAGAATGGGCCAGCTGTTCAGCTCCTCTAGACAAATAGTTGAAATCCTACCACGGGACATGAAAGAGATTCCAAATATTGAAGTGACAACTCATGGCACTAAATACATATTTCCTGGTGGTATCCGGAAGATACCGAGAGATTTGCGAAAGAAATTGCTCACGGAATTGGATTAGACCATACTAACCCTCCGCCGGCTTTTGAATAAGGTATGGGGTAGTTACAAAGGAGTTGTTGCAGTCAACCATGACACCTTCCGTAATATTTCTCTACGGCCTAGCATGAAGAAATTCGAATCTAAGAGCAGAAAGTTTAATATTACAAGTGGAGCAAAGCCCAACCATGCTATATGAATTGTGAAATTATCTCTCTCCTTTCGACTTTGGGAATAACACATGAGCTATTTGAGTTCGCGCAACAAGACGACATGCATGAATTAGCTGAAATGATGATGAACAGAGAAGCTACTTTCTCTTTTATGGGGAAAACTGGTAGTGCAGAAACGAAGACATCATCCAAAATGTTACTGCGAGGTTATGAACCAAGTTTAGAGCCTTACCTATTGATGATTCTTAAGGCCCATCAAAAGAATGCCTGACTGACATAAGAACTAGATGTAATTTTCATGTTCCGAAAGGCTGTGTACTTATTGGTTGTTTGGATGAACATGCGAATTAAAATATGGTCAAGTGCACATCAGAATTACAAAAGGCAACAAAGAGCGGAAGGATAACGGTTACCTCCGTCCCAAAATTCTCGTCTTAAATTTGTCTAGATAGGGAAGTATCTAACAATAAAACATGACTAGATACATCTGTATTTAGACAAATGAAACACTAGAATTTTGGGACAAAGGGAGTATTTCTAAAGATAATGGGAAAGAGAAAATAACAATTGTTGTTGGAAATGTTGCAATATTAAAAAAAATCATTGTCTCCATCCTGGTGACATCGGAGTACTTGAAGTTGTATATGACAACGGATTGTATGCTAAGAACCTGGTTGATTGTGTTGTCTTCCCTCAACGATGACAATGGTAATTTTGTATGTTATTGAATTTGAAAGGTGACCATCTAGAGTTCATAATGTCAATTTAATGTTTGTTTTAGCTCATGTATGCACAAAGAATATGTACTACAATTTCCGCGCCTACGATTTACTCAAGGTTCTCAGATGACCGCTTTTATGCATGCACGGAATATTCAAAGTTTACCTAGGTCAGAGCACTAGATTTTACACCAAAACCAATCTTTCGGGAAGAGTTCAACTCTCACGCTCATACTTGATGAAGGTGCAACAATGCCATTTATTCTCGACAGCTTACCATTGTCAGGAGAATTGAGGGAATCATATCATTAATGGAATATATTGGCCTATCGTTGGTTCCCCTTGATGACTTCCCAAGTGGTTGCTCGGTGCCTTTTGAGGTTATTTTCGTCTCAATTCTCTTTTCACATGGGAAAGATAGTTGCCAAACATGTTAATGTTGATCTATTTAAAGCTCTTCAAGAAATTCCAGTTCATATTTCAAGGAGGATTTTTGAGAAAATGAGCAAGTTAGAGTTTACATTCTATGAATCTTTGCCCATCATCCAACAAGAGGCTCATAGCAGGACAAGGAGCCGCAATACTTTCATGTCCGGTAGGACCAAAGTTGAATAAAAAATTAATGATGTGTTACAAAATTCACATTACTCCATCCAAAATACACTGCTTGGGACGTGAGGAAGAAGTCTCAAATTATGTGGTTAAGCCACATAGAAAGTATGCTTCTGACTTTGCTAGAGTTACTTTTGTTGACGAAGACTGGATTACGCTTTTTCCATATGGTATCTTCTAGAACTAGACGAGGGTTCTTTTCCCAACCCTTGAAAACTAGCCAGCATTATCGCATTTTATCTATCCTCAAAGAAGGACTTTCCATTGGTCCAAAGTAGCATGAATTCCTACCCTTTTCAGCAAGTCAACATCATGGAAGTTCTGTTTGGATGTGTGCTTCCAATGATTCCGTGAAGGCCGAGGATACAACAAAGTGGATGGGCCACTTCCAAGAAATTTCCTAGAATGGGCCAGCTGTTGAGCTCCTCTAGACAAATAGTTGAAATCCTACCATGAGACACGGAAGAGATTCCAGATATTGAAGTGACAACTGATGGCACTGAATACATATTTTCTGATGGTATTGGGAAGATGATGAGAGATTTGCCAAAGAAATTGCTCACTAAACTTTATAATGACATAAGAACTAGATGCAATGTTCATGTTTCGAAAGGCCGTGTATTTATTGGTTGTTTGGACTAAACATGCGAATTAAAATATGGTCAAGTGTACATCAGAATTACAAAAGGCAGCAAAGAGCACAAGGATAATGGCCAGCCATATATTTTCGTATCAATTCTCTTTTTCACATGGGAAAGTTAGTTCCCAAACATGTTAATGTTGAGCTGTCTAAAGCTCTTGAAGAAATACTAGTTCATACTTGAAGGAGGATTTTTTAGAAAATGAGCAAGTTTGAGTTTACATACTATGAATCTTTGCCCATCATCCAACACAGGCTCATAGCAGGAAAAGGAGCCACAATACTTTCATGTCCAGTAGGACCAAAGAAGGAAAAAAGTAATGACGTGTTACAAAATTCACATTATTTCATCCAAAATACACTGCTAGGGACCTAAGGAAGAAGTTTCAAATTATGTGGTTAAGCCCCATAGAAAGTATGCTTCTGACTTTGCTAGAGTTACTTTTGTTGACGAAGACCGAAGTAAGCTTTTTACATATGTTATCTTCTAGAACTAGACGAGGGTTCTTTTCCCAACCCTTGAAAACTAGCCTGCATTATCGCATTTTATCTGTCTTGAAATGACTTTCCATTGGACCAAAGTAGTATAGATTACTCGCCTTTTCAGCAAGTCAACTTCGTGGAAGTTCTGTTTGGATGGTTCGTCTAATGATTCCCTGAAGGTCGAGGATACAAGAAAATGGATGGGGCACTTTTAAGAAATTTCCTAGAATGGGCCAGCTGTTCAGCTCCTCTAGACAAATAGTTGAAATCCTACCACGGGACATGAAAGAGATTCCAGATATTGAAGTGACAACTCATGGCACTAAATACATATTTCCTGGTGGTATCCGGAAGATACCGAGAGATTTGCGAAAGAAATTGCTCACGGAATTGGATTAGACCATACTAACCCTCCGCCGGCTTTTGAATAAGGTATGGGGTAGTTACAAAGGAGTTGTTGCAGTCAACCATGACACCTTCCGTAATATTTCTCTACGGCCTAGCATGAAGAAATTCGAATCTAAGAGCAGAAAGTTTAATATTACAAGTGGAGCAAAGCCCAACCATGCTATATGAATTGTGAAATTATCTCTCTCCTTTCGACTTTGGGAATAACACATGAGCTATTTGAGTTCGCGCAACAAGACGACATGCATGAATTAGCTGAAATGATGATGAACAGAGAAGCTACTTTCTCTTTTATGGGGAAAACTGGTAGTGCAGAAACGAAGACATCATCCAAAATGTTACTGCGAGGTTATGAACCAAGTTTAGAGCCTTACCTATTGATGATTCTTAAGGCCCATCAAAAGAATGCCTGACTGACATAAGAACTAGATGTAATTTTCATGTTCCGAAAGGCTGTGTACTTCTTGGTTGTTTGGATGAACATGCGAATTAAAATATGGTCAAGTGCACATCAGAATTACAAAAGGCAACAAAGAGCGGAAGGATAACGGTTACCTCCGTCCCAAAATTCTCGTCTTAAATTTGTCTAGATAGGGAAGTATCTAACAATAAAACATGACTAGATACATCCGTATTTAGACAAATGAAACACTAGAATTTTGGGACAAAGGGAGTATTTCTAAAGATAATGGGAAAGAGAAAATAACAATTGTTGTTGGAAATGTTGCAATATTAAAAAAAATCATTGTCTCCATCCTGGTGACATCGGAGTACTTGAAGTTGTATATGACAACGGATTGTATGCTAAGAACCTGGTTGATTGTGTTGTCTTCCCTCAACGATGACAATGGTAATTTTGTATGTTATTGAATTTGAAAGGTGACCATCTAGAGTTCATAATGTCAATTTAATGTTTGTTTTAGCTCATGTATGCACAAAGAATATGTACTACAATTTCCGCGCCTACGATTTACTCAAGGTTCTCAGATGACCGCTTTTATGCATGCACGGAATATTCGAAGTTTACCTAGGTCAGAGCACTAGATTTTACACCAAAACCAATCTTTCGGGAAGAGTTCAACTCTCACGCTCATACTTGATGAAGGTGCAACAATGCCATTTATTCTCGACAGCTTACCATTGTCAGGAGAATTGAGGGAATCATATCATTAATGGAATATATTGGCCTATCGTTGGTTCCCCTTGATGACTTCCCAAGTGGTTGCTCGGTGCCTTTTGAGGTTATTTTCGTCTCAATTCTCTTTTCACATGGGGAAGATAGTTGCCAAACATGTTAATGTTGATCTATTTAAAGCTCTTCAAGAAATTCCAGTTCATATTTCAAGGAGGATTTTTGAGAAAATGAGCAAGTTAGAGTTTACATTCTATGAATCTTTGCCCATCATCCAACAAGAGGCTCATAGCAGGACAAGGAGCCGCAATACTTTCATGTCCGGTAGGACCAAAGTTGAATAAAAAATTAATGATGTGTTACAAAATTCACATTACTCCATCCAAAATACACTGCTTGGGACGTGAGGAAGAAGTCTCAAATTATGTGGTTAAGCCACATAGAAAGTATCCTTCTGACTTTGCTAGAGTTACTTTTGTTGACGAAGACTGGATTACGCTTTTTCCATATGGTATCTTCTAGAACTAGACGAGGGTTCTTTTCCCAACCCTTGAAAACTAGCCAGCATTATCGCATTTTATCTATCCTCAAAGAAGGACTTTCCATTGGTCCAAAGTAGCATGAATTCCTACCCTTTTCAGCAAGTCAACATCATGGAAGTTCTGTTTGGATGTGTGCTTCCAATGATTCCGTGAAGGCCGAGGATACAACAAAGTGGATGGGCCACTTCCAAGAAATTTCCTAGAATGGGCCAGCTGTTGAGCTCCTCTAGACAAATAGTTGAAATCCTACCATGAGACATGGAAGAGATTCCAGATATTGAAGTGACAACTGATGGCACTGAATACATATTTTCTGATGGTATTGGGAAGATGATGAGAGATTTGCCAAAGAAATTGCTCACTAAACTTTATAATGACATAAGAACTAGATGCAATGTTCATGTTTCGAAAGGCCGTGTATTTATTGGTTGTTTGGACTAAACATGCGAATTAAAATATGGTCAAGTGTACATCAGAATTACAAGAGGCAGCAAAGAGCACAAGGATAATGGCCAGCCATATATTTTCGTATCAATTCTCTTTTTCACATGGGAAAGTTAGTTCACAAACATGTTAATGTTGAGCTGTCTAAAGCTCTTGAAGAAATACTAGTTCATACTTGAAGGAGGATTTTTTAGAAAATGAGCAAGTTTGAGTTTACATGCTATGAATCTTTGCCCATCATCCAACACAGGCTCATAGCAGGAAAAGGAGCCACAATACTTTCATGTCCAGTAGGACCAAAGAAGGAAAAAAGTAATGACGTGTTACAAAATTCACATTATTTCATCCAAAATACACTGCTAGGGACCTAAGGAAGAAGTTTCAAATTATGTGGTTAAGCCCCATAGAAAGTATGCTTCTGACTTTGCTAGAGTTACTTTTGTTGACGAAGACCGAAGTAAGCTTTTTACATATGTTATCTTCTAGAACTAGACGAGGGTTCTTTTCCCAACCCTTGAAAACTAGCCTGCATTATCGCATTTTATCTGTCTTGAAATGACTTTCCATTGGACCAAAGTAGTATAGATTACTCGCCTTTTCAGCAGGTCAACTTCGTGGAAGTTCTGTTTGGATGGTTCGTCTAATAATTCCCTGAAGGTCGAGGATACAAGAAAATGGATGGGGCACTTTTAAGAAATTTCCTAGAATGGGCCAGCTATTCAGCTCCTCTAGACAAATAGTTGAAATCCTACCACGGGACATGAAAGAGATTCCAGATATTGAAGTGACAACTGATGGCACTAAATACATATTTCCTGGTGGTATCCGGAAGATACCGAGAGATTTGCGAAAGAAATTGCTCACGGAATTGGATTAGACCATACTAACCCTCCGCCGGCTTTTAAATAAGGTATGGGGTAGTTACAAAGGAGTTGTTGCAGTCAACCATGACACCTTCCGTAATATTTCTCTACGGCCTAGCATGAAGAAATTCGAATCTAAGAGCAGAAAGTTTAATATTACAAGTGGAGCAAAGCCCAACCATGCTATATGAATTGTGAAATTATCTCTCTCCTTTCGACTTTGGGAATAACACATGAGCTATTTGAGTTCGCGCAACAAGACGACATGCATGAATTAGCTGAAATGATGATGAACAGAGAAGCTACTTTCTCTTTTATGGGGAAAACTGGTAGTGCAGAAACGAAGACATCATCCAAAATGTTACTGCAAGGTTATGAACCAAGTTTAGAGCCTTACCTATTGATGATTCTTAAGGCCCATCAAAAGAATGCCTGACTGACATAAGAACTAGATGTAATTTTCATGTTCCGAAAGGCTGTGTACTTATTGGTTGTTTGGATGAACATGCGAATTAAAATATGATCAAGTGCACATCAGAATTACAAAAGGCAACAAAGAGCGGAAGGATAACGGTTACCTCCGTCCCAAAATTCTCGTCTTAAATTTGTCTAGATAGGGAAGTATCTAACAATAAAACATGACTAGATACATCCGTATTTAGACAAATGAAACACTAGAATTTTGGGACAGAGGGAGTATTTCTAAAGATAATGGAAAAGAGAAAATAACAATTGTTGTTGGAAATGTTGCAATATTAAAAAAAAATCATTGTCTCCATCCTGGTGACATCGGAGTACTTGAAGTTGTATATGACAACGGATTGTATGCTAAGAACCTGGTTGATTGTGTTGTCTTCCCTCAACGACGACAATGGTAATTTTGTATGTTATTGAATTTGAAAGGTGACCATCTAGAGTTCATAATGTTAATTTAATGTTTGTTTTAGCTCATGTATGCACAAAGAATATGTACTACAATTTCCGCGCCTACGATTTATTCAAGGTTCTCAGATGACCGCTTTTATGCATGCACGGAATATCCGAAGTTTACCTAGGTCAGAGCACTAGATTTTACACCAAAACCAGTCTTTCGGGAAGAGTTCAACTCTCACGCTCATACTTGATGAAGGCGCAACAATGTCATTTATTCTCGGCACCTTACCTTTGTCAGGAGAATTGGGGGAAACATATCATTAATGGAATCTATTGGCCTATCGTTGGTTCCCCTTGATGACTACCAAAGTGGTTGCTCGGTGCCTTTTGAGGTTATTTTTGTCTCAATTCTCTTTTCACATGGAGAAGATAGTTGCCAAACATGTTAATGTTGATCTATTTAAAGCTCTTGAAGAAATACCAGTTCATATTTCAAGGAGGATTTTTGAGAAAATGAGCAAGTTAGAGTTTACATGCTATGAATCTTTGCCCAGCATCCAACAGGAGGCTCATAGCAGGAAAAGGGCCCATAATACTTTCATGTCCAGTAGGACCAAAGTTGAACGAAAAATTAATGATGTGTGACAAAATTCATATTACTCCATCCAAAATACACTGGTTGAGACCTAGGGAAGAAGTTTCAAATTATGTGGTTAAGCCTCATAAAAAGTATGCTTCTGACTTTGCTAGAGTTACTTTTGTTTACGAAGACTGGATTATGCTTTTTTCCGTATGTGATCTTCTAGAACTAGACGAGGGGTCTTTTCCCAACCCATGAAAACTAGCGTGCATTATCGCATTTTATCTATCCTGAAAGAAGGACTTTCGGTTGGTCTAGAGTAGTATGAATTCCTGCCTTTTCAGCAGGTCAACTTCGTGGAAGTTCTGTTTGCGTGTGTGCTTCTAATGATTTCCTGAAGGCCGGGGATAGAAGAAAGTGGATGGGCCACTTCCAAGAAAGTTCCTAGAATGGGCCAGCTGTTCAGCTCCTCTAGACAAATAGTTGAAATCCTACCACGAGACATGGAAGAGATTCCAGATATTGAAGTGACAACTGATGGCACTAAATACATATTTTTTGATGGTATTGGGAAGATACTGAGAGATTTGTGAAGGAAATTGCTCACTAAATTGGAATAGACCGTACTAACCCTCCTTCGCCTTTTCAAATAAGGTATGAGGTAGCTACAAAGGAGTTGTTGCAGTCGACCATGACACCTTCTGTATTATTTCTCTGCGGCCTAGCAGGAAGAAATTTGAATCTAAGAGTAGAATGTTTAATATTGCAAGTGGAGCGAAGCCCGGCCATGCTATATGAATTCTGAAATTATCTCTCTCCTTTCGACTTTGGGAATAACACATGAGATATTTGAGTTCGCGCAACAAGACGGCATGCATGAATTAGCCGAAATGCTGACGAACAGAGAAGCTACTCTCTCTCTGTTATGGGGAAAATTGGTAGTGCCAAAACGAAGACAACATCCGAAATGTTACCGCGAGGTTATGAACCAAGTTTAGAGCCTTACCTGTTGATGATTCTTAAGGCCCGTCAAGATAATGTGTGACTGACATAAGAACTAGATATAATGTTCTGGTCTCGAAAGGCCGTGCACTTATTGGTTGTTTGGACGAAACAGGCGAATTAAAATATGGTCAAGTGTACATCAAAATTACAAAAGGCAGCAAAGAGCCCAAGGATAATGGCCAGCCGTATATTTCTAAAGATAATGGGAAAGAGAAAACAACTATTGTTGTTGGAAAAGTTGCAATATAAAAAAAAATCTTGTCTCCATCGTGGTGACATCAGAGTACTTGAAGTTGTATATGACAATGGATTGTATGCTAAGAAACTGGTTGATTATGTTGTCTTCCCTCAACGACGAGAAAGCTAATATTGTACTCCCTCCGTCCCAAAATAAGCGACTCAAAAGTGAAAGTTGAGTCACTTTTGAGTCACTTATTTTGGGACGGAGGGAGTATGTTATACTGAAACTGAAAGGCGACCATCTAGAGTTCATATTGTCAGTTTCATAATGTCAATTTAATGTTTGTTTCAGCTCATGTATGCACCAAGAATATGCACTACAATTTTTGGGCCTGCAGTTTATTCAAGGTTCTCAGATGACCTTTTTCATGCATGCACGGAGGATGCGAAGTTTACCTGGGTCAGAGCACTAGATTTTACACCTAACCAATCTTTCGGAAGTGTTCAACTCTCACCCTCATACTTGATGAAGGTGCAACAGTGCCTTATTGTTGCCAGCTTACCTTTGTCACGAGAATTAGGGGAATTGGTAGTATCATTAATGGAATCTGTTGCCCGCAAAAAAAATTTAATGGAATCTGTTGCCCATCGTTGGTTCCCCTTGTTGACTGCCGAGTGGCTGCTCAGCGCCTTTTGAAGTTATTTTAAGTCTCAGTTCTCTTGTTCACATGGGAAGATAGTTGCCAAACATGTTAATGCTGATCTGTTTAAAGCTCTTGAAGATATATACCAGTTCATATTTCAAGGAGGATTTTCGAGAGAATGAGCAAGTTAGAGTAGGAGGCTAGGATCAAAGGGTTAATGGTATCTTGTAGAGGCCTAGGACGGGAAATAAATGAATGAAATACCTCCACCACGTGCAGCACTACCTCCACTAGGAGCACATCACTCAGAAAACAAAATTGCAGCCAAAGTGGGTGCCGTATACCAAGAAAGCATATTTGTGAAACACTTTTCCCAAATTAAATTATTAAATCTTCTCCAATCCCAATAATTCTCCTCTCCCAAATCCACGTCGTGGTGATTCGTCCACATGATAGTCGGATTTGTGTGTTCTACACACAAGTGAGTCGAGGATAGATCAAGAGGAAATCACACGAATTGTCACGGGAGGAATGGGGGGATAGCAATATTATGATCAACTCTCATTTCACTGTCTGCAAAATTACTAGTTTAGTGGGATGTTGCAAAATTGCCCTAACCCTCGCTTCAACATCGGAACAACGGAGGAGAGGTTTTATTTTAGGGAACGGCCGGATAGAGGAAGAGGATGTGGGTTCTATGTAGGGCTGGACGTCCGAGCGAGCTTTTCGGCTCGGCCCGAAGCTCGCTCCAGCTCGGCCCGTTACAGCTCGGCCCGATACAATAAACGAGCGAGCCCAGTTGTGAAAATAGGCCCGATTCCTAACCAAGCCGAGCCGAGTTTCGCCCGGTCCAACTCGGTGGCTCGCTCGAGGCCCAGCCCAGTTCCCATCGGCCATCCTCGTATTAGGGCACGAGCCAATCCCTTCCTCTGTTCGACGCTGCCTCATCCCTCGCCTCGCCGCGCCGCAAAACTCGACCGACGGCGACGGCGGACGCGCCCTTTCCTCACCACCCCGAGCGCAGGCAGACGCGCCTCCCCTGGTTTCTCGCTGAATGTGACGAACAGGTACTCTCTCCTAGTCTCCTTACTTCCCAATCCTAGCAGTAGCTGCGCCGGACGGCAGACGAGACACACGCTCCCTTGCATGGCTGCGCACGCACGCGATAGATGCATGGATGGATATAGGGCTGGATGAATGCTTCTGGCTTGATTGTGTGGAGTGCAGCCATCGTCCTCGTTGCTGCGCCGGATGCCGCCGTCGTCCTGGCCGCGCCGGATGCCGCCGTCATCCTCGCCGCTCCGGACACTGGACGGCTCGCTCTCTCGGCGGCGCACGCGCCGTTGTCGCAGTTCGTCCCTCCTATGGTGCCTCACCAAGCGTCCGCCGCCCCGACGCATGCAAGCACACCCTGCACAGGCTTGCATACTCATTAGCAATGTACAAACGAGCTGCTCGGGCTAGACCGAGCCGGAGGGAAAACGAGCCGAGCCTCCATAAACAGGCTCGTTCAACTAACGAGCCGAGCCGAGCTCGGCTCGCTTTAGGCGAGCCAAAGGCAGGCTCGGGGTGAATTCGGCTCGGCTCGACTCGTGTCCAGCCCTAGTTCTATGTGGCGCACACACGACAACCCACTTAATCCACTTCCAGAAAACACAAGATACGTTGACTTTTAAGTGGACACCGTGGGCAGCCCACGTCCACGTGTAGCCTGAGATATGTATAGCACATGTACATCCACATGTGTATTCTGCTTCATAATTTTACAACACGTACAAATTTGACTTTTTTAGGGAACAAATTTGACTTCCTCGTAAGGCAAAAAAATGTAATTGAAGACTGGCAAGGAGATGAGAGAAGATTTGGACGACGAGGAAAAGGTGAAACATCACGTGAGAGGGGTCTTCAAATATTTGGGGTCTAACAGTCATAACTAACCAGGGGTCATAAATAACCAGGGGCTTTAGTTTCTTCCCACTTTGGCTTTCCTTGGACGCGCACCGTTAGCCATGGACGATAATTCAGCCTCGCTCCCCCCTGCCAATCTCGTCTCATTAATCTCCTTCCAATTCCAACATCACGAGGGACAGTTCCTCCTTGTTCCACCTCCAGATTATCATTTAGACAGCAATCTCCCAAGCACTCACAGGTCCAGAGCGAATCACCTGTGCCGCTAACTCCCCGTCCCTCCAGCCTTCTCAGCGTCGACGATAGAAACCCCGCTAGATTTGGATCAGCGGAGGGACACCGGCGATCACGACGGGGCCAGGAGCGCCGCCCTTGAGATGAATGCCATCGGCTTCGGTGCAGAGATGGTTGTCGCCTCGCTGGGGAGAGGCGCCACCGTCGACGCCTTCGCCCTGGAGGGTGTTGCCTCGGGGACGAACAGCGTCGCGTCAAGGGGAGCGAGGGTGTTACCTCCAAAGGCGTCGCCCCGGGGACGAACGGCGTTGAGTTGGAAGGGAGCGGCGCCCGCGCCGAGGTTAGCGCTCCACCAGAGGCTAGCGCCAAGGCGGCTGTCCCCAACACAGAGCCACCAAGTAAGCATTTTTTCTAGTTATCTTCGCTAGTTCATGTGCTAGATCATTGCTATCTCTTCCAATTTTATGAACTGGATATTTCTGGTTGGTGGAAGAAACTCTCTTGCCATACCTCAGGCGTGCCTTCATCACCTAGTCTTGCCTTTGTTGGAAGGAAAGAAACCACAAGATACTTAGTGATCAGTTTAATTCGGTTGATGTTGTTGCGATGATTAGAGCTGATCTTCAGACGGTGGACTGTCTTTTAGTGAGCGGTAGATCTATGTACATGTTTTCCATCTCATCTTGTTTGAAACACTCGTCTGCTCCAAAGATCTCGACGACTCAGTTCAACACAAAGTGTAATACACAGTTTTGAAAAAGTTTACCTGAACTTCTGACCGTGTACGCCACAGCATACGACCTTGTACAATGCAAGACACTTAGGGAGGTGCTTAGTAAAATAAACCGAGTTCTTCTTTAGCACCAGTGCTTATCTCTATAGGAGGGTGCCTAATTACGCGCCTACCTTGTACAAATAAGCACCAGTGCTTAAGAAAAAAAGGGTTTATTTCTTTAAGCGCCTTGCATTGCACAAGGCCTAAGAAGCACGAGACCACACTGCTCAGGTTTGAATAACACTCATTGCACTAGCTGCAAAATTACTACCAATTCAGTCGGATGTTTCAATCAACTCAATCTGATGTGTGCCTTTTACGAGAGATTTTGATAGGGATTGTTTGCATGGATATGTCCCACAACCTACACAATCAAGTGTTGAGTATGGAGAGCTAGTTAGCTTAAGCCAGTAACTATTAAATGTCCTAGATGGTCGAAGTTTGGTGTCATTAACTCATGATTGTCCAGCTGTCGCGTATTTATTTACAAGCTTAGAGGTCTTACTGAAGAAAACTGAACTTCGAGAAATTCAGATGTTAGGCCATTCACTCTTTGCCAACACCAGAGCCGTCAATAGTAAATCTATGCACGCTCATGCTCCACCGTGGACCGGTAAGCAGTTGTTCACCATGCTAGTTAGCTTAAGCCAACAACTATAGTAGTTCTTAAACATGAGGGGCAAGTGTCTATCTTTCATATATCTATTTGTTCTCAGATCATTACTCAAGGAGGAGTTGCTAATGAAGTTCATCTGGCATTGGATGGTGCCAAACAGGCTTTTTGTGTCAAACAGGTATCGCTAAGTCCAAATTCCATGCCAGATCTGAAGTGTTACAGTGACTGATGATCTATCAAATTCTTATGATCAGCCTCATTTCATTCAGAACAATCTACCAATCATCAAAACTTCAATCATGGCAGTTAAGATTGTCTTCCATGATCTTCTACAGATGGTGCAACAACAAATTTCTAAAGATAATTCAATGATGATCATGATGTGATCTTCTAAAGAAGGTGCAACAACCCATTTCTAAACTCCAATGACGATGATGATTAATGCAGGAAGTAAGGATAGCATGTTAAGGTTTGTGTAACAAACTGCATGTGTCAGTCTTCAACATCCAGCAAGCAAATTCCCCTTCAGAACTCGCATGTGCTAGCTGAACTAGACATAAATCACTGGATATTGACAGTGTCGGGGGCACAGGTAAATGCTTGGGTGGTGAAAACTTAATACAGTGTGATCAGCAATTCTTTTTCCATATGGTGTAAGACCATTGGAATTTCTTCATTAGATATCTGGCAGAGCAAAATTTTCAATGAGAATACAGATGTTTCCAGGACATTAACGAGAAAACTTGGTGAAGATGCTTAACTGATCTCTTCACCCAACACTAACATTAACAAGAAAACTTGGTGAAGATGCTTCTGAAATGTAACAAGCAGCCCAAGAACCAACAAGAAGAGATCAGGAGAGTCACTAGAGTTGTGTTGAAGAAGGATGGGAGCAATGAAGGACAGGACGGGCAACATAGGGATGTACCATGAGCTGCAGGTGAGATGTAGTTATGTGGGCTTCACAACTTGAACACTGCATTGCAGGGCCCTTTCTTCAGCAAGGCCGACCTCCTAGAGATCGCTCCAGACCCTGATGGGCATGAGTGGGAGGTCATGCTCTGCGTCGACACGTGGGCGGGGGGCGGGGGG
>LR738709.1:562613266-562633434 GCA_902687465.1 Secale cereale
CCCCACACCCGGGTATTTGTTGGGGAACGTAGTATTTGAAAAAAAATCCTACGATCACGCAAGATCTATCTGGGACAAGCATAGCAACGAGCGGGGAGAGTGTGTCCACGTACCCTCATAGACCGAAATGGGAAGCATTTAGTAACGCGGTTGATGTAGTCGAACGTCTTCGTGATCCAACCGATCAAGCACCGAATGCACGGCACCCCCGCGATCTGCACACATTCAGCTCGGTGACGTCCCTTGAACTCTTGATCCAGTTGAGGCCGAGGGAGAGTTTGGTCAGCACGACGGCATGGTGACGGTGTTGATGAAGTTACCGATGCAAGGCTTCGCCTAAGCACTGCGACAATATGACCGAGGTGTGTAACAGTGGAGGAGGGCACCGCACACGGCTAAAACAATTGTCAACTTGTGTGTTCTAGGGTGCCCCCTGCCCCCGTATATAAAGGAGCAAGGGGAGGCCGGCCGGCCCCAATAGGTGCGCCCCAAGAGGGGGAGTCCTACTAGGAATATGAATCCAAATTCTAGTAGGAGTCCATCAAGAGGGAGACAGGGAAGGAAGGAGAGGGAGAGGGAGAAGGAAAGGGGGCGCCCCCCCTTCCTAGTCCAATTCGGACCCAAGGGGGAGGGGGTGCGCGGCCTGCCCTAGCCGCCCCTCTCTCTCTCTCTCTCTCTCTCTCTCTCTCTCCACTAAGGCCCATGTGGCCCATTAGTTCCCCCGGGGGGTTCTGGTAACCCTCCAGCACTCCGGTTTTATCCGAAACTTCTCCAGAACACACTACTAGGGAAAAGCCTAGCAGAAGCGCGGGTTCTAGGTATATTAGTAGCGCGGGGACCGGCGCTACTAATAAGGCGCTACAGCTAACCCTTAGCAGCAGCGTGCTTCGTGCAAGCTCGCTACTGCTAATAGCTCTAGCGCGCTTTGGCTGGACGCGCTACTGCTACTGTCACGCTGCTGCTAACTTTTCTCTACTCGCTACTGCTAATTTTAGTAGTTTTTGTTTTTTTTTCTGTATATTTGTTTTGTATTTGAACATGCTTTATACAAAATCTTTAGCAGATACAAATGTCATCATGATACACATACAAATGGCTGCGAGGCCACAAATGTAATCATAGCATATACATACAAATAGTCTCATCATAATCATCATTCAACACAAAGTGGTATCTCGTCATCATCTCGAAAATAGCGATACATGCAAGTCTCGAATACTTGCAACTGCAACGTCATCCATCTAAACAATGGTATACACGAGAAGAGCTATTACTATGAGTGAGAGCGAAACTATGCAGTACATGAGGCGACGGTTACGAGTCCTCTCTCGCGCTAGCGTGAACCTCAAGTAACTAGCTTCTCCTTCTTGTCTGCTTTTGAAGCCTTTATGGCTGGTGCCCGAGACCCCATTCACTTGCGCCTGACACTTAGGTCGCTCGTTGTACACCCCCGGAACCTTCCCTTTGTACACGACATAGCACTGCCATCTCGCCATCAAGAAACTAGGTACCTGTTAGAGATGCATCTTCATCAAGAGGATGTACAATCATATGCAACAAAATATACTAGAGCAACACGAAAAAGAAAGGGTTATCAACTAGATGCAACATACAGTATGCAAACTAAATAACTAGAGGTACGCAGGTCATCGTACACAAACTAACAAAGTAGCGTTACGCAAGTTCGGCAGGGAACGTGGACATCACAATGTTTCATCGCTACAGAAAGTATACAAGTTCAACCGACACATAACATCATCATCGGCATCGTAAATCACTACAAGTACCATCCTTCCATATCATCGAGGATGGACCCTAGCTTCTTGAACTAAGTGAGGTATAGACGTTGCATGCCTATGCAAGTTCGAACGTCAGCTCGCGATATAGGGCCCTGGTGGAACATCCCCTTCTCATCGACGACTTCTTTTATGATGATCGTCGCAATGTCTCTTTGGATGTCAAAGAAGTCATCTCTAAGTTTATAATCCACTTCTCCATGAGATTCTAGCCACTTGCGGATATGATCATCATTTCTGCTTGTCATGCGAAGGTTTTGGTGATCTGTGCTGAACTCAATCATGAGATGGATGATGTAGAATCCATCCTTCTTGCTTGGTTTTGGGACATGGATGCAGCAGAAGTTAGTTTTATGCGCGAAACCCATCTTCTTGTTCCTTTGTTTCCTAATCTGCATGTGGCCACCTCTAATGCTGAAACCTTGGAGAGCATCATCTAGAATATTCATTATGTGGGTGTAGTCCTTTTTCTCGTAGTCTCTGGAAGGGTCGAAATACACGGCGTGGGAGACTCGCGGGTAAAGATCGATAAGGACGGCGCGCTCGTTGCTGCGGGGAAAAGACACCTCAAATTATTCTCCATATGAGCGAAGGAATGATTGAAATGTACGAAAGGGTTGTCCGGAACTGACTTACTTTGGATGATAAGGCAGGAGGACAATTTCCTGGTCCTTATTCTGTACCATGAAGTTTTGGAGGTAGTCCCTAGAAGTTTCATGCTCAAAGCCACCAAGACTCAAGAAAGACTTGTGCATGTAGTACGGATCCGCCACACAGATTTGCGAGACTTCTTCTCTCTTCATGACAGAACTCATATGTAGCGCAATGATACGTCTCCAACGTATCTATAATTTTTTATTGTTCCATGCTATTATTTATGAAGTCTTGGATGTTTAATGGGCTTTATCATTCACTTTTATATCATTTTTGGGACTAACCTACTAACCCAAAAGCCCAGTCCAGATTGCTGTTTTTTGCCTATTTCAGGGTTTTGCAGAAAAGGAATATCAAACGGAGTCCAAACGGAATGAAACCTTCGCGAGAGATATTTTTGGAGAAAATCACGCACGGGAAACTTCAGGAACAAGTCAGGGGACAGAAGGGCTGCCCTCGAGGGTGGGGGGCGCGCCCCCTGCCTCGAGGCTGGCCCGTGTGGCCCCCGGTGCCCTCCTTCTTCCTATATATACCTACGTACCCCAAAAACTCCATACGCAGAGAGAAAACCCTAATTCCACCGCCGTAGCTTCTGTTCCCGTGGAGATCCTGATACGTCTCCAACGTATCTAAATTTTTTGATTGTTCCATGCTATTATTTATGAAGTCTTGGATGTTTAATGGGCTTTATCTTTCACTTTTATATTGTTTTTGGGACTAACCTACTAACCCAAAGGCCCAGTCCAGATTGCTGCTTTTTTGCCTATTTTAGGGTTTTGCAGAAAAGGAATATCAAACTGAATCCAAACGGAATGAAACCTTCGCGAAAGATATTTTTTGAGAAAATCACAATCGGGAAACTTCAGGACCAAGTCAGGGGACAGAGGGCCTGCCCTCGAGGGTGGGGGGCGCGCCCCGTGCCTCGAGGCTGGCCCGTGTGGCCCCCGGTGCCCTCATTCTTCCTATATATACCTACGTACTCCAGAAAGTCCATACACAAAGAGAAAACTCTAATTCCACCGCCGTAGCTTCTGTTCCCGTGGAGATCCCATCTTGGAGCCTGTTCCGGGAGGGGGATCCATCACGGAGGCCTTCATCATCATCATCATCGCCCTCACCATGAGTTGTGAGTAGTTTACCATAAGCCTTCTGGTCCATAGCTAGTATCTAGATGGCTTCTTCTCTCTCTCTGGATCTCAATACAAAGTTCTCCTCGGTCTTCGAGGAGATCTATTCGATGTAATCTCTTTTTGCGGTGTGTTTGTCGAGATCCGATGAATTGTGAGTTTATGATCAAGGTTATCTATGAAAGATATTTGGTTCTTCTCTGAAATTTTTATGTGTGCTCATAATACCCTTGCAAGTCTCTTCGAATTATTGGTTTGGTTTGGCCTACTAGATCTATAGTTCTTGCAATGGGAGAAGTGATTGGCTTTGGGTTCAAACTTGCGGTGGCCTTTCCCAGTGACAGTAGGGGCAAGAAGGCACGCATTGTATTGTTGCCATCGAGGATAAAAAGATGGGGTTTTCATCATATTGCTTGATTTTATCCCTCTACATCATGTCATCTTTCTTAAGGCATTACTCTGTTCATATGAACTCAATACACTAGATGCATGCTGGATAGCGGTCGATGTGTGGAGTAATAGTAGTAGATGCAGGCAGGAGTCGGTCTACTTGTCTCGGACGTGATGCCTATATACAATGATCATGCCTAGATAGTCTCATAATTATTCTCTTTTCTATGATTTGCTCGACATTAATTTGTTTACCCGCCGTAGAATATCGCTATCATGAGAGAAGCCTCTAGAGAAAACTATGGCCCCCGGGTCTATTCTCAACATATCAATCTACATCTACTTTACTTTTCTTGCTTTTATTTTCTATTTTATTAAACCAAAAATACCAAAAATATAATTATCATCTCTATCAGATCTCACTCTCGTAAGTGACCATAAAGTGATTGACAACCCCTTATCGTGTTGGCTGCGAAGTTCTTATTTGTTTGTGCAGGTGCGAGGGACTAGCGCGTGGTCTCCTACTGGATTGATACCTTGGTTCTCAAAAACCGAGGGAAATACTTACGCTACTGTGCTGCATCTCCCTTTCCTCTTCGAGGGAATACAACGCAAACTCAAGAGGTAGCAGATCCCATCTTGGAGCCTGTTCCGGGAGGGGGATCCATCACGGAGGCCTTCATCATCATCATCATCGCCCTCACCATGAGTTGTGAGTAGTTTACCTCAGACCTTCGGGTCCGTAGCTAGTATCTAGATGGCTTCTTCTCTCTCTTTGGATCTCAATACAAAGTTCTCCTCGGTCTTCGAGGAGATCAATTCGATGTAATCTCTTTTTGCGGTGTGTTTGTCGAGATCCGATGAATTGTGAGTTTATGATCAAGGTTAACTATGAAAGATATTTGGTTCTTCTCTGAAATTTTTATGTGTGCTCATAATATCCTTGCAAGTATCTTCGAATTATTGGTTTGGTTTGGCCTACTAGATCTATAGTTCTTGTAATGGGAGAAGTGCTTGGCTTTGGGTTCAATCTTGCGGTGTCCTTTCCCAGTGACAGTAGGGGCAGCAAGGCACGTATTGTATTGTTGCCATCGAGGATAAAAAGATGGGGTTTACATCATATTGCTTGGGTTTATCCCTCTACATCATGTCATCATGCTTAAGGCGTTATTCTGTTCGTATGAACTCAATACACTAGATGCATGCTGGATAGCAGTCGATGTGTGGAGTAATAGTAGTAGATGCAGGCAGGAGTCTGTATACTTGTCTCGGACGTGATGCCTATATACAATGATCATGCCTAGATAGTCTCATAATTATTCGCTTTTCTATCAATTGCTCGACAGTAATTTGTTTACCCGCCGTAGAATATCGCTATCATGAGAGAAGCCACTAGAGAAAACTATGGCCCCCGGGTCTATTCTCAACATATCAATCTACATCTACTTTACTTTTACCGCTTTTATTTGCTGTTTTATTAAACCAAAAATACCAAAAATATAATTATCATATCTATCAGATCTCACTCTCGTAAGTGACCGTAAAGGGATTGACAACCCCTTATCGCATTGGCTGCGAAGTTCTTATTTGTTTGTGCAGGTGCGAGGGACTCGCGCGTGGTCTCCTACTGGATTGATACCTTGGTTCTCAAAAACGGAGGGAAATACTTACGCTACTGTGCTGCATCTCCCTTTCCTCTTTGAGGGAATACAACGCAAGCTTAAGAGGTAGCGCGCAAAAAGGTGGACGATTGTAAAATTGAGCCGCCTTGTCAGAAACATCTCAAAGATATGGTCAAACCGCAGGAAGAACACCTCCGCGGGCCGTGTGTCGACGTAGCACTTCCCCTCAGGCACACGAGCCGCGTATGTCGGATATCCTGGATCCTTCGAGGCTATTAGGCTTTTCTCACTCGACAACACATGGTCGTGCAGTCTCCTGAGATCCCCTGATAGTGCCACCAGCGGTTTCGGCGGTAGCATCGGCTCGCCCGTGAGATGGAACATGGCCGCACCTTTCACGGGTACATGCTCTTCAGAATCCATCGTTGAGCCTGTGTTGAGGCGGCATCTCCAGGCGTTTGCCGAAATGAGAAATCTATGTTTGCCGGAATGTCGTTTCCCAGCAACTCGCAGCACTATATATGCCTACTGTCTAGCACAAATCATGCCAAAATTCGCGGAAAATTTCGGCATGACCTTTGCTAAAAAAATGGACATATCAAGCGCCTGAAATTCACCGGAACGGAAATGAATCAAATCCCGGCGTAACATAGGCCACTCGGATCATTTACCCTGCACATAATCATCATGTCCAAATGACATATGTCCAAATTCCAAATATGACATGTCCAAAACATCACATGTTCACATATCACATGTCCACTTCAAATTTTCTTATAAAAGGAAGAAAAATATAGAACTTGAAGAAAAAATCTAGCTAAATTCATAACTAAATATATAACCTAATTAACCGTCTACCCTAACTAAAACCTAAGTGAATTAACCAAAAAACCTAGCTACCATAGAGAGGAGGATCGGTGGGGGGCTTACAGAGGGAGGGGTCGGGGTCGGGGTCGAGCACCGGGGCCAGAGCCGGGGCCGGAGCCGGGGTCGGCGTTGGGGCCGTGGGCGAGCGCCTGGGCCGGAGCCGGGGTTGGGGTCGCTCAGGGTCAGGGTCGGGGGCGAGCGCAGAGGCGCAGCGAGGGCAGGGCTCCGGCGGCGCGACGGGGAAAAGAGGCGGGATAAAGAGAGGAGTGGGAATTTTGGGGCTTAAGTGGGCATAGCAGTGGCGTGTTTAGGAAAAAACGCGCTATAGCTACTCCAGGTAGCTATAGCGGTTTCGTGTAGAAACCGCTACTGCTATCTTGACTAGCAGTAGCTCGTTTCTCACAAAAGCGCTGCTGCTATAACCAGTACAACAATTTTTCTGTTTGTTTCCTTCTATTTCCTTTTCCTTTATTTTCTCTCACTTTTTTCCGAGAGCAATGAACGAAGGGAAGGCGATATATATTACATCATTTGACGGTTAAATATGTATGCAAAATAGGAACATATATATTACATCATTGGACCCATGCATAATAATGGCTAAGTGTGTATACAAAATAGGAACATACATACATATATATATATATAGGGTGGGTCTATTCTCATAACACCCCTTAAGACCTTATTCTCCTAACAAAAAAGCTTATTCTCATAACACCCCCTCCCATCCCCACCTCCTTGCGCGCCAGCGCCACTGCGGCCGGCGCCGTCCCCCTCCCCTCCCAGCCTCCTTGCGCGGCAGTGCCCTGCGGCCGGCGGCGACCCCTTCCCCTCCCAGCCTCCTTGCACGGCAGCGCCCTGCAGCCGGCGGCGACCCCCTCCCCTCCCAGCCTCCTTCCGCGGCGCGCCACTCCCCTCCCCTCCCCGCCTTCTAGTGCAGAGTGCGCGTGGAGCGGCCGGCGATGCAGTCCCTCGACGAGGCTTCTTCCGCGGCGGCGGTTAGTAAGCGACGTCGCCCCTCACCTTGGCCCCAACACCACCGAATTGATCTAGGTGCGCCGCAGCCTCGATTTAGCGCCCCGTTAGCTACACCCCTACCACACATCCGAGCATATGCCCTGGGAGATCCGCTGCCGTTGACCCAGCTGAAGCATCCAGCCTCGGTTATGCATGGCAGGGGGAAGAGAACTGCAAGGATGCCTTCTCCATCGCAGTCGTCGTGGATGCGAACTGCAATGGTGCCCATCCAGCCTTCTCCCGCGACAATGGCAAAAGTTGAAAAAGCCCATGAGTTCCTGTAGCGAAGATGGAATGCACGCCTATAGCAGGCCGAGCTGCATCTGCAGAAGGAGAGAACTGCAGATAATGTAAGAAAATCACATACCCAACCCCCCACATCCAGTTTGCAGTGCCCTTTTTATCACCATGCAGTGCCCTCTTGCGTCAACTACAGTCCCATGTATCTCCCAGTAAAAGCAGAAAAGATAGTTCAAAAAAATGAGAATGCGCTATGGCTGAACAATGCAGTCCACCATGGCTTACATATGTAGAGCGCTATGGATTAAAACTGAAGTGCATTGTTTCTTCATGTTAACTCCCAGTGCCCCTGCTATAGAATGAAAAATTGAAGTGCAATTTCTCCAGTTGCATATATAATGATATATAGTACAAAGATGCAGTTCATTTCACTGTTGGCATGCATAAAAGCTTTGGCTTAATAATGTGCATGAAATTACTATGCCTCCAAACCAGAAGATACCTCGATTGCTTCACAACCCAAAGCCCCTGAACTGCATTGGAAGAGAAGAGTGGGAGATGGCTGGATGGATAACACCTGAAATACCTAGGGGTTTCTTTAACACAACAAACAGAACTGCGTACTCGGTGGAGGAAGATGTAGAGGATAAAGATGAAAACAGTGTACCAAACATCATTCGAGATGGAGAAGGCATTGAAGCAAAAAGCGCGCAAGATGAGGAGGACGACGACGATCTGGTCTTCATGGGGGAGCATGCGCAGAAAGATGATGAGGAGGATGATGATGAAGAGCAAATCATAACAGTTATGCAGCCAAGGTACACGCGTGTCTTTGAAACATTTGGCCAGCAGATCAGAACGGGTGATATAGCACCTCCACAAGCCAATGTTGAAACCCAGCAAGTTCGGCAAGTTCATGAGCAAACGATTCGTCGACGAAGAGACTGTGGAATTCCACCCAGGCCGCTAACTGCGCACCAAAATAATCGGAAGCAGAATCAAGGAGAGCCACAAGCAACCAAAAAAGTAAAGTTCTCAACACTTCTGCCTCCTCGCGATCCTAAATTACACAGATCTGTTGTCACTCCTCCATGCCCAATAAACATCGGTGAGCTGCAAACACCGTTACAAAAAAACAGTACACGCATGTAAGCTTCCTTGCCTAACTACTGCAGTTCACTTACGCATTCTTTCAACTTGTGCATTCTCATTAAAAAAACATTCCATATTGTGTGCGCAGAATGAGAACATGCTCCAAGAACTTGTGCCTATGAAAGGTATGCAATTCACATCATACGATGCGACGCGAGACTTCTACAACACGTATGCGAGGCATGCAGGCTTCGGCACACGCAAAAACGGCGGATACAGAACAAACAGATACGTAGTGTGCTCAAAGGAAGGCAGAAGCAAGGAAACTGTCTCAGATTATGACAGAAAGCAAGAGAAAACATCAAAGAGGACTGGCTGCAAGGCGAGAATGAGATTGAAAAAAATCAAGGATGTGGTTGTGATAGCAGAGATTGAGCTCAATCACAACCACAAGATGATTGACAGCCCGGCTATGCTTCTGCACAGGCACTCGCATAAGACGGATGATCCGTTACTTGATAAACTAGTGAAGGAAATGCAGAGCGACAACCTGACGCACACACAGATGATGTCAACCCTGTCAAGAATGTCAGGAGGGCTGCACTTTACAGGGCGCACTAGCCGTGACTGGGTGAACAGGTACGTTCACTAAACAAAAAACGATATCTCGTCTATTTCATGCAGTTCGCTTGTGCATTTCTGTATGTCTCTAATGCTGCAAGTATATTATTATTTCGAACTGCAGGAAGCACCAATTCGCGAGGTATGAAACAGAAGACGATGTGAAGAAACTCCTGGCTTTCTTTGAGAAAATGCAGCAAATAAACCCGGAGTTCTTCTATGATTACGACAAAGATGTCGATAACCGTGTGCGAAACATATTCTGGGCGAACGCGAGCTGCCGGGGATCGTACGAAGATTTTGGAGATTGTGTCACATTTGACATGACCTACAAGACCAACAAGTTCCACATGCCTCTGGCCGTCTTCGTTGGAGTCAACCACCACCTCCAAAGTACAATATTTGCTGTGGCTCTCATGAGAGACGAAACAATACCGACTTTCGAGTGGGTGTTCCGGACGTTCTTGCGTTGCATGAACAACAAGCGGCCAATCTACATACTTACAGGTATGCTAAAAAAGAATGGGTATAAATAACACTTCAGTTCACTGCCAAGTTTTGTAGTCCATTTCTTCCATCCAACGAAAAAATCAGCCTAAGCAGAAAAAAGATATGCAGTTCTCTCAATAACTCACTGCTTGGTTTTTTTCAAAATCATGCAGATCAATGCCCCTCCATGGATGCCGCGATAAAAAGTATGCTAATAGGCACGCTGCACAAGTTATGCCATTGGCATATACTGAAAAAAATACAAGGATCACCTGTCCTTGTTGTACAAAGCGTATGAGACATTCAAAGATGAGCTGACCTCAATTCTCAACCACCTGCTAGTGCCATCAGAGTTTGAACGCGCTTGGCATGAGCTCATGGAGAAGTATAACCTGCAAAATGATGAAATTATGAAGGCGCTCTGGACAGACCGAAAAGAATGGATATCAGCTTACTACAAGGAGGTGTTCTGTGCACGGATGACGTCGACACAGAGAAGTGAAAGCATGAACCGGATCTTGAAGAGGAACTTTGTCAAGGAAAGACATGACCTACACATCTTTGCTCGCAGGTGGATAGGTGCATCCAGACAAGGAAGGGCGTCGAGCACGCGGAGACCATAGCTAACGAGGTATATAACCAGAGTAAAGTTTTTAAGCTGGATGAGCAATTAATAAAACACTACTCGCTTTCTTGATTTTTGCTGTGAAAAACAACTACTTAACTGGTTTTATTTGTTTCACAGACGGAAATAAAGACTACTACTCAGTTTTGTTTCGAGGTTCAGCTCTCCAAGATTTACACAGGGCGGTCTTTGCTGACTTCAAGCAAACGCACTACCGCAGCACTGAATTCAGATCAGAGCAGTCCACTGACAACCCGACGAAATATTTGGTGCGCCACTACAACCAGTCTTATGATTTTGATTGGGCAAGGCACGAGTTCAAGGTAGTTGCTGATGTGACGAACGGTATCTACGAATGCGAATGCAAGCTGTGGAAAACACAGGTCAGTGAGACAAGAAACAAAAAATAAGCACACAAAAAACATAATGAAGTTCATTTACTGCTGGTAGCCAAAAATAGATGAAAAACAAAAAAAAAATCCTTAGTGAAGTTCACAAGAACAGAAAAACCAGGACGTATTTATAATGCAGTTCACAAACAAAAATTGAAATGTTGCATATTTATGTGAAGTTTGCTGACACTAACAACCGAAAAATTCTTTTGCTGCAGGCCTGTTCTGCGTGCACATCATTTGCATCTTGGATCAGCTGCGGGTGGACAAGATAACTGAAGAGTACATATTGAAGAGATACACACGGAACGCGCGCCAAAATGCAACTTTTGACCGCAGAGACTATGAGAAAACTGCTCCAGATGGGAGTTCGATGTTCTGCCGTAGGAGACTACTTGCAGAAACAGCGATGGACCTGGCAAACAGGGGTGTCAGATCGGATAGAGGGTACAACAGAGCTTTAGCTGGGATGAGAGAACTCATACAAGAAGTCGACATACTAAACGAAGAAGAAGAAGCAGAGAACATCAGGGATGCGTGGAGTGAAGAACAAGGAGAGGAGTGCGAACATGCCGCTGATGATGCAGCTCATAATATGGATGACACAATTCTTCCCCCACCTGTTTCAAACACAAAAGGGAGAAAGAAAGAGAGCAAATCAGCCAATAAAAAAGCTGCAGCAAAAGAAAAAAGTCCTGAAAAATTAGCAGGCCTGAGGCAGAACTGGACAGCAAAGGAAGACCACTGGGGGTATGATACATCCAAAACGTATCTATAATTTCTGCTTGCTCCATGCCACTTTTGGGTGATATTGCTATGATATTCATACACTTCCATACACATTTGATCATATTTGGAATAACTTACTAATCCAGTGCACCCCAGTGCCAGTTTCTGTTTTCGGCTGTTTTTGTATTTCAGGTTTTCACGTTTCGAGAACTGGCCAGAAAAATCCAGAAAAAATATATAAAAAATCAGCGTATCGGGAACGACACTGCTTCCGAAGGGGAGCCTGGGGAGGGGGGGGGCACAGGGGCCCCAGGCGCCCTGTGGGCGCGCCCCCCTGGGCCGCGCCGGGGGGGGGCGCCTCGGCCCCCCGAGATCCCCCCCGGTGCCCTACTTTGGAAGATATTTAAAGGGTCCCCCGTAACCCTTGAAACATGACTTCTTTTCGCGATCCCATCTCTGTTCCGCCGCCGCCGCCGCTTCGAAGATCGGGAGCACCAGGAGAACTCTTCCCGGCACCCTGCTGGAGGGGAGGATCACCACCGGGAGCTTCTCCACCACCATGGACGCCTCCCGGATGACTCGTGAGTAGTCTCCCTTGGACCATGGGTCCATGACCAGTAGCTATGTGATGTTCTCCTCCCGTTCTTGTGCTTCACTAATTAGTTCTCGTGAGCTGCCCTACATGATCGAGGCACCTATGTAATCCTTGTGTTGTTGCTATGTTGAGTTTGCTGGGATCCGATGGATTATGAGATTATGTTCAGATTGATCTTGAGTAATATATTTGATTCACCTCTTTTATATTTTAGTTCATAAGTAATTCTTGCATGTTCTCCGTTGTTATTTATTGCTTTGGCCAAGTAGTAGGTAGTGACTCCAAGAGGGAACGTTATGCTCGATTGTGGGTTCATGCCCCTCGATGACTAGCTTGAGTGACAGAAACATGAGTCTAGGGGATGTGCTGTTGCCACAAGGGGGAAAACAACTGTGCTTGTGCCCGCGGGTGCAAGGATTGTTTACTTTACGCAAAGTTCTTTTAATGCAGTTGTCTGTTGCATTGAGTCTACACTATGGGTGGGACTCGCAACTTAATACCAGCGAGATGTTCTGGATAGATATCTCAAGGTGGATGATTAGTAGTAGATGCAGATGGATTTCGGTCTACTTACTTTGGCGTACCGCCCATGCTTTGAACCACAACCTTTCTTGCAATGTAGTCAGCATTGGTTTGCGTTCGTGGTCCTGTCAATTGCACAGCTGTAATTTGTTACCTCACATAGCTGTTTTATCGTCTTTTGGGAGAGAGACATCACTAGTGAACATCATGAGACTCCGGTCCATATTACTATCATTGATCACATACACTATTTACTTTTCGCTATTTTACTTACTATTGCAAATTACTATCTATCACTACTATCATATTGCTTTTAACCCTTTGTGAACTACAAGGCCGGAGAGATTGACAACCTCTCTGTACTCGTTGGGAGCAAAGTTATTTGTATCTGTGTGCAGGTCCACGTTGATTGCTAATTGCGCCGTTAGCAGTTGACACCTACCTGTTGAACCTAGGAGTCTCTTGGGATTCGATCCTTGGCATCTTTGCTAGGGGAAAACACTTCTACTTACTGCATCTTACACCTTCCACTTGGGGTAATCCAACAAGGGGTTCGAGGCCTGTCAGGGTAAGGATGTGCAAATCATGCAATAAGATTGCGGGACACAACTCAAGAACATGTAAGGAGAGGCTGAAAAAAATCCAGGCTGAAAATGCCGCCACAGATCACCAAGCTGACCAACAATATGATATGACAAAGAGAAGACTATGTAGCATCTGCAACAAGAGAGAGAAGCATAACGCGAGAACTTGTCCAAATAGAACAGAAGAAAAAGATGAAGAAGATGACGAAGAAGATGCTGACAGAGTAGAGAACGAGGAAGAGAGCGAAGCTGATGTAACTAAAGAGGAAGATGAGGAAGTGCTAGGTGGCTTCTCACCCCTCTTTGGTTACCCCAAGTGGAAGGTTTGAGATGCAGTGTAGCAGAAGTTTTCCCTTGGCAATACCAAGGATCGTTTTCCCTGAGACTCCCAGTTTCAACAAGAAGGTGTCAACTGCTAACGGCGCCAGATATTAGCAATCAACGTGGACCTGCACACAGATACAAATAACTTTGCTCCCAACGAGTACAGAGAGGTTGTCAATCCCTCCGGCCTTGTAGTTTACAAAGGATCAAACACAAGTGATAATAGTGATAGGTATAATTGCAATAGTAAGTAAAATGCGGAAAAGTAAATTGCGGATGTGATCAATGATGGTAATATGGGACGGAGTCTCATGATGTTCACTAGTGATGTCTCTCTCCCAAAAGACGATAAAACTGCTATGTGAGGTAAACGAATTACAGCTGGGAAATTGACAGGACCATGTGCGCAAACCAATGCTGACTACATTGCAAGAAAGGTTGAGGTTCAAAGCATGGGCGGTACGCCGAGGTAAGTAGACCGAAATCCATCTGCATCTACTACTAATCATCCACCTTGAGATATCTATCCAGAACATGTCGCTGGTATTAAGTTGCGAGTCCCACCCATAGTGTAAACTCAAAGCAACAGACAACTGCATTAAAAGAACTTTGCGTAAAGTAAACAATCCTTGCACCCGCGGGCACAGGCACCATTGTTTTCCCCCTTCTGGCAACATCACATCCCCTAGACTCATGTTTCTGTCACTCAAGCTAGTCATCGAGGGGCATGAACCCACAATCAAGCATAACGTTCCCTATTGGAGTCACTACCTACTACTTGGCCAAAGCAATAAGTAACAACGGAGAACATGCAAGAATTACTTACGAACATAAATATAAAAGAGGTGAATCAAATATATTACTCAAACACAATCTGAACATAATCTCATAATCCATCGGATCCCAGCAAACTCATCATAGCAACAGCATAAGGATTACATATGTGCCTCGATCATGTAGGGCAGCTCACGAGGACTAATTAGTGAAGCACAAGAACGGGAGGAGAACATCACATAGCTACTGGTCATGGACCCATGGTCCAAGGGAGACTACTCACAACTCATCCGGGAGGCGTCCATGGTGGTGGAGAAGCTCCCGGTGGTGATCCTCCCCTCCGGCAGGGTGCTGGGAAGAGTTCTCCTGGTGCTCCCGATCTTGGAAGCGGCGGCGGCGGTGGAATAGAGATGAGATCGCGAAAAAGAGTTCCCGTCTCGAGGGTTTCGGGAGACGCTTTAAATATATGCCAAAGGGGGGCATCAGCGGAGCCTCGGGGGGCCCAGGCACCCCCTCGGCGCGGCCCAGGGGGGGGGGGGCGCCGCCAGGGCGCCTGGAGCCCTGGTGCCCCCCCCCCCGGCTGTACTTCGGGCGCACGGTAGCTTCTGGAATGCTGATTTTTTATATAATTTTTCTGGATTTTTCCTGGCAGTTCTCGTAATGTGAAAACCTGAAATACAAAAACAGCCGAAAACAGAAACTGGCACTGGGGTGCACTGAGTTAATAGGTTAGTCCAAATATGATCAAAAGTGTATGGAAGTGTATAAATATCATAGCAATATCACCCAAAAGAGGCATGGAGCAAGCAGAAATTATAGATACGTTTTGGACGTATCAACATCCCGAAGCTTAATTCCTGCTCGTCCTCGAGTAGGTAAATGATAACAAGAATAATTTCTGAGGTGACATGCTATTAACCATATAGGACTTTTTCATAGTCATATGACAAAAGCTTACTGAGACAATGAAGCTGTAGTAATTAAGTTGCCTCATGAGAAAATCACAAAGGACTGAAAGTTTTACAATATGATATTGAAACATCAAATAGATTTGTAATGAACATGGTGTGCAAATATGATAAAGTGATATCTAGCTTGCCCCCTTTAGTGAAGCAAAACATAAATGCAGGGGCACCTCCAAGGTTTAAGTGATGACTAGATACAATGATTTCAGAATAAACGATATCACAATCATGCAAAAGACAATGCTACTTTGGGACAATGCACATTACACTCAGAATGATAATCATGCTCTCAGTAGTTGGTGCTTTAAAAAGAAGGTGGAGACTCTCGAACCGTGGCTTTTGTTGGCAAGGTTGAAAACCCGTAATCGGAAACAAAGACAAAACATGTACCAGAGCTCTTGGTTTTAAAACAGAGGTAATAATTTATTTTTAGATCATGCATGTTTCGTCAACGAATGCTAGCAGATAACTCAATCACTTCTTGAGATGGACAAGTTTCGAGGAACGGCTCCCGAATGAGGACGATCACATCCTCTTAATCTCCTTTGTTTATCACTGCCAAAGTTTTCTGATTTCTCATGAACAAAGCGTGAAGGAGGGTTTGTTTGTTATATTATCTTTTTGAGCCGGGCGCACTCAATGCCAGTTCCTTCTCGTATTATGGGTTTGCACATTATACATGCAATCCCGGGGTGAAGCTTGTCCAACTTAAAAAGATCATGAATTAACTACTACTTCCTCATGGACTTACAACAGAGGCACAAAATAAGAATGCTTTTTCTTTGAATAATTTCGAGATGGCACATGCAAGTCTCCGTTAGGAATGGCAGGTAAATACCATGTAGGAAGGTATGGTGGACTCATATGGCATAACTGGTTTAAAGGAATGTGAATGCACAAGCAGTCAGTCCACTTAGTACAGGTGGAGGTTAGCAAAAGACTGGGAGCGACCAACTAAGAGAGCAATGACGGTCATAATCATGCAGAGCGACAAAGCAACATTGAATCAGGCATGGAAGTTATATCGCTACTCAAAAACAAAAGATCATCAAGGCTTGACAGACTTTCTTTACAGTCTTAAATATGCGTGAGCATACGCCAAGTCAATCAAAATAAATTCTTGAAGGAAGATATTACTAAACCATACCACATCATAGGCAAACAAATCATGTTGGTACTCCAATAACACATTGGGAATCCCCCAGCTATTTGAGACTAACCATAAGAAAACATGAACTACTAAGCGCCATTATGCACATAGCATCTTTATCATAGACATATCAACCAATGCAATGGAAGCAAACTCTCTTAATAAGATAAGCATGATAACTAAAGAGAGTTCAAGCAACCAACTAAACAAAAGCTCTTTGAAAAGATAAGCATGAAAACTGAGAGCTGAACATGATAGTAGCTATTAAAAGACAAAGAACACACACAGCAAAGATAGACATGAAAATTCTATGTTATGTTCTAGGTAGAAGTGGAGCGTGTTTCTCTCCCACATAAAGAAAGTTGAGTTCCGACTCGTTATGAAAAGCTAAAGAAAATTAAAAGCAAGACGCTCCAAGCATAGCACATAACACATGAAGTGATTAAAATATAGTGGAACGAAAGACGAACTGATAATGTTGATGGAGAAGGGGATGCACGGGGGCATCCCCAAGCTTAGACGCTTGAGTCTCCTTGAATATTTCTTGGGGGTGCACGGGGGCGTCCCCAAGCTTGAGCGTTTGACACTCCTGAATCTTTTTATCATCTTCCCTCGCACACTTGAAAACTCCCTTCATACATAACTCATCATAATCTGATTAGCGAGGTTAGTACCCATAATAAAATAATTGTACCTTGCTGGAAATAAGGATATTCTTGAAGGTCTACTGTTTCTCAAGATTGCCAAAAGGTTTTTGCAAAGAAAAAGCAAGCTCTAGGTTTGCAAAATGAAGGAAAGGCAAAACAGGACAGAATCTGTGAAAAACAGAACAACAGGTAGTAAATGATTTGTTCGGGGCACTTCTGCAACTCTAATAAAAAAACTCAGAACAGACGCACGAAAGAAAATTATATAGAGCACGTTGTCGAAACAATTCAGACCAAAAAGATGATCTGGTGATTTTATAAGAATTTTTCTATCCAAGGACAGAATCTGTTTCCTGGACAGCACGTCACAACTTTTGAACTTTCTAGCAATCAGAGGCTATACTTGGCACAAAATTGAAAAGCAAAGATACAATGATGATGCTACTGTAGTAAACAACATCAAGACACAACAAAAGCAAAATAAAATTTTTATTCATGTGGGCTGCCTCCTAAAAGCGCTTTCTTTTATGCCTTTAAGCTAGGCATAATGCATAGAGGAATCAATAACCATCATAATAATCGGAGCTATAAATTGCTTCAAATGGTTCCTCAACAAGTTCACTCTTGTTCCTTCTAGGAAAGGGGTACACACCTTTTGCCTTTCCGCGCAAGCGGATTTGTCCCTTACCTATATCAATGAAGCCTTTTACTGCTCGGAGGAAGTCCCTTCCAAGCACTATATTTCCTTGGTTTGGCTCCATGATGAAGAAATCAATCATTGCAACCCCTTTAAGGAATTTAACTGGCACGTCTTTTATTCTTCCCCGGATTTCAGAAATATCTCCATTAGTGTGTTCATGATATGATGGTAATCTATCCATGTTAAATTTTAAAGAATCATGAACAATTTTTGGCATAGTAGAAACCATAGATCCAATATCACAATAAGCAAGGAAGTCTTGATTAGAGATGCTAATCCTAACAAAAGGCTCCCAATCATTGTCTATTTCCAAAATGTCTTTCTTATTGGGTTTAGGTTTCTCTACCTTCATCAAGTCTAGAGCATCCATTCTCTTTTCAATAGTAGCAAGTCTATCTATGACAGTATCAAAGTTATGATCATAAACAAAGTAACTAGATAGACCATGTATAATTTCAAGAGCTCTAGCTTCATCACACTCTAGGAAATCTCCCTCGGCTATAATATCAAGAGAGTGTTTACACCATTTGAAAAGACCATGGTAAAAATTTCTAAGCACAATTTTTATAGGTATCCAAGGCATAATTCTCTTATGTGCATCAGAAATTCTGTCCCATGCCTTCTTCATATTTTCTCCATCCCTTTGATGGAAATCTAGAACTTCTGATTCCCTCAAAGCACCAAATCCTAACATGTTTGGCTAAACAGAAAGGACTACTAACAGAAAAGCAAATAATTTTTTTTTGTAAATTTTTGATAAAGGATACTAAAGCAAAAACTGAAAGGTAAACTAACAACACTAAAAGAAAAGGTAAAAGATAGCGTGCAACTCCCCTAACCTGAAGAGTGGAGTCCCCGGCAACGGCGCCAGAAATTGCTTTGCTAGGTGGCTTCTCACCCCTCGTTGGTTATCCCAAGTGGAAGGTTTGAGATGCAGTGTAGCAGAAGTTTTCCCTTGGTAATACCAAGGATCGTTTTCCCTGAGACTCCCAGTTTCAACAAGAAGGTGTCAACTGCTAACGGCGCCAGATATTAGCAATCAACATGGACCTGCATACAGATACAAATAACTTTGCTCCCAACGAGTACAGAGAGGTTGTCAATCCCTCTGGCCTTGTAGTTTACAAAGGATCAAACGTAAGTGATAATAGTGATAGTTATAATTGCAATAGTAAGTAAAATGCGGAAAAGTAAATAGCGGATGTGATCAATGATGGTGATATGAACCGGAGTCTCATGATGTTCACTAGTGATGTCTCTCTCCCAAAAGATGATAAAACTGCTATGTGAGGTAAACGAATTACAGCTGGGCAATTGACATGACCATGTGCGCAAACCAATGCTGACTACATTGCAAGAAAGGTTGAGGTTCAAAGCATGGGCGGTATGCCGAAGTAAGTAGACCGAAATCCATCTGCATCTACTACTAATCATCCACCTTGAGATATCTATCCAGAACATCTCGCTGGTATTAAGTTGCGAGCCCCACCCGTAGTGTAAACTCAAAGCAACAGACAACTGCATTAAAAGAACTTTGCGTAAAGTAAACAATCCTTGCACCCGCGGGCACAAGCACCGTTGTTTTCCCCCTTGTGGCAACAACACATCCCCTAGACTCATGTTTCTGTCACTCAAGCTAGTCATCGAGGGGCATGAACCCACAATCAAGCATAACGTTCCCTCTTGGAGTCACTACCTACTACTTGGCCAAAGTAATAAGTAACAACGGAGAACATGCAAGAATTACTTACGAACATAAATATAGAAGAGGTGAATCAAATATATTACTCAAACACAATCTGAACATAATCTCATAATCCATCGGATCCCAGCAAACTCATCATAGCAACAACATAAGGATTACATATGTGCCTCGATCATGTAGGGCAGCTCACGAGAACTAATTAGTGAAGCACAAGAACGGGAGGAGAACATCACATACCTACTGGTCATGGATCCATGGTCCAAGGGAGACTACTCACAACTCATCCGGGAGGCGTCCATGGTGGTGGAGAAGCTCCCGGTGGTGATCCTCCCCTCCGGCAGGGTGCCGGGAAGAGTTCTCCTAGTGCTCCCGATCTTGGAAGTGGCGGCGGCGGCGGAACAGAGATGAGATCGCGAAAAAGAGTTCCCGTCTTGAGGGTTTCGGGAGACGCTTTAAATATATGCCAAAGGGGGGCATCAACGGAGCCTCGAGGGGCCCAGGCGCCCCCCCTGGCGCGGCCCGGGGGGGGGGGGGGGGGGGC